>CM069162.1:9613703-10213703 GCA_035221665.1 Okamejei kenojei
GGGGTAGGTTGGGGAGTGGAGAGGGGGGGGGTGGAAATGATGATGATTATAGATGATAGGAATAATAAGAAGAAGATAGATAAAAAAAGATGTTTGGGGGGTTGGAGAGTAAGAAAAGAAAGAAAGATAAAAAAGAGGATTGGAGTGTGGTGGGGGTGTTTGAGAAGTTGTTTGTTTTGAAGATTAGATGATATCGCAATGAGGAGTCGGCGATGCGTGATATCCGTTTTGGCGCTTTCAAAACTAACACCCTCCCTGATACGCCGAGGAGGGGGTCCTCCTTCCGCCGTTTGAAGCAGATGCAACCACTCGGTCCCGAGCACCTACCTGTCGCTGCGGAGGGGGGAGGCGGTGGGCGAGGATCCCAACCCCTCTCCCATGGCTCCCCTCCCAAGCTACCCCCCCACCCCCCCCCGCCCACAACTTATTCATCAACCTACCCACCTCGCATTCGATTCCCCTGCCCCCATCCTCCCCCCCCCTAGCCATCTCGTAACACTGGACCCCCCCATTCATCCTGACTGATCCCCCCCCCTTCCCCATTCATCCTGCACTCTCCTCCCCCATTTGCTACTGCACAAATTCTCCCCTTTCACCCAGTACTGACCCACCCTCCATTTACCGCTGCTCCAATCCCCCCCATCCATCCTGTAGTGATCTCCCTCATTCATCTTTTCACTGTTCCCCTTATTTCATCCTGTAACTGATCCCTTTAATCATTGCCCGATCTGATCCCTCCATACATCCTGATACTGATCCCCTCATTCATCGCTGATAGTGCTCTCCACACCCTGCCACAGAAGGTATTGACTGACACGAGAGGGGTAGTTGAATGCCCATTTCATTGCTATATATAAGAGGGAGTATAGATGTGCCCTCTGTGACTAAAGGACAGGGGGTATGAGAGAAGGCCAGTACAGGATTACTGAGTTGGCTGTTCAGCTAAGATCAGTATTGAGAGATGGCGTGCAGTGCTCGAAGCGGGCCGAATGGCCTACTCCAGCACCATATTTTCTATGTTTCTACCTGCACAGTACCCTCCGATCCACACGCCCCCTGACCCCCCACATTCATCCTTGTAACTGAGTTCCCCCCCCCATCCATCCTGTACTGAACCCGCCCCCAAGTCGAAGAAAGAATAGGGTCTGAAGAAGGGTCTCGACCCGAAACGTTGCCTATTTCCTTCTAGCCCTGATTTCTCCAAGCATTATTTGTCTACGCCCATATCAATATCCTGTAACTCGGTCCCCCCATATGTCATTCTGTACTGATTCCCCAGCCATCCATCCCATACTGATACCAACCCCATATCCACACCACTGTCATCCTCGTTGTTCTCCCTCACAAATTTTACAACATCGTACTAATTCACCATAGAAAGGGTCTATCCATCCATTCTGCACCGATTGCCTTCTCAACCCCCCCTCCCCCCCACCATCTACCACCCACACTGATTATCACACCCCGCTGCCCCTGTTTGTGCTTACATTGAAATTACAGAGCGAACTAGACTATTGTTGATAACGGGAATGCAATCAAATGTTTTTTGAATTCCCAATGTTATTATCTTTTTTTGAACACCTTTAAACATATGTACGTGTGCATGTTAATTCATATACGTAACCAGTTCCAGGAGATTTATTGACACACGTTGATCATCATGCTGAAATAATCCAACCACATTTTTGTTTGGAAGTGAAAGTGAACAAATAGAACAATTGCATTCATTGCCATATGTAAAGAAGAATTTGAGAATTGTATTAAAATTTTGTCTGCAGGTCATTGGGGCATATCATGTTTTGATTGGTGAATATCGTGTTAAGTTTGAGAATTGATTTGGAAGCAGAAATAATATGTGAAATTTAACAAAAATGCTGGAGAAACTCTAGCGGATGCGGCAGGCCATCCTATGAAGCGAAGGAAATAGGCCAAAGTTTCGGGCCGAAACCCTCCTATTCAGACTGATGGTTTTCGGCCTAAAACTTTGCCTATTTCCTTCGCTCCATAGATGCTGCTGAGCACCGACTGAGTTTCTCCAGCACTTTTGTCTACCTCGATTTTTCCAGCATCTTGCAGTTCCTTCTTGAACATAATATTGAATGCTTCATTGAGCATAATTCCGACGGGATAACTAACGCACTCGTCCCTACAAATTATCGGACGCATTCATGCAAACCGTCCTTATAAATGAACCACCTAAACGTCATTTGGCAACCTAAAAAGCTGCTCAAGTTAGTGCCCGCTGGCCAACAGGAGAAAGGTTAAGCGAGAGCCCTGATGAGATCTGCGGAATTATTTGCACAGAGGGCTATGGAGAGCCAAGTCAGTGGATATTTTAAGCAGAGATAGATAATTCTTGTTAGTATCCATTCTTTCGTGTCGGCGTGCACAACGTAAAGTTGTTGACAACTTGTTCTATTTTGATCTTCTGTTTGTGCACGGAGTTGATGCAATTATCGACAACAGGCGGAGACCACGGAAAGGTTGCAATCTTTCCCAACCCCTTGATTAGTATGTGTCAGTGAGAGGGAGAAGGGCAAAGAATGGGTAGAGGGAGAAGATAGATCAGTCCATGATTGAATTGGCCACAGTAAGACTTGATGGGCTGAATGACCAAATTCACGCTATTCCTTATGACACTTATTTCTGCAAGCCAATTCAAACTTCCAGCATTTCTAACTCCAGACGAGATTATTTGGTTTATTATATTTTATTTTTGGTGCATGGCTCTTTTTTTCCCATCTGTTATATCTCTGTTATCTGGATCGTGCTATTACGAATGAAATTGTCTACTTACTTAAGACATGAGTTTTTCCCAATGGTTTTGATACAGCTTAGCATCAGTGGTTTACTTTAAAGTAAATTTCTCTATGATTTAAGCCAATTAATTGGATTTGACTGAAAATAGTCCATCATTACATTGGAAAATACTGCCCATAGCAATAATATGTCAAGCGGCATGTTTTGTTTTATGTCCTCTGCTGCAAGACATTCGTTTGAAAATATAAGGAAAAGTAAAATTTAATTGTGCTCTCCAAGAATTCTTGACAGTCTCTATTTGTACAGAAGTGAAAAAAATGAACTGTTATCGTAAAATACATTAGTGATCTTAGTAAACTTATGCTAACTGGTTAATCTATAAATTGTGTTTCCACTAGAAAAAGCTTATAAACTGGTTGCGTTGATTACAGATGTCAAATCTTAAAAATTAATATCCCTTTATTCCCATAAACCGGGCACCATGATATTCTGAAAAGGAATTTTGGATGTAGTGATTTTCTCATTTTTGAAGTTGAGAGAATTTGCATGAAAGAGACTTAAACCATTTACTGCATATTTGACCTCGCAGTGCTCACCCTTTCTCATTTGTAATTAGTTAATCTTTGCTTTATTTGATTTTTCAAGTAGTATCTTTTAAGTTTATTTAGCAGTCTCATGCTGATATTATTAGTTCTGAAGCTGAATGGTCTCTGTAATATGACATTGTTCTTTGCATACTTAACTGTATAAATACAAATCTTCAATTTGGGTCCAGTATTTATTCTCATTAGGTGTTTACTGCTTTTGCAGTCAGCCTGAATTAGGGTTTTCATTTTTATTGTCCTTCCTATAATAACTAATGTCCACCCTTACTGTCTAATTAAGTTATTAAGAGTGGTGATTTTATTTAATATGCAATGTAAAAGTGGTGGAGGGATGGATGGGTAGGGGACATACACGGGCTATATCACAACTGTCCTGCTTTCTGTTCTGTGCAATGATTTTTCTTTCTGCTGTTTTAAATGTTCAATTAAATATTTTCATGGCTGTTTCTCGCACCCGTACCAGCTCTGCTTGTGATCCGCATGGCTTACTGATTTACTGCCCTAATCACCTGTTTACCAAGAAAACTATTCATGCATGTTTGATGCTCATTGGAGTTTAAGTTTTGAAGGCACAAAGTGAGTATTGACTGTCTCCATTATTGGATCACTGGTTGGATTTCATTTATACACAGCGTGATATGATCAGTTTGAACTCAATACTCTGAATTACTCTTCCTTTTCTGTTGGGAAAGCTAAATTGCCAGTTTGAATTCCAGCTCCTCCGATTAGTTTTTTTAAAAACTAGATTTTAATTAAATGTTTCTCTCTTTGGCACATGAAGTTTCGTTCACAGTGCGTGAGCATAACTTCTGGACCTGTGGGAAGTATGTCCAGTTCATTCACCTAATTGTTTACCTGTTGTCAATTGAGATGGATGGTGAATCAGCACAAACAGTGCCAATTTTGGCCAACTCATCCATAGCCAACATTTCAATAGACGTGGGTCCTAGGCCCATATCTTTCCCCGAAACGTCACCAATTCCTTCTCTCCATACATGCTGCCACGACCCCCTGATGTTCTCCAGCACGTTTGTCTAACCTTCGATTTCAACCACATCTGCAGTTCTTTCTTAACATCCTTGAAATCTTTTCTACACTCTCTATTAAACATTAACATATCCTTCCTGTCAGCAAGCCGATCAGAACCGCACTACGATACTCATGTAAGTCTATCAAAAATACGTTGTATACTTGTAATATATAATGTATACAAAATACTTTCCGATCCCATAAGACAAGAGGCAGTAAATTCGGTAACCATAGACAGCCCATTGAAGTCTACTTCACCATCCAATTACGCTGATCTATTTTCCCTCTCAACCCCCATACTCCTGCCGACCCTCCCAGTAAACTCGTTGACACCCAAACGTAATCAAGAATCTTACAATTCTCTGTTTTAAATATAGCCCAGCAGAGATTGGTAGATGTCTGTTATTAATTCACTCAAGTACTCAGCCACCTGTATGTCACGTCCAGGCGTTAACAAAATCCAAGTCCTTCTGCGGTTTGATGATCTAGCTGGTTTTCAATAATATGCTTGCAGTTGTTTAATTTAAGGTTGCTTGTTTCAGCAGGGAGACGCGATGAATTTTGGCAAGTTAACCTCCAACAGGGTTGTTTGGATGTGAAGATGGAAGTGATGTTTTTTTGTTTCTCCCGGGAATTCAAATATCCTGTTAAATCAGTTTACATTGCAAGGCTCTTTGAATAACAAACAGTTGGGATGGTACTCAAAAGTAATCCCTGCTGTGAAATATTTGATCAATGTTATTGCGTGTAAAAAGGAGGGTGTGGAAAAATTGGCATGTATGAATAGAAAAGCCGGGCTCGAATTAAGGGTGTGCCTGGTGCCAATGACCACACCAAAGTGCCCGCCAGGCCACCTAAACGTCAGTCATTTTGCCCTGGCTTGGCACTGCCAGATACTGGTGGTTATATTCGAAGAATAGACACAAAAAATGGAGTAACTCAGCGGACAGCAGCAATTCTGAGAGAAGGAATGTGACAGTTTCGTGTCGTCGACAACACAAAGATACTAGACGAGTCTCCTCTAGTATCTTTGTAACGAACGGTAGATGAGCTGGGGCAAAGATACTGGGGGCAGCTGACGGTTAGACGTCAGAGCGAATGACTGCCCTGCACAGCTGCTGAGGAGCTCCCCTCTCCCCGCACGACCCGCCCGCCCTATGCGGTCCGCTGCTTAGCCACTCTGCCCATATTCGCTTTCAAACTACGCCACAAGCCGAGGGATGGAGGGGAGGCCTCCTTTCGCCATCTGATGCAACCGCTCGGCCTTCAACACCTGCCTGTTGGCTGGCGGAGGAGGTGGGCGAGGAGATCCCAACTGCCTACCCCTTTGGCGCGGCCTTGAGCGTGATCTGGGACGCCAAGGTTGGGGTGCGAATGAATCCGGGTTGTCCGACGACGCTGACCATACCTGTCCTTCCCACCACCACCTTTAATCGTTGTCTCGGCTCTCCTCCACCCCCCTTAGCCTGAGCCCCCCTCCGCTCCATCCCGCACGATCCCCTTTCCCGTCCTGTCCAGATCCTCCTCTGACATCCACTGTGCTCCCCTCTCCATCACTCCCTCCCCCCCCCTAATCTATTCATCCTGCCTTATCACCCTATTCCACCTTGTACTGACCCCTTCACTTTCATACCTGCACTCAACAACACACTCTCCCCATCCATCCTGTACTGATCCCACCCCTCCAACCAATTCATCCCGTACTGACCCATCCACCTTTTTCCCTGCACCGAACCCCCCCTATATCCATCCTTTAGTGATCTTCAATCCCCATACATCTATTACTGATCCCACCTTCTCATTCATCCTGTACTAGACACCCCTCATTCATCATCTAATGGATCCTGCACTGATCTCCCATTTCATCCAGTAGCCCCTTTAAGCCTCCCATTCATTCCTGTAGTGTGCCACCCATTCATCCTGTAAGTGACCTACCCATTCATCCTGTAGTGAGCCCCCCATCTCCTGTTTGTGCCCCCCATTCAACCGTAGCGAACCCCCCCCCCCCTCATTCATCCGTAGCGATCCCCTCAACATTCATCCTGTTAGTGAATTCCACCCATTCTCCTGCAACGACCCTCCGATCCCATCACTGATACTCAGAACCGAACCATTCCATCCTGCGCCGATCACCACCCCAATCCCCATTTCTATCCTGTCTGATACCACCCCCCATTCAAGAAGAATGGAGGGGGGATCATCTGAAAAAGTCTCAACCCAAAACGTTGCCTATTCCTTCGCTCCATAATGCGCTCACGCTGCTGAGTTTCTCCAGCATTTGTGTCTTATACGCATTCATCCTGTACTGAACTCCCCCCATTCATTCTATAAACTGAACCCCCCCCCCCCCCCCATCCATCCTGCACAGATCCCCCCCCACCCATTCCCGCACTGATTCAAACCCTGATTCAAACCCCCCTCAGACATTCCCCCGCGCCTCTCCCTCGACAAGATTTCATCTACCTACTCCAACATGCATCTAATTCCTCCTCAATTCATCCAATCCGCACCGATTGCCCTTTCCTCCACGCCCCGCCCCCCCCATCATCCGATCCCGCACGGATACACACAACCACCACGCCACCCCCCCCCCCCTCCGCTGGAAATAGCTTCAGAGCGAACATTGTCCTGTGTTTGAATCCCAGAATGCAATCAAATGTGTTTTAATTCCCAATGTTATTATTTGTTTTAATCCATAAAGATGGGTAAATTAAATGTTATTATTTGTTTTAATCCATAAAGATGGGTGAACTCGTGAAACATTAAAACCTCAGTGTTCGATTGCCATTGCTACCTTAACACGTTATTACAGAATTCATTTTAATGGCAAATCGACGTTCTTAATATGGAGCGTCAGTACAGCAACATTCACAACTATATGTTGGATATATCCAGGTTTTACTTCTACAGTCGGTCATATACATCATAAATATGGTCAGGAGATATTTCAGTTGAAATTTTAACGTAAATTCTGAAGTGGGAATGATGGAAACAGCATTTATCAATATTTTTTTTAAATCTGGTGCGTGACAAACGAGGGTATCCCATTGCTGTTCACAGCACAGCGATACATCTAATCTGAATGTCCGGTAATATGGTGTTTTGACACCTTTAAACATATTACCAAAAGAACATTTGCTGCAGTTATGTCCCTTTGGTCAGCTCTTGTCAGCTAGTGTATTAATACTGTCAGATGATTGCGTCTGTTTCCACAGCGGTATGTATCATAAAATGCCTAAAAATCCTTGCTAACCTGTATATTCGTTGTGGATAAATTATGTGGGAAGTGAGAGTTTTCTGGCGTACAATAGCAAATAACGACCCATGCAATGCCATGTCATGATAATTTTCCGGTTCTTCCAACAAAAACATGTTCATCAATCTGTAGTAATGCATGGTTAAGGCATATGATATGTTTACCATCTTGTCCAGGATTTATTGACACGGGTTGATCCATACATGCACAATCCAACCACGATTTTCGTTTGAAGTGGAAAGTATGCGCGATAGAAGTTGTGCATTGCATTTCAATGTGATAAAAAAGATTAGATACTGTAGCCTATAAGTTTGCGACTTGTCATTGGGTAACATTACATGTGAGAGAGATGATTGGGTATATCATGTCTTAGTTTGTGACGTTTATTTCAGAGCAGAAATAATATGCGAATGTTTCAATGAGCATTAAGTCCACTATTAACTACGACTTCGTCCGAGCACAAATATTAGCACGTGCCATGCAAGCCGTCTAAATGACCACCTAAACTGTCATTTGCAACCTAAAAAGCTGCCAAGAGTCCACATCTGGCAACAGGGAAAAAAATTTAGGTGAAGCCCAAAAGGCTGTAATATCTAGCCAGTGATTCTTAAATCAGCTCTATTCAGATGATTAGCATTTTAAATAACAATATTTCATATCCTAAACTTGAAGATTAAATGATTTTTTTTCAAGCAATGGGAGATATTTTTGTTTTTTGAAACATTGGATTGAAAATAATGATGTTGGGGAAATTCATTGAGGAGTCATTTTGGAAATGTGAAGAGTTGAGAAGCTGTCACTATATATGACATTTAACTGTAAAGGCAAGCTGTATGAATCGACAAAGGAGTTAAACTTATTACTTTAATTTTCATGAGCTGAAAGTATATAATTATGTTGTGGATATAGTCGAACAGATATCCTGGTACAACTGGCAGTTTATATGGGTGATCATTGCTCAAATCGGTTTATTATTTTATGAGAAATATGCTGCAATTTTCCTGCATGTTTTTGTTCTTGTCATTAGTGATTTGTTGATAACTCATTAGCAGTCTCCAGTCGGACCTCATTATTTTTCTTAATTATCCAGTAGCTATCCTCGTTTGTAACAGATTGGCTTAGCCCTAGGGCCATTGAGCAGTTGTAAAAATTATCGGGATCCAAACTCTATCTGTATGTCAAACAAGGATTGCATGAATTTATATTAAGTAATATGTACCCAAACAATAGAAAGTATATGAAAATAGTTTGTCTAAGTTAATTTTTAAAGGGGTAATATACTGAGTGATTTAGCTTTTAATCTGGTATGTTTTAGAAAGTGACTGAATATGCAAAAACAGAATAGTTGTATTTATTTGTAACTTAAATGCTTTAGGGATACAAAAGTTAGTTGTTTTTGGTCTTTCTAAACATTGAACACCAGCTTACTAGAGATCTCTTAATTCGCAGACATGTGTTTAATTGAAGTTGGAGTTAGTGAAATAATGGGATGTGTTTTATACGAATGTGTTAATTTTGTATTCAGTTGCAACTAATGGAAGGAAATGTAAAATTAAATGTTAATGTTGTGCATTTCTTGTGAGTATCTTCCACGATGGCTATAATAAAAATATAACATCATGTAAAGGGGCTCGTCATAAAGGGACCGAGCCAGAAATGTGCATAAATAAACCTTTTCTGATTAGATTCAGACATGCAACCTAAAAGAATTACTAATATCTTAAGTATCAGTTAGCAACAATGCATGGTCTCATCTAACATGAATGTAAAATGTTACCCAAATTACTGTGCCTAGAAAATTCCTAGGTCTCAATTACGTCCAAGGAGCAGTTCTCATGTTGAACTATCACATTAATGCAAAATCATACCAGTAATTGAAAAAGAAGACACCCCATGCCTGGCTAATAGTTATAGGTTCATGAGTAATTTTCAAGACTTACAGAATTTTAGTTCAATAATTCTAGGTTTGAGAGCATAATAGAGCATTTTGCCATGTCCGTTTTTTTTTTTAATTTCAGATTGCGCAGCATCCTTTGTAAAACATGTCATGCTAAGTTGAAGAGTTTTCTTTTCCTCCGTTGTAGAATGTGTATGACTGGAGTCCAAATGTTGTAAGTTCGTGAGCAGAAATATAATCCATAATACTCTCATCCATCTATCCAAGTTCCTTGTTAAAAATCTATTTATTGGTAGTCAAAGATAATGCTGGCAAGATCGAGCATTTACGTTTTAAATCCCCAAGTACCATTGGAAAAGATGGAAAAGGATATATATTTTATATTTGCGTCGCCAGGAGGCTATGATTGTGGAAGTGGTGTTTGTGCTCTGCCCTTTCCTGCACTGCTATGAAGCGAAGAGTGGGAATTATTGAGCAATCTAGGCAAGTAACTGCAGTGCCCATGAGAGAACAGAGTAAAGGTTCTTTCTTCTCGCCTCCAGCCCTTCACCTACCGCTCCCTACCCCTCTTTCTTTCGAGGCTGAAGATGGTCCTGAACCGAAACGTCACCCATCACTTTTGCTCGCAGAAGATGCTGGCTGAACCCCACAGAGTCACTACTCCAGCACTTGGTGACTATCTAAAGTTAAGGTGCTATCAATAAGGATCGAATTAAGTTACTGGTTTGCCTGGATGGTGTTTGCTGACTAATAGACTAATGTTCTGTCATTAGACTGATCCCATGCAAAAACAATATGATCAGTTGTTATTTTCTGGAATTTGGCTGTTGCAGAGAATAGCGTTCTTGTATCGTGCTTTTCGTGCATCATAGAAATGTATATTTTATAATATGTCTTATTTTAAAATCTTCATGGTTCCTGGCATGTTTAAATATCAGCTTACAATCTGAATAAAGGAAAAGCATAGGCCGACTGTATTGGATTTTATTCCTGCATTAATTTAAGATAATCTTAATGTGAGTTGTATCACAGAATTACAACACAACTGACTCAATTTTACACAAAAAGTAACACAAATGAACACATTGTCCCATTATTACTCATTTGCCTACATTAAATGTCAAAAATGATTTCAAGCTTTGAAAGATCAGCATCGAGTGAGTAATTTGACAACTTATCTCGTCAACACATGGCTATAAGAGAGCAGTGAGCAAAGAACAAGGTAGTTCAGCAGAATCCCTCCCTGATCCCGAGCCTGTAATCATATACGAAAAAGAGGTTTTAAATAGGAATCAAATGAAATCGATCAGATGTATGTGGTATCTGTTCCAAAAACTGCCCGATAATCTATTATGCTGACAATATTAATTGGATGAATCACTGACTCCTCTGCCAGGAATTTGTCTTCCAATTTCATCTTGAAGATTAAAGTAATGACAACTCGTGAGTTTGAGAAGAAATTTGTCAAATTTGGCCCTCCACAAGTGCTTTTCGATATTTCTGAGTTTAAAAGCTGCCAATATAGTTTGATCCCTTTTTTGTGTTTTTTTGTACATTTTTTCAGTGGATTTTTCTGTTTCATTAAGGTGTCGTTCCCAAGCTGAGCCTGCTAATCTTTGTGTAGTTTTTATTTTTCAGACCAAATTTAGAGTATTTTTAGTCACATTGAGTTTAAATGAGTGACTGGCGTGGAAGATTTATTCTGGGAAATGGTGGTCAAATCGAATTTGAATTTAAAACGCCTTAAAATGTTTCATCAAATGTTGATGAGTATGTTTTGAGCATTGAAATTATTTAAGTATCAAAATTCACATGTCTAAAAGAAAGCAAAGTTATTTTACAGATAAATTATTTTTTAATGTGGGAAATTTGCAGCTGGGTAATGTAGCAAAGTACATTTGCAGACTGCACAACACAAGTCTCATTATCAGGGACTTTGAAAAGTATGAACAAAGGTGTGGTTTAACTGAAGTAAATTTAATTGCTTGAAACCTGTATTCAGCTACTTGGTTCAGAGTTTGAGAATTGCATTTCTGTTGTAGAATGGCAATGTTTTACATTTCTCATTAGTAATCGAAAGGCCGGACCTTTCATAACAATCCTAGGAAGATTTTCATATCAAAGCATTAAGCCAGACCTTTAATATGTTTTGTGTGTTTTTAGCTTTGTTGGATTAATTTGCCAGCAATGTGTTCAAACCTTAAGAGCATTTTTACATTTTAGTTTTTCCAGCACATTATTTAAAAGCCAGTCTACATTTGGGTTGGGTTTTTCTTTTCTTGCAGAAGTAAATATCTTTTTAACAGTAATGTGGATCTTACCTGTTCCCGCTGAATAAATGATTTGGTTTTCCATGAAAATATAATCCAATTTGTTATGTTTTTTAATTTTTAACTGTTTTATGCGTGCTGTTGTATGAAATTCGGTTAGGGCAGTGATATTAGTATCGCTAAACATCGTCTGCTAAAATAAACTAGTCCATGATGCTAAGTCCTGAATTAAAATTTTGATTCTCGGCAATTTTGCCTGTTTTAAGCAAAAAAACAATTCAAATTTATTTTGCTTTTCTAAAACCGATAAACATTTAGCTGCTTATTTGATGACATCTCAAAATGATTTGTCCTAAACATGACCATGTCCAACGACGAAAGATTAAGAACCTTCATCATTTGAAGAACCAGATTATCAATAGCAGTAAGCTTGATTTGTTTATGAAAGCCGTATATGTCTTACAATGATCTTTTGTAAGATAGCCAGAGAGTATTGATGAGGGTGAGTATTTGATTAATCTACACTGGATCTAGGTTTGTCTTTGCAAAATTCCCCGCCCCCCCATAGCAAAGTGATAGCGTTAGGGTCCAAGGCGAGGGACCAAATTAGATCCAAAAAAGACTGTTTGTAAGAATATCACCAATGATTTCATTTACATTCCTTCTCATCGCACATTAGTGCAACAGGTAATGCAAAATAACACATTATACTAAACACCGCCAATATTTAACTAACTCCAATTTCAATGGAAAAACACGTCTTGCGAACAGACTCACAACCAAAAAATACTCTTTAGACCCACCGTGTAGGGGAGTCTAAAACTAAAAGGCAACCGTTTTTACCGATGTAAGAAAAATAAAGATTACGTTAATTTATTTTTGTCCCTCTTCCTCCGCTCCAGGGGAAACAGGCCTCAGTCTCACCAAAAAAGACACAAATTGATAGTAGTAACACAGCGGTGCAGCCAAAATCTCAGAGAACATGGTTGGTGACGTTTCGTTTCGGGAACCCTTACTTTAGTCGGCGACGTTTCGGTTCGGGACCCTAGTTTGTATACCAGCTTCTGTCTAGTGTTCAATTGGTCTACCCAGCCGAACCATCTCTGGTCCTATAAACTCAAGTCCCCCCAGTCCAATATGAACCTTGTGAATCTCGCTGCAATCCTCTCTCACAGCTTAATTGTACTTTTTCATGTTGAATTCTTATTCAAGTGGAGAGAAATACAGCAAATACAGTTTAATGCAAAGCAGAATTTAGTATTGCATTTGGAGAGGTGCAAAACACAAGGACTAATGCAGTAAAAGGATGGATGTAGAGAAGTGTGGAGGAGCAAAGAAATCTTGGAAAATAATTTAATAATGCTTTAGCCTTTGAATGGAACTTGTGTTGGATATTTATCTACAGATTTGTATACGAAGCAGAAAAGGACAAGGCAGTATGGTGATTAAAGGGTTGCTTTCCTCCAAGCAGAGAATATAAGAGCAGTGAGGTTATGTTTGTGTGTCAGGCTGTATCTGGAGTATTATGTAATAAACAGCTCGGGTAATTACATTGGCAAATTCTTCGGTTTGCGAGCGAGAGGGTGCAGGAGAAAATTTTTGAGGATGTTGCCAAGACCATAAAATTAAATTGAATGATAGGCTGGCGGTGTTCCCAGGCTCTAGTGGTTGAAGAGAGGACTTAACCCTCATCACATTTTAAACAGTATTTGGACGTGTATTTGATACTGTTACCTGCAGGCTACAGACCAAATGTTTGAAATAGCGTTAAGTTGCGTAGCTGAGTTTGAACTGAATGGAACAGATATGCTGTGTCAAATGCCACCTATGTTTGTACATTTTCAACAGTTCTTTGTATTTAAATGTAATTTCGACTTTTTTTGTTATTGCACGCAAAAAAACAAACACACCCAATTGCAGAAGTTGGCGTTCAATAACATTGTAACATACAGATTATATGAAAAGGCAAGTTTTATGGTGGTTGTTTAATGCCAGCCAATTTTCTTCACAATAATACTGTTAAAGTCTCTCAGACCGACAGCATAATTGAAAACATTTATACAATTCCCTCTATATTTGGGTGGAAAGAATCTGGTATGGCATTGTCTGAACAGTTTGCCAAAACTATTTTGAATTGATATTCATCCGACCATCATAAAAAAAATAATTTTGCTAACATAGTAGTGCATTACTGGCTAGTTTTTGTTTTAGACCATCGCTGCTTGTGTGGGCTCCAGGAAATAATTTATAGAGTTGGGAAGGTCTCTCACTGGTCAATTTAAATTACTTTTTTTTCTTTTCCCCCAGCAATCTACTAAAAGGTCGTTGAAAATAGTAGGTAGCAGAATGGCATGTTTGCAATTTTATTCATAAAAAAATGTGCTTATCTGTTTCAGAAGAGAACAGTGTAATAGAAGCATGTAGCCTTGGAAGGAATTCGAAAGCATATGAGATGGAGGCAGTGGAGGATAGCAGGGACGGAATAAAATGGCCTATTTAGGGATTGTTTTCTTGAATCTGAACATTTGATTATCCAGCTTACCTTCAGTGTAATAAACAGGCGCAAAACAGCCAAGATATTTGCTTCTTGACTCCGTGAGCAAGTGGAGCCATATATCAAACAAAGACCAACTGGTTCTGGGAAGCAGGTTTGGTTAGTCAGATCCAGTACGGCTCGCACCTGCCCTCTATAAACCAGTCACTGAGTCCTTAGTAAAATCGGGACTAAGGTGACTGAAATATCAGTATGTGAGAACCCACGTTTGTCAGCCAGTAAGAATGTATTTTTGCCAACAAACAAACTTGAGCCAGATTAGATTTAAATTCCATTTTGGCCAGATGCCAAGGATTGCCAGTAAATTAAATTTTAAACATGTCACTGTGTACTGAACTGGTATATTGTTAAAATTATGTGTAAATGCGCAAAGCCTTTGGGGGTGTACTTTTGCCTTCTGTTTAAGGGCGGGCCTTGTAGTATATGTAACGGTGCAAGAGTTAAATGGGCATAAATGTTTATCGTGTGATGTTATTTCTGTAAATTCTCACATAAATCCAAGAGGAAAGCTGACCCTGGAAAAATCCAGCATTTGAATGGATAATATCGCTTGGCTTAATTTGCGATTTGCATATTTCTGCAGAGCCAATGTTTGACTATTTTGAATATTTAAAATTCTGCATTTTGTTCTTAAGCTAATTGAGCTTGTGGCATGCTCTGTGACTGTAGAACAAGAGGGTAAAAGTTTTCCATTAAAATCAGTTTTGCATTGCAGGCACTTAATCCTAATGAGTCCTTTTGGGTAAAATTTTGAATGATTAAAAGGTCATTTTTTAATGTGTTTGGCAGAGATTGTGTGCAATGCCTGTAACATTAACTGCTGCATGTGTTTGCACAGCTTGAATAGCGAATTGTCAGCAATCTCCTTTTGTGCCCTGTGTAGTTGCCAAAGCCTGAATAGGGAGCAGAATATTGTTTCAAAATTATAGTTTGTAGTGAGATGCGATGCAATTTTTGAGGTTTATTTTGCGAGCCCCCCCCCATCGTATATTATTATATTCTAAAATGTATTGTGGGCAATAAGCTTTGAAAATCACTACAACACTGCCCTCCATTCCGAAGTCCTGAGTTTTATTTTTATGGGGCATGAAGGATTTGCTGAAATAAAGTCCCTTGGTAAAAGCACAACAAAACTCAACAATTAAAATAACAAATTAACATTTCCAGTATTCAAAAGCAAAATGGTGTATTTGTTTTGAGGTACAAATGTTCCATTCAGAAGCAAAATAATTGGCTAATTTGAGGCAGCAACTGCCTCTCTGACTCAAGGTTGGGTTAAAATGCCACAATGTTTAAATATATAATGGCTTTCAGACTCATTGGTGTTTGATTAATAACAGCCACACATACTGCTTTTAAATATTGAGTGAGAAAGGAGATTACTGTTAACATTTGTTGAATAAATATTCTGTTATGTTTTTTCCACATGTAAGTATGAACACATAACAGGCCTCGAACAACTTTGGGATGAAAAGTTTAGCTTCAATTTTGAAATGTTTTTCATTAGTTCTGCCATTTTAGTAACCTCTAGATAGTCCTGCAATTTAGTAACTTGGATATGTAGTCAGCATTTTCAGACGAGTAAGGTTAACCATATAATGGATTGAAAACAGATAAAAAAATACATTCTTGCGGTTTTTGAATCTCAATCCTGCAAACGATAAAGGCTTTGCACACATACTATTCAGACATCATTATTTTGTTGTACCTGCTATAGTAATTGAAATTGGGAAGCTTTGGTTCAAAGAAAATAATTTTTCGACAGAGGTCCCTCAGATTCATTTTCCAGCCATAAAATAAAAAATTGATTTTGCTTTTCCTAGATTTGGAGCCCACGGGGTTTTCTGTCTAAATCTTGCATTTGTGCATTTCATAATTACTATGCAACTTGTGGATGCAAGTTATTTTCATACAATTCCAAGACTACATAGATATCTTAAAATGACACGCTGGCACCTCATCCCCTGAAACAAAATGCACTATAATAAAACTGCTAGGATGCTAATGCCAGAGGCCTTTTATGAAGTCTCATAAAATTCACTACATCAGCAGATTTATTGCCTGCTGCTCAAAACAAGTACAGTTTGTTTCTTGAATCTATTGCAACATGGCAACAATTTTTGGATTAATTTGAAGAGACAATTGTATTTGGGTTTCATAATTAACATTGATTTTCCTTACAGCTATCGATATATGATTGCTGTTACTGCCGTGCACTTAAGAAACAACAAATGACCAACACAGTGGGAAAGCAATCTCAAAGCTCCATGGACTAGCATGATTGAAACCATGTGGTACTTTAAAGCTATTGATTTTTGAAGTGTACTGTGTACATGAGATTATCAAACTGGATGCTGTAATTTTGTTTTTAACATATTGATTACTCAAATAACAATGTTTACTTTAGTGCTATTTGTGTTCTATTTACTGAGAGAAAAAAACTCACCTTGGAATTGTTGGATTTGATAATAACAATCTACTATAATATGTAACAATAAAAAGGAGAGAACACAAAGTGCTGGTACAAATTTTAAAAAAAAACGACAAAGTTACTGTATTTTGCGTATGCATTTTATGTTGTCTTGAAACTTGAGATATACTCTCAACAATTTGAAATAAAGTTTGTGGGATTAAGAATTGGATTCTTCTAAACATAGAGTTATATATTACATGAAGTGATTTGTAGTGTAAAAATTAGAGCATGAACCTGTGCAAATTTACTGGTCTAATATTTACTTATATAACGAGCGGTGTTTACTACACTGAAATATGTAAATGATATACTCTCAATAAACCCTATGAGTTCCTATCACGCTGATCAATTTTGTCTTGGGGGTTGGAAGCATAACACAGAATGCATAGCCTTTCCTGACACATGCTTACGATCACATTGAAAGCTCACAAAGCCACAGTGACGCAAACAAGTTTAAAACCATGCACACTCAGTGAAACTCCATAGTAAAGCTTCATAAAGGTAACCAAATAGCAAGGTCTCTAGAATGAGAGCATTTAAACGATTTTAATATTACTGCGAAACATGACACTCGGGTGCGTTTGTCAAACGGACTCCTGAAAGTTAATTTTATCTTTGTCATCATGTGCACGCACTGTGTCTCCATTCCTCGTCAGATCTTAGACCAGTGAAGGATGATTTTGTGGGAGCATATTGGATTCTAGCTTTTCCATGCCTGGGGTGGTGGGGGGGTGCATGATGCTCTGCACCTTAATTTTAATGGTTCACTGAGAGGGTGATGTAAATAAACAAGGTAGAGAGTATGAATATAAACAAAAAGGTACGAGAATGTTGACTGGTCTACTCGCCCACACTTTAAAATTTCGGCTGTTTCGCTTTCCCAGCAACTGCCAGACTTGGCGAATATTTCCAATATTTTCTGTTTTGGCTTCGGATTTTCAGTTTCCATTGTTTTTGTTTGGTAAATGTTTCATTTCAATTAACGGGTAAAGTGGTTAACTAGGGGGGAGGGGGCTGCAGGACTCTCGCCACTGGTCTGAAACGTGCAGGAAAGAAAACTGTGGGTGGTGGGCTCACAGCATCCCTCAGCCAATTCAAATTAAATCTAATTTAGATCCCTGAACTTGGGGTGACACTTGTGCGCACAGTAGTAACACAAGTAGGTAGAAGCCTTGGGGATGTTTCACTTGTCATTGCCTCAGAATGGGTCCATGCTGTGGAAAGCATTCAGTGCTGGAACATTATTACTGTCTCTCAAAGATCTGTGGAAGTTAGTACAAGTCTCGTGTTGGGTTCATAGCCGTATTTACAGCAGATCTCCGAGGTGAACAGCCTTGCTTGAAAGGTTAGGAAAGAGAGACTAACAAGTCTAATCTGTATCTTATCTAATCAGTATCTTTGTGTTATGGCTGGGTGGGTGGGCTGGGAAACTGCTGTGGTTGAATGAGGTGTTGCCTGTTCTCACCACTGATGAATCTGGGCACCTACAGCAGGAGAGTGGGAAATGTATGATTTTGGTGTTAGAAAAAATATGATGGAGACACAAGGAACTGCAGATGCTGAAATCTTGAGCCAAATATAAGGTGCTGGAGAAACTCAGTGGGTCAGGCAACATCAGTGGAGGAGATGGGGAGGCAGTGTTTCTGGTGCAGGATCCTTCTTCTGACTGGAGACACACAATGCTAGAGTAACTCTGCGGGACAGGCAGAATCTCTGGAGAGAAGGAATGGGTGGCGTTTCGGGTCGTGACCCTTCTTCAGACTTCAGTCACCCATTCCTTCTCTCCAGAGATGCTGCCTGTAATGCGGAGTTACTCCAGCATTTTGTGTCTACCTTCGATTTAAACTAGCATCTGCAGTTCTTTCCTACTCTTCTTCAGACTGATTGTAGTAGAAGGGAGAAAGCTGGAATAAAGGTCGGGGAGAGACAAAACCTGGCCAGTGATAGGTGGATATAGGTGGGATGGGAGGGAATAATTGGCAGATGGGTTGAATAAGTGACAAAAGCAAGAACTGAAAAGACAAAAGGGTGTCAGATAAGTGAAAAGGAGTGAAATGTAAAGCCAAAAGGATATGGGTGTAAGGGCGACAGGGGTGCGTGGGCTGGAGTGAGAGAATTGGATATGCACATGGTAACATAAGTATACTGAAATAAAAGTGAGTTAATGGATGGCAAATAATATAGTTAGCTCCTTATAACCTTGCCACGTCTGTCTTTTATCCTTTGAAGATAGACACAAAATGCTGGGGTAACAGGCAGCAACTCTGGAAAGAAGGAATGGGTGACGTTTCAGGTCGAGACCCTTCTTCAGACTGATCCTTTGAAATCACTTTGGCAAGATTAAGATTGGCAAGCTTTTGGTTACCTCATTTAGCTTGGTCAAAATGTAATGTTTGTGTGGTGTATTTATGGATGTGTTATTATATTAAAGTGCAAGTGCCAACAATGTCACTGCTGACCAGGGTAAAATTTGATTTGATCCAGATCCAAAATGTTGTTTCTCTTTTCATAGATGCTGCCTAACCTGCTGAGTGTTTCTGTTCTGTTTTAAATACATCTATAGTTGACTTTGGTGCATGATTACTACTTCCAGTAGTTTAATGGCTGGTTGGTCACATGCTGTCTTGACATACAAATGAAGACAGGTTCATGTCTGAAACATGATTGGGCTGTGTAATCATCTCGGATCCAGCTCCCAGCAAGTGCCTACAGCAGGGGTGAAAATTGAAAATTTTCAAATCTAATTCAATTCCTGTTTGCCATATCTTAAATAGACAAAGAACATTTTAGGCAAATTAATCAAGTAATGTTTGGTGTTTTGAAACTTTGCAGTTTTTTCTTTGAAATATGTTTTAGTGCTAAATGTTAAATGTGATTTGTATGGCTAGGAAGCTCTTTTATACTTTGGCTGTGCCAACTGTACTTGAGCTTTTGAGTAAAATTCTTTGTTTAACCTTTCGAGTTTAATGCTTAATCAACCAGAGGTTGCTTCAATTTGTGATGATTTTGTAAGGCACATGTACTGGCTGAATGGAAGCATTTGTTAATTGTTGCTCTGTATCCCTGTATTTCAATTTTACTGGTTGAAGTATATTGTTGGACTGTTAATTAAACTAGACTGCTCAGAAGAGTTGTGTAAGAAGGAACTACAAATGCTGGTTTAAACCGAAGATAGACACAAAAAGCTGGAGCTACTCAGCGGAGCAGGCAGCATCTCTGGAGAGAAGGAATGGGTGATGTTTCGGGTGGAGCCCCTTCTTCAGACTGGTGAGGGATAAGGGAAATGAAAGATATAGACAGTGATGTGGAGAGATTAAGAATAATGAATGAATCATGGAGGGGGAGCAGCGAGAGAGGAAGTTACAGAACTCCGTGGAGAACATCTTCAAAGTAGACTGCTGCCTGTACCACTGGGTTACTCCAGCATTTTGTGTCTACCTTGATTTAAACCAGCATCTGCTGCTCTTTCCTACCCATTCTTCAAATTAGGCATACAGTGGCTTGCAAAAGTATTCATACCCCTTGAACCTTTCCACATTTTGTCACGTTACAACCACAAAGGTAAATGTATTTTATTTGGATTTTATGTGATAGACCAACACCAAAAGTGGTGCATAATTGTGAAGTGGAAGGAAAATGATACATGGTTTCCAAATGTTATTACAAATAAAAAACTGAAAAGTGTGGCGTGCAAAAGTATTCAGCCCCCCTGAGTCGATACTTTGTGGACCACCTTTTGCTGCAATTACAGCTGCAAGTCTTTTGGGGTATGTCTCTACCAGCTTTGCACATCTAGCGAGACAGAAATGTTTGCCCATTCTTCTTTGCAAAATAGCTCAAGCTCAGTCAGATTGGATGGAGAGCTTCTGTGAACAGCAATTTTCAAGTCTTGCCAGATATTCTCAATTGGATTTAGGTCTGGACTTTGACTGGGCCATTCTAACACATGAATGTGCTTTGATCTAAACCATTCCATTGTAGCTCTGGCTGTATGTTTAGGGTTGTTGTCCTGCTGGAAGGTGAACCTTCACCCCAGTCTCAAGTCTTTTGCAGACTCCAATGGGTTTTCTTCCAAGATTGCCCTATATTTGGCCTCATCCATCTTCCCATCAACTCTGACCAGCTTCCCTGTCCCTGCTGAAGAAAAGCATCCCCACAGCATGATGCTGCCGCCACCATGTTTCACAGTGGGGATGGTGTGTTCAGGGTGATGTGCAGTGTTAGTTTTCCGCCACACGTAGCGTTTTGCATTTAGGCCAAAAACATCAATCTTCATCAGACCAGAGTACCTTCCTCCACATGTTTGCTGTGTCCCCCACTTGGCTTGTGGCAAATTCCAAACAGGACTTCTTATGGCTTTGTTTCAACAATGGTTTTCTTCTTGCCACTCTTCCATAAAGGCCCGATTTGTGGAGTACACGACTAATAGTTGTCCTATGGACAGATTCTCCCACCTGAGCTGTGGATCTCTGCAGCTCCTCCAGAGTTACCATGGGCCTCTTAGCTGCTTTTATGATCAATGTTCTCCTTGCCCGGCCTGTCAGTTTAGGTGGACGGCCATGTCTTGGTAGGTTTGAAGTTGTGCCATACTCTTTCCATTTTCGGATGATGGATTGAACAGTGCTGCGTGAGATGTTCAAAGCTTGGGATATTTTTTTATAACCTAACCCTGCTTTAAACTTCTCCACAATTTTATCCCTGACCTGTCTGGTGTGTTCCTTGGGCTTCATGATGCTATTTGTTCACTAATGTTCTCTAACAAACCTCTGAGGCCTTCACAGAACAGCTGTATTAATACTGAGATTAGATTACACACAAGTGGACTCTATTTACTAATCAGGTGACTTCTGAAGGCAATTGGTTGCACTGGATTTTATTTAGGGGTATCAGAGTAAAGGGGGCTGAATAGTTTTGCACGCCACAATTTTCAGTTTTTTATTTGTTAAAAAATTTGAAAAACGTGTATCATTTTCCTTCCACTTCACAATTATGCTCCACTTTGTGTTGGTCTATCACATAAAATCCCAATAAAATACATTTATGTTTGTGGTTGTAACGTGACAAAATGTGGAAAAGTTCAAGGGGTATGAATACTTTTGCAAGCTACTGTACCTTGAGGAGATTTCGCAGTGGAGTGACATACAGTGCCCTACATAATGTTTGGGACAAAGACCTATTATTTATTTATTTGCCTCTGTACTCTACAATTTGAGATTTGTAATAGAAAAAATAGCATGTGGTTAAAGTGCACATTTAATAAATGTTTATACATTTTAGTTTCACCATGTAGAAATTACAGCAGTGTCTATACATAGTTTCCCCCCCCCCCCCCCCCCCACCTCATTTCAGGACACCATAACGTTTGGGAACATAGCAATGTCATGTAAATGAAAGTAGTCATGTTTAGTATTTTGTTGCAATGACTGCTTGAAGTCTGCAATTCATGGACATCACCCGTTGCTAGGTGTCTTCTCTGGTGATGCTCTGCCAGGCTTGTATTGCAGCCATCTTTAGCTTATGCTTGTTTTGGGGGCTAGTCCCCTTCAGTTTTCTCTTCAGCATATAAAAGGCATGCGCAATTGGGTTCAGATCGGGTGATTGACTTGGCCACTCAATTGTCCATTTTTGAGCTTTGGAAAAACTCCTTTGTTGCTTTAGCAGTATGTTTGGGATCATTGTCTTGCTGTAGAATGAACTGCTGGCCAATAATTTTTGAGGCATTTGTTTGAACTTGAATAGGATGTGTCTACACTTCAGAATTCATTATACTACTACCATCAGCAGTAGTATAATGTATCATCAATGAAGATAAGTGAGCCAGTATCTTCAGCGGCCATACATGCCGAGGCCATAACACCCCCACCACCGTGTTTCACAGATGAGGTGGTATGCTTTGGATCTTGGGCAGTTCCTTCTCTCCTCCATACTTTGCTCTTGCCATCACTCTGATATAAGTTAATCTTCGTCTCATATGTCCACAAGACCTTTTTCCAGAACTGTGGTTGCTTTTTTAAGTACTTGGCAAACTGTAACCTGGCTATCATATTTTTGTGGCTAAGTCTTCTGCAGACAGTGGACATTGACAAATCCACACCTGACTCCTGAAGAGTGTTTCTGATCTGTCGGACAGGTTTTCTTTATTTATTTTTCTTTATTGAAGAGACAATTCTTCTGTCATCAGCAGTGGAGGTCTTCCTTGGCATACCAGTCCCTTTGCGATTAGTAAGCTCACCAGTGCTCTCTTACTTCTTAATGATATTCCAAGCAGTTGATTTTGGAAAGCCTTATGTTTGGCTGATGTCTCTAACAATTGTATTCTTGCTTCTCAGTCTCATAATGGCTTCCTTGACTTTCATTGGCACAACTTTGGTCCTCATGTTGATAAAGGTTTCCAACGGTGATGGAAAGACTAGGAGCTGAGAGCTCTCGTATACCTGCATTAAGGAGGCATTTAAACACTCCTGAGCATTTGCAAACACCTGTGAACCCATGTGTCCCAACATTATGGTACCCTGAAATGGAGGGACTATGTATGAACTCAGCTGTAATTTCTACATAAACCTAATTCTATAAAAATACCCTTTAATAAAATCTGACAATGTGCACTTTAACCACGTGTGAGTTTTTCTATTACAAATCTCAAATTGTGGAGTACAGAGGCAAATAAATAAATGACGGGTCTTTGTCCCAAATATTATGGAGGGCACTGTACCTTGAGGAGATTTTGCAGTGGAGCACCTTGCGAAATCTCCTCAAGGTATGCATACTTTGAGGAAGTTCTCATCTCTCCGCCAAAAGTTCGGCTGCATCCTCTCTCATTGCTTACCCTCTGATTCATTCATTGTTCTTTATCTCTCCAATCACCATCTACATCTCTCGTTTCCCTTACCCCTAACCAGTCTGAAGAAGGGTCTCGATTCACCTATTCCTTCTCTCCTGAGATGCTGGCTGTCCAGCTTTTTGTGTCTATGCTCAGAAGAGTTGTTTGCTACAGTGATAACTTGCATTTAAATACTGCAACATAGAAATGCCACAATGTGCTTCACAGTGTGTCATAGTGAGATATAAATGGGAGCTGACCTCGGGAAAGGTTGGTAGAGGTGATGATAATTTGGTCAAAGGGATGAACTATAAAGAGAGTGTGGTGAAAAGACAGCTGGGCATTTGCATTATGGTCACCAGTGGCTGGAGAGAGGGGGGATATGAAGGAAAAAGAAATGGAAATGTCTTTCCTTTGGCATGTTCTGTTGATTTATTACAGCTATTTTGATTAAAAATACAAACAAATGGAATTTTGTATCCTGTGAGAAACCTGAGTTGCTTGTTAATGTTATCCAATTCTTTTCAAGTACTAGTTTATTTTGTTGTCACGTGTACCGAGGTACAGTGAAAAGCTTTTGTTGCATGCTAGCAAGTCGGTGGAAAGGCAATGCATGATTACAATTGAGCCATTCACGGCGGACAGATACAGGATATAGGGTATAACGTTTAGTGCAAGATAAAGCCAGTAAAGTCTGATCCGAGGGTCTCCAGTTACGTAGATAGTAGTTTAGGACTGCTCCCTAGATGTAGTAGGATGGTTCAGTTGCCTGATAACAGCATAACTTAAAATGAAAAAAATGTTTTTAACACCTTTTCTGCCTTCAAATATCCCAATGCATGAGGTGTTTACGAAATGTAATTAGTACAACACTGGACGGAAACATAGCAACCAGGTAAAGGTCCCTCAAAGAGCTATGAGATATTGACCTGACAAACTGCTTTTAGTAATGTTAATCGATATATAAATATTGACCAGAAAAACCTGGTGAACTTGCTTATTATATTTAGAATAGTGCCATCCACCTAAAAGAGTGGATTTAACACTTCATTCAGCAGTCCTGAGCCCTCTCAATCCTGGTATTTCTTTGTATCAATAGCACACCCGGCTGGGGAAGTCAAGTCATTCAGTATGTTTAAAGCGTCGATTGTTAAGTTCCTGATTAGTAAGGGTGTCAAGGGTTACGGGGGGGGAGGGGGGGGGGGGGGGGGGGGGGGGGGGGGGGGGGGGGGGGGAGGGGGGGGGGGGGGGGGGGGAGGCAGGAGAATGGGGTTGAGAGGGAAAAATAGATCAGTCATAGTCATGGAAGAATGACACAAAATACTGGCTGGAGTAACTCAGCGTGTCAGGCAGCATCCCTGGAGAAAAGGAATAGGGTGATGTTTTGGATCGAGACCCTTCCTCAGACTGTGAGTCAGGTCTAAAACATGGCCGTTGAGCTAGAGAGCAAGAGGAATCACAGAGGGGGTGCAGCGAGAGAGGGTGTTGCAGAACGCACAATGGAGAGAGGAGGAGAATTTCTTCAAAGTAGGCATACCTTGAGAAGATTTTGCAGAGGAGCAGACAAAATGTTCTAGGAAGGAACTGCAGATACTAGTTTACACTGAAGATAGACACAAAATGCTGGAGTAACTCAGCGGACTGGGCAACATCTCTGGAGAAGAGGATAGGCGATGTTTCGGGTCTAGACCGTTCCTCAGACCCCGAACCTCTTCTCAACCCGAAATGCCGCCTATTCCTCTACTGCAGAGATGCCGCCTGAAGGGTTCAGTCATAGTCCTGATCGAATGATGGTCTAATTCTGCTCCTATTTCATATTAATTATGAACTTATGAAGCTAAGTGAGCTCTTTATGCTCAATTGTTTAGGGGCTGTCAGACACTTAAATATGGAAGTACTGGGTAGTTTACAGTAACCGTATCTGTTTTGAATCAGCCACTGCCATGTTTTTTTAATGACTATGTTCAGTATATTGAAAGACCACAAAGGTGCCATAAATATGTGCACAGATTATGCACATTAGGCATAGAATTTAACACACTTTCACACCAAAAAAAATGTGCTGATGTGACGGAATTAGCTTGATTTTCTAAACTTCAATGTATCTCAGTGGATTGCTTCATTCTGGCAATAGAAGTAAATTCAACAGTGAAACTTAGTATTTTAATAAAATAATTTACATTTGAGCCTGCAGTGATAATGTTTGGTGTGAAGGCATGCATATTTTTAGGGTTTCATCATGTTTATGTAATGTTGCCTCGAGGTGAAGCTAAAGCCTACTACATTAGGCATGAAAATGTCTTGTTCCATTGTGGTTCCTGACTTACAGCTGCATTTATTTGTGCTTCTATAAATGTATCATTGGTTTACTATTCACTGGGGTGGTCTCACCTGTTACTTTAACCTATAACCACCTAACTGCAAATGCCTGCATTGTGCTAATTAGGGAAAGGAGAGCTTTATATTATGAAATTTAAATTAGTTGTAGTTGAACAATGGATTTATAGTAAATTTAAATCAATTGTTTGACCTATTCTTGAATTTGCACTTGGCCATATGATTGTATGTAGTTGTGGTCTGCCGTTTTTAATATCTCACAAGGCTGAGGTAATTATGATAGATTACTGTAAAGATATTTTTAAAAGGTTGAGCACAAATGTAATGTAAATGAACAGCATATATTAACACCAGATTGCAAGAATTATTTAAAAATGAATCAATTATTTTCTTGGGCCAATTGTTAGGAAAGATGTTTTGATGAGTGACTGGTATAGGATTTATAATATCAATCCTTTTTGGTCAAGGTGTAACACATAGCTAGATTTGAATTACCTCATCATTGTACTAGCAATACTTCAAGCTGTAACATCACAAGAGCAATCCCAAATAGAAATTGCATAAATTGTAGGCTAACTGCAATTTAAACGTGCCCTGTGTCAACCAAGCCAGATAATATTACCTTTGCTTACTATACGGTTCATTAATGACCCAACCATCCCTTGATGAGATGTGTTATGAAACTATTATGACTCATTGGCGAGAAAAGGTACATGCGATTGGTGGACTGACTTGTCAGATATTGTTGAAAGCAGTGTCCATGTTTCATTTGGTGAGACACTTTTCAAGTAATTTTGCATAAGAAAACTTGATATTTGTCAGTGCTTTCTTGGCATAAGTACTTCAAATAACTATTGCTTAACTGTTTTCACAATGTGTACAGCAGAATTGATATTAGTATATGTTTCTGTCCTTTGGAGCCTGTTTAGGAGTTCTTTAGTTATTTCAATCAATAGGAGAGCATTTGTCAAAATCATTTGGCACACCGCAAGACTATTGCCATTTATTTGCAGACCAAAAATCTTGTTAAGTGACTGCTTTGTCTTTTTGCCTGTCAGGAGAATTGATACACAATATTACATTATAGCCTGGATCTTCCAGACATCACTGATTGTTGATTAGTAAGGATGTCGGGGGTTATGGGGAGAAGGGAGGAGAATGGGGTTGAGAGGGAAAGATAGATCAGCCATGATTGAATGGCAGAGTAGAATTGATGGGCCGTATGGCCTAATTCTGCTCCTAGAACTTATGAACATCACTGAAAGGGCAACATTTGCCGCTAACCTGAACAAAAAAAGTCTATAGACAGTCTGATATGAATTTCCATATTTCTGATCCCATGTGCAGTTGGGTGTCGGGAAACTGGCATAAAAACAAACATTGGGATATGCACAAAAAGAGCAGTTTGATTTGGCATCATGTTCAGCACAAACATGGTGGGCTGAAGGGCCTGATCCTGGGCTGTACTGTTTTATGTTATATGTGTTATGGTTGAAATCAAAACCATAGCTTTAATATGTTTCTTAAAGTTTATTATGTAATATGTATCAGCAGTTCTAAAGTGCAAATGTTGCAGCAAACTATTAGTTGGAGCTGGATTGCACGTTACATTAGAAAGAGGGAAATTATAATACATTAATAAATGTATATTTTGAATATGTTTCCGCTGGATTGTCAATCCACATCCAAAAAAAAGTACAATGTTTTGCAGGCTGATTTCCTCTGTGTAACCGCTGAGGAATCATTGTAAGTTTATGTTTTGTTGTTGGACTCCACAGTCAGTTCAATGCTGGAGAAATACCAGAAATCGTCTGGGGATCCTTGCCAGCAAGTTTCCGACTTCTGCATTTGTGCGGGAGATGTTTACTTTCTGACATTTAGTGTGAGCAAGTGCTTGCAGTTCTACTTGAAGCAGTCTGCAATTTTTGCCCCTTTATATTTACTTCATCAAAGTAGGTATAATTTTAATTGTTCATAAATGCACCTGTAACTGAACACTGTAGACCTTTAAAATTATTTTCATTCCTCCCTTTACCTGTTAAATATGCGGACGATTAAGCCTCATGTATTGTTTCCTTGCTGTAACTGTGTGTCTCTTTCAGTTTGATTTCCGTTCCGTTTTTTTCTTGTTCTTTTACAAGCTTAGAAAGGAACATGCCTTCTTTCAATATTAATTTGGTGGACAAATTAGGATATGTTAATGCATGTTCCTTGAAACTGAATTGTTGTACAGCTGTGCAGAGAAAAACGACTTCAATCATGGCACAATATAATTGAAAAATCATCAATAGTTTGCAATTTGCAGTTAAATTTGTGGTGCTTCCTGCAACCTGCCTTAAGTAACTGGCAGAGAGGACCACGGATTACCTAACATGAAATTAAAATAATTCTATTCTCCACGGTTGTTTTTATCATCATTCTTATTCATACCGCCACAACAGGTCAACGGTAGATGCAATTTCACTGGCTCTCCACTCCGCACTGGAACACTTGGACAATAAAAACACCTACGTCAAGCTGTTGTTTATAGACTACAGCTCGGCGTTTAATACCATCGTCCCTTCCAAGCTGGTTGCCAAGCTCACGGAACTGGGCCTCTGCGCATCCCTCTGCAATTGGATCCTCGACTTCCTCATCCACAGACCACAGTCCGTTCGAATTAGAGGAACCACTTCATCCTCAGTAACAGTTAGTATGGGAGCACCTCAAGGCTGCGTGCTCAGCCCCCTGCTTTATACCCATGACTGCGTAGCTGGTCATAGGGCAAACTCCATCATTAAGTTCGCCGATTACACCACTGTGGTTGGACGAATCACAGATGGGGACGAGTCAGAGTATAAAAGTGAGATCGACCGACTGACCAAATGATGCCAGCACAACAACCTGGCTCTCAACATCAGTAAGGCCAAGGAACTGATTGTGGACTTTAGTAGGGGAAGGATGAGGACCCATAATCCTGTTTATATCCTGTTTATATCAAAGGGACAATGGTGGAGAGGATAACTTCAAATTCCTGGGTGTGCACATATCAGAAGATCTTTCCTGGATCTAGCACACCAATGCAATGGTAAAGAAGGCACATCAGCGGCACTACTTCCTGAGAAGATTACGGAGATTCGGCATGTTGAAGAGGATTCTCCTAAACCTCTACAGGTGCACGGTAGAGAGCATTCTGACTGGTTGCATCGTGGCCTGGTTGAACGTCCAGGAGCGAAAAAGACTACAAAAAGTTGTGACCACTTCCCAGTCCATCACCGACTTTGACCTCCCCACCGTCGAAGGGATCTATCGTCGTCGCTGCCTCAAAATGGCATCCAAATTCATCAAGGACCCACACCATCCTGGCCACACACTTATCTCACCACTGCCATCAGGAAGAAGGTGCAGGAGCCTGAAGACTTTAATGTCTAGGTTCCGGAACAGCCTCTTCCCACAGCCATCAGGCTAGTAAACACAGCGAATAAGCTATGAGCTCTGAACTGCAAAACACTTATTATTTGCTATTTGCACTATATTTGTTATTTATTGAACTTTTTCTTTTTTTCCCCTGTAAGAATTTCATTGTCCCGTCCGGGACAGATGACAATAAAACACTCTTGACATCATTTGTTCCATTTCCAAATCGACATATATAGTTCAACTTAGAAATGCTGTTGGGTAAGGAATTTTGCACTAATCAGAATTTCTTTTTCTACCAGTTCCAATGCTCTGTGGAAGCCAAGAAGGCTGTTTTATTTCCATGCCTAGTTTCCATTGTTAAGACCTTGGCACAATATTTAAAAAACATCTGATGCTTTTCTGCCTTGGAAAAGCATAATCTACATCAATGATTTGGATGAGAACATACAGGGCAAAATTAGCAAGTTTGCTGATGATACAAAAGTTAGTGGTTTTGCAGATCGTGAAGAAGGTTGTGAACGATTGCAGCAGGATCTGGATCGATCGGTCAATGTTTGATGGAGGAATGGTTGATGGAAGTGTTCAGGCTCCTGTACCTTCTTCCTGATGGCAGTGGTGAGATAAGAGAAGTGTGAGGTGTCAGTATAGAAGATGGGAGGTCACGTTGCAGTTGTATAAGACGTTGGTGAGACCGCATTTAGAATATTATGCTCAGTTTTAGGCACCATGTCATAGGAAAGATATTGTCAAGCTTGAAAGGGTTCAGAAAAGATTTACGAGGATGTTGCCAGGACTAGAGGGTGTGAGCTATAGAGATAAGTTAAGTAGGCTGGGTCTCTTTTTCATGGAGTGTAGGAGGATGAGGGGAGATCTTATAGATGTATACAAAATCATGGGAGGAATAGATCGAGTAGATGCACAGAGTCTTTTACTCATAGGGGAATCAAGAACCAGAGGACATAGGTTCAAGGTGAAGGGAAAAAGATTTAATAGGAATCAAAGGGGTAACCTTTTCACAGGGAGGGTGGTGAGTATTTGGAACAAGCTGCCAGAGGGGATACTTGAGGCTGGGACTATCCCATCGTTTAAGAAACAGTTGGACAAGTACATGGATAGGACGGGTTTGGAGGGTTATGGACCAATCGTAGGCATGTGGGACTAGCATCACAAACTATAATTCAGAAGCTGCACTTACTGTTGTGTAGCCATTTCACATTTATTCCGAAGAAGCAAGAAACTGCAGATGCTGGTTTACAATAAAAAAAGACAAACTGCTGGAGGTCAGGCAGTGGGTCAGGCAGCATCTCTGGTGAACATGGATTGCTGACTTTTCTGTTGGGAGTCTGAAGAAGAGTCCTGACCTGTAACGTCACCTATCTACGTTCTCCAGACCTGCTGAGGTACTCCAGCACTCTTGTGTCTAATTTATTCTCCCAAGCTTATAGAGAGAGTTACATGAATTTGAACACTGTAATAAATGGCGTAATAGAAAGAGAGCACAGAAACAGGTCCTTTGCCTCACTGAGTCCCTGCTGATTATCACTTACCCATTTAGTTTAAGTTTTATTTAGTTTTAGAGATACAGCGTGGAAACAGGCCCTTTCCTGCGTATTAACACTATCCTACACACACTCGGGACAATTTTTACATTCACCAAGCCAATCTACCTACAAACCTGTGTGTCTTTGGAGCGTGGGAGGACACCGAAGATCTCAGAGAATACCCACGCAGGTCACGGGGAGAACGAACAAACTCCATACAGACTGTCGGGATCGAACCCGGGTCTCCTGTGATGCAACCACTGTAAGGCAGCAACTCTACCGCTGTGCCATCATGCTGCCCTTTATACTAATTCTACATTAATCCCTTTCTCTCCATAATCCCAAAAACTTTCTCCAGATTCCACCCCTCACCCATAGACTAGGGAAAATTTATGGTGGCCAATTAACTTGTCTTTCCCGGAAACTGGAGCATCCGGGAAAACCCACACAGTCACATGGAAACGGCACCAGAGGTCATATTTGCAATTGTATTGTAGCAAGTCAATTTTTATGCAAAGGGAAATGAATAGGTGATTTCCATCTGTGGGAAGGTCAAGAAGAACAACCTCTACCAAGCAACCTTTTCATATTTTTTTTAACTTATCACTTCTGGCATGTCTTGTTTGTTTGTTTAAAAACAATCCGTTTGGATTCATCCAGAATCACTTGCCTAACGGTATACTATACCAGATTTTTCTGAACATTTCTGATGTTTTACCAGCATAATTCAGTCTATTGTGCCCATGCCACCTAAGCAAGCTATTTACACTAACCATTCCTTATAGCCTTTTGGTCTTGTAACCTTGGAGTGGCAGCACTTCAAGTATTGTGATTAAGTTTTCATCTTCCCTGCCGTTTGAGGCAATGGGTTCCTGATTCGCATCACTCTGGGTGAATCTTTCTTTCCTCCACTATCTTGTTTTTAAGTCACTGGAAACGCTCGGAAGGTCATCGTAAATTGTTAACTTTCAATTTCCTAAATGCTGACAAATCTTCTAAGTCTAGGAAACACATCAGCCCTTCCACGTGAGATGTTTCACACAAACCTCCCCTTATTTAATCTAGGATGTGGCCTCACATACATTGTTGAGACCTAGGCATAGACTGGGCGAACATTTCACTGAACACTTGACTCACTCCTGCTGAATCTCCTGGCTACAAACTATTTTAACACTCCTTCCCATTTCCACACTGACCTTTATGTCCTGAGCTCGGCCTGAGTGAGGCAACACAAGCTGGAGGAACAGCATCTCATATTTCACTCGGGTAGCCTGTAACCCAATGGTAGGAAACTTAAATTCTCCAATTTTAGGCTAACAATTTTAAGCACAGTGGCACAATGGTAGAGATGCTTCCTTACAGTGCCAAGAATCCGTGTCCCAGACAGCATCCATTACAGGTCCTGTATGTACAGAGATTGTACGTTTCCTCTGGGTGCTCTACTTTCTGCCCACATCCCAAAGATGGGCAGGTTTGTTGGTTAATTGGCTTCATTAAATTGCCCCGAGTGTATAGGATGAAACTAGTGCACGGGTCATCACTCGTCAATGTGTTCTCGGTGGGCCGAAGGCCTGATTCCATGCTGTGTTTCAAAAGTAAACTAAAGCCTCCTCTTTTGCCCCCCCCCCCCCCTTTACTTTCCTATGCCCTCACCACCCCATTGTGCACCCAATTTTCTTATATTCTCACCTCACCTGCCTCTTTTCCCTCCCCCTCACCCCCTTCACACATATTCATCCCTCTAGCTTTTCATTCCTCTCTTTATCTGGCATCATCTTTTCATCTGTAGCCTTTGTTCACCCATCTGCCAATTAAACCCCCCTCAGCTGGATCCACACACACTTGCCAAGCTTTGTCCCACCCCTAAATCTTTTACAGCTTTCTCCCTTCTACATCAGTCTGAAGAAGGATCCCGACCTGAAATGTCATCAAGCCGTGCAGTCCAGTGATGCTGCCTGACCCGCCAAGTTAGTCCGTAACTGTATTACTCAATATTCCGGCATCTGTCGTTCCTTGTGTCCCCAGCATTTTCTGTTCTGATTTAACGTTTCCAGCTTTTCAACATCTACTGTTCCTTGATTTTTAACCAGAAGCCACTGCCCTTTGCCCATTAATATATCTTTTAAGGTTGGAGATGCTTTGTGTCCAAGTGCTGGAGGAACTCAGCAGGTTAGGCAGCATCTGTGGAGGGAATGGACAGGTGATATTTTGATTTGGAACACTCTGCTGTGGTCCAATTAATGTTAATGTTTTCTAATTTATTAAGTTGAAGCTGCATAAATATTGTGTACATATTTATATCGGGAATAATTTCTACTGAATCCAAAATTATGTGACTTTGATCAGCAAGTTCAGTCTTTGAATGATAATTTATCAGCAGAGGTCCACTTCTTGAGTCAATCACTATGGTTTCTCAGCTGAAAAGATAAGTTAGCCTCTAACTTGTTTATTCTCATGCACACCACAGAATAATATTGCTGGTCCTGGCATACAGGTAACATATTCTCTTTTCATTTTTCTTGCGTATGGCGTGCATAACCTAAAGTTGTAGATCAAGGGTAGACATCCAGGGCTGAAAAGCATCAGTTACTGGGTGGATGGCTTTGATGCCCCCAGGGAAAAGCCTCAGTGGGCAGTCATTCACGATGTGTGGGAAGGTCTTGTCTGGATGTCCGCAGTCGCAATCTGTCTGTCAACCCCACTTATGCAGGCGATGGGCTGTTCTTGCATGGAGGGTGCAGATTCTGTTCAGGGTTAGCCAAAACCTGGTGGTTTCACTGTGGGATCTGTGATGACCTCTCCATTGTTGGTGTTGGTATCTTTCCAGGCTTTGCGCCACTCAATCTTGGAGTCAAAGTCTTCCAGGGATTTAACGGAAGACCAGAAGGGTTTGCGGGACTTCAGGCGCATGTTGGGCAGATTGTTCAAGTTAGCATGGATGGGGAGGTCAGGGCTAGCCTTGATGATCCACCAATCTTGCAACATCCTCTCCCTTGTGCTTATGCTGGAATGAGTGACATGAGAGAGAGGACAGGGAGCACTGCAAAGGTGTGGACTTGTGCGTCCCTTTGATGGCCCGCATTGCAGAGTTAAGGACAGTATCAACTCGTTTGGTGTGGCAGCTATTAGCCCAAGCTGTTGAGCAAAACTCGGCTGTTGAGTAGACTAGGGCTAAGCTTGCGGTATGGAGGATGTGTGCATTGGATCCCCAGCTGTTGCCTGCAAGTTTCCTGATGATGTTGACCCTTGCTTTCAGTTTATCAGCCACCCTCTTCAGGTGTTCACAATAGGTGAGGGTGCGAGCCAGGGTGACCGAGGTACTTGGGGAATTCTTCATTCACCGGCTTACCACAAAACGACACTCGGTGCTTTGCATTGGCGAGCCAATTGCTGAGGTGAGGGCAAGGTCATCTGCATATGCAAACTTCCTGGGCGAGGTAGTTGGCATGTCACTCACATAAATGTTGAAGAGTAGGGGAGCTAGGACAGAGCCCTGGAGAAGACCATCATTCAGGGTCCTGACCGAGCAGATCTGGTTCCCAAGCGAGATCCTAAATCTATGGTTGCCGAGGATGGATGAGAGGGCACGCATGGTGGTTTGATACTTCAAGATCCTGGAAGCTCTCAGCAACAGACCATGTCTCCACACGGTGTCATAAGCTGATGACAGATTGATGAAAGCAGCACCAGTTTTCATTGTCTCGATGAGGCTATTTTGGCATTTGGAACCCAAAGTTTATTTGGTGTTTTGAGGTAAAGATATGATTGTTAAGCAGATCTGACAATCCTGATCCGTCATCTGGTATAATTATGTAGGAACTCTACTGTGCAAGTCATCAGCCAAGTAGCATCAGCTTATGTAGTACACTCATTGTCTTTCATCTGCCGTTTATACATGACACTCTTCCAGTATAATGATCAAACTTTGCTTACTCTTCATTTCTAGTTTGAATAAAATCACTTTGTTATTATATAATCTCACCACACTGTTCCTGTTTGTTCTGCACAACTCCTGCCCTCTGAATTGGAATGTAGATACATATAAACAAAGTTTTTTTTCCTCTGGTGCACACATCTGAAGATATTCATGAACTGAGCACTTGTTACAGTTTTCTGGGGATTTTGAGTAAATGAAGAGGCATTCCTTTAAAATGGTAGCCTGCCACGTCCCCAGGACCTTCAAAGGGTTTATAGCCAATGGAGTAAACCAGCTTGTTCAGTTTGCAGAATATGTTTTATTGAATGCTTTGGCAGGCAGCATTCAGTTTACCGAGACAAGTGACTGCAGATGCTACAATCTGGAGCAAAATACAAACTGCTGGAGAAACTCAGCAGGTCAAGCAACATCTGTGTAGCCAAAGGGAATTTTTTATTCACAATGAATAATATATACAAACCAAAAATATGTGCAAAAACTCTTCATATATTCTCAGTGTCTATACATTCAATTGATGTCATACTCTGCAGTGATCGCACCTATCTTGAGACAAAACACCCTTACCATTTGCGGCCCCTTGGGGTGATATCCCCTACTTTATTTGAAGGATATTCCCTCCAGACGTTGCCCCTCAAGGTCCAGCAGTGGAAGGACCGTAGTCTGTTGTCCTCCCCAAGGCATTGGCTGCACAAACCTTCAGTGTGTCCCTCAGCACATTCTCCTGCAGTCCGGAATGGGCCAGTCAGCAAGATGTTGTGAGGGACATCTTGCTGTGCTGGGAGACCTGTAAAGCAGAGTGTTCCGGTTCGCCGTTGGTCGAACTGAACATTGATGAGGACCTTTGCATTATTCTGCAGACCACCTTCACAAATCCTCACTCTGCGAAAAGGTGGGAAACGCCATCTCCTCTCCATAGCAGCCGTCGAGGGGCAGTGTGCATCCGGAGTAAGACTGATGGTACAGGAATGATCTGACGGGGAGGGCCCACTCACTGCCAGACAAGCTCGGTCATGGTGCTTGTTGGTGAGGCATGGTGAACAGGTATTTTGTCAGATAAACTGGGATATATGACATTTCAGGTCAAGATTCTGCATCAGTATGGAGAGCAAGGAGGGAAGATAGCAAGTATATAGAAGTGAGAGGGGAAGGTGAGGCTGGTAAGTGATAGACAGGCTGAACCAGGTGAGGTGGGGGATGATTGCCAGAGAGAGTGGTGGGTAAGAGGGAGAGGAGTTTTGGGATGGAAGCTATTGTGTAATACATGGAAACAGATCAGGACAAAGTATAGAGAAAAAGAAAACACTGAGCAGATGGAACAGGTGGGAGGGGTGGTGGAAGTGTAGCGGGGCAAGGTAGAGAGAGAGAGAGGGGCTGAAGGTGATAATCACATCAGGGAGGGATGATAGGCAGATTCATTTTGTCACAGAGGGTAACTAGGTTTTGTAAAGGCAGGGGAGGGATGGAAAAAGGTGAACAAAGAAAGAAAACTGATCTGGACCGGGAGGGGTGGGAAAGGAGCACAGGAGATATGGGTCACACAACATCTTGAAATTCTTTGTTCATGTCATTAGGTTTCGGGTTACCCAAGAGAAATTCTTCTAGTTTGCTTTTGGTCTCGCTGTGACAGTGGAGAAGGCTGAGGACAGAGTGTAAAGCAAAGCATCAAGATACCCGATCTGAGCTATTCCAGCGCTGCGTTTTACTCAATATTTCAGCATCTGTTGTTCCTTGTGTCTCTATTCTGATTTAACATCCCAAGTTTTTCAACACCTGCATTTCCTTGCCCTTTGCGCATTATTCTAAGGTTGGAGATGCTTTGTGTCCACAACACCAAGTGCAGGAGGAACTCAGCAGGTTAGGCAGCCTCTGTGGAGGGAATGGACAGGTAACAATTTGGGTCGGGAGCTCTTGTTCACAGTCAATATTCCAGCAATGGCAGTTCCATATGTCTCTCTTTTGTGTCCACCTTGGGTGCTTTGAGCATGTCTTCTTTCGACAACCTGTTTTCTTCAAAATAAAATTCTTGCTCCTGTCTCCTCATCTAAAATTCTGCAGTCTTGGCCACAACTTTGTAAAGTTCCTCCCCTCTTACATATTGTCCTTGAGATGTGACCAGAACTGCACTCTACTGTAGCCAATTATACAATTCCGAAAAGGCATGTTTTTTAAAAATTGTGATTTATTACTGGAAAGAATTTATATTATTAGCTGATTTGAATTATTATTGAGAATGGATCGAAGATTGTGTACAATTATAAATAAATCTAATGACTCTCCATTTTAACTTTTGTGGGTTGCTTCTGAGGTATTTATGGACCTCAAGATAAATTTAAAGATTAGAATTTTCCCTCCCAAATTCAAAAGTTCTAGATTTGTATTTTATTGTAGATAAAGAGTGACTTGATGAAAGAGGAGGATGTATTTTTCACACGCCAGGGTCAGCATTATTCTCTTTGCTCTTTAAAAACATTTGCTTGGATTGCTAGTGTATGGTGAGCAATTCTTCACACTCTTCGTTCCAATGCTAGAAAGTATATGTGGTAAACAATAGGCGTTGCTCAAAGAATGAAAAAAAAACTGCACACGTAAATAATTTGCAGGTCATTGACCTTAAAAAAATCTTTTTTTCTTACTGTATGAATGCTATTTGACTTTGCTGAGTAGATCCAACATTTTTTTGTTCTTTTTATAATTGATTTTTTGAGAGGAAAATTCTTCAGAACAGCACTTTGAAGTGCTTTTCAAAGCTTGGGCAATCACCATGTTCTTGGTTCTCAAACTAAGATTGTGCTGGACATAAATTGACAGTTTATCTAAATTTTAAACACTACTTTCATCAGTGTACTTAGGAGGCATGACTGTCTTAATAGGCATGCAAATAATTAAAGTGTCTTGCATGGTCACTCGTTTGCACAGACAAGCTATGATAGTTCATTTCCATTCAGTTGAAAGATTAATGCTCAAACCATGGAATGCATTTGCATAACATTACATTGGACTTGCAGCATGAAAACACCTTTGTCCCAACAGGTGTGCCATTATTTATGTTCCTCGCATTTTAACTTTAACTCAGTTCCTCAACATATCCTTTTGCACTAATTTAGCTTCCCCTTAAATAAATCTTCCATTCTGTTTAACTACAGTTACACTAAGTTTATAGCACAACAACAGGCCAACATATTCTTATACTCATGCTCTATGTGAGGCTTAACCCACTCCATTTTAGCTCAACGGATTATATGGCCACGGGCTCAAAATTCCCTTTAGTGTTTCATCGAGTGAAAGTCTCTATTCAAACAATCCTTAAGTGAAGACGATTTTCCTGAATCCTGTATGGGGTTTATTGATGTTGATTTTTTTTTTTTATGGCTCCTAGTTTTAGACTTACTCACATTTCATTTCCCTTTCCCCCCCCTCCCTCCCCATTGAATATGCAAATGTTGACAGGAATGATGAAGGTTTCTGTGAAGCAAATTGGGGCAGAAGACTATTGAAGTGGGACGATTGTGGCCCTCTGGAGACCCCCCCCCCCCCCCCACCTCTTCTCCATGTACACTTGGTTCTGGGGGGAAACAACTCTCTTCAATCCCATTTGAACTGCACGTAAAAAAAAACAACAAATTCTACACTCTTTTTTTGTTCACAACATTTTCTGCAGGGTCTGCTTTGTACATCCACACCCAAAACTCCCCATTTGCTGTCATGCCCAGTGAAACTATTACTGAATCTCACCGTGGCATTCCACCTGAGAATTGTTTCATTATATTAACTTTTCCTGCATCCTTCCCCCTACATCACCAAATCCTTTCTCTCTTATCTTCCATGATGCTTTCCCCAGCCTCACTTTGTCCATTTTTGCCTATTCTGCCCTAGTTAAGAAATTGTCAAATGGCTTCATTCCTGCTGGTTCAACTTGGTTCTAATACTTCAAGTTTCTGTCCTTGGCTGCTGTGAATTTCTTAGCTCCCTTTCTGCAATATCTTCTGATAACTGTTGTTTCCAAATGTACACCAGTTCCCAGCTCAAGCCCGCCACTGTCTCTGTCACAGCCTCTCTGCTGATGGAGCTTTTCAGGCTGGTTGTTATCTAATATTGAATGAGCATACATTTCCTCAGGCTAAATACTGGGAAAACTGATGTCATTATATTTGATCACCATCTCAAATTCCTTTCCTTAGCCAATGGCACCATCCCTTTCCTTGTGAGCTGATTGAGATAGAACTAGCTTGTTGTAAACTATGTGTCTTATTTAACATAGGATAAGTTTCAGATTACATATGTGCCATTATTATGAGTGCCTGTTTCCAATTTCGTAAAGTTGCCAAATTCAGCTTCTATCTCGCTCTACTGATGTTTAAATCCTTGTGTACTTTAGTCTTGACAAATCAAAGCTTTCCCGTCTGACCTCTCGTGTCCACGTAACTGCAGAATTGAGATAATTTGACTCTAAGTTGCACCTAAAAACCTATCTGTGTTATAGCGTGTTTGATCATTTGCCCTAATGTTACAGTGTCAAATTTTGCTTGATAGTTCAAAAATGATATAAGGACGAGAGTCACGAGGAACAGAAGCGAGTATAATGGTGCAGCCCAAAGTGTTGCTGTTTCATGGCTCCATTGTCCTGAATTCAGTGCTGCCTCTGTTTCTGACTGTGTGGACTTTGCACATTTTCCCTGGAACCTGACTTTTCTCTGAGTTCTCTGATTTCCTCCCACAATCTAAACATGAGCAGTTAGTGGGTTAATTGGACACAGCAAATTACCTCTAATATACTGGCAAATCCGAGGGAATATGGGAAGAATAAAATGGGATTATATCTGTGGGTGCCTGATAGTTTGTGTGGACTCTTCGCTGTGTGATTCTATGAGGCTGTTATGTTATGAGGAGCCCATACAGTCTTTAGAGCTTGCAATGCAATTCATCAAGATCTGGGCTAATCTTTTACCTCAATTTTCCTGCTGGGTCCATTTATTTCCTTGCATCCAGGTATCCATTAATCTCAGCCATACTCAAGTACTGAGCAGGCATAGCTGCCTGGTTAGAGAACTCCAAAGAACTGCAACTATCCGAGGGAAGACATTTCTCTTCATCTGCCCTTATCTTGGGACATTGGTGCGGAGTTCTAGGATTTCTTACTTAAGTAAACGGCTTCTGAGCACACTTGCACAAGTGTGATAACCTCATATTACTAAATACCAATTTAGAAGAACAATTTACCATTTGCCTTCATAATGGCATGCTGTACTTGTGTGTTTAGTTTCTGTATTTTAGTGAGCATAGCACATCATCTTATAGCTGCTCCTCATTGAACTGTAGTTTTATTCCAGTAATCAGTCACTATCCTCAAAGAAAGTCTATTCTTTCTCGTGTATAGTATCTAAAGCAGTTTATTATTCCAGTTGTGACCTTGCCAAAACCCTGTGCACTTGCTCATAATTTTCTTTTTCTCGTACTACAACTCGCAAGGAAGCATTATTTGCAACTGCCTTCCTAACTGCATGCTGCGCTTGTATGTTTAGCTTCTGCATTTCACGACTGATCCATTATGCTCTCCGTGAGCATCATTGATGTTTTTCTCACCAATTTAAAAAAAAAACATAATTTTTCCACTACTGAAGCGAATAATCTCACATTTTCCAGCATGTGCTGACTTGCTCAGCCTGTCCATATCCTTTTCCAGATTCATTGCATCCTTCTCACAGCTCATGTTTCCAGATAGCTTTGCATGTCCCTGGATCTTGAATACGTTATAACCTTGACTGATCCGTTAATGTAGATTGTGATCAGCTGACAGTCCAGTACTGATTCCTGTTGCACCACCCTTGTAACCGTCTGATAATTTGAAAAAGATTGGTTCATTCCTGTTTTTGTCCTTTACCCACTCCTCTATCCACTCTGCTAATGTGCAACCCCAACCCACACAAACCCTTATCTTGTGCACAACATTTTATGTGGTATCTTATCAATTGTTGCCTTTAAGTCCAGAGACACCACATCCTCTGCTTTCCCATTTAGTTACCCTGCTAGTTACATATCCAAAAACTCAATCGCATTTGCCAAACAATTTTATTTCGATAAACCTGTCATTGAGTTTGCTGAATCATGTGGCTTCTGAGTGCTATACCATGTTTCTACATCCTTAACTGATTCTAGATTTTTTTCCTCTAAAACTGACATTAGGTCAACTGGTCTTTGTTTGTTTGCTCCCTCTCCCTTTTCGCCTCTCCCCTAAGTAATCGTTACTATTTTCAGCACAGAACAGAGCTTCCTTTTCATAGTTAATTTTATAAATAAACTTCCTCCAGTTGCAAAAGTATAATAAACAATCTTGTAATCCATTTTTCCCAATGCATGACAATTGATGTACCAGATTGCTAGTCAAAGGACAATAACAGAAAGCATAGGAGCAGAATTGCTGGAGCAGGAAGTCAAGTTAACGTTTCCAATCATCAGCCTTTCATCAGAACTGTATTGTGGAAAGAATAGCATTTGGTTGGTAATAATACTTGGTTTCTTTTCATTGCACAATTTATCTCTGAAGACATGGATAAACTGAACATATTCTTCTGTGCTATATGGCTACAAAGAAAAGAGTAACAGATTAACGAAAATGAATAATTCTGCAAAATTATTCACTCAAGGGGTATCTGTTCATATTGGTGCTTTTCAATTGTTCCAGACCTTTTGTTTCATCAGCTTCACTGCCTCGTGCTAAGAAATATTTGGGGATATTTGAATACTACTTCACTTCATTGCGGTGTCATTTAACAGGCCTTAGACATTTCTTCCAGGCAATCCTATGACAAAGTGTTCGTAAAATATGCAACACTGCGTTAAGCAAGGATGATTAGTTTTAGTGAACCTGCCAAGATTGTGAGAGATTCAGATCAAATCGGTCTGGATTATGTTTGACGACACTGCCAGCTGCCAGAGGATAGTCTGCCAGACAGTAATATTCACTGGAAACTTGACTACCCTAGTGGATCATTAAAATTAATGAAAAGATCAGACTTCTCTAAACACTGCTTGGCACAGCCATTTTAAATCTGATTCCAATGAATATGCACCTAATCACTAAAAAATCGGACATCACTTTACATATTTTTCTTGGTTATTGTTGCAACGTGTCCTTGCATTTACTTCCAGATGGGTGAGTTGATGCTTTAAACGCAATGATTTTCACAAATTGAAATCCATCTATCGCGAGTATTTTAATTACATTGTTTGCATTTTGTAAGTCCAAAATTAGAGTGTTACATATTCTCAGGCGTGATTGCTGTCTGTTATTAACGTTTCCTGAAAACTTGGCTTGAGAGAGGATGACAATTCAGCAAGGTGTCTTTTCAGCTGTAAAAATGCTCTTATTAATTTATTTCTCAGAGTTGGTGAATTGGTTTTACCTCTTCTTGTGGCCTAACAGAGTTGTGGGAGATGGGAGGAAAATATGTTTAATAACATAGCTTTGAGTCATGGAGTCATGCAGCACTGAAGCAGGCCCTTCAGTCCGACTCATCTATGCAGACCAAGATGCCCTATCTAAGCTAGCCCTACTTGTTTGCGTTTGGCCCATATAGCTCCAAACTTTTCTTAATAATATCCAAGTACCTCTTAAATGCTGTTATAATATCTGCCTTGACTATCTATTCTGGCAACTTATATTCTCACAACCATTTACCCAACAGTTTTGAAGTGCCTTGAAGCATTTTAAAAAGTGAAATGCATTTTATAAATTTAAATGACTACTGAAAGAAAAAGTGAATTCCATTGATTTAAACTAAGTTAGGAAATGATCAGAAGCACGCACTTTAAACATGAATAATCCAAGTATGTTCCTTACATGATTTTTCAATTTTGATGTTAGGGTTGTTGTTAAAAAGCGAATGTAAAAAAGCAAATGTAAAAATTCTAACACCCCTCAAGTGCTGATTCGGGTATGGGACATCCTGATTAACACAATGTACGGCCTATACTTTCATGAGAAGAATCATAGTTTGACAGATAGGATTATTTCCCCAGCTCATTGTCATGTTGCAAGGTACTTTTGTCAATTTAAAAGGTCCAGATGCAAGAACACAAGAAAATAGGAGCAGAAGAAGGCCATCAGACCCCTCTTTGGTACGCTACCATTCAAAATGATCATGGCGGATCTCTCAATAATTGGCCATGCTTCAATTATTTATCTATCTCCACGTTTACTATTTCTAATGGTCCATTCTCTACTTTTTCTGACAGCAAATTCCAGAGATTCACAACTCCGTGAGGGATAAATTTCTACGTGCTTCTGTTTCACATGACCAGCCCCTTATCTTGCAACGACGTCCCCCATGTTCAAAACTCTCCCAATGGTGTAAACATCTCAACATCTACACTATCAAGCCCCTGTAGGATCTTATATGTTCAAACACCAATGAATACTGACCCAAAATGTCTAGACTCTCTTGTTAACTGTTTCATTCCAGGATTAGCCTAGTAAATCTCTTTTGGATTATTCAAATGCTTCTGTATCATTTTGATACAGAAGGGGACTAAAAGTGTGTGCAGTACTCCAATATAGCCTCACCAACAATCTGTACATTTGAAACAAAACCTCCCTATTTTTAATCTCTGGTCTGTTAGGAAAATAGCCAAAATACTGTTTGGCGCCTTAACTATTTCTTGGACCTGACTGCTAATTTTTTTAGTGATTCATGTACTAGAACTCATTAATTTATTTCCAGTTCATTAACATGTAGTCTCTCTCCATTTGGATAATCTGTCTTTTCTTCCCACCGAAATGCATGACCTTGCACTTCTCTGGCTGTGCTTGTACATCAGTCACTGAAAATAAGCATGGTACAGCAGGCAGTGAAGCACGTTGGCCTTCGTTGCGAGAGAATTTGAATTTAGGAGCAAGGAGGTCCTACTGCAATTGTAAAGGACCCTGGTGAGACTGCACCTGGGGAGTATCATGTGCAATTTTGGTCTCCTGATTTGAGGAAGGACATTATTGCTATTGAGGGAGTTCGGTGTAGGTTCACCAGGTTAATTCCTGGGATGGCCAGACTGACATATGGTGAAAGAATGGGTCGACTGGGCTTGTATTCACTGGAATTTAGAAGGATGAGAGGGGATCTTATAGAAACATATAGAATTCTTGGAGGATTGGACAGGGTAGATGCAGGAAAAATATTCCTGATATGGGGGGAGTCCAGAACCAGTGGTCACAGTTTAAGAATGAGGGGTAGGCCATTTAGGACTGAGATGTGGAGGAACTTTTTCACCCAGAGAGATGCAAATCTGTGGAATTCTGCCACAGAAAGCAGTGGAGGCCAATTCACTGCATGTTTTCAAGAGAGAGTTAGATTTAACTCTTGGGGCTAACGGAATCAAGGGATATGGGGTACTGATTTTGGATGATCAGCCATGTTGAATGGTAGTGCTGGCTCGAAGGGCCGAATGGCCTACTACTCTACATGAAATTCCATTTGCCAGGTTTGCAGCTAAGCAATCAATCTATCTATATTCTGTTGCAGAATCACAATGCCCTTATCACAATGTACCTATCCACCTCCTTTCATATCATCTGCAACTTGAAAGCCTTGTATTTTGTTCTCTACTCTAGATTGCTAACGTAAGCAGTAATCATTTGAAGACCAAGTAGTGAACCTTGAGATACTCCTTCCAGGCTGAAAAAACAACATATCTTCCAATTCAGTTTTCTGCACGACAGTCAGTTTTCATTTCATGCCAAATCACTTCCTTTAATACCACGGGGTTTTATTTATGCACTCACATCTTGAGTTTAGTGATACAGCATGGAAACAAGTCCGCGCCTACCAGCGATCACCCGTACACTAGTTCTATCCTACACATTAGAGACAATTTGCAGAAGCCAATTAACCTACAGACCTGCACCTCTTTGGAATGTGGGAGGAAACTGGAGCACCCAGAGAAAACGCATGTGGTCATTGGGAAAACGTACAAACTCCGTACAATGCCCATAGTCATGATCGAACCCTTGTCTCTGACTCTGTGGCACCTTTTCAAATGAATTATGAAAATCTAAATATACTACCTAATCAGGGGTTTCCTTTATCAGCTTGCCCTGTCCACATGTTGACAAAGTTTGATTATATCAAGCTTTCTAAAACAATTAGTTATTCCCTATATTATTCTTGCACCTTGCCAACAATGAGTGTTAAACCTCCTGGCCAACAGTGCTCTTCTTTCTTCCTCCCTTTTTTGAACAAGGAGTCACATTGGGTGTTTTCTAATTTAGCGAGGTGATAAATTTCAACTAATGAGTCCACTCTCCCTGCGGCCACTTCATTGAATTCTCTGTAACAACTTTGGAATACTTCTTTTTCAGTAGTGTAGTGCAAACCTCTTAAACTAATGCCAGTAAAAGTATTCTGAGGTTGTGTTCAGTGGGATATAGGCACAAGGAACTGCTAGTTTACAAAGGCAACAAAGTAGTAAAGTAAGTCCACAGGTCAGACGGCATCTCTGGAGAACATAGATAGGCAATGTTTTGGATCAAAGGGTCCCAACCCGAAAATTCGCCTATTCATATTCTCCAGAGATGTTGCCTGACTGCTGAGTTACTCCAGCACCTTGTCTATTTTCCTGTGGTGAGTGGGCATGTTCAACAGCTTCATTTATTTCTATGGAGTGGAACGGAGTGGAGAGGCAAGTCACAGGTAATTAATGATTTTTTAAAATTAATTAAATTAACACATCTATTTCATTTTTTAAAAACTCTTAAACTGGTCGAGTTTCTAAATATTGTACATTTTTCAAGATTATTAATAGTTTTTAATGTTTGTATGTCAGAGACATAAACAGATATTCATCATCTTTGATTGTTTAGACAGCTGGTAAGCCTTGAACGAGGCTCAGCTAGCTGTCTGAGCATTTCTTTGGGTAAGGCTGCCATTCATGGCTACAAAGGCATGAGCTTCACTGATCACAGCAGAACCAGCTTTATGGAATACTTAGCTACGGATTTATCAGCTCCACCCTAAGTGTAGATTTAGGAGATGGAGAAATGGCATGTGTTGGAACATCGACGCAGCTAGGAAACTCCAGGCCAGTGTAATTGTGCATCTAGTCACATAAGTGCGGCAAATGTAATATGAACACTGAATCCTAGCGTCACTTAGTTGCATTTACACTCCAGTTCTTGACATTTAAAATTGCTGCACAGTAAATCGATCACAACTATTCCTGAGCTCATGAAAGGGATGTATTTGTGGAAAATGTTTATTTAAACAATATCTCATAAATTGAAATAGCTGGTCGAAATGTTTGAGAGGCGTTTCAGTCCAATGTAGCTCTAATAAGAAGATGGCACTATCTAGTGAAGCATCACTAAATCAAGTCAGGTTGATTGTAATATGCTCAAGTACAGTGAGGTACAGATACAATGAAAAATATCTTTTGTAGCAGCATCACGGGCACTTTAAATATGTTTAATAACATAGCTTCAGACAAACAAACTACAACAAATTATATATAAATTGCACAAAATTTATAACGGAAAGAAGGCTGCAAAAAAGGCTAGTCCAAAACATCAGTAGAAAAATAAATTCACAGTTGTGCAAGAGGTCGACCATAGTGTTATATTGTCGAAGTAGGATTACGGCTGTGCCGGTTGGATCAAAACCTGATGGTTATTTGAAAGTAGCAGTTCCTGAACCTGATGGTGTGGGACTTGAGGCTTCTGTTCCTCCTGCCCAATGGTTGCAGTGAAAAGAGGGCATTGCTGGGGATCATTGATGATCGATGGCGCATCACGTAGATGCTATCGATGGAGAGGAGGACTGTGCCTGTGGTGGACTGGGCTGTGTTTGTCACTCCACAGACTCTTGGGCTCCTCTGTGTTGGTACTGTCATATCAGGCTATGATGTAACCAGATGGGATACTTTCGACAAAACATTATTAGAAATTTGTTAGCGTATTCGGAGACATGTTGCATCTCTTTACACTTCTACGAAAGTAGCGGCACAGGCTAATCCTTTGTGATTACATCTATATAAATCGAGAAATTACTTTATACGTGTCAGATGTCATTACTTTCCATATCTGATGCAAAGGCTTTGGAAGAGTTTTCATGCATCTTTAACTAATAAAGCACACTTTATTCATCCCAGTATATTTTGTTTGTTTTTGCTCAACAGCCAGTACATATTGAAATACTTAAAATGCATAACAAAGTTGTTTCCATGGTTGGATGTACATAACATTTATATTTAACCTTTGTACAAATGCTGTAATAATGCAGACTTGCATAATGTGAAAATAGGTTTATAAACATAAACACTATGTAGAAATGTGATTAAAAACACTTATGGAAGTTTTACAGGATACATTTCTGATTTTTATTTTTAGATATTTTTGAAACAGAACTGATGGAATTAATTTGTTCAACTCAGAATGTTAACCAGAATGTCTCCACACTCCATACCATTCAGAAAATTCTACCAAGTTATTGTTCAAACAATGTAATCTGATCTTTGCATTCCATGTAGAAATCCAAACCTTGCAGTTTTGCTGTTGAATTAATAGACTTTATTATGTAATAATGGTAAGGACAGCATTTTCGCATGCATGGAAAGTTGTGATGTCTTCAGTGTTTGGCTTTCATTATGGAACATGCCTTTTCCCTGAAATTGCTTTTCAGCAAAAAAGTAGATTTCAGGAATTGGAGGCAAGGTGATAAGGGATAAAATAGAATCATGACAAACGGGATCAGTAAATATCCTGGTATTTGTGTTATACAACTCTTTAACTGTCAGTTTCCTCTTTTTAGGGGAAAACCCTAATGTATTCAAATTCTAGTTAACTTTGTGCAGCAACTTCCAGTTATTCAGCTTCAAACGACAGTTTTCTATAATCAACAGAGGCAGTTTTCAATCAGAGTTTTTAAAACGCATACAGAATGATTGTATAACAGTGAGTATAACAAGAAAATAGTAGGCCGACAGGCCCTTCAAGCTTGCCTTGCTGTTTAATATGATCATGGCTGATCAACTTTGGCTTCTGAGCCATTTCTTCACACCTCACCAGTTGTTGATTTATCAAATATTTATCCACCTTCACCTTAAATATTTCTGTTGATCCAGCTTCCACCATCTGCCAAGGTGGAGAAATCTTGAGATTCGCCACTCTATCTGAGAAGAAATTCCGACATACCGTAGTTTTAAATGCCTGGCCCTTATCTTCTATTTATGTTCCTTTACCAAGGATCCCATTCTTATGTAAGACAGGATTGCACAAAAACTAGATTACTACATTCAGCTTGAAAAAGCTGGCTGATTCAGTGATGAGATTTCAAACATCTAGTCCATTCCTTTATAAGAGCATACAAAAACATTTTCTTTGGCTGAATCAGGTGGGAAGACTTCACGTTTATATTTCCTTATTGCATCTTTGTCTAAAGTTCAATAATGCTTCACATTCAATTACTTTTTTTGGAAATGAGAATTGTCATGCTGATAAATGTAGCAGCCATTTTATGTTTTGCAGTGTTCCTCAAGCAGTTGCGAGATACCTAGTTAATCTAATTGGTGTTTGTTTGTGGGAAGAATGTTGGAGAAACAGCATGGTATTTTTAATGCTCTCAAGAAAATCTTGTTGAACAAAACCTCCAGAGTGTGACATTTCTGACAATGTGATGCACCAATGGGATGTCCTGGAATGACACTTGAACCCATTACTTCGCAAGTCAGGCAAAAATGTTACCAAGCTGACTTTAAGCATAAGTGACAGCGCAGCACTATTGATCTGAAGAGTTATTGAAACCGAGCTGTCTTTTCCTCCACTTATTTTGTGTGACACGGAATCATATTTTAGCCTAGTTGGAATTGGGAAGGATGTAAATAACTAAATCAATACATACATTTCCAGAAATGATCAATGACAGGATTGGTCTCATTAGCAATGTGGTACTGCAGATAGTTGATACAATGGACTATTGGACAACACCTTTTTGGCTTTTATTCTGCTGAGTTTTAATCTTTGTCAGTTTGCTGCTGAAAGGAAGTGATGTTTTTTTAATTATCAATACAGAGGAGGGGAAAGGCAGAATGTCTATTGGGTATCATTGTATAAATCTGATTGATCTGAACCTTTCTTACAGCTGATAGTTACTTGGCTTGGTGTGAGAGAAAATCAAAACCGTTAACTGAAACGTTTTTAAAATATAATGTCACAAAGGCACATCTTCTGCTTTGGTAGCGTCTACATTTTTTTCTACGCTACTTCAACTAATTACCCTGGCTAAGCATATATTATCAAATGCACTGTGGACATAATTTTGTAATCTGCTTCTCTCTTTCTTTTCTAGCCGTTCCTAACATTCTGGGGTTATTGGAGTGGCTGGATTTTTTCTGGAGTTGAGCATCAAATTCAGAAGACTGAAGCCCAGGCTTACTGTCTACCTTTCACGGAGGCCAAGCCGTGAGAGGACAGAGGAAGGAACGTGGCGAATCATGACAGCAGATAAAGAGCGAGACCGCGATCGGGATAAGGAAAGAGATAGAAGAGATAAACGGGAGAGCGAACATTCTAGGCCGCGCCGCAGTTGTACTTTGGAAGGAGGTGCCAAGAATTATGCTGAAAGTGACCATACGGAAGATGAAGAAAATGATAAAGACAGTGCAACAAATGAGGATGCTGCAAAGAAATCAAAAATAAAGAAACCGCCTAAAAAGAAATCGCGCTACGAGAGAGCAGAGACTGGTGATATAACTTCATTTGTAACAGAGGACGATGTTGTCTACAGGCCTGGAGGCAAGTAGTATTTCATTATTGATTTTCCATATGGTATTTAAAAAGACATCAATGAATGCCAAGCTTAAAGGGGCAGTTCTGTCAAGGGGTTCAGATTACACAATAAATTTTGGATAATCAAGCTTTGATGGTCATTTAAATCCCTGAATTTAACTTTATGGCTTTAAGCCAGTGAGATGCGGCTATTTTACTTTAATAATAGCTGTGATGATGACTCTGCCTCCTGTAGTGACATGTAATAATGATTTTGCCACGGATGTAATAATTGACTTAATTATTTGCAATTTAATCAATTATTTTGAAATTTGAATCTCAAAACTTTGCAGTATATAATGTTTCAATGACAATCAACGATTAGTTTTCCTCAAGCAGTCTTAAAACATAATGAAGTAAATTTTCATTTGGGCAGTACATCAGCAAATCGTACTGCATCACGTTTTCTGCTGGTTTGCTGAAGAGATAGGGCCAGAGATCTTTTACAGGTACCTTCGCAACATTTAAGAAACATTTTGACAGGTACATGCATAGGACATGTTTAGAGGGATATGGGCCAACGGAGGCAGGTGGGACTAGTGTAGCTGGAACATGTTGGTCGGTGTGGGCAAGTTGGGCCGGGGCTTGTTTCCACGCTGTTAATTTCAAATTTAGAGTCTTGTAAAGAGGATTAATATTTTTTGCTTGAAACTGATTTTTTTCCCCGACATGTTTTCCTTTTCCTGTCTGCTAAATTGTTTTAAGTTTATTGTGGGGAAAAGACTATGTTGCGTTTTTAAGTTGATAGTTCCATGTTTTAATATATTTGGGTTAATAACAGAAGCAAAACGGGAGTCAGAATTCATAAAATAAATTGCACAGTTGTGATAGCACAGTTAAATGCAGAGTAAACTTCTTCAAACTCCCTGAACAGCCTTGGTTAATTCCATTCACTGGGATGAAATTCATTTTTTCCCCCACTATTGAACCTGTGTCTCTGAGTAAATATCAACTCGCTGTAAGCTGTGGATCAGCATCAGTGGCATCAAGGAGTCAAATTTGTTGAATCTTTTTTTTTCCCCTAGTTTTATACTTCTGAAGTAATGTTCCTGTGATGGGAAAGGATAGAAAATACCTTTTGCAATGCTTCTTATGTTTCTATTTTAAATAAAGAATAAGCAGCTGATTTGGCTTTAGGAATTGTCATAGCTGAGCATAATTTAGTGTACATCCATCTGCCCCTTTCCGCAAGAAATGTTAGCCAGGAATTAGGTGTGGTGGGGGAGAGGTGGGACTGCCTGATTTAGCTTTCTACAGACACCGAATGTTTCATCAATGGTCCTGCTGCTCCCAGGTTTGACTTTAGAAAAAACATGATGGTTTCCTTTTAGGAATTTTATTTTCCTTTGCAATGAGTAATCGTGTTCCTGGCAGAGTTTTCTTATACTGCAGTTCTCGCATATTTTCACTGGAACAGATGCACTGTAATCAAAAGCTGCAGGTTATTGCCTTTGATAAGGGCCTTGACGTATCCTACAGCAAGGACAGATTTATGCATGTTGTTCTGAAATTATATGGTGCGGTTTGAAAACTTTAAACAACAAAGGAAGTTTAGAAATAACACCCGGGCTCCCATTACATCCATAGCAGACTTTAATTTAGGAAGTATCTCAATCAATTGAGAACCTTCTGGTGAGAGGTCCTTGATGAGAAATGTTAAAGGTATTTTTCTCCGCAGATACTGCCTGATCTGATTATTTCCTGCATTTTCTGTTTTTTATTGGAGAAGTCCTGTGGATTGCAAATGGTTAAAGTGATAATACTCAACAAAGCTCTATGTTGTTGATTGTAGTGCTGTCTTTCTGTGACCTGTTGCTGTTTCAATACTGGCTGGGTATTATAAACACTGCCTAGAAATAGATATTTCCAATGCATGCTGAAATACAGCAACAAGTAGTGATGGCCAGCGCAGACTGCTGTCAGTAACAATAAATGGAAAGCTAAGAAAAAATGGAAAACTTGAGGCCGGTTTACTTGCAGTTACGGTGCTGGTGCAGTGAGAGGAGATTTACGCACCTTGTAAGCTCGTTTGATTGGCCGTTGTTTTGATTCACAGTGCAGCAAATACCAATGGCATCCACGTTTATTTTCCCTTGCTCACATTTTAACTTGCTTAACTTTAGAGATCATAAGATCATGATCATTTACAAAAAAGCGGAGGTTTATAGACAAGATTTTGGAGTAATGGCATGTGCTTAAAGGGATCTTCGGTCAAGGAAATGATATAAACAAAGAAACATGTTTTTAGCCCTGTGCCGATTAGGTTAGTGTTTAACCACATGGATCAGGTTTTGGATGTGTCGGGTGTAGTAGTAAGGTCATAGTCAGCTGATGGCACCCAGCTGCTCAAAGTTGATAAGAACGAATAGCTCTGACATTTTGTGAATCCATTTAAACTCCAATATGCAGACTTTATATACCAGCATCTGTGCAAATGAATGGGAGTGTTCCGATACCAATGAAGCAGCAAGTCAAGATAAGTTGGGGGTACACAAAAAGCTGGAGAAACTCAGCGGGTGCAGCAGCATCTAAGGAGCGAAGGAGATAGGCGACGTTTCGGGTCGAGACCCTTCTTCAGACTGATAGGCGACGTTTCGGGTCGAGACCCTTCTTCAGACTGACACGCCACAGTCAAGATAAGTTGTTGTTTGGCATTGATCAATTGTAAGATACATGCAACACCCAAATTGCTGCGGCTAGTTACTTTTTCGGGACCTTCTGTCATGTTAAATGCTGCAAATTGAACCGTGACTGGTTCTGGTGCGTCAAAGGCACAAGTTGATGAGGCAGGCACAAGGGACTACAAATGCTGGAATCTGCAGGAGAAAAGGAGAGCAACTGGAACAACTTAGCAGGTCGGACAGCATCTGTGAAGAGAAATGGATAGTCGATGTTTTGGACCACGACCCTTCACCTAGACTGAAATAGCAGAGGGGAAAATGCCAGTTTAAAGAGTTGGTGGGGAGGGGTCTGGCAGGAGAGAGCAAGCGAGAGGTAGATGTAGGTAAGGAGGAATTGATTGGCAGTCAGATCGGAGAAGGAAGGCTGAAGATAGAAACAGAGGCTGGAAAGCTGGTTAGGTGGAGAACACAAGGCTGCAGATTCTGGAATGTGATAGGAAGGTGACATATGGAACTGAGCTGAATATTGCTGCAGATTGGATAAACAAATGGAGGGTACATTGGAGGGGGTCCAGTGGAAGGAGTTGTGGGGGATGGGGTGATAGGGTTGGGAGGGGTGGGAAGGTGGAAAGGAAGGGGTGTGAGAGGACCAGAGTAGATATAGGAAATAAAATAGCATAGCAGGGGTGCTGGTTACCTAATGGCGCAATCATCTCTGTCTCCAATGCATATGTGCAGCATTTTTTTGTTGATAGTGGGGAAAAGTGTTTTCAGACCAAAAATCCAACCCTAAGCTTGTGATCTACCAAGCAGGAGTGGTCCTTACCCTTCTGTTAGGTGGACTACAAGTTTGGAAGCACAGCAAAAGTGTCATAATTTATTTCTGTAAATGTCTCAAAATCCATTGGCAGGATAAGGCTACTACTTAATCCGTTGGTCTGCAGAATATATTTCTGCCATTTCAATTCTGAGGTGACTATGGCTGGGGCAGGTGGAAAGTAGTATGGAAGGTAGAACATTGGACTTCTTCGTGCTCCTGACAAACAGATTTGTATTTTTTTTTTCCCAGTACCTTATCTGGCTTGGTCAACATGGACCAGGATTCTCAGGAGTTTGTGAGGATGTTACCCTATGCAGGGAAACCTCGAGAACATCCTTGAACGGTGTCCTCTGTCCTCCTAACTTGTAACTGTGATAGAACTGTGTTTGAAGAGTCCAGGATTGTTGTGCAAACAACATGATATGCTTATCAGAAGCAGCTGAGTGTAATCCAAAACATCTTACTGGGAATTTGGCCAGGAAAGGATTCTGACATTAGTTCGCGTATCCTGTGAATAGATTTGGAGATCCTGGGAGTTTGGATGACATTTCCAGTGTTTTTAATTTGTGTGATGTGTCTAACCACATTCCCAGAACAAGCACTCTAGCCCCAGCACCATTAGGCCAGTCATTTCCAGGAAGATGGAGAATGCACTTTGAGGATGTTCTCAAAGACTCAATGAAAAAGAACGATCATCACCTCTGACAAGGGAATCTCTGGCCTCAGACCACTCAAGGTGGAAAACACCGAATACCCCCAGTCTCTTCGATGAGAACACATGGAGGCCATGCACTTATAGTGGAAGAGGTTCACACCATCCCAAACAACCCATTACTTTTCAGCTATATTAGAAAATAAAGAACTAGAATGGAAGCAAGTCGCCCTTGATCCAGACAACTGTGTAAGTCAGTGTTTCTCAACCTTTTTACCCTTGCGGAGCCCTTGAAATAATTTTCATGTCTCAGGGATCCCCTGCATAAAAATTATTATATATCTTTATTAATCTCTTTCTTTCTCTTTCATAGACTTAAAGTTCAAAAGGGAAGCATAATATATTTTTCTGATAACTGGTTTAAGTTTATTGACAATGTAAAAAAATAACTTAAATCAAACTGCTTGTTCAAGAGACCTCATAAGGAGGTTTTCATTCACACAAAAAAAATCAACCATATCTGTAAACACAAAACATAAACATAAATAACCAACATCATAAATGAGTCACGATGATACCCAAATCCGTCGTACAGCCCCTGTCCACTGCCCACTAAAGGCCGTTTCACACTGGCGCCGGATAGATATCGCTGAATATATTCCCTATGATTATTATACTTTTAAATGATATAACAGGTTGAAGACTTTATTATAAAAACCAAGAATTTTCCAAGAATATGCTGTACGTGTATAATAAAATTATGAATATGAAATTAAACCCCAAAATTACTCACATGCATTAGCCTATTTGTCACTATTCCTCTCGGAACCCCTAGCAACCTCTCGCGGAACCCAAGCGTTCCGGGGATCCCCAGTTGAGAAATGCAGTTCTAAGTGGTCAAACACTTATAGTCATCTTCATCTCATTATTTAATAGTTTATTTATTTTAGGATTTTCACTACATCTGAACAACTATCCTCTGGTGAATCTTCTCCATGTTTTTGTTCAGGTATTCCAGAGGGAAGCCAGCAGTAGGCCTCAGTGTACAAGGGTTTTATCTTCCATGGTGTTGTCAGTTGGCTTAGCTGATTGATATTAATGTGCCTGTGGAAAAGCAGTGGTGAAATCGTAAAATTTTAATGAAATGTCATTGTGTCTCAAGCAAAATGCTTTCCGTTATCAACTCAAATTATCCCACCTATAAGGCTTAATGTTTGCATTGACTTGATTGGAAATGATCTTTTCCAGCTGAATGTTTAAGAAAGAACTGCAGATGCTGAAAAAATCTAAGGTAGACAAAAATGCTGGAGAAACTCAGCGGATGAGGCAGCATCTATGGAGCGAAGGAATAGGTGACATTTCGGGTCAAGACCCTTCTTCAAATTGAGGTGGGGAGGGGGGGGTGGGAGAAGAAAGGAAGTGGCGGAGACAGTAGGCTGTGGGAGAGCTGGGAAAGGGAGGGGAAGGAGGGAAAAAGCAAGGACTACCTGAAATTGGAGGAGTCAATGTTCATACCACTGGGGTGTAAACTGCCCAAGCGAAATATGAGGTGCTGCTCCTCCAATTTGCAGTGGGACTCACTCTGGCCATGGAGGAGACCCAGGACAGAAAGGTTGGATTCGTAATGGGAGGGGGAGTTGAAGTGCTGGGCCACTGGGAGATCAGGGATGTTAGTGCGAACCGAGTGGAGGTGTTGGGCGAAGCGATCGCCAAGACTACGCTTGGTCTCACCGATGTAGAGCTGCTGATACCTAGAGCAGCGGATGCAATAGAAGAGTTTGGAGAAGGTGCAGGTGAATGTCTGCCTCACCTGGAAAGACTGCTTGGGTCCTTGGATGGAGTCAAGGAGGGAGGTAAAACGACAAGTGTATCATCTCCTGCGGTTGCAAGGGAAAGTACCAGGGGAGGGGGTGGCTTGGGTGGGAAGGGACGGATTGACCAGGGAGTTACGGAGGGAGCGGTCTCTGCGGAAAGTCGAAAGGGGCGGAGATGGGAAGATATGGCCAGTGGTGGGATCCCGTTGGAGGTGGCGAAAATGTCGGAGGATTATCTGTTGTATGTGCCGGCTGGTGAGGTGAAAGGTGAGAACTAGGGAGACTCTGTCCTTGTTACGAGTGGGGGGGGGATGGGAAGTGAGAGCGGAGCTACGGGATATAGAGGAGACCCTGGTGAGGATGTGGCGTAGAAGGAGGAATTGGGAGTAGGGAATGGAGTCCTCACAGGAAGCAGGGTGGGAAGAAGTTTAGTCCAGATAGCCATGGGAGTCGGTGGGTTTGTAGTACATGTCGGTCAGTCTGTTACCTGCGATGGAGGTTGTGAGAAACAGTAGGGAGATGTCGGAAATGGTCCTGGTGAATTTGATTGCCGGATGGAAGTTAATGGTGAAATGGATGAAGTTAGTGTGTTCTGCATGGGTGCAGGAGGTAGCACCAATACAGTCATCAATGTAGCGGAGGTAGAGTTCGGGGATAGGGCTACGGCACGCCTCGAACAAGGTTGTTTGATGTACCCTACAAAGAGGCAGGCATAGCATGGGGCCCATGCACGGGCCCATAGCTACGCCTTGGATTTGGAGGAAATGGGTAGAGTCAAAAGTTGTTGAGGGTGAGGACCAGCTCCGCTAGGCGGAGTATTTGTAGACGGCGATTGGTTGGTTCTGCGGTCGAGGATGAAACGGAGGGCTTTACAACCCTCCTGATGGGGGATGGAGGTGTTGAGTGACTGAACATCCATGGTGAAGATGAGGGAGTGGGGGCCTGGAAAACGGAAGTCATGAGGAGACGAAGAGCGTGTGATGTTTCTTGGACATAGGTAAGGAGGGATTTGACCAGGGAGGATAGGTTGGAGTCGAGGTATGTGGAAATAAGTTCGGTGGGACAAGAATAAGCAGAAACAATGGACATTCATTCAGCCAGGACATTTATGGATTTTGGGGAGAAGGTAAAATCGGGCCGTGCGGGGCTGGGAAACTATGAGGTTGAAGGCTTGGGAAGGCAGGGAGCTGGAAGTGATGAAGCCCGTGATGGTGTTTGAGATAATGGCCTGGTGCTCGTCTGTAGGGTCATGGTCCAAGGATAAGTAGGAGGTGTCTGAGAATTAGCGCCAGCATGCCAGATTACCACGGCACCTCCCTTGTCAGCAGGTTTGATCACCCAGCCGGGGTTGTTGCAGAGTGAATTCAGTAGTTTTCAGGCTGAATACACATTTAAAATAATACAATCAATATTTGATTGTCATCTTAATATTATCAGCTGAGTACAAAATGCACTAATTTCACATGAGTTACAGAAATCTAGTTGACAATGAAATGGCAATCATTGAGCAATCAGTGAACCTTGCAATGTACTGCAAAAGTGGCTGGCCACTTGGGCTATTTCATTGGTTAACATCTATACTTGATGGATAAAAATCTACGTTGTTGAAGTGAATTAATTGTCTGAAAGGGAAAGTGCACAATGGCATTTATACCACTATATGCCATCTTATTAGGTCACCTTAATCCATGGAGCAAGCATGACTCCACAAGATAAACATGAATCCCGTTACTTTCATTCACTGAAGGGCTCTCCAAATTACACAGCCGGAATGTTTATCCAATATATACCCAGGAGACAAAATAAATAAACAAATGACTCTGACATTTTTTCTGTAAAGTCACAATTTTGCCACTTCCAGAAGCAGCTGTATGCAGCAACTGTTAAAATTGTTTTGTATAGCTAAAATGTACATATTGAGCAACTATTATTCCGTTTGAAGAGCAACTTAAGCATGCAAAGGATTTCAGCCTTCTAAAATCATCTCTTGGATCTCTAGTCAGTAAATGGAATGAATTTTGTAAGATTTTAGAGAGAGTGTTTTTTTATAAATTTCTCTCTACATCTTGTATCCTGCCTGCATCAGCATAATTAGAAAATGGTTTGTGAATTTTCTATTTTGGGGTATCTGGACTGCTTTACTAGCTGAGCAGTTCAAAATAGAATCATATGTTGTGTAAGATCATCAGCAAATATCCTTCTGACTTTGGGATAGAAGGAAGATTATTGATGAATCAGATGATGCCGATTGTTTTTTCAACATAGATGTCTGTGTTTTAACAGAACTGAGTTGACTCGAGCTGCAGCTTACTCTAGGTTGCTTCGGACCAGAGTTGAGATGTTGAGTGGACTTGGCTTGTACTGCATATATTTTCCCAGTCATTTCTTGAATTTTGGGATGAATTATTTTGGGGATCTCAAGAGGACGTTGAGATGAGTCATTGACCTAGCACTTTGACTGAGCGCATGTGAATGCTTCAGACTTGACATTAACACTTATGTTTTGCTCTGTGGTTGTTGGAGATGTTCTTACAGGTTCCTCCTCTCTTTACATGTTAAATTATCCAGCGCCATTCACAACTAAATGTGGCGGGGTTGCAGAATTTTGGATCCATTGGATACAAGGTTGTTTAACGTAGTCTTTGGCATGTTGATTTTGCTGCTTAGCGTGCCATGCATCTTCACCAGATTGTCACCTCATTTACAAGGGCATTTGATGCTTTTCTATCCGAATTGGAAAAATAGTTGATTCCCTGGCCTGACGGTAACGATAGGGTGAGGAGTATGCCAGGCCAGAAAATGACAGATTGTACTGGTGGGATTGCTGCCCTTGATTGTCCACAGTGCCACATTGCAGCCCATTTTTCTGCTGCCAAGTTTGTTTTATCCAATTAGCACGATTATAGTGCCATATAATATGTTGGGGGAATATCCTGTGAGATTCAGAGATTTTGTTTCCACAAAGAATCTTTGCAGTGATCAATGTGATTGTAAACAGATGCATCTGCCTCACATGGGTAGTTTTATGTCATAGTTTAGAGGAACAAAGAAATGCAGATGCTGGAATCCAGCTGGAAACAAAGTGCTGGAGTCTGACCCGAAATGTTACCTGTCCATTCCCTCCACAGGTGACATTTTGTTCTGTTTTGCTCCAGGTTCAAGGTTTCACAGACTTGGAGCACTCGTCGGTCTCGAGGAAAGGCCGTCAACTCCACGATGTGCGGACGGAGATACGATACAGAAAAAAATTGCATCTCCGTCAAGGAACACTAAAACATACTTTTTAATACATACTAAAAATAACAAAAAAAAGAAAGGACAGATGGACTGTTGGCGAGGCAGCCACTGCTTGCGGCGCAACCTGGTGTATTATGTCTTGTCTTGGTTCACGCTACTACTGCCAATATAATTTGGCAACTGGGTCTGAAGAAGGGTCTCGACCCAAAATGCCACCCATTCCTTTTCGGCTGCATGTCCGGCTGAGTTACTCCAGCATTTTGTGCCTTTCTTCAGGGTTCAGTTAGCTTTGCCATTGGTAATATAACCAAGCCAATTTTGTTGATAAACGTTGAAGCCTGACATGCAGATCATGTTCTAAGCCAGGGGTCGGCAACCTGCGGCCCCCGGGCCAAATGCAGCCTGTAGCCCGAAATCATCAGGCCCGCAGGCGTATTTTCCTTTTTGTAATCATCCGGTCCGTAGACTTCCATCATCTCCATTACCTGGTCCGAGGCTGCTCAAGGACGCAAGGTGGCCTGCGCTGGCGGAGCCGCTGAGCGCCGAGCTCTGGCTGTCCCGCATCTTGCGCAAAGCCGCAGGCATGGCCACGCACCTTCTGTGTTTGGGCTTCACTGTCGGGATCGGGCTTGTCAATAGGCCGGGGACGGGTGAGTGTGAGTATTTGAACCACCGCCTTCAGGACAGAGCCAAGGGAATGGTCCGTAGGTACGCCATGTTGTGAACGCGCGTAACTAGGGGCCAGTGCTCCGGGTGGCGTCCTCGAAGGGGTGGGATCTATGTGAACACGTGATTTGATGCCTGCCGATGGGCGTGGGATCCATGGGCACACGTGATAGATGTGGCCCGCCATCCACTCACAGACATGCGTCCTGGCCCCTATGCAGAACAAGGTTGCCGACCCCTGTTCTAAGCCCTTGCAAATTTCAAAGTTCTTCCAAAGGTTCAAAATGGAGGAGGGCGCATTTGACCAGAAGTCTTGAGAATTAATGGGGACTTCCGGGGCATGCCTCCTGTAGTTCATGCCTCTTGTAAACCACTATATTGCCTCTTCTGTTAGGTGTATCTTTTAGATTGCACAGGCATTGGCATATTTCATGGCATTTATCGTAAGTCTCTCAATAAAACTTTTTTTAAAAATTGGGATACTGCTACATAATTATCTGTTCCACTGATGGACATTGATTGAAAATGTTGACTCCTGCTCAATTAAATCAGTTCATCAATGATTGTGAAAGTAAATAGAGGTAATTGATATCAGAAGCCTTCATTTGGTAGATTTCCCCTGTGTGTTCAGAACTGGTGAGATGATTGTTCATAAAGAACATTGTTTCTTTCAGTAAATGGTATTTTTAATTTGATTGGGCTGTTTTCTTAGACACCTCAATAAGTTGTAAAATATATGTGAAAACAGATGTAAGGTTCCCACAGTAAATAACTTGTCTGACCTTACACCAGACGTTTTCATATTTTTAAACTAATTGCCATTTCTAAATTAATCCTAATAGTGAAGACCTACTGAAATAACTTTTTGTTGAAGAATAAATAAATCCATTACGCTAATAATGGGCGAATCCATGTCTGCATCTAGTTTTTAACTCGCCCAGATCTATTTCTTTGTAGAGTTCTGCTGTATGTCTCTGCTGTCTTTAAAATACAATTCTCAGTCTTTAGCTCCAACCTCTTCAATTATCTGTGCCATTTGAACTGTAAAATGGAAGCATATTGGAAGATTTAATGTTCTTGCCCTCTTCAGTTAGTCCACAAAACGTCTTAACTACTTTAAATGTCAAAATACTGTGCTGAAAATATTTAATCACATAGCTTTAGATACAATATCATCAAGCTGTACAAGATATCATACATTGCAATGCCGTAAACAACATGCTCGTTTGGTTTTGTTCATTGCATTTTGTAATTTAAGGCTTGGATGAAGTCTGCTCTGTAGTTAAGATACCCCAGAGGTTAACATAATGAAGCTGTTCTTCAATGTAGCTAATGCAGTATTTAAGTATGTCATGCTTACATTTTTATTTTGGTAATAATGCAAGCCTACGCAGAAGATATCTTCTGTCATCTTTCCTGTGATTATTTATTGGGTGATGTTATCTTGTCCACAGGGCTTGTTCTTTGATGATGATGTAGTTCAGCTTCAAAATGAACACATTGTCCGTAATTGAACACATTTCAGAATTTATAATTAATCTTGGTCATCTTTTACCAATCTTTATCCACTACTTCTGAAGCCAGTTTTAACTTTGCACTCCTTCGACTCTACCCAAACCATACCATGTTTAAAATAATATTTTTGGAATTGATTTCATTATGAAAATCATCCTTTACTCAATTAACTCCATTCACCTGACCACTGACCTATTGGTTTAAGTTAGTTTGCATCCCAGGGGGAAAATAAACTGATTGGGGCGGGGATTAATGACTTGGGTGGGGATACTCAATTGCAAATTACTCCTGGCCAGATGCACCAACCATCCCAGGAAGGATCTGAAAATGTTAGAACTTTACAAGACACGGGGTAGGCTGCTCTTGGTATATTGTGTGATCAGTTCTGATCACCACGCTGTAGGAAGGATATGATTGTGCTGGAGAAAGTGCAGATGTTGGAATCTGGAGCATAAACCAATCTCCTAGAAGAACTCTGGATCAAGCAGTATCTTTGGTAGCAAAGGGATGTCGATGTTTTGGGTTGGGATCCCTCATCAGGATCAGATTCATCAGGATGTTGGTAGATTGGAAGACTTTAGTTATGAGGAGCGATTGAGGGGGGGTGGCTTTGTTTTCCCTGGAGTGAAGGAAGTTGAGGGGTAACCGAAAACAAGTAAATACGTTTATGAGAGGCATAGAAAGGTAGGGTAGTTATTCAAAATCCTTTTTCCCCCGACAGTAGAAGTATTAAAAACAAGGGTATAGTTTTAAGGTAAGCTAAAGGAGTTTAAAGAGTATCTAAGGGACAAGTTATTTTTAGGTGGAGTATGTTTGATATCTTGAACATTCTGCCAGTGGAGGTGGTGAAATCGGATACAATTACTATGTTTAACAGACATTTTAATAGATACCGTACTTAAATGGGCAAGGCAAAGAAGCAAACGTTTCTAATGTCGGTAAATAGTGTTTGCGTAGATGGGGCAAGAAGGTTGTCATGGACATGGTGGGCCGAAGGCCCCATTTCTGCGCTGTACAAGTTTATAACTGTATTTGCAATTGAAGGTTTTCCATAGGAAATGGTTTTCCATCTTTAAAGCTAGCCAGGGTGCAGTCCCGATTTTCAAACCTACCTCATTGTTGACAGTGGATTTCATCTCTGGAGCTGTCACGCTATATCACTGAGAAACGATATTTTGTACCCTGGTAGTTTTCTCTTTGCTCTACTCGTACTTGTGTTGGCTTCATTGTATTCAAGTGTTTGTGTTTGAATGGATAACACGCAAACAAAAGCTTTTCATAGCTTGTCTCTCAATATACTTGACAATACTAAACCAGTACAAAAACCAGTACAAAAACCAGCAGAAAGTAGGTATGTTGACAGAAATATGGTTACTCTTCATTGGATGGCCATTAACTCAATAGTCTCTGTATTTAAAAAAAGCTTTCAGTCAGTTTCTGTATATGTGGTTGCTGTGGTTCGCTTGCAGGTTTCCTTTCAGAGAAGTTGTAAACTTTTTTAGAGGATGTTGTCGGCAAGAAAATTAACAACTTTTGATGACATTCAGTAGGGTATTTAAGTTGAGTGTGACGAGAAGCAAGGCTTTCCTGGCTTGACGTGGTGCTGAAATGAACAGAAAGGGGTAATCAAGTGCTGGCCATTGATAAATTGATAGATCAGAAGGTTTGTCAGTTCAAGTTCTACTCTGGAGATATGAGTAGAAATATCTTTGCCTCATCTGCAGTGCAGCACTGAAGATTCGCAGTTTTTTATCGGAGACCTGCCAACTGTTGGAGGATATAAAAGATCTCTAAAGCCGGATTCTGCATATCACTCCAACAAGGCAACTAAAAGAAAACAGATGATCTGACAGTTATCAAATTGCCTTTTCTGGATAGTAGCTTTTGTCAAATATGCTGCTTGAGAAAATACAGTTTTACATGGGCTGCATTTAAAAAAGAATTGGTGTTAATCGCTTTGGGATTTCCTGATGATGTAAAAGCTGTTTTGGTCTGCAGGTCTGAAGAAGGGTCTTGACCTGAAACATCTCCCATTCCTTCTCTCCCGAGATGCTGCCTGCCCTGCCGAGTTACTTCAACATTATGTGTCTACGGTGTAAATTGGCATCTGCAGTTCCTTCTCACACAAACCTGTTTTGGTGATGGTGTTCATCCATTGCTCCAGGTTTGACATTTTGTATATCAGGCCAGATTTACAGGCCTGGGCCAGCTGACTGGAATTATTGGGTGCTCTCATCTTTCGGACATGAATACCGATGCCCTACTTTGTAGTTTGATGCATTCTAAGCTGCAATGGTGGCCGTGGGGCATCCAGCAACTTGCTGAGGGAGCACCATTACCAAATCACCTCAGAAAACTTCAATTGCCAGCAAATTCCCAGTTCTGCTGGCTGCCAAAGCAATCAGAAGGTCATTTAATAGTTTAGGAATGACTTGACTGTTAAAAATGAAGTAAACAAATAAAAAATCAGGAGTTACGCAAATTTGAAATGCCTGAAATACCCAGCCACCTATTTTGAAAAATGTATACATTTGGGGAAAAATTGTAAACATTACAGTAAACCAAAATCATTAAAAGAAAAGCTTTCTTGGTTTAATGTGCCATATAACTACAGCTCTTTTGGAGACAATGGCATTGTAAATCCTGTGCTGGCTTAACCCTATACATGATTTAAGAGGCAAATCATTTTTTGCCTCCCCACCCCGACATCCTCCCACGTCTCTCTTCCGTCTTATTGTAAGCATGGAACTTCATTTGACAACGAGTTTGGGAAGTCCTGGACTTCCACATAAACAGGCATATAACGGCTGCTCAGTTTGGAAATGCTGACATTTACCAGCAAGGTCATTGATGAACCAGCAGGTCATGACCTAGAAATAACCACTGCTGTGCGGGTTTAAACTGTCTCACTTTGCAACTAATGTGTCGTGTTTCTTAATAAAAATAAATCCTTTTCAATTTCTCAATACGCACGACTGCTTTGTATTTCCGTTCAATATGTTTGTGTATTGACCAGCTGCGGAGATGTGCCCGTTTGCATTGCATAATTGCATGATTTTGCTCCGCTTTCAAAGTGGCTTTTAAATTATTTATTCAATCTCTGGTACATTTGCGCACTGTCCCTTTAATTGTCTCCAGTAGGTAACAAAGCCCCTCCAGGGACATGCATCAGATTGATTGGTTCTATTGAACATAAATCGTATTTGTGTATAACACAAAGCTTTCCTGTGTCTGGCACAGTGTCATCACGGCTGATATTGAAATTAGAATCGTATGTAGAGGTTAAAATAAGCAAGAAGCAAAGAGGAAATGGTTTTGAAATGATTTTAAAATTAGATAAAGAGGAAGATGGGAACATTAAGGCAAGTGATTCTAAAATTAGAGAACAAAAGAAACTATTTGTAAAATAAATCGTTGCCAATGCACCAATGGAATTGGAAAATTTTATAATATTAGCAGCTTAACATTGAAGCAAAATAGATTATCTACAGCTGCATGTACACATGTACTTATGCACAATTACTAACTCCGTATGTGCATTGTTGCTGCCAGCATGAGCAAACACTTCCTTCCGTTGGCATGCACATACACAGACCCTGGGTGTTTCCAGATGGCAAATGCCACACGTCTTCTTCTGTAAACGTAGTCTCATATTTCACCAAACCATCATCCTCCAATGCCATTCATGTATTATTAAATGGGATAGATCTTAAAGCATAGCGCATAGAATGGTGCAGTACAGGAACAGATCCTACGGCCCACCATGTTTGTGCCGAACACAATGACAATTTAAATATCCTCTGCCTGCATGTGATCCATACTCCTCCATCCTCTACGTAGCCATGTGCCTATTTAAAAACCGTATAAATACCCCACATCGTATCTGCCTCATCCACCAACCTTGGCATCGCTTTCCAGGCATCCATCGCTCTCTGTGTACATAATACACCAAATGCAGGCTGACCAAAGTCCTATCATGCTGCAACATGTCTTCCTGACTCTTCCTTGTCCTGAACAATGATGGTAAGCATACCACATGCCTTCTTTACCACTCTAGCTACTTGCATTGCCATTTTGAGAGAGTTATGCACTTGGCCCCCAAGATCCCTCTGTATATCAATGTTTTTGAGGGTCTTACTATTAACTGTATACTTTCCTGTAATATTTGACCTCTCTAAGCGCAACATCTCACACTTGTTCAGATTAAACTCTAACTGCCATTTCTCCGCCCATTTCTGTAGCTGATCTACATGTCAGTATCAATATCTTGTTTGCAAGATAGGTCGAAGACCTGTTTCCATGTTGCATCTTTTCAATCAATCAATTAATCAACAGAATCTCCAAAGATCGACACACAAAGCAGCAGGACAGGCAACATCTCTGGAGATAAAGAATGGGTGACGTTTGGGCCGAGACCCTTCTTCAGATAGAATCTCCTTTCCTTAAACCATTTTTTAAGATCATGCTTGGCCCTGTCCTATTCTTCATATGAATATTTCTCCTTCATATGATCATCAAGTTCAATGTACAAGCAGATATCTCTGCACTGGCTCCCACCACTTCCTTGATCCTCTCGAAAGTACAATGCCACTATTCTTCGATTTGTGTTACTGGATGAGCTACAATCTTCTTCCATTATTCAGGGCATCCACAGTGGCGCAGCTGGCAGAGCTTTTGCCTCACAGTCTCAGAGACCAGTGTTCAAATTCTGACGGGTGCTATCTGTGTGGAGTTTGCGTATTCTCCCTGTGACCACCCGGGTTTCCTCCGGATGCTCTGGTTTCCCCCCACATCCCAAAGATGTGCAGGCTTGTCGATTAATTGGCCTCTGCAAATTTCCCCATGTATGGAGAGAGTGGATGAAAACGTGGGATAACAGACCAAATGTGAACGTGGATTTTTGATGGGTCAGCATGGATTTGGTGGACTGAAGGTTCTGTTTCCAAGTTGTGTCTCTCAATCAATCATATTCACTGGGAAGGTTTAAGCCATTGTCCTGAGCCCCTGTACACTTACGAATTCCAAACAGTTTGCAGCCTCCAGCTCAGATTAAATTGGAACGTCCCACGTCTCGATTAATCCTGAGCTGAGCTCTGACTGAATATATTTGACGGCTGCCCACCTTTTGCCTGTTTCTGAAACGATTAGCCATACCTTTTTTGCCACTAAACGTGACTACTCCAGTGCCCTTCTCATCAACCTTGCACACTCCACATTATGCAAAGCTGACCGTGCAATATTCTTAATTCTTCCTTTCAAAGTGTGGTGAATGTGACCTTTTCACCACTGTAAAAGATTTAAATGTAAGATTGTTGTCACCAGCAAAGCTATCTCAGCTGTCTTCCCATCTTCTAGAAAACAAATGTTACCTATTCCAAAGCTCTCTGCCATATCCTAGCTTTGGCTCCTCTGCTCACTAATTTATGTTGTCCACTAATTTCCTGGCATCTCAAAATTTAAATTCTCTTTTGCGTGGTCAGATTTGTCAAATGAATCGCCCATCATTTACCACTCACATTTTCAGCCTTGCAAGCATTTGGGAAGTCCAATGCCAGCTTTCACTACACCCTGCATTTCTTTAAATCTTCACTAGCCACAGTGGCTAGTGACAAACAGTATTAAGCATATAGGTTCCACAACACTGATGTTCTGGAAAGATCGGGAGGGAAGAAAATAAGGTAGAATGATCATACGTATTAATTGTAATGTGATTGTGCTGGACAGAAAAAATGCTACGAAGAGATCATGTGTAGATGACTTTGTTAGTATGAAGAAGGCTTTGGTGGTGGATGGAGGAAAGTTGGAAGGCTTTGGACTCATCTGCCATGTCTTTTGACGTGCTCTGGTGGCTCCGAGGTCAGCTACAAGTGGCACCCCAGTGCATGGAGGCTGGGCGGTGGGAGGCAAGGGACGGCGTGTTCCAGCTGGGGGAATTTCATGGATCACGCGCCGCTGGAGGCTCCACTGCCAGGTCAGGCTGGCATCTGCAATGCCAACCTAGTACTTCTGCCAGGACAATGGGCCTTTAAGGCTAACTTTATTCTTTTAAGAACTTGAAAGTTGAAGGGCGCTGGAAATGTGGTGACGCTTTGTGGACTGTCTCCATGAAGTCTACTGTTGTCAGGTTACAATCATTACACACTTGCTTTTATGATTGTGTCTATGTACAGTACTATTTTACTGAATTGTGTGCAAAACAAAGGATATCTGGATACCTGTGACAATAAAGTACCATTGATTTTGTTTCGCCATTATCTATTGTCCCTTCAGGCATTAAGGCAAGCTGTGAAATTGGCAACTTAAACTTCCATCCAAAAGAATTTGATACCTTAGAACCTACAGGTATCTCCTTTAGTTCACGCTATTTTTGTCATTAAAAACAAAGGAGCCCTTTTAAATATATTACAAAAAATGCTTCCAAGTACAGTTAGGTTTAGAGTTTTGGTTTATTATTGTCACGTGTGCCAAGGTACAGTGAAAAGCTTTGTTTTGCATGCTATCCAATCAGATCAGATAATACTATAAATAAATACAATCCAGCTAAACTCAAGTGCAACAGCTAGAGCAAAGGGGAATATACAGAGTGCAGAACATAGTTCTCAGCAGTGCATAAGTTCTATGGACTTTCACGGACCAGTATCCACAATGGGGTAGAGGTGAATCAGACAGTACCCTAGCTTATTGAAGGATCATTCGGAAGCCTGATTACAAGGGAAGAAAACCGTTCCTGAGTCTGGTGGTGGGTGCTTTCAAGGTCCTGTACCATCTTCCTCATGTGAGCAGTTAAAAGAAGGAATGACTGAGGTGGGTCACGTCTTTGATGTTGGCTGCTTTTCCGAGGCAGCATGAAGTAGATGGAGTCAATGGTCGTGGAATCTGGTCTGCGTGATGGACAGTGCTACTTCCATAACTCTCTGCAATTTCTTGCAGAGATCCGAAACCACGTTGTGATGCAACCCGGCAGAATGTTTTCGTTTCTAAGGTGCATCAGTAAAGAGTTGTGTCATTGGAGATGTGCTGAAGCTTCTAAGTCTCTTAAGGAAAGAGAGGTGTTGTTGTGCCTTCTTAGCTGTCTCATCAATATAGATTGTCCGCGACAGATTGTTGTTAATATTTACGCGACGGAACATGGAGCTCTCAACTGTTTTGGCATGATTGATGTTGATTGGGTCATGTACTGAAGTTGATGTCTAGCTCCTTTGTCTTGCTGACATTGAGAGACAGGTTGTTGTCCTGACATCAAGTTACAAAGTTCTCTATTTTGTCCCTGTACTCTGTCTCATCATTATTCACAATCCGGCCTACCACAGTTGTGTTAATATTTTTTAACATAAAGTACAGGTCCACTACCAATATTCTGGCAACTGGTTGTCCGGCACCTCCTTTAACTAGGCACAGAGGCTGGTCATTCTAGCTGGACCATTCCAGTATTGTTGAACTCCTCTCTCTGAGGGCCTTGACTTCTGGTCGGGCTGCAAAACATAATCCAGAAAGGCTCTGGAACCAAGGGTGTCAGAAAATCACTGGTGCACCTGTGTCCATCTAAAGTTGTTGATTTAAAGCCTTATAGATAAGTAGGCATCTTGAAGATTGAGTTCCTAAATGTAAACAAAAGGCTAGAAGCTTCTCCCATATCTTCTGTAAGACATACCAGGGTGGTGATTGTTAAGTCTATCATTTATGGTCTTAGCCAAACCAGCTAATAATTATGTCACCAAGGACTGAATACGTTACTCAGCAATTCAAGAGGGAAGTGACTAAGATGATTAGATCATCAGTGGTTTATTTTGTTGCCATTAATGATTCACAACATTGTTTGCAGAAATAATGAATTGTGTATCTCTAACTTTTGTGGTTTGTGGGAAACACTCATTTCTAGAAACAGATTAAAAAAAAGTTTCTTCCCCATTATTATGATTTGACAGAAAGCTTAAAGCTTCATTCCAAGTTATTTTGTTTATGTTCCATCCCTCTTCCACATCACTGCAATCTGCCTTTCTAATGCCATGAGAGAAATGCTGTTATAAAAATGGTACCTGTAAAATAATTCTTGTCCATCATATGACTACTGTTTTTCTCTGTTTTAAGTAAAACTAAATATTTTTCACATGGACTCATTTTTGGCATGCAGTACAAATGAGTACATTTTCTGGAAAGCGCAATTTGACGGCGTGCTGTTTAAAGATGTGTTAACCAACCTGATTCAAGAATTCAATGTTGCACAACCTGACCCCTGGGTGGAAATGTCAAAGACTAGATGGCATAGCTTTAAGGAGAGATGGGGAAAATGTAAAGATGTGTGGGGCAAGTTTCCTTACAGTAAGTAGTGGTTACCAGGAATGTGCTGCCAAGGGTGATGGTGGAGGCAAATATGATAGTGGCATTTAAGAGGCTTTTGGATAGATACATGGATAGTCGTGAAATGGACGGATATGGATCACGTGCTACCAGAGGAGGCAAGTTTAACCTCCTCTGTTCTGCACAGATATTGTGGGCTAAAGGGCCTGTTCTTATACTGCAGTGTTCTATGTCCTTAATTAGCTCTGGGGAGCACTTCCTCTGCCACTCGTATGTTTGCCTGGTTTGGTGTATTAAATCCTTGCAAAACCCTACATGGGTCTAGACCTTGAATATGAGTATAATCTTGGGGACAGATGGAACATAGAACAGGACAGCACAATAACAGGCCCTTCAGCCACAATGTTTGTGTCGAACACGATGCCAAGGCCATCTTGTCTCAATGCACATAATCCATATCCCTCCATTTCCACATGCCTATCAAAGGTTTTTTAAATGCCACTATCGTATCTGCCTCAATCACTAGCCCCGGTAGTGCATTCCAGGCACCTACCTCCCTCTGTGTAATAAATATATTGTATATTAAATATATTTTTTAGGTTCATAAGGTCATAAGTGACAGGAGCAGAATTAGGGCATTCGGCCCATCAAGTCTACTCCGCCATTCAATCATGGCCGATCTATCTCTCCCTCCTAACCCCATTCTCCTGCCTTCTCCCCATAGCCCCTGACATGCGTACTAATCAAGAATCTTATCTCTGCCTTGAAAATATCCAGTGACTTGGCCTCGACAGCCTTCTGCGGCAAGAATTCCACAGATTCACCACCCTCTGACTAACAAAATGTCTCATCTCCTTATTAAAGGAACGGACTTTAATTCTGAGGCTATAAACTGTATTCCTAGACTCTCCCATTAGTGGAAGCATCCTCTCCACATCCACTCTATCCAAGCCTTTCGCCGTTCGGTATGTTTTAATGAGGCTCCCCCTCATCCTTCTAAACTCCAGCGAGTACAGGCCCCGTGCCGCCAAATGCTCATCGTATGTTAACCCACTCACTGCTAGGATCATTCTTGTAAACTTCCTCTGGACTCCCTCCAGAGCCAATACATCCTTCCTCAGACATGGTGCCCAAAATTGCTCACAATATTCTAAATGCGAGCTGACCAGCACAGTATAGAGCCTCAACATTACATCCCTGGTTTTGTATTCTAGCCTTCTTGAACTAAATGCTAGCAGTTACCCTGCACATCTCTTTAAACTTTTCCTCTCACACCTTAGAGCTATGGCCTCTAGTATCAGATTTTTCTTTTCCATCCTGGGTAAAATGTTTCTGACTATCTTCCCTGTCTATTCGTCTCATGATTTTCTATACCTATCAGGTGTTTCCGCAACCTATGGCATTCCAGAGAAAATAATCTGAAGGGCCTGTCCCACTTAGGCAACTTTTTAGGCGAGTGCAGGAGACTCTGCGCTTGCCACATGTTCGCTGATGGTCCCCATGGAGAAAATCGATAATCCTGTAGACGTAGGTGCAGTTGTGGTGGGGTCGCCATGTAGTTATGGGTGGTCGTAGGTAGCTTTAGTTAATCGCCTTTGCTGACCGGTCATTTTCATTGGCTCATTGGGGGAAAAAAACATAAGCAAGAGTTTTCAGAATGAAGGATAACAAACCGGTAATGTTAAATGTCCACCGAATTTCACAGCTGTGTATCTCTGGCGTATTAAAAGTAGTCTGGCTTCTTAAAAGTACCCTCTACCCCCCATTCTCCCCTTCTCCCTCCTCTCACCCCCTTCTCCCCTCTTTTAAAGGACTTACCGTACACTGTGCTATCCGTCTTAATTACAGCGCCAACCTTCCTGTTCATCACGGTGTGTGTCTGTATCACCTTGGCTTTGTACTGTGTGAATTTCAGACAGTGCACACACACACACACACACACACACACACACACACACACACACACACACACACACACACACACACACACACACACACACACACACACACACACACACACACACACACACACTTGATAATATATTAATATTATTTATTCGCTCCTTTTACCCTATCCCACACCCTATCCACTCACATATAGCCCCCATCTCACAGGCCCAGCTAGAGAGAGAGGGCAGAGGCACTGGGAGAGAGAGAGGGAGGGCAGAGGCACACAGTGAGAGAAAGAGGGCAGAGGCACAGAGAGGGCATGGTACCGACTTCATTTCCGACAGCGGTGACCAAAGGACTGCGAGTTCAGCGGCATCAGTGCATGTCCCGACTTCATCTCCGGCAGTGTCTTTTGAATAACGGGGTGGGGGGAGGAGGAAGAGGTCGGGGGGGTGACTTAACTCGCAGCGCGTAGAAAACGGCAGACACACAGACCCATTGTGACATCATCAGCGAAAGACAGTTATTTTTATTTCATAGTTTTATCCGATTTTTGAACATTTCAATTAATAACCCGAGAAATAAAGCATCAAATTTTCAGATTAGGCGATTTCGGACTCCATGGGAAAAATCTCTACCGGAATATGTAAACATTTTACTGTTGGCGCTTTGTTTTTTCGAGAAGATGTGATTATACACAAACAAATAAACACGCAAATAAATACACACACATCCAAGATCAGACTTTTAAGTATATAGATTTAGATATATGTTATAGATGGGATAATTTCTTCCTTCTACCATTAGTTGTACTTCTTAAAAATTGCAGTACCCTCCAGCCATGAATAGACAGAGTCATAATAAAAATCTTGTTATGCCTCCAAATACTTCTTGGTATGTAATTTTTGGATCCTTTCTCATCATTGTATCACTATTGGATGTTACACTGTCGGATGCCAGCAGAGATTTGCACTCTCACCTCCGCGCAGAACACAATTCCTGTCACTGCGTTGAGGAACATATCGGATTCAAAAGTGAGAAGTGTTCAAATAAACTGCTGGTATGAATGAAAATGATCAATCAGAGGAATTCAAATTGAAAAAGGAAGCAATGTGGTCGATGCATCTGCCAATCACCCTCTCCTCTTACCTGTATCTACCTATCACTTGCCACTTGACTCACGGAGTTACCCTGGCATTTTGTGGTTTCATCCAAAATTCTAAATGAGAAGGATTCAAGGTCCAAATGTTAAGGCATATTTAGTATTTTATTCCGGTGACATGGTTTGAAACATGGGCAAAAAAGACACTTATAAGGGAAAGGAAAACAAAATATATAGTGAACTATTCATGACTGAATTTCTGGAAATCTTGGCTTGTTAGAGGATGTGATAATCGTTTGCCTATCCTGCCAGTGGAGTTGGAAGATTTTGCAGATGGTGTTGGTGGTATATCTCCAAAGTCTTTTATAGATATTCAACATCTCAAAAGCAAGTCCAATGCTCATGCCTAAAAAAACAAAGTGCCAGGAGAACTCAATATGCCAGCAGCATCTGTGGAGGGAATTGACAGGCAACTTTTCTGATTGCCTGATAGTTTAAGGCACTGATTAAACTCTGCTGGGAAAGACACTTCAATTGCCTGCCCAATATTGAACAACGTAAGGAAACCTGCTATTTCAAGCTCTGTCACAGGAAGTGATTATCAGGTAGTTGAGAAAAAAATCTGTCTTAAAATCTTACTGAAAAAATGCAACATTCTCATTAACTTCAGTGAATGTAGAAACAACGAACTGTAGATGCTGGTTTACCAAGGAAAGACACACAATGCTGGAGTAAGTCAGCGGGTCAGGCAGCATCCCTGGAGAACATGTACTTGAGGATTGGGACCCTTCTTCAGGTTGAAAAAGGATCCCGATCCAGCATGCTTTCCATGAATGCTGCCCGACCCGCTGAGTTACTCCAGCATTTTGCTTACCTTAAGGTAATCACTGACCCATGACTACTCGTGGTGGAGGGGTGTAGAGAGTGGAAGTGAGGTTCACAAATCTGTCCATGGGCAAACCAAAACCTAGCATCAACGGAGGAAGGAGTGTACTTCCTCCAACTGGCCTCCCCTATCAGGCATTTCCTGATCCATCGCTGATAGAATCAGGAGTTGCATATTGGCCTCATCAGTCACTTCAAAACCAACAGAAGCAGTGGAAACAGTTCATCCTTAATCCGGAGGGAGTGCTGAAGCAGATACACACAGCATATTTTGCTTACAGAGTGATTAATCAGTTATTTTTCTGGTAATATAGTGGTGCCATGAGTAGTAATATTTTGTTTTGTGCAATTGTTGGAGAATGGTTGCAGGTAATCTTGTAATTCAAAAGTCTGTCTTTTTTTCAACTGGGTATTTTAGACGGAAAGGGAACAGTTCTAGTCATAGGCGCAAAATGCTAGAGTAACTCAGCGGAACAGGCAGCATCTCTGGAGAGAAGGAATGGGTGATGTTTCGGGTCTCAACCTGTCCCGCTGAGTTACTCCAGCATTTGGTGTAAACCAGCATTTGCAATTATATCCATACACAGTTATATCCTTACTTTCACTATTACTTGCATGATATTTGTTGATCAAGCTGCTGTTTAGTGGGAAACCTTGTAAGATATCTGGTGTGCTGTGAACAAACCTGAAAGAAAATCTGATCTATTTCTCGGTTTTCAATTCAAAGAAGATGTTTTTATGACTTGTTGTATTTTCGAGGTCATTTCTGGGAGTGTTTGTAATTGACAGGAAGACTGATCCGTCACTGCTGCATTGGTTGCAAAATCCATTGCCTTTGAAGTAATACAAAACTGCTAACTGGATTTTGCCAACATAAATATAATTTTAAACAGATGTTATTATCTGCCATTGCAGAGACACTTATAAGGCTATTTGTGCAGCTCCGATATCTGTCAGATCTTTTTTTTTAGCAATCAATCAAAAAATCAATTTGTTTGGTATTTGTAAAGTTCTATAGGAAACTTAAAGTTATCACTAGCATCGTGACAAGGCAATTACACCCATCCTGAAATCCAGGAAATATTACCAAAGAATCCCATAACACCTGAACTGCTACTGCAGTGTTGTTGGAATCTTCAGGCTTTAGTTTTGTCAGATACTGGAGCAACAATTTGGTTCCATGACATTGACTGAGCCATGTTCTATGTTCCATTAATTCCTAGTTGCATTGCTAAGTGCTGCTTGGCAATGAATGTCTGTCTGTCTGTCTGTAATCTGATAGTTATTGAAAATGGGAAAGGACAGTATTAAATGTTTGCATGTATGGGTGGATGTACATAAATGGTAGATAGACACAAAAAGCTAGAGTAAAACTCAGCGGGACAGGCAGTTTGTCTGGAGGAAAGGAATAGGTGATGTTTCAGTTCGAAGCCCTTGTTCAGATATACATTTGCAAAGACACAAAACAGCTGGAGTAACTCAGCAGGACAGGCAGCATCTCTGGAGAGAAGGAATGGATGACGTTTTGGGTCGAGATCCTTCTTCAGATGTCTTGACCCGAAGCGTCACCCATTCCTTCTCTCCAGAGATGCTGCCTGTCCCGCTGAATTACTCCAACATTTTGTGTATATCTTCAATTTAAACCAGCATTCTGCAGTTTAAAATTAGCATCAGGAGAGAAATCTGATGACACAATTGTTGCAAGTGAGTGAGACTTGTTCTATGTACATCATTTTTGTTCAATATCCTCTCATTGCATTTTTCAGGGAGACTCCGCCTTTTAGGTAAACAAAGTTGTCACAATTTCTGTGAAGATCAATTTCCTCTGCTACTAACTTATTGGCTGGTACCATTGTTAACATATACTCTGATTAAAATTAACGTTGGCTTTCCATAACAAATTTCTAGAGTGATGCAGTAAGTGACACCTGTACAATTTGGCAGTAGAGGCAGGTTTGTGGTCACACTTAGGATGTGGTAATCTCTTGTGTTGGAAAGATGCTCTTGCGTGCTCTATGGGATGATAGCAAAATCGAGTGAAGAGTCAAATAATTATTTATACTCGTAACCTTCGTGTAACGGTTGCAGAACAAATTGCATATCTGCAGTTTGTAGAGAGTCCCGAGAAGCAAACAAAAGGAAAATAACTTTAAGCCGAAGAAATGGTACAGAATGTACAGACATTAAAACTAATTTTTAGTACCTTGGCACTCTGTTGTTTAATAATAGAGTAACTCATCAAATCGCACCTCAGGAACAGTAAGTGTAACAGCAGGTGTGGGAAGTTAACATTGCGGGAAGGACATGTTTCGCTGGTTCTGGGCTCACTCAGGACCATTGTAATATGAAGACAGCCCTGGACGAGACACAGGAGAATATTGTGGAATTAATCTAGCAACAACACTGAAATTTTATGAATTAAAGCACCAGCTCAACTGATCATATCTCTGTCCAGTTGTATCTTCAGTCCCTTAATTGTCCTTTTCAGAAACCTGTTTAAACCACCAATAGGACATTTGGGCATGTAGAAAGCAATACGTTTTGAAATCTTATTAAAATTTGTGATGCTTAGGAGGATTAGCATTATAGTATTTTTAACTTAAATGCAACAGCTACACCTGCTCAAGAAAATTATGCTGAAAAGTCTGCCAGATTTAATTGATGAAGACCAGACCTGTTTTATAACAGGCAGACAAACACAGGACAGCATTAGAAGAACCCTACATATAATACACAAGATTCAAAAGGAAAGTACACGTGCTGTCCTGATAAGTCTAGACGAGGAAAAGGAGTTTAATAGGATTAATTGGGAATTCTTATATCAAACACTAGAAAGATTTGGCTTTACCGAAGAGTCAATTCAAGTCCTAATACCTCCGTTAATTCTGAATTCACTCTGTCCCAAAATGGTTCTATTTTTGGGCAACTCCAGAAGATATGTGCATGGTTTGCGTCTGTTTGACCACATTGCCTCCAGCATGTTTGCTGCCTTAGAATTTGCTTACTTTATGTTAGGCGTAATAAAGAAACAAATCAAATTTTCCAATTAAATTCTCTCCAATTTTGTGAATTGGTGGATGTCTGTAGTGTTACACACATATGATGCCATTCTTCTTCTGAGATTGTGATGTTCAATTCCTTTTCCCACTTAAATTTTACATAAAATGAAGTTTTAGCTTGACATTCCATTAAACTGATAAAGTTTAGAAATAATCCTTAATGTTTTTTGATGATACGCACTATCACTTCTATCACTGAATTCTTTTCTTCTAGTGCCTCCCTTTTTAGCTTTTTATTGTAATAATCTCTCAGTTGGAAGTATCTAAACAAGTCTTGGTTCCAAAGTACAAATCTATCCTTCAAATCTTGAAAACTTCTTAGGTCTCCATTTTCAATAACAGTACAAAATGCAGTCATTCCTTTCTTCATCCACTCTTTAATGTTGACTCGTACATCCCTGGTTTAAATTCATTATCCAAAGCTATCCATCTTAAAACTTTTTGTCGTTTATTCAGTTTAAGTTGTCTGGTAAGAGTGAACCAGGTTTCTAAAGTAAATATCGTTATTGGATCGATTATACTCCTGATATGTCCAGGAAGCGCCTTTTCTCCCAAAAGTGTTTGGATGTGGAAGTCAGGGATATATGTCTCAATCTCTTTCCACCTAGCTATATAGCTGTCCTCACACCAATTAATTAGTGGTCGAAGTTGGGCTGCATAGAAATATATCCTAAAATTTGGAAGTGCCATTCCACCTTTGTCCTTTGGCAAATGTAGTGTAGTGTGTCGAATTCTGGCCTTCTTTCCTCCCCAAATAAATCTAGACATTAATTTATCCCATTCCGTGAATTGTTTTAATGATACCTCTATTGGCAGAGATTGAAACAAGTACAATAGCCTTGACAAAATATGCATTTTCACCACATTTATCTTACTACTAAAATCCATTGGGTAGGTGGACCATCTTTCTATATCCTTTCTTATGTTTTGGTTGATGTGATTATAATTGGCCCCATACAACATTGGTCAGCGAACTTGAAGATGGAGTTCACACTGTGTCCGGTTAAACAGTCATGAGTATAGAGTGTGTAGAGCAGGGGGCTGAGCATGCAGCCTTGAGGTGCTTGCGTACTGATTGTTAATGAGGAAGAAGTCTTTCTGCCAATTCGAACAGACTGGTCTTGGATGAAGAAGTTGAGGATCCAACTGCAGAGGGATGTGCAGAGACCCAGTTCCGTGAGCTTGGTAACCAGCTTGGAGGGGATGATGGTATTGAACGCCGAGCAGCAGTCTATAAACGACAGCCTGATGCGTGTTTTTATTGTCCAAGTGGTCCAGTGCGGAGTGGAGAGCCAGTGAGATCGCATCCTCCATTGACCTGTTGTGACAGTAGGCGAACTGCAGCGGGTTGAGGTTCTTGTTGAGGTAGGAGTTGTTTTGCACCATAACCAACCTATCAAAGCACTTCATCACCACAGACATTAGTGCCACTGGTCGATAGTATTTGAGGCACATCACCTTACTCTTCTTGGGCACTGGTATTATTGATGCCCTCTTAAAGCAGGTGGGAACCTCGGGCCTCAGTAATGAGAGGTTGAAAATGTCCGCAAAAAACTCAGCCAGTTGGTCTGCACAGGTTTTGTGAACTCGACTGGGTCTACCATCTGGTCCAGACGCTTTCCGAGGGTTCACCCCCCGAACGATCTTCTGACGTCGGCCTCTGTAACTGTAATACCATCAGGGCGGGGGCTCGGTAAGACACATCAGTGTTCTCCCTATCAAAACGTGCGTAGAACACATTGTGCTTGTCACAGTGTGATGCTTCGCTGTCACTTGAGCTGCCTCCTGATTTTGTCTTGTTGGAATTCAATTTATATGCGTAGGAAAAAAATGCAGATGCTGGTTTAAATCGAAGATAGATACAACATTTTGGAGTAATTCAGCGGGACAGGCAGCATCTCTGCAGTCTGAAGAAGGGTCTGGACCCGAAAAATCACCCATTCCTTCTCTCCAGAGATGCCACGTTACTCCATCATTTTGTGACTTTCCAGAATTTACATGTTGCTTTAACATTCATTGATGTCCCAGTTAATTCCAGACTTGATAAATGGTAATTTTATTGTTCCTTTTGCTGAATAACATTGTGTAATGAAATCTGGATTGGAAAGTTCATAGAACATATAGAAAAGTATCGCACAAGAAAGACCCCCAATGTCTGTGTTGAACATGATGCCAAGATAATCTAATCCCTATTGTCTGCACGTGATCCATATCCCTTCATTCCCTGCATATCCGTGCATATCCGTGTACTTATTTAAAATCCACTTAAATGCCACTAAATGTATCTGCCTCCACCACCACCGCTGGCAGCGCATTCAGGCACCCACCACATATGTGTGTAAAAAAAGACACTGCTCCACACTCCTTTAAAGTGCACATTGTCAGATTTTATTAAAGGGTATTTTTATACATTTTGGTTTCACCATGTAGAAATTTTAGCAGTGTTTATACATAGTTCCACCCCCGTTTCAGGGCACCATATAGTTTTTGGATACATGGCTTTACAGGTTTTTCTAATTGCTCAGGTGTGTTTAATGCAGGTATAAGAGAGCTCACAGCACCTAGTCTTTCCATCACCTTTGGGAACTTTTATTGCCGTTTATCAACATGAGGACCAAAGTCGTGCCAATGAAAGTCAAATAAGCCATTATGAGACTGAGAAACAAGAATAAAACTGTTAGAGACATCAGCCAAACCTTCGGCTTACCAAAATCAACTGTTTGGAACATTATTAAGAAGAAAGAGAGCACTGGTGAGCTTACTAATTGCAAAGGGACTGACAGGCCAAGGAGGACCTCCATAGCTGATGACAGAAGAATTCTCTCCGTCTATTCTATTTTTCCCGTGGTCAATTCGAATCCCGTTCCTTCACATTTGATGTTATATTTTAAACTTAAAAACTCAAGATTTGGGAATGAAGGGGGATCCTACGCCAAAACAGTACATGTTAGCGCATAGATTTTTGCATCACCTTACACACCTTTGTCCCGCAGTCATTCCTGTCACGTTCCCTTCAGATTTGATATTTCACAAGTTATTAATATTTAAACGTTTCAAAACACAAAATTGTCAGATTAACTTACTGTGCTGTGAGAGGTTTCTGACAATTGCAGCGATGACGTCACAATGGCATCTCAGACCGGGGGGGGGGGGGGGGGGGGGAAGACAGAGACAAGGCCTCCCATTGGAAAAATGGGTGAGTGGTGGAATATTGCGTTAGGGAACCAGGCCTCCCGTGGGGGGCTATGGGTGAGTGGTGCAATATTGCGTTTGGGGACCAGGCCTCCCGTTTGACAGCGACCCAACGGGTCCCACTTGGTCCAGTAATAAAGAAAAAAACGCAGACGCCTGTCTGACCAGATCAGAAACACTCTTCAGGAGTCTGGTGTCGATTTGTCAATGACCCCTGTCCGCAGAAGACTTCATGAACAGGAACATAGAGGCTACACTGCAAGATTAAAACCACTGGTTAGCTGCAAAAATAGAATGGCTGGGTTACAGTTTGCCAAGAAGTACTTCAAAGAGCAACCACAATTCTGAAGAAAGGTCTTGTGGACAGATGAGACGAAGATTAACATATCAGATGATGGCAAGAGCAAAGTATGGACCAAGATTCAAAGTATACCACCTCATCTGTGAAATGTGCTGGGGGTGTTATGGCCTGGGCACGCATGGCCACTGAAGGTGCTGGCTCACTTATCTTAATTGATGATACAACTGCTGATAGTAGTAGCATAATGAATTCTGAAGTATATAGACACATCCTATCTGCTCAAGTTCAAACAAATGTCTCAAAACTCATTGGCCGGTGGTTCATTCTACAGCAAGACAATGATCCTAAAGCTACTGCTAAAGCAACAAAGGAGTTTTTCAAAGCTAAAAAATGGTCAATTCTGGAGCGGCCAAGTCAATCACCCAATCTGAACCCAATTGAGCATGCCTTTTATACGCTGAAGAGCAAACTGAATGGGACTAACCCCCAAAACAAGCATAAGCTAAAGATGGCTGCAATACGGGCCTGGCTGAGCATCACCACAAAGACACCCAGCAACTGGTGATGTTCATGAATTGTAGACTTCAAGCAGTCATTGCACGCAAAAGATATGCAATAAAATAGCAAACATGACTACTTTCATTTACATGACATTGCTGTGTCACAGACATTCTGGTGCCCTGAAATAGGGGGAGGGGGGGGGGGGGGGGGGGGGGGAAACTATGTATAAACACTGCTGTAATTTCTACATGGTGAAACCAAAATGTATAAAAATGGCCTTTATTAAAAACTGAAAATGTGCACTTTAACATGTGATTTTTTTCCTATTACAAATAATGGGTCTTTGTCCCAAACATTATGGAGGGCACTGTATATAGACATGCTCACAAGTACATACACAAAAAAACTTTGGAGATGCGTGATCATCAGCTTGAAACAATAGCAAGATCTCTCCGCTTTCAAGCATTTTGTTTGAGCTTTGAGCTTTTGAGTTGCAACCTGTCACTTCAATGATAAAACACAAAGTGCTGGAGTAACTCAGTAGGGTCAAGCAGCATCTCTGCAGGAGGACGTGGATAGACAAGATTTTGGGATGGGACCCGACAGGTCCTGAGCCGAAAAGTTGTATATTCATGCCCTTCACAGATGTGTAAGTCCAGCACTTTGTATTCTGCGCAAGATTCCAGCTTCTGCAGTTCCTTGTGTCTCCTTGCACTTCACCACTTCACTTCATTGGAAGGCAGGGCATTTGTCGTGTCTACTTTGGTTGACGGGTATGCTGGAGTGTAATACAAGTGAAAAAGGTAATTACGTTAGCAGAGGCATGTTAGTTATTTCCTGTGAATCATGGGGCTTGTTGTTTAAAAATGCAGTAATGCCTCAGGCCTATAGCCGTAGGTGTTAATGAATGGGTCTCAAACAAGGAAAAGCCTTTTTAGTGTGGCTGTAACAGCTCAGAGCTTGCAAAGTACTTCTGATGATGGAGGAGGGGGGAAGTGTGTTGAAGGGCTTTGGGGCGAGGATCAGATGCTTCAGAGTTGGTGGTGGAGGGCCTGCGCTGGTATTGGTGGAGCCGATCGATGAATGGTGGGGGCGGAGTGAGGATGTGTGAAGTAGTTAGGCAAGGATTAAGTGTGGGAAGAATGGTCTCGACCCGATACGTTACCCATTCCTTCTCTCCAGAGATGCTGCCTGTCCTGCTGAGTTACTCCAGCATTTTGGTCTATCTTAAGAGTGGGAAATCTTGTTGATATCATGGAGGCGCCCTCAAAGGAGTGCTGTTAAGTAAATAAATTCAGTGGAATCTTCCCGAGTTGTGATTCCAATGCCGGGTTGAGTCCCCCTGTATGCCTTGCATTGTTGAACAAGTGGTGCCATTAAACCTAATTGGGTAGATGTTGCCAAGTGACATATGGTCTTTCAATTCTAGTGACCTAGTTTCTCCATCACAGGATTAATGTGGGTATTGACATACAAGATCGATCAGAGCGAGTTCAGTACGTGAAAGGAAGCACTCGGTTAAATTTCTGGGGTGGTGTGATTCAATTTGGAAATAAGCAGAATTAAGTCAAACTCCAAGAAACATAGATTTTTTAAATTGTATGGCTAGCACAGGCAGTGCCATAAGACTGAATTTCTAGATAACCTTGTTTTACCTTTATTGTATATTGCTCCCTCTAGTGGTTTTACCAAGAAATTATATATGACAACATTTTAAATATCAGATGAGGCTTCTTTCAATGTAATCGATCTGTGATTAGAAACGACTTGTTTTGTTTCATTTTTGTTTATTTGTGAGTGAAGATTGTTGTTGAAAGCTTTAAACTAATTATAGAGATTGAATTTGAATATTGGAGCAGTATGGAAGAAATGTGTGTTTTGTCAGCAAAATGCTTATGTGTTCTCCATTTAACTGCTGGAGTGAAATAGTTTCTGCATATAGCAATGCACAACAACATATGAAATATTATTTGGATTTGAGCACAACTATCTTTGGTTTTAACGTCACTCACTGCAACTGAAATTGCTGTTACGGTTTAATTGTGCATCTGTCGGCTTTATCACCATATTGTTATCAAGTCGCATTTCGTTTAGATGAAATTGCATTAAAAAAAAAGCCGACACCGGCATTAGGATTTTTTGTTAAGTTGACATGCCCACGACAATTATACTTCTGACCTGACATTAATCAGTGTCCATATAGGAGTATTATGACCTCCCAGTCATTGTGGAATCATAATAATTCTTACCAAGGTAATTACTCTTCGTCAAAACTATGTAAAAAAAAAGAAGAAAATGTTGCTTTCAAGGAAAATCTGGCATATGCTCAGGGGTTTGTGGTGAAATAGCAAGCAGTTTGCAGCAATTGAGAATGAATAGGTTTGAAAATAGTGACCTTTCTTGGATGTGTGCCCAGATTAGGTTATTTCAATGAGTGGTTAATATATTCACATTGATTCTTTGTTACATTTCAGGTCAATATTTATCCAGCATCCAAACTTGTGTTTTTAAATACTCTGCAAGCTAGCAGAAACCAAAAAGAAATCTTAATTACTCAGTACTGATGAAATATTCAAGGGCAGACAAACTTCAAAGTGCCGCTAACGCTTTGAAGTGCCATAAAAGGCCAACAAAAAATCAGCCATGTATAACATTTTATAAAGTGAACTATTGGTAACATTTGCCTACGATGCATTTCTGTCAAATGGAACACGAGGTCACTCAATTTTGAAGTTTTTTTCAAAAGTGAGTGCTCTTTAACATTTAAGCACAACAGGGTGGATTGGCACCTTGAATTTCACGTCCATTGTTTTAGCTCTGTGATACTATTGCACTTGCCACCACAGACAGTTGATCTAGTGAAATTCCTTTTTATACCTGTGCCCCTTGATCTCATTCTACATTAGATTGCTAGGCCTAATTAACTGTTAAAGGTCTCTTTAAAATAAATCACTTTTCACTCTGCTTTCCAATACATTTTAGCCACTTATTGAAAACCCTCCTTTACCAGATTTGCTCTTTGAAGGGGTAGAAAAGGAGAACAATTTCCAAGGGTACACAAAAAGCTGGAGAAACTCAGCGGGTGCAGCAGCATCTAAGGAGCGAAGGAGATTTCAAAGTGTTGTTGGAGAGCTTTTTAAAAAATGTATAGAAATATTGTTTTGCTGAGGGATTGCAAAAATGGAAAACAACCTACAAATTTGTTTTCCTCCCCTCTTATTTTCCTCCCGGATTTGCTTGCAGTATGGTCCAGGGGATTAATCTTCAAATTATGGATAATCCAGGATAATCATGGAGGGTTGGTGACCCCAGTAATGGTGTGGATTTGTGCTAAATATGGGAATTAGATAATTTGTGGAAAATGCAAAAACATTACAATTCCACTGTGAATTCTCTATTTAAATCTTATTATTACCATTCATAAGACAGGAGGCCCCTGACATGCAAAAAAAGGCCTTGTCTAACAAAAACGTAAATGGCTTTATTTTATTGACCTTGATAAATGAGCCTGAAAGCTTGCATCAATAGCTTTTAGCTAATTTCTTGTTTGCCGTCAAACCTTTCCAAACCCTTTTCCCTTTTAATGAACTTGAAAAATGTTAAACACAATATTTTAATTCATCATCTGGAATGATGATCCACTGCTTCAAGTGTCATATCAGATTTTTGTGAACTCCTGGAATGGATCTTTCTATCTTGACATTCTCCATAAGGTTAATTAGAGAGAACTGAAAAGGGATCTCATAGGAAGTGAGCCACAAGGAACTAGACTCAAAGTACACAAAGTACTGGAGGAAGCCAGTGGGTCAGGCAGCATCTGTGGAAGGATACTCGCCCAAAAGTCATCTGTCCATTCCACCCCAGTGAGTGGAGATTACTTTTGGGTGAGTACCCTTCCTCAGACAGAAGAAAAGTCCCGATCCAAAATGTCAATATGAGTGGAGATGGAGTGGAGAAATGGCAGATGGAGTTTAATCCAAGGTTAAATGTAAGGGAAAAAGATACAATTAATGGCAAGACCCCTATCAGGACTGATGTACAGAGAGATCTTGGGGTTCAAGTCCATGGCTTCCTGAAAGTGGCAACATAAGTAAATAGAATGGTAAAATAGGCATATAACTTGACTGCATTGGTCAGGGCATTGAGTACGGGTCCACTGTTGTTTTTTCGGCAACTGGTGGTCTGGCACCTCCTTTAATCCGGACAAAATTACGAGAGTACACTTTAAATCGCCCCCCCCCAGGCCGGGCGAGGCGGCTGATCTTAACCTCATCTGGACTTCCATGCTGATCGTCGGGTCAAAATTTCCCCCTGTGGCCTGGGCACTGGACCTCTGGCCCAGCCATAACTAGCGGATCCACTCCCATAGCCAACTTCCGCAGCCAATCCGTGGGTTAAATTGGATGGCTGCAGCAGGGGCTCTGGAACTCCGGCCCGGCTGGAGCCAGCTGATCCGTTCCCATAGCCGATTTCTGCGGCCAACTTTGCAGGCTGGTATCTCGGCCCCTCCCAAGGCCGTGACCTCTGATCTGGCAAAATGGACAATATGGCAAGGCTCTGGAATCAAGAGTGCTGGAAAATCGGTGGTGGACCTGTATAAAAGGAAGTCATTCTCTTTTTGCGTTTGAGTTAACAGAAGTCCGCAGTAGGGTGATGCCATCCGGTTCGACATCTGTAGGTGCCCGCCCTAAAAAGGACACATGCTCCGGGTTGGCGCCGAGCTGCGATGCTGCTGCTATCTCTGTTTGTTGTCGTTCGCCTCATGATGCAGCTTTATAAGACTTTGGTTATGCTGCATTTGGCAAAGATATCATGGCCCAAGGAGCCTGTTTCTGTGCTGAACTGTTTTATGTTCTGACAGTTAAACTGTGTTGAAGAAATGTGCTGAATAGGTTGTTCCCACACTCTGACAAAAGTGCAAATTTTAGAAATTTATTGGTCAGCTTTTCTCATTCTTTGAATATTTCTCAGTTTGAGCATGAATTACATTTGTGTCATTCGGTGATCACCTGTTCTTGGTAGCAATATCATGAAAATAAAATCACAAGAGTTTCCAATTGTGGACAAGCTCTGTCACATTATATTCCCTCTTAATTCAATTTGTCCATTCATGATAACAATGGTTAGCATTAGTAATTTTACTTGATGCTTATGATTTATTCAGTTATTCTATCTTTGTTATTCTATTCCAACTGGAATAAATGAAACGCTACACTCTTTTGTGCAAGAATCCAGTACTTTTTTTTGGAACAATCAATTTGTGATTCTCGAAGTGTGAATATGAAAATCAACCCATCCATCATCAATGCTCACTATTTTGCATTAATCTCTTTATATGTTGCGATGTACGGTTCTTGAAGTGTTACTTTCTAAAAAATGTTTTTTGTTGTTCTAACCCTGGTGATTGTATTAGAGTTTACATCATTTTTTGTTTAGATATCTAAAATAGAAACCATTTGGGGAGGGGAGGAGGTGGGGGAAACTTTTTAATCTCTTTCCTCAACGGAGTTCCGTGTTGTATATCTGTCCGCACTGCGGCCTAACATCGTGGAGCTGCCGGCCTCTTGCTGGGGATCGACTTTGGGATCTCCAACCGCAGGAGCCTGCAGACTTGTCAGGGATCGACTTCGGGAGCTTCAAGCCACAGGAGCTTCGACCGCCCCGATCACGGGAGTTTCGATCACCCCGACTGTGGATGGTTCGACTCCCCCGACCGCAGGACGAAAAAGGAGGAAAGAAGATTGGATTTTATTGCCTTCCATCACAGTGAGGAATGTGGAGGAGCCGCTGTGGTGGATGTTTATGTCCAATTTTATGTAGTTGTGTGTTTTGTTGCTTTTTTGGTATGATTATGTTGCAAACCATACTCGGCTAATAAATTACCATTGTGATTATGATTACTTGACTAATCTTTTGGAGTTCCGTGAAGATGCATCCAGCCAAGATTCAAGTGTTTAATTGTAATTTCCACCAGGAATGGAACAATGAAATGATTACTTGCCATGGCTTTGCAGGCCCATTAACCTGATAACACAACCAATAAATATGAGACAGAAATGGATGTAGACGTAGCAGATGGAGTTTAATTTGAGCAAGTGTGAGGTGTTGCACTTTGGGAGGTTAAATGTGAAGGGAAAATATACAATTAATGGCATTCCTCTTAACGACATTGATGTACGGAGGGATCTTGGGATCCAATACCATAACTCCTTGAAAGTGGCAACACAAGCAGATAGAGGGGTAAAGAAGCCACCCGGCATGCTTGCTATCATAGTTCGGGGCATTGAGTACACGAGCCAGGAAGTAATGATGCAGGGCTTTGTAAGACTGCACTTGGAACATTGTGTGCAGTTACTCCATTACTGGTAAGATGTGGAGGCTTTGGAATGGTGTATAGGTTTACCAGAATGTTGCCAAAATTTAGAGGATATCGGCTGCAGGAATGGAAGGATATGAATGTGTGCAAGTGGATAAATTATGTTGACTTCAGGAGTTGAGGCACATTCCCTCAAGATAAAGTTAAGCTTTGTTGGAACAGTGTAGGAGGTTTAAAGCAGAATGGGGGTGTGATGGAGAACTTAAGGGGCAGTTGTCTGGAAGCTTGGGGTCATGTTTGTGCACTAAATGGAGACATTCTCCAAAGCAGTCAGCGAGTCTGCAGTTGGTCTCCCTAATGTGAAAGAGAATTTACCCTTACATTTTGTTGCTCTAATGAATCATTCTTTAAAGACACTGTACTGCAGTATGTGATAAATCATTGATTTTCTGGGCTTGGCAGCTTCATCACTTATGGAATGTCAACTTTTCACTTCAGTTTGAGCCTCTTAGTAGTGACAGTTAATGAATTTGAATGACAGCAGTTCGGATTCATTTTTTTCCCAATGACGTTTGTGTTGTAAACCATTTTCTTGAGGCATTCTGTCAGATCAGTAGAAGACAAATTTGATATTTTAATACTATATTTGTTTCTTTGGCAATAGATGTGGAGATCTATTTATCTGTTTCTCCAAGGGGTCAGCGTTACCATGGATTTGAGGCTTGAAGAGCTTTCCATGCTGTTTTTCACCTCTAAAATAGTGGATTAAATGGTTATCCTTTAGTAAGCCAAGCTGGTAGATACTCAAATCTTATCATTAATTGCTCAACCATATTGTTACGGTCAGATGATGTAGGAATAACATCCAAGTCTTCAGCGTGATAGTTTTAATGTTCCAGGTACTTTTATCTTTCATAAGAATATTTATGTTAAACTATTATTTATTGCAGTATTTGCCCAATTCCTTTAGGCAGTATGTCTTTATACTGCGATGCTGCAGGAGGGAAAAAATAACTGTAGTTTAATATCGCCCTGTGCAGTGGCTTTGATTGTAGTGCAAACAAAAAGGAAAATGGTCTATTTCTTCTACCAGTAAGTGGCTCTCCTCTTTATTCTTTTCCATGTTGCCTGAATAATGGCCCCAGTGTAAGACATTACTTTCGAAGTAAACACCAATATCTATGTGGTGGAAGTATTCCCCCTTAGAAAAATAAGAGTTCGGTGGAATTCAAATTACCACGCCATGATGCTGAACTCTATTAATATCTGGCAAGTATCGGAATTTTGTGTTCATTTGATTATGTTAACAATGAACACTCAGAATTATCATCAAATATGATTTAGGAATGCTGTATTTTCAACGTGGGCTTATTGTGGGCTTGAGTTATTGGGAGAAAGAAGGCAGTCAGCCTGGACTTCTTTTCCGTCGGAGCGATGAGGCTGAGGGGCGACATACAAAATCATGATGGGCATGGATAAAGGGAACACCCGATCTTTTTCCCAGGCTAGAGGATTCTAATCTGGGAAACTAGAGGGCATCGACTTAAGGTGAGAGGTCAGAGACTTAGAAGGCTTCTCAGGGGGAACTTTTTCACTCAGAGGTATCTGGAACAAAGTTGCAGAGGAAGCTTTAGAAGCGGATACAATTATGACTATCAAAAGATATTTGGATAAATATATGGAGAGGAAAGGTTTCGATAGCCGGTACTGAACCTCGGGCCACTGACCAAAATTGGACCAGACGGGATTGGAATGGGGCCAATAATTTTGATTTCATGCATTGCATTGATTTCAATGATTGAGTTTGATTTTTATTTCATGCTTTAATTTTATGATTAATAAGCTGCAGAGTCAAAATAATGTTTTGAAAGCTCAAATTATTTTCACAGAATTATCAATTCATTTACTGTGCTATCTAAAAATATGGGCCATAAGTCAAAATGTTTGATCAGTTGTTGGCCGCGGATGAGAAAGATTGCGTGTCGTTGGTTCAGAGTGATTTGGCCCAAATGCAGGCAAATGGGACTAGCCCAGAATGTTAACTTGGCTCACATGGACAAGGTTGGGTTGAAGGGCATGTTTCCATGCTGTACAGCTCCATGACTTTATTAAGAATTGTTTTGATGCCTCAGAGTAAATGCTCAGGTGCTGGTGGTGGAGTGCACTTAACGATTTTGTGGGTGGCAGCAAGTTTGGGGACTGTCATGTTCCTGTGATCATGCCTAGAAATCCTGACCTTGTTTCCAGTTACTTAAAAAACAGTCAGTTCGTTTCAGCATTGTTTGCAATTCTTAACGAAAGCTGGGGTTGAATTTAGCTCTGGTCGGTCTGAGGATGAATCGTGCTTGAGTGAATTTGACAAATGACAGCGGCAGGCAAAGTTTGTTTTTACCGGGTGTTATTAATTGTTGCACATTTCCTTGTCCTGAATCATGTACTTGTGGTTAGCTCTGAGTTATACAAGAAATCTGAACCAAGACATTTTCTTAATGAGAATTTCGCTTTCATCACAAATATATAAAGTTGAAGGTACGCCAAAAGCTCGTGAAGGCATGCAAGTCAAATATTTTGAACTGAAAAATCTTCATTTTTTTACCTCTTTACATAGAATTCTCATATACAATTACTTGTATAATTCTTAAAACTTACGATCATCTGATGGTATTTTTAAAGCAAAGCTTATTCGCTTCTACCAGATGAACAAAGTATAACTATTTTAAACATACTTACTTCAAGTATCTATCATCTGCAGCTTAGTTATATTTTTCAAAAATGTTCTGATTTTCTCCAGTGAAGTGATGTACTCTCGATGTAATGAATTTCACAGTTATGAGATCAAGAATATGAATGAACATCAACAAATGCAGGTTCTAGAGATCTAAATTCAAATCTGAAAAGGCTGGAAGCTCTCAGTAAATCAGGCAGCACTTGTGGAAAGAGAACCAGTTAATGTTCCAGGTTGAGGACTCTTCATCAGGATCGGAAATATGTGAAAAACGTATCAAATTGTAGAGAGGGTGGGGGCGATACACATAAAACGGAGACTATTTCTGATATGAGTCAGGTGTTTATGGAGCCATTATGGTTAAATATGACACAGGAATCATTCAGCTAAGTGGATTCATGCTGACTCTCTCAGTAAAGTAAAACCTATGCCCCATTGCGTCCTTATAACCTATTCTTTCTTGCAAGCCCATCAACACCTGCCACTTACCTACTGCTGGTAATTTACAATAGTCAGTTAACTCACCAGCACATCTTAGGGACATGGGAAGAAAACTAAAGCACCCGAGGGAAGGTCACTTGGTCATAGGGTGGGTGTGTAAACTGCAGAAAGCACCTGAGGTCATAATCAAAACTGAGTCATGGGAACTGTGTGGCAGCAGCATTAACTGTTGCATTTCTGTAATGCCTTGAATGATCAATAGATTAATGAGGCATTTAGAGAGAGGGAAAATAAATAAAGGGACATGCACTTTTGGGACTCGTTATTGATTAAAGAATAAGAAACATATTTCCATCTTTCTTGGTTTGGTATGGGTTTGTTTGCTGCCCCTTGATGCACGCATGCTTAGCTGCTGACGGCTAATACTTGTGGATAAAACATGTTTAATCAGGTGAGGCAGATCTGAAACTGGAACAGAATTAGACATCCTCCTGCCAGCTTTTCGCTGCAGGAACAACTTTTTAGAGTAATTCATAGCTGTGCCATCTGTGTGACATAAATGGAGGACATTGCAATAATAATTTTGTTTGCTATTTACTTCGTCATCGAATGAAGTGGACCAGCATTGTTATCTGCACAGTATATCATTGTTAAACATTTTGTTTGACTGACCCAATCAACATCAATAACGTAATAAGGATGGAAAAACTACAGGAGTATTTTTCAAGCATATCCCTCCCTATTTGCTGATGAATATTAACTTCTAATCTTAAATGAGATTCTTTGAAGAGGAATAGATTTGTCAGTGATTTGTATTCACTGATAAAACGTGTGGACACAGTTCATAAAAAAACCCCAAAATGTTTTATTTAGCTCTTGCCACGTTAGGGAGCTGTGTGAAGGTTACGCTTGTTTCTTATGAAGGTAATACAGAGTCCATTTTTTGATCAGTTATATGAATGGTGATTAAATAATAATTTTGATTATATAGGGAAAGAGAAGAGAGAAAAAAAGAAGGAAAAAAAAGATTATAGTATATTATTCATCTTAATAGTGAATAACACAATTTCAAATAACGATATCAATAGAGACATGCATACAAATCCAAAAAAAAGAATTATTTTCATCTAATCCCATTGAGCTGTGATGCCAAGAACATCTACCCCTTCAAATATTCTGAAAAATGGAGACCATATCTGTTCATAGAGTTCGTATTTGTCCATTAGGACAAATCTGATTCTTTCCCAATGCAATGTCTCCAACATTTCCACTGTCCACATTTTAATTGTGGGGGATAATGTTCCCTTCCAAAATTTCAATATTAATTTTTTCCCTATTATCAAACAGTAATCCAAGAAATTTCTTTGGTTTACTGTTAATATTAGATTTGAATCCGGAACTTCTAATATTATTAATTTTGGATCTGGGTCCAGTTTAATTTTAAGAACTTCAGATATAACTCAAAAGATTTCTGTCCAATAATAGTTGAGTTTTATACATGTTACAAAACTATGCGTTAAGTTAGCTTCCAAGTTCTGACATTTATCACAAATAGAAGAAATGTTAGGATAAATTCTATTTATTTTCGTTTTTGAATAATGTAACCTGTGTAATACCTTAAATTGTATCAATATAGGTCTAGCATTTAATGAGCAACGATGTATACATTGTAGGCTTTCTTCCCAAGTTTCCTTCGTTATAGATAAACCTATTTCATTTTCCCATGTTTGTCGATATATTTCCGGTTGGGATTTCCCTATCCAAGATAGTATTGTATGTATATGCTATTAATTTTTCTGTATTTGGGTGTTTATTAAACAATTCATCTAATAATCCTGGTTATAGATTTATTGGTATATCTGCTCCTGTGCAGGGACGTCTACAGCGCTGGTCCTGCAACAAATAAGCAAGTTAGCTGGTTATTTTAGTTGAATAACTCCAAATATATATCAAAAGATATTTGGGAATCTTCTTCTTCTTCTTCTTCTTCTTCTTGCGTATGGCATGCACAGCCTAAAGTTGTAGATCAAGGGTAGACATCCAGTCCAGGACAGCATCAGTTACTGGGTGGATGGATTTGATGCCACCAGGGAAAAGCCTCGGTAAGGAGTCATTCACGATGTGTGGGATGGTCTGGATGTCCGCATTCGCAAGCAGGGCTGTCTGTCACCCGCCCGTCCCTACCCCTCTCTCTTGAACATTTCAAGAAGCACTTTCATGTTCATTACTACTGTCACTAATAACAGATAACAGAAACTGTTAACCCCAAATTCACAGACTTTACCATTGACACTGTGCTTTCCTGGGGTTTCATTCAGTCAGAGATTTCCCACTCTGACCTTAATTACCTGTGCAATTATTACTCCCATTGGCCTGGCTAATCTTCGTATAGCTCTCCGATCATCTGTCCTGCCAGCTTTACTGGTATTTTTTTCTGAAACATCTGTTCCTCTGCAATGTGCAGAAGATCAGTAGGTAGTCATTTCATCTTTGGATTTAGGCTCCACCAATGAGATTTTTCGGGATTCTCAATGAAACAGAAACATTTTGATCGAGAACTATTTATGTATTTACTGGGGCATTTTGGAAATCCTGGCAGCTTCCTTTATGACAGCATACCCCTCTCTTACCCCAATTTAGCAATAATGCACCTTGAAGTAGACTTGGCTATTTTCAACATGTTTTCTTGGGTATAAATTCACCAGACAAAAGCATACACAAGTTGCCACTAGGTTCCAAACTATTTACAAAAGCAGGATTAGAGCACCTATGTTTGTTTGCTCAGCCATTTAGTAAGATGGTTTATTCTTCCTGGACTGAAATCTTAATGTCCAGCAATCTATCTCTGTATTGTGGATATTTATTGCCTGACCCTCTGCTGTCCATTTGGTGGATAATTTCAAAAATTCACATATATTTGAGAGAATGAACCTCTTTCATCTCAGTCCTGAAAGGCCACGCCCTTACCTTGAGACCATGGCCTGCAGATCCAAGAGCATATAAGTTGTTTGTTGTGGGAAAACTAAACAAACCATTTTGCAAAATTTGCCTTGTCTTATTGAACATGAAGTACATAATGATTTTCTGTGTCCCTGGAAGTCGTGTTGCTGATATTCATTGTGTAATTTTCCTTCTCTCATCAGATTGTGTTTACATAGAGAGTCGTCGTCCCAACACACCGTATTTCATCTGCAGCATCCAGGAATTTAAACTGGTGAGCGCCATATACAGTTACGCATGATTAAGCCTTTCCTCCTCTGGAATTGGGTGACAATTTAATGTCATTCATTTGTTCAAATATTTTACATTCTTATGCTGCAAAATCCATCTTTTCTTGGCTGGGTCTAAAATTATGGATTGTTCTGCTTGTGTGTTGAACGTACTGTGTGAAATCTTTCACCCTTGATGCAAAATGTTTCTTAACAAATCCAGCTCTGAAGCACAAGTTGAAAGGTGGTTGGATGCTGATTGTTCAAGGGTGTGTGCACTGTCTCCCAATGTCAATGCCTTATTGGCAGCAAGAGTTACCAGAAAATAGTATGTAGCAAGAAGCAAACATTGATTACTGTTATCCAAGTTCCTCGCCCAGTGTGGAGGTTCATGTTTGAATTTACAAATTTGAGAATGAATAGTATAAGAACGTGTTAATTTGGAGCTTGTTATGAAATGGTTATGATTTGCTATAAATGAAACAGGAACTTGCCTGAAAAATGTATTTCCCTTTGGGATGTTTAGTATATTGTGTATGGATATATTGCTTTGAAGACATTGAACATATTAAGCATTTTTTCCCTTGGTGAGCACTATTCACATCATCATCATGTTTGCATTGTGGATATAATTATTAACTACCATCATTGTTATGCTTGTAACTTGACTTATTTGTTGCAAAAAATGCTGCGAATTCAACACATTCAATTTTTGTCAAAGGATCAAATATTTAGTTACATTTTATGCTAGGGCAGCAATTGATATTTTACAATTCTTTATGATTATATTGTTTTGATTCCTGGATCTGCACTTGTGTGTCTGAATCCCCCCCCCCTTTATGTCTTCAATCAAGCATATTCAGGAATGAGAAATGTCTGCTATTCTGTCAATTTAGATGGAGTGAAACAATATTTCATTGAACATCCCAGCAAAAGGTTGTGGATGGCAACAATACATTTCAGTAAATACCAATCCACGCCTCTTCTATGAACATTTCAGCTATGATTTTTGCTGGGTATAGGAATATCTGCTTCTTGGGCAGTTGTCACTCTTGGTGCTGCTGTTATACTGCTCCAGTGAACCAGGTATGATCCCGATCTTACCTGCTATCATTGTGGAGTTTGCGTGTTTATCCTGTGACTCCGAGGGTTTTCTGCCACATCCAAGAGATGTACTTCAAGGTTAACAGGCTTGTGGAACTTGCCATGAGACTATTGGGTGACATAAAAATCAGGGGGAAGTTTATGGTCATGTGAGGTTGAAATGGTCGCTGAGAACATGAGTGGGACTGTTGGGGAATGTCCTGAGAGCCTGAATCGATTTAATGGGCTGAATAGCATCATCATATTTTTTTTTTTTCAGAAATATGAGAAATAAAAAGGTTTTGCTTGAAACTTCAAAGTAATGTCCAAATATTTCCATGATAGCATGATTCATTGAATTTTCTGTTAACTACACTATTGTATGGAGATGAAGCCTCCCAGGGAATGCTGTTCAAATCTGTTTCGTTGCTGATCAAGAAACCAAACAAAAATATGTTGATTTTTTGGGCTTTAATGAACTCCTGAAGATGAGTAAATATGAGATGAGGCAAAGGCTTTGAAAGGAAGATTCATAGCATTAGTGAGTGATAGCAGAGTACTTTGCTGTTAATGGATTTGGAGACTGGGAGGAGCACAGTGATCTAAAATTGGAGTTAAGGCGGTGGTCTGCAGCATAAATTGGAAGTGTTTTGTTTAACTTTACTGATTGGATGTGGTATTGTTAGCAAGATGAGTTATTTCTGAATGACTTGCCTGTGAGTGGTGATGGTGAACCAGTGTCTTGACCTGTTGCATCTTGTGAAGATTTATTGTTCTGTCGGGTGGTGAGTATGGAGAGAGTTATGGACTGGCTCCGTTGACAATGTTCCGTAATGAATTGTTGGGTCTTGCAGGCGTTTGCTGCATCATTTCTATGAGTTGCTAATGGTATTGAACTTTATGTTATCAGCAAACATCTTCATCTCATGACAGTTGGAAGGTGAAAGCAACTGTGATGTGCTGTGATGAAAGCAACTGTGATGATTCATCAAACAAATACAATTGTCTTTATTTATGCAAGGTATGAATCCATTCCCTGGAGAGTTTCCCGTTTCCTTAGTTTTACCACGATTCCATAACATAACTCCTTGGATGAAATAGCTACTTTTTGAATCTTCTTCTTTGAATTCGTTGCAATCACAGATGTTATTCTGCTAGTATCTGGCGCAGGTCACAGCTGGTCGGGTCGGTTCAGCCAGGTCCTGGGGGCTGCACTGGGGGGCGTCGTCACACTCCAGTAGGTGGGACATTGTCTGTACTGCTCCACAGCTGCATGTGTCTTCTGCCTGGTAGTTCCATGCTTTCATAAGTGCTTTGCACCTCCCCTGCTCCACTCGTAATCTGTTGAGGGTCTTCCAGGTTGGCCATGGGAGGTCGTGCCCGCTGGCGAGGCATTCAGTCGGAGTGATTCCTCTCTCCATCCAGTCGTGGGCTCGTGTGTTGAGCTGGTTCCATTCATCTTTTCAGATGTTGGTCCTTGCTGTTTCTTTGGTTGTCTGGAGAGGTGGGACTGTCTGCTAGAAACTGGCTCTGGATTTCAGTCGGGGTGGAGGTGCTCTGTGTCCTTGCAGGGGGTGCCTGGTATCGATCTCCTGTGCTCTCCGCTCGTCTTGGGCGACGATGGATCGTCTGATATGGGGGGGGGCAAAACCAGCTAGGGCGTAGAGGCACGGGACTGGCGTTGTCTTTATGCATCCCGTGATAATGCGGTAGGTGTCGTTGAGGGCTGTGTCAACCAGTTTGGTTTGGTGGGAGCTGCTCCAGCTTGAGCACGCGTATTAAGCTGTGGAGAAGCACAGGGCTAGGGCAGTTGCACGGATGGTTGGTGGATCAGCGCCCCACTTTGAGTTTACCAGTTTGCGCAGGATGTTGTTGCGAGTGTTGACCTTGGCTTTGGTGTTCTGAAGGTGGGTTTTGAAAGAGAGTGTCCTGTGGAGTGTGACTCCGAGGTACACAGGGTGGAAGTGGTTGGGGAGTTTGTGGCCATCCCATGAGACCCTCAGTTGTTTTCCTGCATCTCGATTTTTAAGGTGGAAGCTGCATAGTTGGGTTTTTGATGGGTTGGGTTTCAGGTGATTGTTATTGTAGTAGGTTGTCATCTCTTGGAGGGCGCTTTCCAGGACAGACTCGATCTTCTGGAAGTTCTCTTGTTGGGTGGTGATGCAGAGGTCATCAGCATAGATGAAGCGGCGGCATTGTGGGGGAAGTGGTTGGTCGTTGGTGTAGATGTTGTAGAGGAGGGGGGCTGGTACTCTGCCTTGTGGTAGGCCATTCTTTTGGACTACTTTTTGAATAATTAATTGAGATTGATTGCCTGTGACACCTAGGTCCGATTTGCCTATATTTGGACCTAATGAAGTAGTTAAGCAGTCTTGGTAAAACCCTAATGGAGCTTTGGTGTTCAGGTTATAAATTTAGGTGGCTCAGAATTTATTTCTGTCAGGACCAGCACTCTAATAATTTGATTTTTCTTGCTATTTTTCTCCTCATTTTTCATTCAGGCTTAACATGCTGTGAATGGCAACTATACAGAAATCATTGGGTTATTAGAAAATGTATAAAGGGGGAAAGCAACCCCCAATTTTATTTCATGTTCTGCTTGGGTACTTCATTTTGTTTGGGTTGCTTACAACCCAACAGTATGAATATTGAATTCTCCAACTTTAGATAACTTAGGTGTTTCCTGTGCACCCATTTCTCTCACAATTCTGGTCCCCTTTGCCCTCGCCCCCTTTCCACCAATATCTCTTCCTCTGGCTTCATTTTTTACTCCTCTTCTCTCCGTTTATGTATTTTTGTCTCCTTTTCATCTCCAGTCTTTGTCCATCCATCTGCCAATTAAACTCCCCCTCGCCAGTACTTGCCTATCACTTGCCAGGCTTCCTCTCACACCCTCTCCACCTCTTTTCCAATTTTCTCCCCTGTAACCTGTCTGAAAAAGGGTCTCAATCTGAAATGCCACCTATCCATATCCACCAGAGATGCTGCCTGACCTGCTGAGTTACTCCAGTACTGTTTTGTAAACCATCATCTGCAGTTCCTTGTGTCTCCACTCTTATTATTGATGCTTTTTCCAAATGTATCTCTAGCTTATATGAGATTTGCATGGAATGATACAAGATCATGAAAAAATATAGTATATTCATTATTCCGTTGAGTGAAAGTGGACAGTAGTGAATTATTTACACTTAGTCGATTTGAAAACCACCTTGCACTTGGTATTTATTGTACGCGAACTGAGAATTACTTAGCTGTGTCATAATTAGTTTCATTTTGACACTGCTTACATGCCTCAGTGCTTGTATAAATTAACTTTAATACATGTATTACATTTGTCAAAACTCTATGAAATAATATTTAAAAGAAGAACTACAATTAAAATTGAATGAGAAAGTGTTGGTATCTTCTGTTGCCGTCGCGCTAATATCACCTCAGTATTTTTGGGCTTAATCTTTGACTTTTTTGTAAGACTGTGGAATTGGAGAAAGGGAATACTCTCAGCGTTGGTGCTAATTTAAGCCTTTTTTCCCCCCAAAATAAAAGTTGACGAGGGAGCAATTTAATACATTTTCCATTTTAAATTCAAATTGCTGGTCTTTGTAGAAGTTTATCTACATTCTGACTTTTTTCATTGAGAAATCCTTTGAATAATTAAGCTGATAAAGAAGTAATGATCCAAAGCAGCTGACAGATGACACCTACAAAACTGCATTGAAGGCTGCTTTCATGCACTTGTCTGACTTGGATATGTCTCCGAAAACTAGATGAGAGGTTGGATGAATAAAATGACGAGCTATAAAATTATTGGAGCTTTCAAAAGGGCACATGTTTAGTGAACTAAGGTTTTGGTTGAAGAAAATTGCATGTTTATATTTAGTTGCTCTGCTGATGTGGATAATGATTGTGAAGGAGAAATGGGTGGGTGCAAATAATAAGCAATCTTTAACCAAGTGAATGTTTCCAACTGTTGTGGCAACTGTTTGTTCAAGCATAACAAGGATCAAGACCTTGCATTACTAGTCCTCTGGCTGGTGGATCAGAGGGTTGTGGAAAATTGTTTGGAAAACAGATATTTTTGAAGATTTTGGTAAATTTTCTTTTATTTGGAATTGGACATTGCTAAGAAGCCTCATCAAAATTTCTTCAAGAAGTTGATGGTGCGCCATGTTCCTGACTGCTGGAGTCCTGTAGATGAATGTGCTCTGATAATGTTGTTAGGGATGGAGTTGGGGCTCTGACAGTGAAGGAATCTCCATCATAGTTCCAAGTCGGGATGATGTATGATTTGCCCGTCATGCTTCCAGTGAGACAAGGGTTTCTGCTAGAAGTTTGAGGTTTGTGTTTTGGGAGGTTCTGTGAGGGTGGCCTGTGAACACACGATCATGATTGTGCAGCAGTAGTGGAGGGAATGAATGTTTGAGGTTGTTGCTGAGATACCAGTGAACTTGTTTTGTCCTGGATGGCGCTGAGTTTCCTGAATGGTGATGTAGCTGCTTGCTCCATCCCGACAAGTGCAGGGTATTCCATCTATGGGTGAAAATGTATGGTCGATGTTTTGGGTTGACGCCGTGCATTCAGGACCCAGTTTTATCGTCATTCCTCCTCTCCTCATTGAGTTCCTCCAGCAGGTTGCTTGTTGTTCTGTATTCTGACATCTACAATATCCCGTGGCTGCATTTAGGGGTGTTGGATTCTGTCACTGTTGGGTGCAGCAGAGGAGGAAGATTTTGGAGAAGTGTATTGAACAAAAAAAACTGGATGAAAGTGATTCTTTGGCTTAAAAGGTACTGCAATAGTGTTTAATGTGGCGATCTTATCATTGTCACATCGATTTAAATCTGTTTTCCACCCAGACCTTTGTCCTTTGCCTTCTACAGTGTTCCAACAAAGCTCAATGCAAATGTGAAGATCACCTCACCATTTAGCCAGACAAGTTGGAGCCTTTGGTCACAATGATCTCAGATAATCTGCATTTCCACTTCAGCCTTTCAGCATTCATGGCATGTTTCTTTTCGAATTTCAGATAGCAATTCCGCATCTCTCGCTTACACACCTTCAGGCTGATCTTCTGTTTCTTTGCTTGTCAATGACATTTTATTTTGCCCTGTGCTATTTATTTTGTCATTTAATCTCTCTTGCCTTCCACCCAATTGATGTGCTCTGAGCTCTTTGCTCACATTTTCTGCACCTTAAAGGTTGTTGATGGCTAACCTTTCCCAATTTTGATAGGAAATTGAAATGATTTAACTCTGATTCTCTTTGCACAGAAACTCTACCTGACCAACTGCAACATTTATTTCATATTTGCAGCATTTCAATAATTTGCTTTTGTGATCTTGTATAAATCTCACCAATTAATTCAATATTAAACCATATTAGTTATTATTGGCAAAGACGTTGCAGATCAGCCCAGATTTGCTTCTTGAAAATTAAGCCAATATTGAAAATGATCTTTATCACTAGCTTATAAAGGGATCCCAAAGCATTTGACAGCAATTATTGAAGAGGCTCACTTTCGTAATATAGCAGCCAGTTGTATGCAGGAAGTTCCAACAAAAAGTGATGTTTAGTTTAGTTAAGTGATACAGCATGGGAACTGGCCCTTCGGCCCATCAAGTCCACTCTAACCATCAATAACTTGTTCTGAAGAAGGGTCCTGACCAGAAACATCATCTATACATATTCTCAAGAGATGCTGCCTGACCTGCTGAGTAATTCCAGCACTTTGTGTTTCATTTTTTTGTAAACCAGCATCTGCAGTTCCTTGTTTCCACACTACTTCTATGTTATCCCATTCTCTCATCCACTCCATAAGCATTAGCGGCAAAGTACAGAGCCCAATTAACTGGCAAACCCACATGTCTTTGGGATGTGGGAGGAATCCAGAACAACTGCAGGAAACCCACGTGGTCGCAAGGAGTATGTGCAAACTCTGCACAGACAGCAACCGAGGTCAGGATCAAAACCGGATCTCTGGCACCATGAGGCAGTCAGTAGCTCGACCAGTTGTGCCACTGTACTGCCTTATAATAGATCGTTTGTTTCAACAATTTTGACTGAGAGATAAAAACCAGCCAGCAGATTATGATAATGGCGAGCTCCACTCTGAAATAGTGCAAGAGCATGTCCAACTTGGAAAGCAGCTTTAGATTTGCTGTTACTTCATTTGAAAGATAACATCCAATAATGCAGCTCTCCAGTAGTACTGCATCAGAGTTAACTTAAATATTTATTCTCAATTCTCTGGACTAGATCCCACAACTTTCTGACTTGGAGCCAAGAGTGCTTTCACTTGTCTCTCAGCTAAGAGTAACCATAGATGAGACTGGATTAATTAACTATTATCAACAATTAAGAGGAGAAACTAGAGACAAAATTATTAATTTAATTTTTTACATTCACCATTAACTTCAATTTCTGTGATCAAATTGACAGCCATTTTTCCTACTTTGTAAAAGAAACAACAATCCAAAAGTATTTCTGTCAGCATCAGAACACTTTGGTAAGCCGCAAGCTCATAAACAAAGTATTTGCACCGTTGTTTTTTATTTTAGTCGTAGCCTGGTGGAGCAATAATACGTGTCCCCATTGCTATAAAAGACCTTGAAGCCACTTTTACAGATTATTACTGAGTATGAATTATCTGTAACAAGGAATTCCAAATAATGATTTCTTCTCCTGACTTTTTAGTTTCTGATTGTGTGAAACCAGCTATAGTGGTGACTGTCCTCATGAGACAGCAATCGCTGTGCAATAAGGTCTCTGCTGAAGAAATGTCATGACTCTGTTGAAACACTTATTATAAAGATGATTTGGTCTATTTTGAGTCCAATCTGCTATTAAAAAACTGAAATTGCACTTAGTTATGTGATTTTTAAGGCCAAACCTGAACATACTTTTAAATATGTACCGTGTTTCCCAGCAATGAAGACGCTATTATTTAATCCAAAAATAAGACACAAAAAATTCACCTGCGTCTTGGAGGCCGAAGGTTAGGTTGTTAGCCAAGAAAGATAGACTTGGCTATCCCTCAGTGCAGCAACATCAAGATCTTTGCTGTACTGAGGGATATCCAAGTCTCGGGTTAACTTGATTCAACTTGCACCCTATATCCAGGCTACTGTTTGGGGGCCTGTAGATAAATCCCATTAAGGTCTTTTTACCCTTACAATTCCTTAGTTCTGTCCATACTGACTCCACATCTCCTGTTTCAATGTCACCCCTTTGCAAGGGACTGAATTTCATTCCCCACCCCCTCTGCCCACCTGTCTGTCTTTCGATAGGAGGCATAGCCTTGAATATTCAGTTCCCAGCCCTGGCCCACTTGCAACCATGTCTCTGTAATTCCCACAACAACATACTTGCCAATTTCTAACTGAACCTCAAGCTCGTCCACTTTATTTCTTATATTTCATATACAACATTCATATTCAACACTTCATATTCATATACAACACTTTGACTTTGGTATTCACCTTCCCTCTCACACCGCTCACAATTGGCCCTGACCTTACTTACTCTCTTACCCCTTCTCGAACTTTCCTTTCCATTAATTTGGGAGTCTTTTGTAACTTTTCCTGTAGTTACTTCCCCTTTAACGCCATCTTTATACTCCCAATTTGTCAATCCTTCTCCCCCCACTATTTAGTTTAAACCCACACGTGTAGCCCCAGCGAACCTGCCTGCCAGAACGTCGGTCCCCCTCCAGTTACAGTCTAACCAGCTCCTTTTGTGCAGGTCATAGAAGTTCTGCAGAAGTTCATTAGAATATTCAGTGACATGCCAAATCTCTTTAAAAGTCTAAGACAGTAGAGGTGCAGGCATGCCTTCCTTGTCATTGCATCTAGGTACAGGGTCAAGGATAGGCCCTGGTAGTGCCCAAGAATTTGAAGCTGCTAATTTTGTCCATCACTCACCCACCAAAGAAAACTGGCACTTAGTCTCCCACGCAAGGGAACGGTCTCGGTGGAAAGCGGAAAGGGGCGGAGATGGGAAGATGTGGCTAGTGGTGGGATCCCGTTGGAGGTGGCGAAAATGTTGGAGGATTATGTGCTGTATGTGATGGCTGTTGGGGTGAGAGGCGAGGACCAGGGGGACCCTGTCCCTGTTGCGACAAGGGGGAGGGGGAGTAAGAGTGGAGCTGCGGGATGCCGAGGAGACACATGTGAGGGTCTCATCTATGATGGAAGAGGGGATCCTCATTCCCAAAAGAATGAGGACATTACAGATGTCTTGGTATGGAACACCTCGTCTTGGGCGCAGATACAGTGAAGATTGCAGAAAATTGGGTGTAGGGGATAGAGTCTTTGTAGAAGGTAGGGAGGGAAGCAGTGTCATCTAGATAGCTGTGGGCATCAGTAAGATTATAATAGATGTCAGTCGATATTTGAATTAGGATGAAAAATGGGGTTAAGACCAAAAATAAAGTTTAGCATTTTTAATCGCTGCACCAGCTTTGGGGCTTGTTTAATTAGGCTTGCCCCTTCTGTTCTGAAATCAAATACAGGGGCGCAGATTCATAACAATGTCTGTTATGTCCATTGGTAGAATTTTACAAAGCATAACTGATCCTACTTTGATTGCTCCAGAGTTTTGTTGGCAGTTGAATCTTTCTTAGTGTTTATTTACCATGTTTATATAACCAACGTGTTGCTGCTATGCCCGCAACTCAAAGAGCAAACTGCCAAGTGCTTAACGGTGTGCAAAAGGCACTGCAGGGTTGCCACTGCTCGTCCAATCTTTTCCCAGCGTGAACCAGAAAGGAGAGGAATCAGGTCAACTTATTCTGCAGACTTTGGATTATGGACTCATTGCTTTATTGATGCCACGCAGAATTACATATCTAATACTTATTTGGGGGTTATACCAGATTAAAAGGTTTATTTTTTGTTGTTGTTGTCAATAGCTTGTTGTATGCATTTAGATGCGCTTTCAACTTCAGACACATGCATTACTGATCAAAGTTGAGTACTGATCTCAGCCTTGAATTGTAATATACCAACCCATTAATCATTCAGTACTATTCTGGATAAATGGCTGGCTATTCATTTCATTTCTTTTGAAGCTCTGTGGATTAAATGGTTTTGAATTTCATCCATTCACATATTTACAAATTTGCTTTAATATATTTTTGTTTTTCCAACAAACTGAGTCATTAAAATAATAGCAATCTATCTTACTCATTTTTATTTGTTTTAGTAGCCTCGATTCATGTTCTCATCTTTTAAAATCAGTTGTTGCGTGTTTATTAGGTTTTAGTTCTATGTCACTGATTGAGGTTTTGAAATTTAATGGTTTAAAAAAAAAAGTGTAATCTTGGCAATTTACAGACACAAGATTTACCGTGTTTTGTATTGGTTAGTTATTGAAATTACATTTTCCCTGAACTAAATTGTTCTAAAGAAATGAGATGTGATCTCATTACTGATGCTAGCGATCTTGTGCTACACTTGGATGATTAAAAATAATTTCTTTCATAAAACAAAATTAATGTTTATCTTGGGTAGTGTTGCTATCTCTCATTGTGAGATGGCCACGGTTGAAGTTCTTCGATTATCAAACATAAGCATCAACAATTTGTGATGATTTTCACTTCTTGCTTCACTTCAATCTGAGCAGTAGCCCAACATACTTCATCAGAATGGAAAATAATCAACAACTTTGCTTCCATGTGTGGATGCAAGTTTATTTCTGAAAAAGGTTTAGCCCATTAAATGGATAAGTGTTTGTAAAGACTTAGTGTAAAATATCGTCAGTCATTGGACCATGCAGTGTAGAAAAAGGCCTTTCGACCCACTATGTGTGAGCTGACCATCAAGCACTCGTTTACTCTTCCCTATTTATTCTCACACATTCATATTGACTCCTGCTAGATTCTACCACTTGACTACACACTGGGGGCATATTTACAATGGTCAATTAACCAACCAATTTATGTCTTTGGAATTTTTTTTCCACATCCCTCCTGTTAATGCCTGTCCAGCAAATTAAATCTCTTTCCTTGTCCTTGGATCAGCTGCTAATGGGGATAGTTATTTCAATTTATCACACCTGACCTCATCATAATCTTGTACATGTCTGAAATTCAGCTCGTCCTTCTTTACTCCAAGGAGAGCAACCTTAGTCTGCCCAGTGTAAACTTGTTGCTGGAGTCCCTCATTCTTGAACAATCCTTGCAAATCTCTTTTGCACTGTTCCACAATAAGTGAGGACTAGAATTAGACGAGGTATGGTTGAATCATCACTGTATATGCATTCAATATAACCTCTCTCCTTTATTTTGTACCATGAAACGCTAGATGCCATATGCTGCTTCAACAATTTTATCACCATGTTCTGCTTGTTAGGTTTTTCGCAGAAACACGCTCATGTTCTCCCTTTGCTTTAGATCTGAGCTATATATTGCCTCTTCATATTATTTCTGTCACAATGTATCAATTCATTTAATTGCATTTCATCTGCACTGGTCCACCTATTCTGCCAACCCATCATGTTTTCTTGCAGTCTTTAACTATCTTCCTCACTGACCACATCAGCCTTTGAAATACCAACATACACCTGACCCAAGAGAAACATCATTCTTTGCCTGGACAACTGCTAATCGCCTGAAAAAGGGCCCTAACCCGAAATGTCACTGATCCATGTTCTCCCGGGATACTGCCTGACCCGCTGAGTTACTCCAGCATTTTGTGGCTTTTTATATTTACCACAGCTCTCTGCTTTCTGTCCTTCAGCCAGTTCCTTATTCATGCTGTCACTGACCCTTTCAATCCGCAGACTTCAACTTTGCTAACCATTTTTTAAAAGCATTGTACTTTGTTATAAAGCTTTTGACAGCATCTTTGAAAGAAAGTAAATGAATTGGTTAGTGCTAACCAGTTTTTTCCTGTGCAATTGAGAGCATCCTCTCCCGTACAGTGGATACACTGCTAGAGTGAGGCCAAGTGCAAATTCAAAGAATAACAATTCATACTATGCTTGGGCAGCCTGTAACCCAACAGTATAAACACTGAATTTTCCACTTTCAGGTAACCCACACCCCTTGTGTATCTTTCTTGCTCCTACCATCCACCTACGTTTTCTCTCCCTTTTCTATCACCTCTTCCCAATACTTACTATACTGCCCTCTCCCACCTGATTCGATCGGCCCATCACTATACACCTATTCACCAGAGTTTCTTCACCTTTATCACCCTTATACTTTGCCTCTACCTTCCTTCTTCTCCATGCTCCCAATATTTTTGTTTGTTCTTTCTTACCTGTTTCCACCTATCACTTCCAGCCTCAGTTTCAAAACCACCCTTCCCTCAAACCTAGCTTCTTCTGTGAGTCATTCCACCATCTGACCTAGTTCCAATCGTCGACCAGTCTGTCTCACCCCCCCCCCCCCTCTCTATTCCAGCCAATTCCTACTGTAGACCCAACCCTGATGTCGGGTCTCGACCCAAAAAGTTCCCTCCACGAATGCTGTTTGGCTCCTTGATTTTTCTTGCCTAAATAGGGATTAGTATTCTCCTTCTTGGGATTCACCTGCTTGACTACTTGAGTTCAGTTGACCTTTTTGTGAGTTGAATTGTCTTAAGTTATTAATTAATAAAACAATATTTGCAGAAATCTCTAGAATGATATTTGCTGACTAGTCTGGCATTTAGAATGTTTAACGTACTTGCAGAAAATCAATCATCTTGTTTAGTGCTCGCACATCAAATGCAATTTTTGGGTGTAAATGTTTTTTATTTGAGTCAGCTGGAATGATTCAGATAAATTGAAAATAATCCAGATTAAACTAATTTAAACTTAAAAATACTGTTCCCAGTGTATATGACTTATCGTGTGTATTATTTTGTTATTTTATTTAATTGATGCCACTTCCAGTCTGGTACTTTATCTCTGAATCTAATTAGTTAGCGATCTTGTTGTGCAGAGCCCTTTGTGTAACAGTGACCATAATATAAGGTAGACACAAAATGCTGGAGCGGGACAGGCAGCATCTCTGGAGAGAAGGAACGGGTGACGTTTCGGGTTGAGACCCTTCTTCAGACTGACCATAATATGGTGGAATTCTGCATTAGCTTGGAGAGTGACGGTTAATTCAGAGACTAGGGTTCTGAACTTAAATAAAGGAGACTTTGAAGGTATGAGACAGGAATTGGCGAGGATAGACTGGCAAATTATAATTAATGGGTTGACCGCATGGATGAACTCTAAAAATTATTTATCCCAGTCTGGCGAAAATATAAAACGGGGAAGGCGGCCCAGCCATGGCTAACGAGAGAAATCAAGGATAGTGTTAAATCCAAGGAGGAGCCATAAACATTCACCAGAGGAAGCAGCAAACCGGGGGACTGGGATAAATTTAGAACAGAGGAGGACAAAGGGGTTAATTAGGATGGGGGGGGGGGGGGGGGGGGGGACAGCATGAAAGAAAGCTTGCGGGGAATGTAAAAACTGACTGTAAAAGCTTCTTTAGATATGTAAAAAAGAAAAGGTTAGTGAAGCCAAATGTAGGTCCCTTACAGTCAGACAGGTGAATTTATAATGGGGAAACAAGAAAATGGCAGAACAGTTACACAAGTACTTTGTTTGTGTCTTCCTCAGTGAAGATGGAACAAATCTCCCAGAAATACTAGGGGACCGAGGATCCAGTGGGAGGGAGGAACTGAAAGGAATCCACATTAGTCAGGAAATGGTGTTAGTTAAAATGTTGGGAGTGAAGGCAGATAAACTCCCGGGGCCTGATTGTCTGCATCCCAGAGAACTCAAGGTGGACCTAGGAATCGTTGATGCATTGGTGATCATTTTCCAATGTTGTATTGACGGGATCAGTTCCTGTGGATTGGAGGGTACTCCACTTTTTAAGAAAGGAGAGAGAAAGAAAACACAGAATTATTGACCAGTTATCCTTAAATTGGTAGTGGGGAAGATGCTGGAGTCGATTATTAAGATGATGTAGCAGCGCATTTGGAAAGCAGACCAGTCTAAGTCAGCATGGAATTATAAAGGGGAAATCATGCTTGACTAATCCTCTGGAATTGTTTGAGGATGTAAGAAGTAGAATAGATCAGGGAGAGCCAGTGGATGTGGTGTATCTGGACTTTCAAAAAGCCTTTGACAAGGTCCCACACGAGATTAGTGTGCAAAATTAGAGCGCATGGTATTTGGGGATAGGGTATTGACATGGATACAGAACTGGTTGGCAGACAGGAAGCAAACAGTGGGAACTAAAGGGTTCTTTTTGGAATGGCAGGCAGTGACGAGTGGGATGCCTCAAGGCTCGGTGCTGCATCCCCAGTTATAGACAATATATATTAACGATTTAGACGAGGGAATTAAATATGACATCTCCAAGTTTGCGGATGACACAACGCTGGGTGCCAGTATGAGCTGTGAGGAGGATGTTATGAGGCTGCAGGGTAACTTGGATAGTGGGTAGACGCATGGCAGATGCAGTATAATGTGGATAAATGCGAGGTTATCCACAGGTGGCAAAAACAGGAAGGTAGATTATTATCTGAATGGTGTCAGATTAGGAAAAAGAGAGGTGCAACGAGACCTGGGTATGCTTGTACATCCAGAACCAGGGGTCACAGTTTAAGAATAAGTCGTAGGCTATTTAGAAATGAGATGCAAAAAATAACTTCTTCACCCAGAGTTGTGAATCTGTGGAATTCTCTGCCACAGAAGGCAGTCGAGACCGATCCACTGGATGTTATCAAGAGGGAGTTAGATTTAACTCTGAGGGCTAAAGGAATCGAGGGATATGGAGAAAAAGCAGGAATGGGGTACTGATTTTAGATGATCATAATGAATGACAGTGCTGGCTCGAAGGGGCGAATGGCTCACTGCATCTATTTTTCTATGTTTCTATGTCTAAGCCTGATTTGAATGGCACTTACAGCTATAATGCCCAGGAGTCTTGTAACAATTTACAGGCTGTGTGAGAAGGCAGAAGTGTCAAAGCAGGCAGTCGTGAAATGCGATGTGAGTGTCCTGTGATGTATAAAATAATGCTTCTGGAGACCTTGGGTATCAGGTCTCGTGGATTCATCCTACATGATTCCAAAGCTTAGTATAAAATAAATCAACAGGACATCAATCCAGTGTTGGTGGCAACAAAATGCTATTTAGAAAATGCAGCTGGTTATTTGAAAGGACAATGCTGATCAGAATTATCAATCGTTTCTTTGAATTGTTAAGGTTAAAAAATACAAATTGAGAATAGAGCACCTTGGCACTTGAATGTCAGCAACTGTAAATAATACTACGGTTATCACAGTGTGAAAAAAATGCAATGGGATATGAAGAAAAACACAGAATCAGGGTGTAGGACGGAACCTTAAATCGAAGATAGACACGAAAAGCTGGAGTAACTCAGCGGGACAGGCAGCATCTTTGGAGAGAAGGTAATGGGTGATGTTTTGGGTTGAGACACTTCTTCAGACTGGTTAGGGATAAGGGAAATGAGCGATATAGATGGTGATGTTGAGAGATAAAGAACAACAAATAAAATATGCAAAAAGGCAATGATGACAAAGGAAACAGGCCAGTGTTAGCTGTTTGTAGGGTGAAAACGAGAAGCTAGTGTGACTTGGGTGGGGGAGGGATAGAGAGAGAGAGAGAGAGAGAGAGAGAGAGAGAGAGAGAGAGAGGGAAAAATATTCAGACCCCTTCACTTTTTCCACATTTTGTTATGTTAGAGCCTTATTTTAAAATGGATTAAATTCATTTTTTAAATCATCAATTTACACACAATACCCCAGAATGATGAAGCATAAACAGGTGTTTAGAAATTTTGCAAAGTAATTAAAAAATAACTGAAATATCATATTTACATAAGTATTCAGACCCATTGCTATGCACTCAAAATTGAGTTTCGGTTCATCCTGTTTCCATTGATTATCCTTGAGATATTTCTACAACTTGATTGGAGTCCACCAGTGGTAAATTAAATTGATTGGAGATGATTTGGAAAGGCACACACCTGTCTATATAAGGACCCATAGTTGACAGTGCATGTCAGAGCAAAAACCAAGCCATGAAGACGAAGAAATTGTCCGTAGACCTCGGACAGGATTGTGTCGAGACACAGATCTGGGGAAGGGTATAAAACAATTTCTGCAGCATTGCAGGTCCTGAAGAGCACAGTGGCCTCCGTCATTCTTAAATGGAAGAACTTTGGCCAAACTGAGCAATCGAGGCAGAAGGGCCTTGGTCAGGGAGGTGACCAAGAACCCGATGGTCACTCTGAGAGAGTTCCAGAGGTCCTCTGTGGAGATGGGAGAACCTTCCAGAAGAACAACTATATCTGCAGCAATCCACCAATCAGGCCTTTAAGGTAGAGTGGCCAGACGGAAGCCACTCCTCAGTAAAAAGCACATGACGGCCAGCTTGGAGTTTGCCAAAAGGCTTCTAAAGGACTCTCAGACCATGAGAAACAAGATTCTCTGGTCTGATGAAAGCAAAGATTGAACTCTTTGGCTTGAATGCCAGGCTTCCCGTCTAGCGGAAACCAGGCACCACTCATCACAGTGAAGCATGGTGGTGACGGCATCATGCTGTGGGGATGTTTTTTGCAGTGACAGGAACTGGGAGACTAGTCAGGATTGAGGGAAAGATGAACAGAGCAAAGTACAGAGAGATCCTTGATGAAAACCTGCTTCAGACTGTTCTGGATCTCGGACTGGGGCGGGGGTTCACCTTCCAACAGTACAAGGACCCTAAGCACACAGCCAAGACAACGCATGAGTGGCTTCGTGACAAGTCTGTGAATGTCCTTGAGTGGCCCAGCCAGAGCCCAGACTTGAACCCGATCGAACATCTCTGGAGGGAGCTGAAAATAGCTGTGCATCGACGCTCCACATCCAACCTGACAAGAGCTTGAGAGAATCTGCAAAGAATGGGAGAAATTACCCAAATACAGGTGTGCCAAGCTTGTAGTGTCATACCCAAGAAGACTTGAGGATGTAATCGCTGCCAAAGGAGCCTTGACAAAGTACTGAATACTTATGTAAATATATATTTCAATTATTTCTTTTTTATTACTTTGCAAACATTTCTAAGCACCTGTTTTCGCTTTTTTAATTATGGGGTATTGTGTGTAGATTGATGATAAAAAAAAAATTATTTAATCAATTTTAGAATAAGGCTGCAACGTAATAAAATGTGGAAAAAATGAAAGGGTCTGAATACTTTCTGAATGCACTGTACCTGAAGTGAGATAAATCAATATTCATACCACTAGGCTGAAAACTGCCCAAACAAAATATGAGATACTACTGTTCCTCCAATTTGCGTTTATGCTCACTCTGACAATGGAGGAGACCTAGGACAGAAAGGTCTATGTAAGAATGAGAAGGAGAATTAAAGTGTCTGGCAACCAGGTAGGTTCAGGCGGGCTGAGCGAAGGTGTTTTCACTGAAACGATCGCCGATGTGAAAGAGTCCACATCTTGAACAGCGGATACAGTGGATGGAGGAGGTGCAAGTGAACCTCTGGCTAACCTGAAAGACTGTCGGGGTCCCTGGACAGAGTCACGGGAGGAGGTATAGGGACAGGTGTTGCATCTTCTGCGGTTGCAAGGGAAGGTACCTGGAGAGGGGGTGGTTTGGGAGGGAACGGATGAGTTAACCAGAGATTGTATGGGAAATGTGGAATGATTAAATTCAGCGATGCTGCCAATGAGTTGTTAAGAGGAAGATAACATTCTTTTGCGCGGCAAACAATGATCAATACAACAGCCTTGATGGCATCTAAATTATGAAACAGTTTTACTTGCTATGTTTAATTATCTTTGGCTTACTTTGGCAGTTACTTAGTCGTTGCGTGGAAATGTTTGTTTAATTAGTGTTGAATGTATTCTTCTACCACAATTTTACGTTAAGAAGTCTAATTTGAAGATGTCCTATTGAAATTGCTGCTATTTAAAGTTGATTATGTTTGTTTGGGTCCTTTTCAGAAATTGAAAATAATAAAATAATATGTATCAGAAGTGTCTTTACATTCAGCTGCTGACTTAATTTAATTGCTGGATTTCTGAAAAATATGGATTTTAATTTGGATCATTCTGTTTACCCTCCAATATGCTTTTGGTTTGATAAACTGGAAGAATTATTTCAAACCATTAACAAAAATGGTAATAGGCAAGGATATTAAATTTTATGAATCACAATTGAATCTATATATTTCACCTTTTATAGCTTTGATTGTGTTACTTTTGCCTGAGTATGGAATTGTGAGATGTTTGCACTGCCAACAGTCATGTATTTGCTTCTGAATATTAGCTGCGCCGCACCTCCAGAAAAGAGTGTTTTGCATTTGCTTCATCCGTTGCTGTATTGATGATGCACTGAATGAAAGGGTATAGGTTTTCCTATTGTTTTGTTGCTGTAAGTGAGCTTTGACCTGACTAATAAATGCAAACCCTCAAATCCCCCAATGTTAATCACTCTGACCTGCTCCTCTCGTATTGATTTTTCTTTCTCCTTTGTGTTACGTATCGGTGATGCATCAAAACTACTGATGGCTGCCTGGACTCCCCGAAGCACGTACAAGGAACATCAAGGGATTTAGGCACTCGTAGCGAAGGACGATCTATTGTTTTGCCATCATCTGCACTGTTGTCATACATGATAGCTTAAAGTTACAAAATACCTTCTACATAGAAAACAAATTCGAAGCGCTTCTAAGACAGGAGAGATTAAAAACTTCAGAGTTTCCTGAGATGATGTTTTTTCGGGAGGCTTTTAAGGTGATAAAAAGTGGAACTCCCTGGGTTAAAGAAGACCTGACTTACATGAGTTTGACAATGTAAATTCTCCCATTCATTTCTGAGCAATTTTTAAATATAATAATAAAAAGTTTGGTGGTATTCATTAACAACTGGAAACAGTGTATATTCCATTAATTTAATTATGTATTAGGGTGAATTTTCGTGAAACTGAGGGAATCATCGGATGTATAAGTAGATCGAGATTTTATGGGTAGCTATAGAAAACGGACATTCCTGATTTATGCCTTGTGGGCAGTTCTCGGGAATGGTATCGATATGTATCTCAGGGACTGCTAGTGGTTTAGAATTTACAGATGTACAGATACAAAGAATGGAAAGGTGGCTTGCATTGGAGACTCTAAATAGATGATGAGTAGATAAATAATTCCTGATGGTAGGCTGAGATGATGGGCAGGATTGATTTCAAGCTGTGAATTAAAAAAAAATGGTAGTTGACAATGTTTCCGTGCACATCAAGGGAGATGGAATACTTTATTGTCACATGTGACTAGGCACAGTGAGATTCTTTGTTTGCATACACAATGTATTCAAATAGTGGCCACATATGGAGGCGTAGAGCGGTAGAGTTGTTGCCTTACAGCCAATGCAGCGCCGGAGACCCGGGTCTGTCTGTACGGTGTTTGTACATTCTTCCCGTGACCTGGGTTTTCTCCGTGATCTTCGGTTGCCCCCCGTCCCACACTCCAAAGACGTACAGGTTTGTAGGTTAATTGGTAAATGTAAAAAATTGTCCCTAGTGGGTGTAGGATGGTGTTAATGTGTGGGGATCACTGGTTGGCGCGGACCCGGTGGGCCAAAGGACCTGCTTCCGCGCTGTATCTCTAAACTAAACTAAACTAAGGCGCTGACAAAGTTACAAAGCACGCCGGCTCCCCCTTTTGTGTTTTCCCCCCCCCCCCCCCACCCCTCAAAAGCAGTGCCCCCTCGCGGGGTAATTGTCATTCCTGCCCCCCCCCCCACCACCTATTGTCCAATGTTTTCCCCCCTCACGGTGGTCCCTACACGCCAGGTCCTCCATTGCTCTTTCCTCCCCTCAACCCATGAGCCATCGCCGTCGCCAAGAAGTATTTGGCGACCCAGTGTAACCTGCTTTTCCAGTGGCAGTATAAAAATAACTAATAGAATTTCATGGTATATATGTTGTTCATTCATGGGGCATATGGGATTTGGGTTTAAATATATGGATATTACTATAGCATGGTTGAATTTACACACGTTTGGTTTCCTTTGAGTATGGTGTTTCATACTAAACTGTTACAGAATGGTGTTTCATACTAATCTTTTCCAGAAAAGAGTATTAGAGCTTTTGAATATGTGCAGTGAAGATTAACTTGAATGTTATCAGAAATAATAGATTATGATGAAGAAAAGCTTGCACCATTCAGACATTTTGCACCAAATAAATTTATGGGGATCAATTTCAAATTGTTTATAAATTGAAAACAAGGTATATTTATTCTTTCATCGCAAGAAGAACAAACGGGAAAGAAAAAAAAATAGCATAGAAAAAAGATATATGACGGAGTTTGAGAATCCAGAATAGGGAGGGACAGTCTGCAGCGAGAACGTGGAGAAAATCTGGATTGGTGTAGAATGGGTGGTTGATTTTCGGTGTGACCGATGGACTGAAAGGCCTGTTTTGTTGCTTTTTCTGTCTCTCGCTTACTTGGAGCTTAGAAGGCCATTCATCACAATGGCAGTTGAAATACAGACTATAACGTGATTTAGGAGCAATTGGATAAATGAAAAACATATTTTAAATTATGTTAGGTAAGGGGCAAGATTAAGGGTGGGTAGCTTGTATTTAAGAATATCAGCACCAAAATGAACCTATTTATAGAAGGTGGGTTGAACACAATAATTTTGTCCTTTCCTTTAACAATATAGATATTGAGAGCTTGACAAAGTTATATATTAAGAGGAATATATCCAGATCTTTAGTCCTTATACTAAAAATATACCTGTCATTGTGATGTCACCTAGTGTAAATAAATGTTTCTGTGAAGAATAAGATTAGACACCAACTACAATAGACAATGATAGAAAGGCAATTCATTTCCTCTTAACCTAAAGACAGTTTAAGAATTTAAGATTTATGATTCTTTGCTTAAAGGAAGAATTCAGCATTTTTTGGTGATGAAAATCTTTGAATGAGACGTTTTAAGCGATGTTTCATCCAAGCCTTGTTTATAGATTCACTTCTTCAAATCAACTCTTCACATTCAATCAATGACATAAAGCACATGTCGATGCTTCATCGTGCCCCTTGTGGAATACTGTTACCAATTTAAGAATGTTCCCTGCAATTTCAACTATTTTCTATTATGTGAAGCACTTTGGAAATCTCTGAGAAAAATCGTGCAGATTATATTTATTTTCTTACTTCTGGTGAAAATAAAACTGGTTTGATAATTATTTTAAACTAGCATAGGTGAAACACTGAAGTTGTGCTGTAGAAACAAGGAACTGCAGATGTGTTACAAAAGGCACAAAGTGCTGGAGTAGCTCTGCGGGTCAGGCAGCATCTCTGGTGAACATGGATAGGTGACGTTTCGTTCGGGATCCTTCAGACTGATCAGTCTGAAGAAGGGTACCGACCGAAAAAGTCACCCATCCATGTTCTCCAGTGATGCTGCCTGACCCGCGGAGCCACTCAGTACTTTGTGTCTTCCAATGAAGTTGTTCTTTTTCCAATGTACCTATGACCAGGGAATCAATTAACCATTGAAATTTACTGAAAGCTTATCTGGATATTTGGTTCTTCAAAAACATGCACCAACCTTTTGGTACAAATAATATTTGTGTGTTACTAAATCTGATATTCAAAGGAACAGTTTCAATAGATGACACCCATGGTCACGCTTTTGGTATTAACACAAGTAATCCATTCTTGACAACACAGCTGACTCCCCAATTTTAGCTCCATAAAGATCGACTCTGATATTTGAATGAATGATTTAATAGGTATTCTTGTATTGCTTGCTATTGAATTTCACTCTTCGATTTTTATGTCAGCACAATGCAAAATTAGCACCCTAACGATCACAGTTGCATTTTTGCAACCACTCCCAAGTTCAACCCAATTACTGAAAATATTTCATGACCTTTTTAAAGTATTAATTAACATCTCATAATTGATATCTGTGAAAATAGTTACTTTCTGCAGGCTAAAACTCTAAATATATTTTCTGGCTGTTTTTGTAAATGTTCATAACATTTCTACAGAAGTCTAATGTTTAAATGAAACTCCTCCATACAGCACCAACCCCCAGACTTGACACCCACTGCTGATTTTTAAAACCTTTTCGTCCCTCATGATAAACAGCCTTTTGGAACTTGCACTGAAGAAGACAGAGATTAGCACCTCAGAAGCACAGCCATGTTCAAAGGAAGAGAACGCACTAATAATAGAACTGCAGCCACATTTGCCATCTTCAGACAATTTGCATTATGAGGATGAAATCTGCTGCTTGAATAAAGTGGAAGAAAGTTGTGACTGGACAAGCCTACTTTCTCATGGGTTTTAACCCCAAATGCAAAATCAATGATCAGGAACTAACTTGCATTGTTTTAACCAGGAGTACAATCACAGATCTTTAGCAGGTTTTGACGTATTTATGTTCTGTATGTATAGTTATATTTTTATTTTCTACAAAACCAAATAATAGAGAGATATGTCACTCCAGTGTCTCATTTCAATGAGAAGTCCAATGCATTGCTGCTATTAAACATGACATTAAGAATCCCTTGATTAGATTAACCATACTCCTACGGTCTTCAGCACAGCTTTTATTGATTGCTTAATTAAAAATACATTGACTTTCTCTGTTAGTATCTCATTTGACTGCACCACATCATGGTCAATGGCTAATAATCACCGGGTAAAATTGTGATTATTCCATAATAATTTATTCTATTGAATGGCATAAGTAAACATCAGCGTTGAGCTTCCTGCATATTGTTAGTGTTAGCAAAAGGAAATCTAAAACTCAACAGAAGTATCTTCACAGGTCATCATCTGCACCACTAATTGGGCATATTGACTAGTGATTACTTCATTACACCCATTATTTAAAAACAAAATATTGCTTACGTCTTGACCTGTCACATCAATGTTCAACACTATTTTAGAGAAAATAAGTGACTTTATCCCAGGAGTATAGTTCACTGATAGAAATTATTTTTTCCTTGAGGCATTGTGAAATACTGCACTGGTTTCCAAAATTAAGACCATCATGTTTGAAATGTGGAAAAACAATAATAAAATTAATCCATTTCAAAATCAATGTTTCAGATATTGTAGTTAATGAAAAAAAAAATCTGTAGAAGGTTACACAAAAGACAGTTCATCACAGATTTGGTGTGTGGACCTCTTCTTATCAATTTAGCAATGAAAGAAATGCTTAGATTATCCTTTGATCCTTCCACCTCCAGCTGACAATTTTCTGACGTAGATGGCGTGTTCTGGAATGCTGCTTAGAGCAGAATGGAAGATGAACACAAACAGTGTGGGCTGGCGTAACTTTGTGACTGTTCCACTGCACCATTTTAACATTTAGCACAACCTATTCTTGCAAACATTCTGCTTGAACCGGTTTATATTTAGGAAACAATTTTGAAAATTGCACCCTTTATGCTTTCTGCAATTTCTACTGATGTCATGTTTGCTTTGTGAATGATGTGCACAGTCATTGTTCTAGGCTAATAATAACTTGGTTTTGCTTTCTAATTTTAGAATATACTAGACTAAGTGGGACCCGTTAGGTCCCAGTCACACGGGAGGCCTGGTCCCCCAACGCAACCCATTCCCCAACGCAATATTCCACCACTCACCCATAGCTCCTAACTGCGCAGCGCGGCTCATTGCCCCACATCCGCGAGCACTTCCTCCCCCTCCTCTTCATGTGTGGGAGGGGAGGGGGGAGGGAAGTGGGGTGTGTGGCGGGGGGGTGGGGTGGGAGGGGAGATGGGGAGGTGTAGGAGGGGGGAAGAGGGCGGTGCGGGGGAGGGGTGTTGTGGTGGGAGTTGTGTATGTGGGCGGGAGGGGTGTGTATGTGTGAGGGGGGGTTGTGTGGCGGTGTGTGTGTGTGGGGGGGGTTGTGTGTGGGTGGGGGGGAGGGGTGTGTGAGCGGGTGGGAGTGTATGGAGGTGGGGAGGTTGTGGGACGGGGTGGTGGTTGTGCGTAGGGAGGGGTTGTATGTGTGGGGGATTGTGGGACGTGTGGACAGGGGGCATCACGGGGGGGGGGGGGGGGGAGCCAACGAGGGGGAACCAGAGGGGTAGTGGCTGGAATTGGTGGTGCAATGGGGACTCACAGCGGGCGCTGGTCGTTCTCCACCGGGATCAGAGTCTCCGCTTTCCGTTTGGCGACATTTCCGACTCCGGGCTGGGCCTCCGACTCTGGGCTGGTCTCCCATGCTGGTCTGGACTGGGTCAGGTCTCCGACGCTAGCTGCTGCAGGGGCTGGGCTTGGCTGCTTGGGGCTGGGCTGGGTTGCTTCGGATCCCTCCGAAAGTCTGTTTGGAAACCTCTGTCAGCCATCCTCAGCTCCAGTAAAGATGTGATGACGCAGGAAGGGGCGGACCGTCCCGGGGAGTGATAAGAGACTAATCAGCGCGGCGCTGAAGGGCAGGAAAAGAGATCGATCTGCGCACACGTGGTTTTTAAGATTTCTAAACCTCGCTAACTTTTACGACATTCAACCGATCGGAAAGAAACTTGGTGGACTCGCAGCACAGGAGAACGGTGAGTAAACTGGCGAAAAATCGTAGCATTATCGCAAACCATTTTTGCGCAAATAGGAAGACCGCCAGACCGGAAGATAAGAAGATCAGAGTTTTAGTTTTGTATAGATAGATAGATAGATTCCTTTTAGAAAATGTGCCTCATTGTTCCTTTCTGGTTTAATATTCTTTCCACAGACAAATCACCAATCAATGGCATGTGATGTTTCTAGGATGTCTGGTAAAAATTCTCTTGAGCAAGTTGATGTGTAATAGCAAAAGACAATTTGCTCTGTAATTCTCACATCCGATGTCTAACCTCTGCTTAACACCTCCATCTGATGGTATATTTGAGATGAGTACTTGCTAAATCAATGAAGTGAAACCTTAAACCTAAATTTATCTCGTATTGGATTTATGTCATACTTTTGCTATTTGATCACTATGGATTATTTAGAATTGGTGGCAACTCCTTGTGGTCATTTTAATTCTCCAAGTTCTGTCCTAGCCCACTTGCACTGTTTACAATCAAATTTCATAATTTTAGAACCGTGCATCTGCTAATCTATCATGTATGCACAAGAGACTGCAGAACAGCAGACTGAAGATTCTTGACCTAAAACGCCACCTATCCATATTGTTCAGAAATGCTGCCTGACCTTCTGAGTTACACCGGCACTTCGCTGGAGTTTTGTGTATTATTTTGTGCACTTGTTTTGCGCACTTCTTTTGCGTATGAATCGGCATCTGCAGTTCTTTGTTTCTGCCAATGTTGGATTCTGGAGTAAAACATTGGAGAGCTGCTGGAGGAACTCAGCAGGTCAGGCAACAGCTGTAGAGGGAAGTAGACAGTCCACCCTTCATCGATAACCAGGGGAATAAATGCTAGCTAATCGCAGTTGATTTGTCTGGAGGAAAATAAATAGAGAGGAGAATGAGAGCCATTAAAGAAAGGATTAAAGAAGACTCTGGAACAATGGAAAGCGGGTCACAGCGGTCTGAAGGAGAATGCTTGGAATATGTGACAGATGAGGTCATGTCTGTGGATTGAGTAAGATTGTTTATCTTACAGGTCAGAGATAGATACAGCACGGAAACAGGACCTCAGATGTCATGCTGCTCATCAACCACCTGTTTATACTAATCCTAAATTAATCCCATTTTGTTTTATCCGTCCCACGTTTCCATCAACTTCGTTCAGATTCCACGACTCACTTGAACACGAGACAATTAACATCCACCCCCACCCCCCACCCCCCACCCCCCCAGTGGATGACCTTGTATTAGAATTCTCTGAAACAAATATGGAAACTGATGATCTGAATTCATATATTGAGTAGGAGGGGTGGTAATGGGAGCCAATGGTCTCCATTGTGAACTGAATGGAGACATCCTGCAAATTGGTCACCCAATTTAGCGTGGACCACGTTGTGTGCACTGAATGCAGCACACTAAATTGGAGAATTGCAAGCGATCACAACCACCTGGAAAGACTGTTTGAGCTCTTGGATGTGGGAGGTTATGACATTGAAGAGCAGTTGTTACATCTCCTGAAACTTGCCATGTCCAAATTGACAACTTGAAGAAGGCTGCCATAGCTAACTGTCTGTACTTCTGAAATATTACTCCAAGAATAAAATGCAGACCAGGAGCACAGGATCATCTGTATGTCCCTGGAGTGTTCATATGTTTAAAAAAAAAATACAGCTATCACTTAATGGAAAATACAAGGTGGCTGCTTAAATTGAACACGTGTTGATTTAATGCCATCCCAGCTTGTTGCACTTCATGTAATTTGTGAGCGAACAGTGCGATTTGTTTGATGTACAGTGCCTGGAAAAGCAATTGCCTTAAGAATTGCAGTAACAAGTGAAAGGGAGGAGGAGGAGCAGGTTGCAGTCCAACAGATGTTTGAACTACACCAAGATTGTGCCATTTCATTTCACATATGTTGTATAATGACAACCAAGCAGCTGTATTTGGTAATATTCCAAGGACTGGTGCTTTGGGAATGTAAAGCTTTATGCTCAACAGATTAGTTTCATATATTTTGTTTCTTGGATTCCCTTTTTTTTTGAAGGTACTGACTTGAATTGCAATCTGTTTCAATGGGCACTTGCCTGAATGCTCACTCTTAATGCATCCTTTGACAGTGTGTGAGAATGCCAAGGAGCTATGCCAAGTCCTGTGCAGTTTCACAACATGGTCAGAGCGCAGCATCACAGAGTACATATCAAAAGTTTACCATCTTTTTACCCAATCTCTTTAAAAAATTGGCCCAATGGGTTAAGATATTAAGTATTTTACAACATGGAGGGACAACATCACTCTGCTGATTGTTGAAAGAGCTAAACGAAAAATCGAAGTTTTCCCTTTTTACCAGTGGAAAAGACAGTTTCACGTTGGCTCTGGTTAACTTCCCGAGCATTATTGAGCACTAAACAACATCTGAAAATTGGCTATGTGGGTTATCAAAGAAAAATCAAGATTTCATGGAAAAATGCGAATAAAATGCTGGATCACATTGCTGGAAATATTAGGTGGGTCAGTCAGAATGAGGGTAGGTTATGATGAAGGGTAATCTATCTTAAATGTTAACTCTACTTTTCTCTCCATTGGTGCTGTATAATATTTATTTTCAGATTTCCAGCATCTGTAGTTAATTTTTGCTTTTCCATGGAAAAGCACAGTCTGTTTTTTTTAACCATGGGTCAGTCAGATTTGGGTACATGTGCTCATATATCAGAAATGCCCCAGTGAATCAAGAATTTACTGTCAATATTGTGTATGCTTCAAATGGTGCAGCGAGAATGAAGGAACTTGGTTCAATTAGTGGTTTGATGTAGTTGCAGTGTGTGAGCTCCCTGCTATTATTATTGGGCGTAGATATCACAAGCTGCTTGCTGTGTATATTGATTATTTGTATTGCATGAAGTTTTATCATGGAAAGAAATTTAGACTCCATAAATTCTCAGGAAGAGATACTTTTTAATATATCATATATGTAAAATGTAGGTCCCTTTTTTAAATCTATGGTGCTAAATTTGCGTACATGATAATCAAACTGTTCATATGACTCAAATACAAATATTCATGTTTGTAAATAATGAACTATTGTTTGCAATGAATGGTAAGCATGAAACAATTGGACTATCATTAATGATGTTCATTATCCACTGAAATGGCTTGCCAATCGCCTAATTGTTACCAAATTATTGAAAGTAATTGAATTTGGGGCAGTTGTCTTGCAGACAATTCAATGACAATATGGACAGTGTGCGGCTCAAAGCTGTTTCCAGTATGCCCAACAAGGTACTTGGGCAAATCGTGTCTTACTCGTAGGTCAAATCCTTGATACATTGGGGCAGAATGATATATTTGCGTGGTGATGTGAATGGGACAGAAGATGGAGGTGGAATAGCCCTGGAATCATCAATATTGACTCTATAATCTTCCACTGAAAAAAAAAGTGTTTTGATAATCATCTTAGGCACTCGTTCAACTGTATTGCTTTATGTTCAACAGTAATTCTGACTTAATAATAACACTGCGAATAGTAATCATTCAAAATTGGAAGAAACTTTTCTTGAATCTGGTGGTATTTGCTATTAAGCTTTTGTGTCTTGTGCACGACAGGAGAGGTGAGAAAATGGAATGAATGGGTCCTTGATTATATTGGCTGCTTTCTTCAGGCAGGGTGAAATGTAGAAGAGAGTCGAAAGGGGATGATTGTTTTAGACACCCTCCCATCATCTATTGGAGTGCGATAAAATACTCGGATGAATGTTACTTCAATAGTATTCGATTACAAGCACCACCCAGAACAAAGCAATGTGCTTAATCACTGCACGTCCACTATCTAAAATATTCATTCCCTTCACGACTGATGTATCTTGGCTGCACTGATTACTTTGGACTATGCATTGCAGCAATTTGCCAAGTAATTTTTGATAGACTTTCCAAACCTTTAACCACCTAAATCTGGAACAGCAAGAGCAGGAAGGTGGGGCGGATACTGGAATCTTGCACATATGTGGTTCTTTCAACACCATTGGGTCAAATTCTTAAACACCCGACCTAACACACAATCTCAACACATTGTGCAAGGGGTTTACCACAAAGATTGCATGCCACCTTTTCAAGAGGAGATTTGATGGACAATAAATGCTGGATTTGCTGTATGTGGTACCCACATTCTTTGTATGAAAAAGGAACGACTTCTCTGTACTTGCACAAACAATAAATGACCATAACAGCATAATGCGCATCAGTGAAATGGATCTGTGCTTCTCAACTGGTCTGACCTTGCACTCCAAACAGCTGTGGTTTCTGGTTAATTTGTCTTGGCACTTCACAGGAGCCCTAACTGTAAGCTTGCTTCCAAGCCTCAAGGAATTTCCACATCAGATTAATTTGACAATGACCTGATAGATTAAAATCTGGCAATATCTCAACCAGGAATGCCCTAATTTACTTTATAATTAAGCTATCAATGCACAAATACCTAAGCAAAATGTAAAAAAGAGCATACAGTATATGACATTTTTGCTCATTTCCAATAATTTATTAATATGTTTTGTGGACCCATTCTTGTTCTGCATGCTTGTACAGGGTTTGATAATTACAATTCATTAGATTATTTGTAAGTAGAAATATTTTAGCGTGAGACTTCAAGAAGAATTGAATATTTTTTATATCTTTAACTGCACAAAGTGGTATATTTATTTGTGAATAGTGACCATTCTATGATTGTTATCCATTTCCTTTTTAATAGTGTGTTATCCTGTTTCATGCTCTTATTCTGACACTTAACTAAGTTATGCATTGCTGTAAGTGCAGTGGCATGTAAAATAAATGTATTTCATTCATCCTTATCGTGAAGTGCAATGGGCTCTTAAATCTAACAATGACTAAATATTTGCATTAAGTATTCTAATGGTCGTGATGTTGAAGCAAATGCAAGGCTTGTAGCATAGCATACGAGAACAAATAAAATGTAGTTTCCAAGAATACTCTTCATGGGAATTACTGCATAAAATGCCAAGCCAGATAATAATCAAACTAGCGTAATTGAATGTTGAGAAAACAATCCATATTATAGGATGTGTAAAATAAACGCATTAATTATGTTATTATGCGTTCCCACTACCACACTATAACACATTCGCTTCTCAAAGTTGTAACTGATGCAGCCATAATTGTCACGGGAAGATACTAAAATTCAATACGAATGTAGTAAAGCAAATTGATTGATGGGAAAGCTATGCGCTTCCTGCATGTTGTATATGCAAGTATTAATTAGATCTGGTTGCTTGCTTAAATAGGAATATGATCAATGCTGAATGCCCTTAGCACTAGGTATAAAACAATAATAGAAAACTGAGGAAGATTTTATTTAGAGATTTGTACAAGCTACTAATTGGAAGCTTTTTTGAGAAAGAAGTTCTGTTATCAAAGATTTAGTGGACCATAAACAGGATGCGTGACTGAATCTTTTCTAATTCAGTAAAATACACTTTGGACACAGACTATATCGCAGAGGGATATTGTGATATTCTGCATTTAAAAAAAAAATTAGCTGCAAACCTGCTCTTGTCAGTTATCGAAAGACCAGGCGGTGAATAGTTGGTGGAAACGAGAAGGAAAAGGGGAATTTGGAATTGAGGCGTTTTCCAAAGAAATTGAAAGTCCAGTCAATTTCCTGTGCAGATTAATTTATCCAGTACCTGAATATTTATTGATGATATGTATGAAGGGACTAAAGTGCATTCTAGCCAGATTAACTGACGGTACAAGGAAAGGTAGGCTAAAATGTGTTGAGACAATCTGAGGAGGGATATAGATCTGTTAAAGAGTGGGGAAAGAAGTTGAGAGGTGGAGTATAATGTTGAAAAATATAGTTATTCACTTTGGAAGGAAGAAAGGCAGCAAATTATTATTTAAAAAGAGCCTACAAAATGATGCAATACAAAGCAATGTGGGGATTTTAAGTGCATGAAGTTGCTGAAGATGTGGAATGTTGGCCAGAGATATGGATTAGAAAAAATTATTTTGATGTAACTTTACATGATTCTAGTCAGTATCATCTATTAGCATCCAGAGTACTGCACACAATTTAGTGTCAATATTTAAGAAAATATATACAATCTTCTGGGAAATTCAGGTAGGAAAAGATTTTGGAAATGCTCCTGGAAAAAAATATATCTGGTAGAATGGGATTAATATATGAATCCCAGGACACTTGTTGATCATTGTTCCACTAGCCTGATTCAAAGCCTAGTATTATAAAACATATCACTGAGGTTGGAGGTAATGCTATAACTGTAACCCTAACTCTTTCAGCAAGTAACAGATAATGTGCAGGTATTGATGAACAAATGAACTGTGCCATTTTAGCTTATGAAAATGACGCAGTGCTCTGTACACATATCGTTGGTAGCTAAACTTTGTGCTATGAGGTAACAAGAAGATGGTGTGCCTATCATTTCACGCAACTGGAAACTTGAACATGGCAGCAAATTTTCATGCAAATTAATTATTTATTTCAAACCTGATAACAAAAAATGTATTTTTATCTATAGCTCTCATCATGTTTTTTGATATTACATAATTTGCTTCAGCCAATATTAAATATTGGTTTCCAGGACGTTTGTGTCCTGCATCTATGCGAGTAATTGTCAGAAGCCAGATCTTTCATCAGTGTCCATTGGGAACTCCATTGAGACTTGGATGGAATCAGCTTTGGGAACTTATTTTACTTAAGTGCAGTAGGGAGATCCATGCACAGGTTACTTGTCGTTTGGTCTTCTAGTCTGTAATATCCCATGGTCTGCATGAGGTGCCCTATTGCTTTATTCCTTACAGATTCAACTATTTTGATGTTGATCTCAATGTTTTATAGGTAAATGCTAACATTCTTTTACGCTGTAGAGGCACCAAATGTGGTGAACAAATGGGTTACTTTATTCAGGCATAAAAGGTTTGTTATACATGCACATTGGTCCTCGAACATAAAGTTGTTGTTGCTGCTGCGAGGCTGTTGCCTTGTGGGCTCGAGCTGTGCCCCTGCTGAGGTGGAATGACTCTCGCCTCTAGAGGGAAGAGAGCTGGTCAGCTTGAAGTAAGAGAGAGGGAGAGAGAGATGGTTGTCCCTGGGTTCGTTATATATCCCAGGACACACCCCTGTACCCCGTGACAAATTCCTCCCTGCCATTGACCAGTCACATGACTGAATGCTGAGCGTTCGTGTAGCTAATGGCTCAACCATCGGGTGCCGCCACATCGCAAAGGTTATATTACACCATTCGTTACACGTTTATTATTATTCCTTGTCATTTCCATTGCTTTGATTTATGGATTTATTATGCCTGGACTTCAACATCCACTTTTTTTACACTTTAATCCCTGAACATTATAATATTTCCTCACGTTAAGCTAATTTGAGCACTAACCTATCATCTGCTGGATCAATCTGAAGAAGGGTCTCGACCCGATATTTCACCTATTCCTTTGCTCCATAGATGTTGCCTCACTCGCTGAGTTTCTCCAGCATTTTTGTCTCCCTTCGATTTTTCCAGCATCTGCAGTTCTTTCTTAAACAATGCATCTGCTGGATAATGTTGATTGGTTTCCCTTGGAGCCTCTTCTTTCTTGCAGTGAGTCAACTGGGCACCCAGCTGATAGACACAAAGTACTGGAGTAATTCAGCAGGGCAGGGAGCATAGAGTCATAGAGTGATACAGTGTGGAAACAGGCCCTTCGGCCCAACACGCCCATACCCGCCAACAATGTCCCAGCTGCACTAGTCCCACTTGCCTGTGCTTGGTCCATATCCCTCCAAACCTGTCTAACTGTTTCTTAAACAATGGGATAGTCCCAGCCTCAACTATCTCTTCTGGCAGCTTGTTCCATACATCCACCACCCTTTGAGTGAAAAAGTTACTGCTCAGATTCCTATTAAATCTTTTCCCCTTCACCTTAAACCTATGTCCTATGGTCCTCTATTCCCCTATTCTGGGCAAAAGACTGCGCATCGACCCGATCTATTCCTCTCATGATTTTGTGTACCTTTGTAAGATCTCCCCTCATCTTCCTGCACTCCACGGAATAGAGACCCACCCTACTCAACCATTCCCTATAGCTCGCACCCTCTAGTCCTGGCAACATCCTCGTAAAACTTTTCTGAACCCTTTCAAGCTTGACAATATATTTCCTATAACATAGTGACCAGAACTGAACACAATATTCTAAATGGGTTCTCGTGCGGGACAGGCAGCATCTCTGCAGAGAAGGAATGGATGATGTTTTGGGTCGAGACCCTTCTTCAGACATGTTCCAGGCATCCTCTGTGTAAAGAACTTGCCCCGCACATCTTTAAACTTTTCCCCGCTCATCTTAAAGCTATCCCACTAGTCTTTAACATTTCCACTCTGGGGAAAAAGGTTCTGGCTGCTTACCCTTTGTCTGCTTCTCATAATTTTTTATAATTCGATCAGGTCTCCCCTCAACCTCCAACGCTCCAGAGAAAACAATCTAAGTTGTGTCCTCACTCAGAGAGCGATGGTTATTATCTGTGGATGTGTAATCGGCCTTTCTTGAAATCCACGAAAATGTACAATCTACTGTGGCATAAAATGTTTGTTAAATTCAGTGTAAACCTTTTCAAATAATTGCATTCTTAGTGTCTGACCAAATGTAATATCAGGCAACATTTTAAGACATAAATCTCTTAAGATTCTTTCTTGCACTTTAAGAGGCTTCTGTGTTAATTCATCATTGAAATGTTTACCTAGTTTAAATTGCAGTTGCATCATAAAACCAGTGAAATGTCCATGTAATTACTAATTTTCTCATTTTTAATCATCCATAAAAGCCATGAAGCATACAAAAACGAAATAAAAGCTTACACGGGCAGGAAATAGCAGCCTATCGGAGGACCCAGATGTGTGTACATTAGAATGATTGTTCACCCTCGGGCTGTTGAACTCTACTTCCTTTTTATGTAATAACATTAGGACCTGGTTGTTTATACAAAAATAACTCCTTTATGGTTTTAAAATAAAACCTGGAGTTCTGAAATACAGTGCCCCCCATAATGTCTGGGACAAAGACCCATCATTTATTTATTTGCCTCTGTACTCCAGAATTTGAGATTTGTAATAAAAATCACACATGGTTAATGTGCACATTGTCAGATTTTATTAAAGGGTATTTATAGACATTTTGGTTTCACATGTAGGAATTCTTCTTTCAGTGTCCATCTTATTACAAATGTTGATATCGCTGTCATCGTCCATCCTGAAAAGGACGCAAGCTTCCGGCGACAATCAGTGGAAGCCATCACTTGTCGCAATAGATGATGATGGTAGCAGAATTAGCTCAGGATATTTCCAGTTTCCAGCCCTGCGACATGGATGTTTCTGCTATGGGGCCATGTAGAAATTACAGCTGTGTTTATACATAGTCTCTCCCCCTCCCCATTTCAGGGCACCATAATTTTTGGGACACATGGCTTCACAGGCTTTGTAATTGCCTCCTTAATGCAGGTATAAGAAAGCTCTCAGCACCTCGTTCTTCCTCCAGTTTTTCCATCAGCTTTAGAAACTTTTATTACTGTTTATCAACATGAGGACCAAAGTTCTGCCAATGAAAGTCAAAGAAGCCATTATGAGACTGAGAAACAAGGATAAAACTGTTAGTGATATCAGCCAAACCTCAGATTACCAAAATCAACTGTTTAGAACATCATTAAGAAGAAAGAGAGCACTGGTTAGTATACTAATCGTAAAGGGACTGGTAGGCCAAGTAAGACTTCCAGAGCTGATGACAGAAGAATTCTGTCTATAATAAAGACAAATCCCCAAACACCTGTCCGACAGATCAGAAACACTCGTCGGGAGTCAGGTGTGGATTTGTCAATGACCATTGTCTGCAGAAGACTTCATGAACAGAAATACAGAGGCTACACTGCAAGATGCAAACCACTGGCTAGCCACAAAAATAGGATAGCCAGATTACAGTTTGCCAAGAAGTACTTAAAAGAGCAACCACCATTCTGGAATAAGTTCTTGTGGACAGATGAGATGAAGATGAACCTATATCAGTGTGATGGCAAGAGCAAAGTATGGAGGAGACAAGGAAAGGCCCAAGATCCAAAGCATACCACCTCATCTGTGAAGCACGGTGGTGGGATTGTTTTGGCCTGGGCATGTATGGCTGCTGAAGGTACTGGCTCACTTCTCTTCATTGATGATACAACTGCTGATGGTAGTAGCATAATGCAATCTGAAGTGTATATAGATGTCCTATCTGCTCAAGTTCAAACAAATGCCTCAAAACTCATTGGCCGGCGGTTCATTCTACAGCAAGACAATGATCCCAAACATCCTGCTGAATCAACAAGGGAGATTTTCAAAGCTAAATAATTGTCATTTCTTGAGTGGCCAAGTCAATTACCTGATCTGAACACAGATGAGCATGCCTTTTATATGCTGAAGAGAAAACTGAAAAGGACTAGCCCCCCAAACAAGCATAAGCCAAAGATGGTTGCAATACAGGCTTGGCTGAGCTTCACCAAAGACACCCAGCAACTGGTGATATCCATGAATCACAGACTTCAAGCAGTCATTGCATGCAAAGAATATGCAACAAAATACTAAACATGACTACTTTCATTTTCATGACATTCATGTGTCCCAAACATTATTGTACCCCGAAATTGGGGGGGGGGGCGCTATGTATAAACACTACTGTAATGTCTACATGGTGAAACCAAAACGTACAAAAAGGGCCTTTATTAAAATCTGACAATGTGCACTTTAACCACATGTGATTTTTTTTTTCTATTGCAAATCTCAAATTGTGAAGTACAGAGGCAAATAAATAAATGATGGGTCTTTGTCCCAAACATTGCAGCATTTCAAAAAGCAATTTTGTTTTGTGGAATTGATGACATAAGCCTGTGGGCACTTAGAATGTAAAGGGAGTTAATTTCATAGCACATGAACAGTAAGTTAATGCATTATTTTTAAATGAAATATTTGAGAAACTACAGAAAGTAATGTTTAGATGCGTACTGCAATGTTCCCTGTTATTTAAGTAATGTTGCACTCCTGTGGGCTCTGCAACGCATTAAATGACAAGTGCTCAAAATAACAACAGAGTTATTTTGGCAATTTATTAAAGTCAGCATCATAATATGTGAAAGGAATGTGCAGCAGAGATTTCTATTGTCTGCCAACTACTGCAGTACGAATAAATATATTGGATGACAAAGAATAATTTATGAACTGCTCAAGGCACATAATCCATATTTATATTTTAAATAGCACTGTTAGATGTTTGAGCATCTTTAAAAAAAAAATGGTTTGTTCTAACATAATAAATTGAAAATAAATGCTTAGGAATCAAACATCGGATGAAATTTGTTGTAAATTATTATTATGAACGTTGTGCCTCTTGGAAATTTTTTTAATTACTTTTAATCTCGGAAAATTCTCCTTAAATTAAAAATTGGGTTTACATTGAAAAGAGCTTCCTCTGGATAGGCCGTGATTACTCCAGTAGCTACTGAATTTGAGATACTTCATCTTGGTGTTTTACTATGGTACTTACATCATTGCTGACGGTAGAAAACAATTTGCTTTGAATGGTTGATAATAAACTGATTTACATTTATAATGAAAATGGAAAAAAAAATCTCTTTTTACGAATCTTTTTCACCATTTATTTCAGTTGTATGATCTGGCAATCTCATTCTGTCGAACAAATAAAATCGTGGTATGCAGTTTTCAATCATTTATACTGCCTGTGATTCTTTACTTATTATTGAAACGGGGTGGTACAATGAAAAAAGCTTGTGAATGCATTCCTGTAATGTTGACCGTGGGAGTTTAAATTATAATTCTCCCAATCAAAGGCTTCTGTAAATATTCTAAGGATTTGGTGAATCAGGCAGAATAAAATTGCACTATTTTCAACTCCTCGACTGCCTATGCCATCTTTTACTATGGGATAAGAAACAGTCAGATTTTGTGGAGCTGGGATTGAGAATGTGAAATGAAGTTAGGCCATATTGATGAATACATAGAAGACTTTGAAGAAGGCAAAGATTAAGCATGAACAAAAAATGGGTGATAATAGTGACAGGACATAATGGGCAAAACAGAATCTTTAAGAGGAAATAATTTAACACCTTTAGGAAATAACCAGGTATGTGAAATCATGTAGTTGGAATCACAACAATCTTCAAACAGTTATGGCACTAACATTACCAATACATTTATTTATAGCCAGGATAAAACAAAATGATGGAAACACTCACCAGGTTAGAATAAGTTATTTTCAGTCGAAGAGATGTTTGGAAGTGATGAGTAGAGTAAAGAGTATCTCAAATAAACTGGTACTCAGAAGCCCATTTCACTTCTTTATATCTACTTTATTGTTTAAGCTGGCAAACAATATTAAAAGCGAATGGAAAGGCGAGCCAAAATAATGTTAGGCAGAAATGGCCAGTCCCGATTGGGACAAAATAAAAGAGTTGGTTACCTAAAATTTGAGAATTCAATGTTGAATCCAAGAGGCTGCAAAGTGCTCAGATGGAAGTTGAGATGTTGTTCCTTAAACTTGCATTGGGCCGTCGTTATAGTGCAGGCGTCAGAGTGAAAATATGTCAGAATGAGAGGTGAAATTAAGATGGCAGGCAAACAGATCCTCAGGGTCATTGCTGTAGACTGTATGCAGGCGCTCTGCAAAGCCATTATCTAATCTGTAGGGAGGAACTGCAGATGAGCAAACAAAATCTGTATTTGTTTTCTCTAATATAGAGATGACAGCCATTGTGAGCACTGAATGCAGTACTTGATGGGGAAAAGTGCAAGGGAATGCTGCTTCACCTAGGATGATTGCTTATGTCCCTAGCTGGTGGGAAGGGAAGGGGGTGAAGGATAGGTGTTACAATTCTTGCAGTTTCATAAGAAAGTGCCATTAAAATGTGATTGGCTGGTGGGGATGGAGGAGCAAACATTGAATTGCAAAAGAAGCAATGTATTCAGCATGTTAATAGGGGAGGAGATGGGACGTGGTGGTTGAATCTTGTTAGAACGCACACCCGTATAATGCGATAGATTAGGTTGAATGTTAAGACTGGAGGGATGATAACCGGTGGTCTCTTGTTCTTGCTCTGTCTAAGAGGAGAGGGATTGAGAGCGGAGAACAGATGTGCAATTGGATCTGCAATTGGATCCTCGACTTCCTCATTCAAAGACCACAGACTGTTCCTATTGGTGGAAATGTGCCAGCCTCGATAACATTCAGCACGGGAGCACCTCAAGGCTGCGTGCTCAGCCCCCTGCTGTACTCACTCTATACTCATGACTGCGTAGCCGGTCATAGTGCAAACTCCATCATCAAGTTCGCTGACGACACCACTGTTGTGGGACGTATCACTGATGGGGACGAGTCAGAGTATAGAAGTGAGATCGACCGACTGACCAAATGGTGCCATCACAATAACCTGGCCCTCAACACCAGCAAAACCAAGGAACTGATTGTGGACTTTGGAAGGAGTAGGATGGGGATCCACAGTCCTGTTTATATCAACGGGTCGATGGTGGAGAGGATCAAGAGCTTCAAATTCCTGGGCGTGCATATTTCTGAAGATCTCTCCTGGTCCGAGAACACTGATGCAATTATTAAGAAAGCACATCAGCGACTCTACTTCCTGAGAAGATTACGGAGAGTCAGTATTTCAAAGAGGACACTCTCTAACTTCTATAGGTGCACAGTAGAGAGCATGCTGACCAGTTGCATCATGGCTTGGTTTGGCAACTTGAGCGCCCAGGAGCGGAAAAGACTACAAAAAGTAGTAAACACTGCCCAGTCCATCATCGACTCTGACCTCCCTACCATCGAGGGGATCTATCGCAGTCGCTGCCTCAAAAAGGCTGGCAGCATCATCAAGGACCCACACCATCCTGGCCACACACTCATCTCCCTGCTACCTTCAGGTAGAAGGTACAGGAGCCTGAAGACTACAACGTCCAGGTTCAGAAATATCTACTTCCCCACAGCCATCAGGTTATTAAACTCAACTGAAACAAATCTCTGAACACTAATAGACCATTATCTGTTTATTTGCACTTTATCTGCTTATTTATTGATGTGTGTATATATTTATATAATGGTATAAATGCTCACTGATATGATATGTTCTGTATTCGTGCCTACTATATTCCGTTGTGCTGGATGCAAAGCAAGAATTTCATTGTCCTATCTGGGACATATGACTATTGTGACAACTCTCTTGACTTGATGAGATGCAATCAAGTGTTCTGTCCAATTTGATTGAGAATAAGCTGTGGCCAGGAAGAAGGAAGTCATTTCAAAGACATCTGTAGAATGCCTTATCGTAGGACTAAATGCAACAGAGATGGAGGAAACAGAAACATGTAAAGGAGTCCTTCAAGGAAGCGGAGTGGGGGTATTATGTCCAAGGAGGCCATGGGAATTTGCCTGCTGCCAGCCTATCTCCTGAGCTGGAGACAAAGAGATCCAGAAAAGGAAGAAGTAGAAATAGACCATGTGAGGCAAGAGCAGGTTTGAAACCGGCAGCAAAACATGACTAAATTTTTAAGTATAAGATCGAACGTAGTTTCAGTGTAGTTTCAATGTTCCTGAAAAATAAGTTGAGGAGATGACCTAAGTCGGACTGATCAAGAATGTGCCAAGTGTTTCACAAGACAAGTGTAGCTTGGTTACGTATGTGTGCCCATAGCCAATATTTGATGTGGAGAAAATGAATGGAATTGAAGGAGGAGTTGTTCAATATGAGGACATGGTTGGCCAGGTGAATGATCATGTTGGCAGAGCATGCATAATGCAGGCAAAGTTGTATAATTGGCTTCTAACTGGCAGATTAATTCATTTGGTTTCAGCCTATTAAATACATTGGTCCATCCGCCCCAGCCAACCGACTACCCTCTGCACCTCAAAAATAACTTGCTGCAACTTTTCACCAAAAGTCTCCATCTCTGTTTCCTGGTACCGACAGAGGGTTGGGAACCTGAAACATTAATCATTTCTCTTTCCACTGATGCTTTATGCTGGGTCTTCCCAGAATTTTCTGTTTTAATTTTTGTTTTTTTGGCTTTTGCAGTTTTAATTCTTAAAAGCTGGGGTCTGGTTAATGTTCTGAAATTATAAAAATGTGGCTCTGAATTCATGATTCAACTGTTTTGTGTGGTTGAGCAACAAAGCTTTATTTTAGTGGCAATCCAAATATCTATTTGAATGGATAACAGGATTTTTTATATGGCACATTGAGACGTTTGAATTTGATAAGGTCAGGATACTGTAAAGAATATTGGTTCAGCCCCTCTGGTGCAGAATATGCACGAATGAGAATAATTTTGCATTTCTGGGCCTCTTGGCAGTTTTAGGTGATTTTTCCAAAAACTGCAAAAAGGTTTTTAATCTTGTTTTTTTCCCTGTGCTAAAACAAATGTCACTGCGGTGTTTAATAATGACGAAGTATTTTATGTATCTCAAAACTCAGAGAAATGAATATTATACATAATCTTCAACAGTAACTAACATTATTAAAGGTAGCATTGAAATCAATAAATAATAAATCTGTGGGATAAAACAGAATGTATTTGTTTTAATCAAAGAAAATAGAGATGTTGGAATTCTAAAAGAAAACAGAAAATGTTGAAAGTATGCAGCTCATCGGTGGATTAGATATAATTTTGCAGCATTTTCCCGTGATCAGTTTTATTCTGTCAGTGATATCCCTCTTTCTCCATCCTTCCTGCACGTTAACAAGCTCCTTCCGTCTCCTTCCCAGTTGTGATAAATGATATTCAACGTGAAATGGTAGCTCTGTTTCTCTTCTCACAGATGTGGCCTGATCTGCTGAGTATTTCCAGCATTCTATGTTTTTGTTTTAACTTGTTTGAACAGGAGAACGTGCCTTAGGCTGGTATGTGTCATGTAGCACATCTACAGATTTGTTTAACACTGATGCAAAGTTTCTTATTTCAGATAAGTGCACAACCGTAGGGTTACAGCATCCACTCGTCTGAGCTAATGTTTTCACCTCAGAGAAGGTTTCAGGCATTTGTTGAATATTGGTGATATTGTGTCTCGAAGCAGCTTGAATTTCACTTTTCTAAATGCAAACTTGGTAATGCTTTCCATATATCCAAGAGAATTGCAGTTGCAGTTCAGCTCAGGAAGAGATGTGGGGGCGAAGGCTTTTCCTTGATTTATGGCTCGCGCTTTGTTTCAAATCAGTGGAAATTAATATATCATGATGATCTGTCCAGTGGGCAATAAAATAGACCAAAACTTTAAAAAGAGTAGAACTCTTGTGGATTTGCAGAAACGTGGGTGGTGTTTATGTTTGTCTGTTGGCCTTGCGCTGGGTGGTCAAGATCATAAGTTTGGGAGATGCTGTCACAGCAGTACAGGTGCATAACTGCATTGCACTTTATAGGTAGTACGGGTTGCAGCCATTATGTGCTGGAGGGAATAAAATGTATGTTGTGTATGTTGTGTGAGAGCAAAGGAAGATTTGTCCTGGATGGTGTCGATCTTCTTGAATGTTGTTAAAGCTGTGCTCGTCCAGGCAAGCAGAGAAATTTCCATTGTACATCTGTATTATATCTCACGGATGGTGGAAAGGCTTTGGGATCTTACTAGCTGAGTGATTTTGCTACAGGATGCTCAGCCTCAGAATGCACAATTTATGTGGCTGGCCAGGTTTGGCCCAGTCAGAGATGACTCCAATGGTGATATGGTAACCATTGAATATCAAGGTCAGGTGGTAAGTCTCTTGTTTCTTGGAGATGGTTCTTGCCATTTACCACTTGCTATTTATCAGCCTGTGCCTGAGTGTTTACGTCTTGCTGCATGCTGACAAGGGTTTATTGTGTGACACGTTATGAAGTAAGTATGGGCTGAAGGGACAAAATACTGATGTTATAGTAAAACAACTTGTAGGAGAATGGAATTACAGTGACCAGTGTATTTTGGTTACATCTATAGTAATCATTTGTAGGAATATATAATGGAATGTAACAATGAGTTGAAAAAATGTATTAAGATGTCAATTTGCTTGTAGCCATTGAACGCTGGTATAGGTTTTCCCTGAACATTATATTGGACGTGATTTAGTTGGCTTCAAAGGTAAAGACACCTGCAAAACTGTTGAATATGGTGCAAAATATCTGCTTCTACTGTATTTCATTGGTAAATACTCTTGTATTAGGAAGCTGTGGGTGGATTGGGGTTGTGGGGAACGCACATTGCTCACACGTGTGCTACATCCTTACCAGTCCAAATATAAAATAACAGAAAATACATTTTTGTATGTGACGTCTGCCATTTAAAGGTAGGGCTGGATAGGTTTTTCAAATGATTTTGCTTGTAATTCTTCTCACCAAGTAGAAGAAGCAGTTACTGTTTATTGTGAGTGGGCTTTGAAAGTAAATTAGAATTCTGATTCTGAATTCTGAATGATGGTTCTGAAGTAGAACCATTTAATTTCCCCCTATTAACGCTCTTCTGAGTATAAATGGTTATGCGCATAATGGCTCAATGGAACAGTTGTTAGAGCTGCTGCTTCACAGCGCCAGAGAAACGGGTTCCATCCTAACCTTGGGGACTGTTTGTGTAGAGTTTGCACATTCCCACTCGGGACTGCATGGGTTTCCTCCAGGTGCTCTGAATTCCTCCCACATCCCAAAGATGAGTAGATGAGCAAGTTAGATAACATAGAATAGTGAGATCGGATGATCGATGGTTGGCATGCACTCGGTAGGCTGAAGGGCTTGTTTCTGAATGTTTTGTCTGTTTTACTGGTCAAATAACAATTCAAATGTGTCAGTCTTGAAAGGTGTTTATTACTCAATTTCTTAGCAGGTCTCATTCCCTTCATTTGCTGTAGCATTGTGTACCATGATGTGTGCAAGATCAGAATAGGATTGGTGTGATTCATTTTGTAATTACAGAATGATAAATAATATCCACATGAGTGTCATCGAGCTAAATAGCATTGAGAAATGTCTTTCAGCCCACTGAGCACACATTGACTATCAGGCACCTTATTATTTTAACCCTACGGTAATTCCAATTTATTCTCTCCACATACCCATCCGCTCCTCCCAGATTCTACCACTCAACTATATACTTATGGTGGCCAATTAACATAGCAACCCACGTTTCCTGTGGATGGAGGCGGAAATTGGAGTAGCTGGAAAAAACCATATGAGATCACAGGGAAGCCGTGTAAACACAACGCATATAACGAGGGACATCAGAGACAAACCTGAGTCCTTGGAGATGTGTGACAGCAACACTGTTGAATCAGGATCTACATAAACTGATCCTACCCAACAGGTATTATTTTCTTGTGTAAGAAAGAACTGCAGATGCTGGTTTAAACCGAAGAGGAACACAAAAATCTGGAGAAACTCGGCGGAACAGGCAGCATCTCTGGAGAGAAGGAAAGGGTGCGCCTCGGGTCGAACCCCTTCCTCAGACTGGATAGGGATAAGAAAAACGAGAGATATAGATGGTGATGTGGAGAGATAAAGAACAATGAATTAAAGATATGCAAAAAAAGTAGCAATGATAGAGGAATCTGGCCATTTTTAGCTGTTTGTAAGGTGAAAATGAGAAGCTAGTGCGACTTGGGTGGGGGATGGATAGAGAGAGAGGGAATGCCAGGATCCCCTGAAGTGAGATAAACCAATATTCATAACACTGGGCTGTAAACATATGAGATGCAGTTCCTCAGTATCTTATACATCGGCGAGACTAAACGCAGACTGGTTGATCGTTTCGCCGAACACCTTCGCTCAGCCCGTCTGAACCTACCTAATCTCCCAGTTGCTGGACATTAATTCTCTTTACTCCCTCACCTTTACAATGGACGTACAGTCACTCTACACCTCCACCCCCTGAAAGTCCTCCGTTTCTTCCTCGAACGCAGAACCATCCAATTTCCCTCTAATAACATCTACTCTGCCTAGCGGAGCGGGTCCTCACCCTCAACAACTTCCCCTTTGACACCTCCCACTTCCTGCTATGGGCACCCGCGGAGGGGGGGGGGGGGGGGGGGGGGGGAGAATCCAGTTGTAATCGAGACACCTGAAAAGGTATGTGATTGCACTGGATAGTGTACAGGGGAATTCACCAGAATATTGGCAGGATTGGACTGTTTCTGTTATGAGGTGAGACTAGATTTGTTTTCCTTGGAATAGGCGAAGGTGAAGGGGAACTCGAAAGAGAGAATGAAAATTATGAGAGGCATAGATAGGGTAGATGCTAAGAAACTTTTCCCCATGGCAGAGGGCATTGGTTTCAGGGAAGGGGTAATAAAAGGATCTGGGGAGTGGTTGGTTATAATATGGAATGCACAACCTGGCAGTGGAGGCAGGTGCTCTAACAACATTTAAGAAGCATCCGGATGAGCACTCGAATTGTCAAGGCATGGGAGACTGCAGGCCAAGTGCTAATAAATGGGGGCAGTGCAGATAGAATTTGTTGGTATGTCCATAGTGGCTGAAGGGTCCATTTCTGTGCTTTCTGACTCGTGTCTCAAAGAGAGTAAAGATGTCAAGGAGCTCGCATCTACATTTAAAAAAATAGTGGATTGCAATCCCTGATATATTAACTGACTTGCATGCAAACTTGGTAAAGGCCAAATGAAAATCAAAAAACTGCTGATGTCGAAACCCTGAAATAAAAACGTAGAATGTAGGAAATCTTGCCAGGTCGGGCAGCATCTGTGGAAAGAGAAACAGAGTCCTCTCTTCAGGTGGAAGACCCTTTGTCAGAAGCAAAGAAGTTCTATTGCAGGGTCAGTGATCTGAAACACTCATTAACCTTCCCACAAATAATGCTTGACCCGCTGAGGGATTCCATCATTCTGCTTTTATTTTGCACAAGGATAAACCATTTAAAATGTAGAATCAGGGTGTCCAAAGATGTGGAATGGAAATATTGCATTCTGTTTCACAGGGCACTAGAACCACGTGTGGGATTGACAGAATGTACTGTTCAGCTGAACTAAACCGGAAACAAAAATCAAAACAAAAAACTGCATCCGAATTAAAAACAGAAAATGCCAGAAATCCTCAGCTAGTACGGCCTCATCTGTGAGAAGGGAAATAGAACTCATGCTTCTTCAACCTGCAATATTAGCTCTGTTAGACACAGTGATAGAGTGACTCAACGGGTCAGGCAGCATTTCTGGGGGAAAGAAAGATGGATGACGTTTCGGGTCAGGCCCCTTAAGAACTGCTGAGTTACTCCAGCACTTTGTGTCTATCTTTGGTGTAAACCAGCACCTGCAGTTCCTTTATTTCTACATGTTAGCTATGTTTCTCTTCTCACAGATGCGTCTTGACATTGAGTATTTCCAGCAATTTCTGTTTTATTTCATGTTATCTGTACTGGGTTAGTGCAAAGGTGGAGGTACAATATTGGGCCTCACCCCTTTGTGATGTTTGTTAGCGTTTCAGTGACGAGGAAATTCCAGTTCCAAGTGGAAACTGAAATTTTAACATATTTAAAAAGCTAGAGTACAAGCAGGGAATAGTTCTGGTACTATCTTGAAGTGAATCTTCTACCTTTTTGCATACTAGTCCTGCAAGAGTAATGCTGTGGGTGAGACCAGAGAGAAATGTTGGGTTCTCGGCACCACAGCATCAGAGGGGTTTCTTACTCTTGCAGGGATTGCAACATGGATATTCGAGAATGATACCTGTCTTCAATGATTATGTTAGCAGGAGAAGGTGGACAAAAATGCTGGAGAAACTCAGCAGGTGAGGCAGCATCTATGGAGAGAAGGAAGAGGCGACGTTTCGGATCGAAACCCTTCTTCAGACAGCCTCTGCAGTTCTTTCTTAAGCATGTTAGCAGTTTTTTGTAAACTAGAACAGTATTCCCAGGAATGTAGAAGATTAAGATGTGATTTGATTGAAGATTTCAAGATATTAAAGGAAATTATTAAGGTCAATAGTAGGAAATCAACTGCACTGGCAGGATAGCCCAAGCTTAGAGGAACTTGGCCTTGAAGAAATTGGGGTTTGGTCTTTGAGAGTGCGGGATAGTTGTAGGTTGGAACTCTGCAGTTGTGACTAAACTGATCACTTTAAATGTGTGATTACCACAGATATCAAGGAAATTGATGCAGAGACAGCTGGTCCTGTGGAATAAGATCAAATATGATTTCAGTGAATGGTGGAGCTGACTCTGTGCCAAATACTCTACTATTGCTGTGCTTCTAACTACTTCTGCATAGCTGGCAGTTGCACAGCATGGAGAGAGACCTGTGACGGGGTTAAGAACTGTGGAATGGAGATACACCCAAGCCTCCCTAAATTAGATTAGATTCCTTTATTGTCATTCAGACCTTTCGGTCTGAACGAAATTGTTACCATACAGTCATAACATATAATAAAACAAAACAAAACACACAATAAACACATATCCAACATCCACCATAATGAGTTCACCAGGCACCTCCTCACTGGTGGAAGGCAAAAGTCTTAAGTCATTGTCTTCATCCCTCCTAGTTCTCCCTCTGTGCTGAGGTGATCCAGGCCTCCGATGCCGCTGGAGCACCGCAGCTCTAAGTTGGACCGCCGCTGAAGCACCGCAGCTCTAAGCTGGACCGCCACCACCGCTGGAGCACCGCAGCTCCAAACCAGGCCGTCGCTGCCGCTGGAGCACCGCAGCCGCTGGAGCACCGCAGCTCTAAGCTGGACCGCCGCAGCCGCTGGAGCACTGCAGCTCTAAGCTGGGCCGCCGCCGCTGGAGCACCGCAGCTCTAAGCTGGGCCGCCGCCGCTGCTGGAGCAACGCAGCTCCAAACCAGGCCACCGCCGAAGCTGGAGCACCGCAGCTCTAAGATCCGCCGCTGGAGCACCGCAGCTCTAAGCTGGGCCGCCGCTGGAGCACCGCAGCTCCAAACCAGGCCGTCGCTGCCGCTGGAGCACCGCAGCCGCTGGAGCACCGCAGCTCTAAGCTGGACCGCCGCAGCCGCTGGAGCACAGCAGCTCTAAGCTGGGCCGCCGCCGCTGGAGCACCGCAGCTCTAAGCTGGGCCGCCGCCACTGCTGGAGCAACGCAGCTCCAAACCAGGCCACCGCCGAAGCTGGAGCACCGCAGCTCTAAGCTGGGCCGCCGCCGCTGGAGCACCGCAGCTCTAAGATCCACCGCTGGAGCACCGCAGCTCTAAGCTGGGCCGCCGCCGCTGGAGCACCGCAGCTCTAAGATCCGCCGCTGGAGCACCGCAGCTCTAAGCTGGGCCGCCGCCGCCGCTGAAGCACCGCAGCTCCAAACCAGGCCGCCGCCACAGCTCCGCCATTAGGCCTCAGCACAGATGGTGACCTGAAGGGTGAGACTAAAACTCTGTTTCTCCCACCCCCCCACCCCACATACACAACCTAATAAAACAAAGTTCTACTAAACAAACACTAGAAGACAACAAAAAAGAAAAGAAAAAAACAGACGGACTGCAGGTGAGCCGCAGCTGCCAGCCAGCGCGGCGCGGCCACTTCCGGAACACAAAGATAGGTGGATTACAATTATGCAAGATTGGACAATAAGTATGCACAATATGCGGTGACTTGTAATATTACTCAATCATTAGATTGTCTAGAAATTAAAACCGTAGCAATTTTGAATTGCAAGTCTATCAAATTACTTTTGCTGAATTATATCACCACCCAGCTAATCGCTGGGCTCCTTCTTTATTGCAATCAATGATTGACAGTCCAAGGATTTGTTCACTTTGAAGCTGGTGTCAATGCTTTTGTTATATTTTTCTTTTAAGTGTAAGGGAAATTAATGATCCTAACCTCAGTCATGTACGAACGTCTGCAAATTCATCAGTCAATGAAATTGTAGTCGTGAATTAGGATTGCAACATAATGTAATGTAATGTCAATGGAACTTCATTTTGATACCCAGCTGTGCTAAAATGATTTGAGATTTTTTAGCAAATTGGTGGATTAATTTTTTTCTCAGTGTATGAATTGTAATCCATTTTACTGTTTACCATCGTTGAATATAATTTGTATTTAGTACAATAGAATCCTGTTTAAAAATTACTAATAGTTTTAATATGAAAACAATCTAAGTAGCATTAGAATACCTTCTCTTCTGAATTAAAAAAAATATATAATCTGCATTATAATGTTCAGAATGTTGCCTTTATGTATGTATCTTTGTAGAATCAAGTCACCGCAGGCATATTTAATCATAAGGTTAATATATTTGTAATAACATGAGTTGTTGGGTAAAGTGTTTGCTGATTGTGTTTGACATTAAGCTCACGTACTTTAAAATGCACAGTTTATCGTAGCTGTAAAAATACTAATATGTGAGCTGATTTAAAACACTGTTTTGATATTACAGTAAAAACCGAACAAGTCTTTGTCATTAAGTGTGGCACGCACTGATTTAGTGAGAGATACATTGTATAATAGCTCATCTTTGACATTTTGTGAAGAAAGGCACTGTGCAAGGACAGATGTTAATGGAATTCAAAGGAAGTGAATGTGAAATAGAGCAGAAAGGCACCACACATTGATTAAATGAGGGAGAGCAAGCAACGACCTCTGACCGGCATTGAAGGGCCACTTTGATTTTTTTTTGAACGCCACAATGTATTTTCTAATTCACTACTTAATATCTTAAGCACATCTTAGCTGTCAGGTTTAAGGAGAATTCAGCTTCCTACCCCAAATGGTTAGAACTGAGCACGCAGAATTTGATATGTGGATAGCAAGACTCATCCATTTGAAATCATTCCTGCGCCATTAACATTTAACAGACAGAAGAAACTAATGCAAAGCATAATTAATGCCCAAATGTGGTATGATTGAGATCAGATTAAGACAACCTTTTGAGTTTCTGAGTAGAGATTACCAGATACGGCTGAGTAGTTGAACCTTGCTATTTATTCCAGTGAAGCAATTGATGTTTTTGATACCCCAAGCAGCTTAGCACAGCTCAACTCGCACTTCACTGAATATAGTGATCGATTATCTGTGGCTTAACCAAGCCTTCTCATTTCCTGTTTTCCATTACCTCGCTCAATCAAGTTAGGCATTTGTAACCATGTTTGTGCATTGAGATAAGCAATCGAGGCTTGTTGCTATTTGCTAATCTCTTGCAGATGGTGCTGCTGTGAGATAAGACGATCCTGTTTAAAAGATGCACTTTATTGTGTTGAACTGGGCAGAATAAATGAAACACGGTGCATTATGTTGGGAGCAGGCTTGTTGTGGAAATGGCCTTCAATTTTTTTTCCAAAAAAGTACTCGTGCTGCTGGTGGGATTATAATATACATGGTCACACAATATATAACATCTCTCATAAATAGGTATGAGCGCAGCATACAACCATCGCCTGATGAAAAGTCCTATTTACTGTACAGTATTGATCTTACATTTATGACCTATTTTAGAAATGCAGTACCTGGGCAGTTTTCACCGTGCAATAATTCAGGAGTTACTGGTTTGTACATTAATGTTGCAGCGTTCTGTTTTTGTTTGACTGTACAGGCCAATTTCAAGGGTATTAAAAATGTATGGAGTTAAATAATGCATCCCCAAACAATAATCAGTCTTTTCACAACATTTTGGGCACGTTTTTGATTAAATCTGCTTTATGGGCAGCATCGAACTATTTTTTTTACAAGATGGTGAAATCCCAGGAAATTGTACAGTAGATTATGTTTTTGATATGGAAAGTTTATCAGCCCCGTTTTTTTGATAATTGGTATGAAAAAATGCCAGCTGGTTATAACATGCAAACAAGCCAGGTGATTGAGAATATTCTTCAACTTTAAAACATTTCTCGTAAGTGTTGCGTATACATTTATACTTAAGAAAATAGGGGCATTAAACAAGGCGATAAATCAGAATATTAAAAAAAATATTCAGCCTCAACACTTTTTCCAAAATGCATTTCCCATATTTAAAATTATCTTCCACCACATTTATATTTTTCCAATCTTTTCACTGAGAAATGTTAGTTATAAATTGTTCCACAATTCTATCCAAGTGAGCTTTACAAGGAGCATTAGAACTCTACATTTATTTAGAGATGCAACGCATACATTCTAGGAACCACTTAGACGGCAAGAAATAAATATTTTGCCAACAAGCTAATGCTTAATTCTTTGGTGCCATAATTTAAAACAAAAATTGGTTTTGGCTCTTTCGTTGAGTTGCTTTAATATATATTTTGTTTTTCCTGTGCAGCTTGTTGAACCATTTTCTTTCCCTTAATTTAATGTTCACTTTTAGTTGTACTTTTCTATCTTGTTCTCTGTCTACCTTTTACTAACTTTCTCTTTGCTGCTGCTGCTGCTTCATCCGTTGTACATTCTTTTTGGAAATGTCAGGAATCTGTGAGTTTTACCTTTTAACATCCTTACAAATATATGAATGAGGAGAAGGAGAAAGATGGGCAACCCCATGAACTGAAGGCGTCTGAAAGGTAGAAAAACTGTGGAAGTATGGGGAAGGAGCCGTGAGGGTGGATGGATTGTACAGCTTTTTGAAAGACCGAACTGAGACCCTGGATTGAATAGCCCTTCTCATTGTTGAACTATTTTATAATTCTATGACTCGATCATTTGGCCCAAGATGAGATATTGCAATTTTCATGGTTGCATTGAAGAATAATATCACTTCAGAAAGGTGGTTCTTGCGAGACCTGTCACATTGTATGCTATGATGGTGTTCATCACTACGACAAGAATTCTAATGAACATTCCGAGCAAATAGTGGACCTCACACAGAGCTATAATTGGGAAATTTTAGAGAAATGAAGGAAACATCTCGAAGCCTGCAGTTTTCCAGCCATCTTTCTCTATACCGAACACCTGATCAAGGAAGACATTATATGTGCTGGAAAGTGTATGTGTTATAATAGTTGTGAAAGCAGATTTGAACCTTATTACATGACTGAGATTACATTTGCTGGTCAGTTACATCCTTTTAACCATAACACATAGGAGTAGAATTAGGCCATTTGGCACACCGAGTCTGCTCCGCCATTAGATCATGGCAGATCTATTTTTCCCTCTCAATCTCATTCTCCTCCCCGTAATCTTTGACACCCTTACTAATCAAGAACCTATTAATTTCAGCTTTACAAACACCCAATACACAGCTGCCTGTGAATGAATTCCAGATTTACCACCCTCTGGTCAAATACATTTCTCCTCATCTCCATTGTAAAGGCATGTCCTTTTATTCTGAAGCTGCACCATCTTGACCTAGACTCTCCCACTACTGGAAACATCCTTTCCACATCCACCCTATCTGGGTCTTTCATTATCCCGAAAAGCACCACTGAACTGGTTACATCTGCATCTCTACCTTGACATGTCACTACTCGGGTCAATGTGCCACGAAAGGTCAATAAAAATACGGTGTTATTTTATTTCACCCCATTTGATTCTTTTCATGAATCATTGCCATAGTTAGAAAATGAAAGTAAGCACTGCAAAGTTTAATTTGTTTGGATAGGTTGAAAAGAAGCAAGATTAATGCCTATATTAAATGCATTAAAAACTAAAGATAAGTTGTTTTGAAACTGATTTAGATTTGATATTTAAGATGCTGCAGTTGGTGTGGAGATGGAGATATGTCGTTGGAATTTCAGAATATTACCTAGTTATCTTTTGAATTGTAAAGCTTGAGAAACATGAGTAGAAATAGATAGACCAGTTAGACCTAAACTCGCTGGACTATTCAGTATGATCGTGACTGATCTCATCTTTACTTCAAAACCACTTTCCCACTCTTTCCCCAAACCATTTGACTCTTTTGAAGTTCAATGCTGTTCAAGAGATATGTATAAATGTGGGCACAAAATGCTGGATTAACTCAGCGGGACAGGACTGGAGAGAAGGAATGGGAGATGTTTTGGGTCGAGACTCTTCTTCAGACTGATGTCAGGGGAGTGGGCGGGACAAAGCTGGGATGTTTAAATTTAGAATGTACAAACGTGGACATTGGATCAGTTGTGTATGGCTTTAATTATCCACTGCATTCCTCCACTTCCCTTCCCAGCCCATGATCTACCTCGTGTTTCCAATTCCTGCCTGCCATGGCTGAAAAACTTAATGGACACTGACCATAAGAAAATAATGTGAAAGAAGAAACCTGGAACAAACTATAGGAGGTGGGCAGGCCTGCCTGTGGAAATTTAATCTGGACTTCAGCTGAATGCCGAAAATTAAATGGGAAAAGAAAAAAAATGTTACTTGGATGTGAAAGATGGAATAGATGATAGCTGTGGCAGTCACCCAAAACATGTGAAGTAAACAGGCACTCTTTGATTAAAATGGCTTTTGTGCAAATGATTCACATTTTATCTGCCAACCAATGTTTGACTTTGTATGAAGATAGAGACGAGAGATTCTGATGATGTCAAATTAACATCTTTTAGTTATGAGGGAGGACAATGATCGATCATTTCTGCTGTATCTTGCATTTAATATGTTCCAGCATTTACTGTGTGCTCCCCATATTTATTAATAATGCGAACACTATTTATAGATTAAAATAGGGAATAGAATCCCTTAATTCTCCTATATTGATTAAATATTTAGAAAATTTAATTTTTACGAGCAATGTAAAGCAGATGTTATGAAGAACATATTTTCATTATATTTTATGCCGTGCCGATTTAAGTCACAGCAAAGGACACTAGCTTTGAACTACCTACAGGGACTAATATCTAAATAAAAGGAGATTGGTTCCAACCTTTTACATCGGAAGCAAATGATTTCCTGAACATCTGACTGGTTTGTTCAGTATTTTCCTGCCAGATTCACTCTGCCCTGTGTAGCTGATATTCATAGTTGTGAGAAATAGAGGTGACAGATGGCCAAATTGCCTTCAAAGCTAGCAGAGGTTTTAAATATAAATAGTGTAGGTAACAGCTACGGATGCATAGTCCAAACAAAGGACCAGCCTGCCATAGCTAGTTTAACATCTGTGGTCACCCGCACCATTTTGTTTTACGTTGATCTGAAAAGATTGTAGTCGGGGAGCATCTCCATGTGAGAGCAGCTGTGATTGTGCTTATTGCTAAATGTCATGTTGTGACAATGAGATCTTCTTACAGTATGTCAGTTAAATGTAGGCAGAGAAAGTACATGAATAAGATATTTTGTGAGGCTGTTAATAAAAACAGGGGTTCTATCCTTAGTCACATTTAACTAATGCCCTGTCTAAATTTTGAGAATAATTTAATCTTTTTAAAATGTGAAGATTCTAATTACTGAGTACTACACACTTAGAAGTTACCCATTTTCTGTATTTTTATTCCATTCTTAAAATAAAGCAGTTTTTATTATAGGAATATCGTATTTTTGGATATGGGCATCAGTAAAAATGGTTCTAAATTTACCTGATGGTTGTCTCAAGTACATTTGTTAAACAAGTGAAAAATGAACAATTTAAATATATTCAGAAAGACAAGTTTCAACTGCATTTAAAACCTCACTGATCGCCGTTAAGTGATAAAAACAGCTTTGAAATTGCTTAATGTCCTAACTCAATCTTTTTAAACATCTAGATTTTATCAAATCCTTCAATTAAGGTAAAGATATTAAATAGATAATGTTGAAGGCTGTCCAGAGTAATAAAAGGAACATAAGCTATCTTATGTTATGTAATATTTACCTCATCTTTGCAATTGATTTTTAAATCATTTTCTGTTGAGGATCATTTGTGGAAATACAAATATATTTTAGGACTTAAATGTTATGCAGTTTCTTCCTTATTTATGCTTCTATGGACTAATATCTGTCCAATCTCATTGTGATTCAATTCTTATATCTCTTTCTATTAATATTTCTATCTGTTATATATTCTTGCTGATTTTGTTTTATTGCATTTACACTTCTGTGTTTTTGCAAAATTGCTAATGGGGAAGGATTGATTTAAAGAGGTGGACCCATATAAACCGCGAACAATTTAGTCACACTTGGATAAAGCAGCAGATAGCAGTTTCAAAGATTTGTTTTATTGCAGCATGTCAAAAATTGTAGACATTTTGTTGTAGACATTTTTCTACTAATACTTTCCATTTAATACCAGAATCTAATTGTACATTAGATGAGTATTCGTAAGGGCAAAAAATCTGCATTAAATATGATAAGCTGAGTGTTCTGGTTTTTTTTTTCGCTTTGCTATTCATTTTATGGGAGATGTGTGTTGCTGGCCTTGGCAGCAATGATTGACAGTCCCTAATTGCCATGAGGCAATGGTGATCAGCTGCCCTCATGAACTACTGCTTGCTGGGTGGCAGTTGTCAATTTTGGCAATACTGGTGCAAGATCTTTGGCAAATTGCGGCAAGGCTGTTTGTAGATGCTCAACTCTGTAGCCAGGGTTTGTTTGTGTTCGCCAGTGAAGCGAGATGGTGTCAAGTTTTTTTAGTTTTTTAAGTTGAGTTCGTCCAGGCTAATGGCAAATATTCCATCATATACCTCACCTAAGGCTTGTAGGTAATGGAAAGACTTTGGAGAATTAGGAGGTGAATCACTTTCTGTAAGATACTTAGCTTCTTCACTAGTTTTTACAGAACAGTGTTTAAATGCCTGGTCAAGCTATACCACTTGACATTGGGCAGTAGTGATCCCACAGGACATGGATGGTGGCGGACATGATGATGGTAATATTGTTGAATGTGAAGAGCAGGTGATTGTCAAAAGTCCCTGTCAAAAACAGGAGCAGCCGGAGTCTTACATGATCACAGGGAGAAGGTGCAAAATCCACATAGACAGCAGCCATGGTCAGGATTGAACCCTGGTCATTGGCAGCTGCACCATGGTCTTGCCATTTTCAAATGCAATATTTCACACAGACAGCAGCCAAGTCAGATTGAACCTGGGTCTCTGGTAGCTGTACCTTGAATGCACATATGGGTTTCTTCATTGTCAGGAATTCATGGGGTTGAATATTTTAAAATCAGTGAATATCTTCACTTCTGGAAGAGGGTTGTTGAAATTGTTGATAGTTTTGCCACGGATTAATGTCCTGAACAGAAATGATTGAACTTGCAGTCATTCTTACCTTCATTATTTGTAAACGACAAGAGCATGGACTTCCCATGGAATAACAACAAATGTGGAGGTATATCAGGTCCTATGTACCCAGGCCACCTAAATAAGCATGCCCCACAATGTTGTAAAGGAGTAGCATACATAATACCCACATTAAAGCATTGAAATGGAATTTCATATTAGTTAATGTATAAATCCATATTGGTTAATCTATAAATGCTCAAACCATGAATCGTGTAGTCTTGAGTAATTCATCATTAAGGGGAGTGTTGCTATAGTCATTCCTCTTGATTGTGAAGGAAAGAACTGCAGATGCTGGTTTAAACCAAAGATAGACACAAAATGCTGGAGTAACTCAGCGGGACAAGCAGCATCTCTGGTGACCCATTCGTCACCCATTCCTTCTCTCCAGAGATGCTGCCTGTCCCGCTGAGTTACTTCAGCATTTTGTGTCTACCCTCTTGATTGTGATGTGGGAATGTGGCCGATTCTTCCTTTGGGCCACTAGTTGTTGCCCTGGGAGAAGGAGATTCTTCTCCTGAAGATTCTTTTGCTAGCTTTGTAGCTGGCTTTGTTTTTGTAAAGAACACTTACATGTGGAGGAATATATCTCTGTATTTGCACTCCTTTGGAGGGATTTCAAATCTCTTTGAGATGGCACAAACCTTCTGTGAAAATTGAAGCACTCTAAGATAGGTCTCAGAGTTATTATGAGCATGCACTTAGCAATCTGTACGCAAGGAGTACTGCAGATAATGGATGAGTAACTTGAGAATATTATTTATTTATGCAAAAACAATGAACTGCAGATGCTGGTTTATCCCAAAGAAGGCGCAAAATGTTTTGCTAAGGGCCTGTCCCACTTACGCGATTTTTTTTGGCAACTACAGGCATCATCCCACTTGGTGACACTTGTATGGTTGTGAGTAGTTGCCCAAAGAGTCGTACCTGTTTCTGGTCGCCGCTGGATTTTCAACATGTTGAAAATGTTCGTCCACCTGCTGCGACTAATGACGGGTACCGGCAGTCACCAAAAAAATTGCGTTATTGGGACAGGCCGTGCATCTCTGGAGAATATGGATAAGTGATGTTTTGGGACCCTAATCCAGAGATGCTGCCTGACCTGTTGAATTACCAGTCTTTCCTACTGTGTTTATTTGTTTATTGTCGTTTGTCCACGTTGCTTGCTATCAAATTATTGCATCACTTCCTGATTTATTTACTTACTTTATTCTTGGAGTTTTGAAAGACCCCTTGGATACCCAGGAAATGGTTCTTGATTGACTTTACGAATAATACCATGAATGTAAAAGTACATTGAATGATGCCAACCCAGAAATCCATGGCTTCCACTTTGACATGCATATCCTGTGCAGACAGAAGTGCATCAAATTTGGGTGATGATACCTGAACCATAAACTGATCCTTGCTAGGTTGGGCAGACTCATTAGAACATGGAATGAATAAGTAAGTAAGTTTATTGGCCAAGTATTCACATACAAGGAATTTGCCTTGGTGCTCCGCCCACAAGTAACAACATGACATACAGTGATAGTTACGAATGACTCAGAAAACACTAAACATTAGTAATAATAAAGCATTAATGATAAAACACCATTGATCAAGCATGTGAACCAACAAAATACCAGATCAAAGGGAGGCTACAGATTTTTGGCTGTTGAGTAGAGCAACTACTCGTGGATAAAAACTGTTTTTATGTCTGGCTGTGGCACAGTCCGGAGTCGCCTTCCAGAGGGAAGTGATTCAAAGAGTTTGTGGCCAGGGTGAGAGGGGTCAGAGATGATCTTGCCTGCTCGCTTCCTGGCCCTTGCAGTGTACAGTTCATCAATGGAGGGAAGGTTGCAGCCAATAACCTTCTCTGCTGATCGGACGATTCGCTGCAGCCTCCAGGTGTCGTGCTTGGTGGCTGAGCCAAACCAGACCATGATGGAGAAGGTGAGAACAGCCTCCAAGATGGCCATGTAGAATTGGACCATCATTTCCTGTGGCAGATTGTGCTTCCACATCCTCTGTTGTGCCTTTTTGACTGTGGAGTCGATTGTAGTCCCCCACTTAAGGTCCTTGGAGATGATGGTTCCCAGGAACTTAAAATACTCCACATATGTGACTGTGGTGTTGTTGATGGTGAGTATGGTGAGGGGAGGGGGAGCTCTCCTAAAGTCTACAATCAATTCCACTGTCTTAGTATGGAAGAATATGGAACAGGCCCTTCAGCCCACATTATCTGTACCAAACATGTACAATATCATTGTTAACCATGTAGCTACTGACACAACATCCTTTTCATAAAACTCTGGAAATTGATTTTGTAATATACTCTGCTCAAATTTTTTATCGTTAAAAAAAATAATCGTACTTGATGTTATTACTTTTATATTACTTTTCATTTCTTAGTGTCAACCAGAAGACATTACATGCAAATCGGCGTAAATGTTTTTCACTCTTCAATCATGGAGGAGGCAGTTCCAGTGTTCAATAGCAATAAGGGAGTTATGTAAATACCAACATGCAGGGCCTGTTGTATTGACTACAAATTGACTCATTTGAAAACGAGGTAATCTGATTCCTTTAGAAAATAGACTATTTCTAAACTGGTTGGTAATATGGATATTGCACTAGATATGTGCACTCTAGTATATTTTCATTTTAAACATGTCCTATCTCAACAAAAGCCGACCCAACTATTGACGGTGTTTAATTGATGTTGCGTTATGTGGAATGCTGTAACAAGCAGCCATATCTACCTTGCAAAATTTATATTCCATTGAAAAAGCATATTTGCTCTTCCTGTACGATGGTTTAATTCAGAGATAAAGCCCGAAACAGGCCCTTCGGCCCACCAAGTCTGCCGATGATCCCCGCACACTAACATTATCCTACACACACTCGGGACAGTTTTACCAAACCAATTAGCCTGCAAATCTGTATGTCTTTGGAGTGTGGGCGGAAACTGGAGATCCCAGAGGAAATCAACACACGTACACTCTCTATATAGACAGCACCCGTAGTCAGGTTTGAACCCAGGTCTCTGGCGATGTGAGGCAGCAACTCCACCACTGCAGCACCAAGCCGCCCGTCTGTGCCACAGCTCAGAGGACTATTTTATGCTTAGTTTATACCTTCATTGTGTGAGATTCTTTGGTTAAAGTGTAAGAACTGAGAAATAAGGATAATGGCCTGTTTTGGGTCAATTAATGGAATCTGCAGTCAACGTAGATAATGTAAATACTGCATTTATGTATTTTCAGTTTAGTCATTTGTTGCTTTTAGCAAATTGCAGAAATCTTTGTGCTCATGAAAACACGGGAGACTTGGAAAAACAGCAGCTATTGAATATTTTAATATATTAAAGCCACATGGTCTCAGTTTAAAAAAATCTTTTGTTATTAAAATAATGAGCTCATGGGGGAAAAACTGATTTTAAATTGGCGTAGTTTTGAAGTCTTACAGCTTCAAAATGAAAATTAATTGTATTTTATTTGAGATGTTTGTGCCAATATCCACTAAATCTAAGAAAACCGAGCTTTATCTTGGATACAAAGATGGGATGCAGGGACTGATATGGGAAAATAAAGCTTTTTGTGCTCAAGACCAACATTTTAAATAGAATTTCCATTCTGACTGCTTAGATTATATCGAGGCTTTTAAAAAAAAAAATCAGCTGTGATTGTTAAAGTCAATCAATTAAAACACTTGCATTTAATTAAATGTGTTTTAATCTTGAAATAAAAATATGCGTGTGTGTCCCCCCGCCCTTCAGAGCTCATTAATTTCACGAATGATAAACAACTAAAAACTGCACAGCATCCAGATCCTTCTGTACAGGATCACATTCCAATCCTGCAGCTGTCGGATAAGTTCCTGAAGTGATTAGCTTTCAGCCAGTGAATTCAACATTATGTCTCTGCCTCCTTTAGTTTACACAAAATGATGTGCTGTACTTTGCAATGCATTTCCAAAATTAAAACAAAAACGAGAACGCATCTGTAAAAAATGAACAAGAATGTGCTAAGGTAAGGTAGGAGGTTTTGTTGAAGATTTCCTGACATATTTAATGCCCATGATTTGCATTCAAAGCTGCCTTTAATGGGATGTTTTTTTTAAAAAGCAAAGCTTCCTTTGAGACCTGCATACATTGAAAGGTGAGAACATGCATACATGAGCTAACACATACTGTTTTGGATATTATTAGCCTTACAACATCTCTTGTTTTGAGTCTATCATAGACATCGAGTGATACAGTGTGGAAACAGGCCCAACTCGCCCACACCGGCCAACAATGTCCCAGCTACCCCAGTCCCACTTGCCTACCATGCTCGTGGTTAAGTATAATTTAAAAGTAAAATCATCAGATGCACCCCAAGCATGAAAATGTACTTATTTGTGGCTCCACTGTCGCAAATATATTTTTCACACTTGATTTTAAAATGCCTCTAATTTCAGTGTAAGAAAACATCGAGCACAATGATATTTACTTTAGTTTAGAGATATAGCATGGAAACACACCGTGGAAAACAGAATCCGCGCCGATAATTGATGACCCGTTAACACTAGTTCCATGTTATCCACTTTCTCATCCACTCCCTTTACACGAAGGACAATTTATAGAGGCCAATCAACTGACAAACCCGCACATCTTTGGAATGTGGAAGAGAATCGAGGGTTTCCCGGAGGAAACCCACGCAGTCATAGAGAGAACGTGCAAATTCGCACAGCTCAGGTTTGAACCCAGGTTCTTGGCACTGTGAAGTAGCGACTCCATCAGCTGTGCCATCTGTTGAACCTTATTTGTCCCTTATCAGCCCATGCCTGAAAGTTCTAAATGTTATACTTTATGCCGTGTACCTGTTGCTTTATTGACAAATTAGCTCATGGAGTTTAATATCATGTAATCAGTGAATATCCTGGAAGAGAGTTGTTAAAATTGTTGTTGACGATTTGGCCATAGATTAATGTCCTGGGCAGAGGTGATTGATCTTGCAGTCACTTTTGCCCTCATCTGGATTGAACCGGGTCTCTGGTGCTTTGAGGCAGCTGTGCCATTTACTTGAATCAAAATGACAAAACAATATATTGAAGGTAGACAAAAATGCTGGAGAAAATCAGCGGGTGAGGCAGCATCTATGGAGCGATGGAGTAGGTGACGTTTCGTGTCGCGACCCTTCTTCAGACTGATGTGGGGGGGGGGGGGGAGTGCGCCGGGAAAAAGATCGGAAGAGATGCTGTGGGAAAGCTGGGATGGGGAAGGAGGGAGAAAGCAAGGACTACCTGATATTGGAGAAATCAATGTTCATACCGCTGGGGTGTAAACTACCCAAGTGAAATATGAGGTGCTGCTCCAATTTGTGGTGGGACTCACTCTGGCCATGGAGGAGGCCCAGGCCAGAAAGCTCGGATGTTGAGAAATCTGCTGTTGAAGACTGGGTTTGTGTGTTTTCCCTTTCTGCACCATGTTTCTATTATTACTGACAAGTAAGAAGACAAGGCCAACTATCCTGAGTTTTTCCAGGTAAAACCAGTTGACATGTGACCAGGGACATTTGTTGGAAATTATCTTGGTAATAGCATTGGTACAAGATTGGGAACTTGTTACCTGTTTGGGCTTTTGGCAGGGAGGCTGGGTAAAAAAATATAATTTATAAAAAGATATTCCCACAGTCGTCCATGTGTTTGGAGATCAGTCAGAATGCTGTAGTTTTACTATAGCTTGTATTTCCGTAATGCTAATTTTCTCCAATGCGAGACTTACGAGCAGCACATCTATTGTGTTATTGTAGAGGTACATGCACATGTAAAATGGTATAATGCCTTGAATGCCACATGTAAATCACAGTTTTGGTTTAATTTTACTGGTCATACTAAAATAGTTCTAAATTTGAAAATAAAAGCATTTAGACCAATTGCTCAAAGTTATCCATGGAACTTCCTTGAATTTTATTCCCATTGAAATACATTTTGGTATCAATGGTGCTGTACTTTGCGTGCATCAATGGGTGACCAGTTTCCAGCACTAATCTTCTGGCACTGATTCAATCTGGTACATTTGTGGACTTATTATTACACAGATATGTACCACTTCAATTTTTTGGCTGCCATGAGACTCTTCAAATTGTAGAATGCAGATGGCAAAGGGAGTGCTATCAGATTTATATCAGTCATAGAGTGATACAGTGTGGAAACAGGCCCTTTGGCCCAACCTGCCCACATTGGCCAGCGTGTCCCAGCTACACTAGTCCCGCCTGCGTTTGGTCCATATCCATCCAAACTAGTCCTATGGATGTCCCTGTCTAACTTTCTTAAACGTTGGTATAGTCCCAGCCTCAACTACCTCCTCTAGCAGCTTGTTCCATCCACCCACTGCCCTTTGTGTGGAAAGAGTTACCCCTCAAATTCCTATTAAATCTGTTCACCTTAAACCTATGTCCTCTGATCCTCGATTTATCTACTCTGGGCAAGAGACTGCCCGATCTATTCCTCTCATGATTTTATACACCTCTATAAGATTGCCCCTCCATCCTCCTGCGCTCCAAGGAATAAAGTTCCAGCCTACTCAACATCTCCCTCTAGCTCAGACCCTCTAGTCCTGCACCATCCTAGTAAATCTGCAATGTTTTCAATGCACATTTCTTTCCGCTAAGATCATAATGTTTTATATTTTATTTCCTGCAATTTAAAATATACTGATGTGTTCTATTTTGGTCTGCAAGCAATGGAAATAAGGTGTCTAGGGTTGCGTTCCAATCCACTCTGAGCCAAGCTAATAACTTTTTGACAATATTGACTGATGTGATATTGAATTTATCATATCGGAGAATGCATTAGTGATTTGTGGTCTTCATTGACTTCGGGTTCATTGCAGAATAACAATTCTAGCTAGAAATTAACCAACTGATTAGTTAAAGGTGGAACAGCCTATTCTTTTTTAAATCTCAAGTAATTCCAAGAACATCAGAGTGGTCATTATCTGGGAACACTGATTTAAGTTAATTGGTATCACCAACATTTTTATTAGACATCCCTAATTGCCTCTGAATGGCTAGCTGCCTCCAGCTTCAAAGGACTGTTAAAAATCTACCATTTTGGTTTGAGGTTTGGGGTCACATTTGGTCAGATCGGAAGAGTGTGCTAGTTTGCTTCCCTTAAACGTCATTAGGGAAGCAGATGGAGTTTTTATGACATTCTGATACCTTCGTAGTCACCTTCACTAAGCTAGCTTTTTATTCCAGATTTATTTAATTAGCTACATTTAAACGGGGCAGGTGCCATAGTGGTATTGAAGAATGTGCATCCTGCTCAGTAATCCTGACTTTGGATACTAGTCCAGTAACGTCACCTTGTATGGATCTCCAAATGTCTGCTGTTTATGAGCTGTTTGGCCATTAGTTTGCATTAATAAATCATGGTATAGTTATAGAAAGAACTTGCATGCATCATATAAATCATATAAGTCAGGTTGTCTTATCGACTGCTACTTAGAAAGGCAACTAACATTTATTTCTGGTTATATTGCCTTGTGTAGGATTTGATACTGGTGTCAGATCAAATTCAAAACCAATTTAGATTTAAATTCAAAACCAACAACGCTGGGAACACTTAGCAGATCAGGCAGCATCAATAGAGAAAGAAGCAGAGTTAATGTTTCGGGTCGATGAGCTTTCATCAGAACATGCATGGTATTAAAGGTAGGCAAAATTACTGGAGAAATTCAGCGGGTGCGGCAGCATCTATAGAACGAAGGAAATAGGCAACGTTTCGGGCCGAAACCCTTCTTCAGACTGATCATGCATGGTATTAAATTATTGAATGCTGATTTTGGTAGTCTGTGTTAATCCTATACACACCTAAAATGCAGACATGTTCTTTCAGTTGGATATAACATTTTCTCTGCTGTTATTCCATTTGCATCTAAATACAGTCCAAATCCAAACTTAGTTCTCTATGCTCAGTTCTGCATCAATAACTAGCACGTTTAAACATATAGGTTCTCAGTATGTTTCATAATGGCAGGAAGAAGTGAAACTTGAGTCCCAGGACAGAATTTATTAGAATGACAAATAGGATCATGGTCAAATGTTTGATTATCACTTGCACCCCGATGAATGCTGAGATGTTACTTCTGGAATGTAGATGTGAGAAATGTGGCAGTATAATGCTAACGTCAAAGTAGCCTTTGCGAAGATACTGCTACCATTTGCATGACTTTGTGGCTAGTTTGTTAACTGTGGACTGCAGGAAGAAATTATGTGCTTTTTTTTTCCTATTTATGCTGTTTATTCTTCAGTGTTCTCAGTAACCATCAAGGCCAATTTCCTGTGATACCCGACTTTAATCCAGTTGCCTCTGGATATAATCTGTAACACTGAATGATAGTAAAAGTCAATTACTTCCAGCCTGGTAATTCACAGCAAACTTCAGATGAAGATGCTTTGGAACTCAATGCTTTGGAGCTCGATGAACATAGTGTGAAGATCAATAAATAGAGATGGTGTCACTTTATTTTGCTGCGATGTGTGAGTTATCAATGTTATATGTAAGTGCCTGAAACAATAATGGTGACTAGTAACAATGTTTTGTGTTCTTAGGAATTTAGGAAATATGCCTTGTGATTGGGTCTAAATTCTACCCACCTAGATCAAATGGGGGAAAAATAGCCAGACCTTGTCACATGTCCTCCTCCACCCAGGCTCCCCCTATTCTGTATGTCATGAATCTGGAGGCAGAATACCAATTCAGTTGGCATGAAGCATTATGGCAGTTAATAAGCATTATGCTGCAGCATTATGCCATACACAATAGCAAGGCTTCCAACTCGGCACTTCAGAAACGTTATGCCTGGAAAGTTCTTGCAAGCTTGGCAGATAGTTATAGAATTAAATACACAGTTTAAAACAGGCCCTTCAACCCAACTCGTCCATGCTGACCAAGTTTTCTAACTGAACAAAACCCACTTGCCTGCGCCTTGCCCATATCCCTTTAAACCTTTCTTATCCGTGTACCAGTCCAAATGTCTATTAAGTGTTGTAATTATATTAATCTTTACCACTTCCTCTGGCAGTTCGTTCCAGATATGCACTGCAGCATGAATGCAGCACGCCCAATGCCCTCTTCATCTGTCTACTTGGGTTACCACTTTCATGCAACTATGTAGTTGCATCCCTGGGTCTCGCTATTCTACACCACTCTCCAGGAGCCTGCCACTTAGAATGTAAGTCCTGCCCTGGCTTGTCCTATCAAAATACAACACCTCACATTAATCTGAATTACTGTTCATCAGCCTGTTGGCCCAATTGATAAAGATCCCATTGTAATCTTAGAAAACCTTCAGTGTTCACCATGCCACCAACTTTAATGGTATCTGTAAATTTACTAACCATGCTACCTACAATCGCATTCAAATTGTTACTATAAATAATGAATATCGCTGGACCCAACACTGATCCCTGTGGTTTAACACTTGTTACAAGCCTCCAGTGTGGAAAAAAAACCTTCTTCCTCTACACTCTGTCTTCTACCTTCAAGCCAGTTGTTATATTGAGCTGGCTGCCTCGCCCTGGATCCCATGTTATCTAACCTTCAAAACCAACCTGCCAAATGGTACCTTGTTCAAGGACTGGCTAAGGTCCATGCAAACAACATCCACAACATTGCCCTCATCAATCCTCTTGGTGATCTCTTCAAAAACAATTAAATCAAATTTGTGAAACACTATTTCCCAGAAGGCCATGGTAATTATCCTCAGCCTGAAGAAGGATCTCGATCCAAAACATCACCCATTCCTTCTCCAGAGATACTGCCTGTCCCGCTGAGTTACTGCAACATTTTGTGTGTATCCCTAGTCATTCAAGATGCATGGAGATAATATCTCAGGATTCACTCACCTTTCACCACCTCCCTCAGCCAAACATTTGATTCATTCTGGAGCTCCGTTCATTAACATTAATGGTGATAGTCACAAAATGCTGAAGTAACTCAGCGGGAGAGGCAGCATCTCTGGATAGAAGGAATGAAGAAGGGTCTCTACCTGAAACATCACCCATTCCTTCTCTCCAGAGATGTTGCCTGTCCCGCTGAGTTACTCCAGCATTTTGTGTCTATCTTCGGTTTAAACCAGCATACGGACAATGGGAACCCATCGTAGGGGGATCGTCGTGAGAGAGGGGGAGAATAATGGGGACATTATGTGGGGGGGGGGGGGGGTGCCGTCGTGAGGGAGGGGGAACAGCAATGGACAATGCAGGACCCGGCGTTGGGGGGACTGCCATGAGGGAGGGGGGTGGGGGAAGAACAAAGGTGGAACTGGCGCGGGGGAGGGGTTTGGAACTTTTTAAGCGACTCTTTGTATACCTTGGGTATGCAAGCAAAGAATTTCACAGTGACATCAAATGTGACAATATAATATTCAATTCAATTCAATCCTTAATATTAAAGGTGACGTATTCATCTAGTGTCAATGATTTGAAAAAGGCATCTACAAGTGTTTTGCAGACATGTATTCAACAATGCCAAGTCAAATAAAGAATTGGTTGAACTGAAGTAACGGTTGAAGGTGAGCATTAGGTTTGGTTTTGGGCAGGAATATGTTAAGATTATCTCAGAGATGATCAGGGCAGCACAGTGGAAGGGTTGCTGCCTTACAGCGTCAGAGACCCGGGCTTGATCCTGACAACAGGTTCTGTCTGTACGTAGGTTGTATTTTATTCCAGTATTTTTATTATTTTATGCTCTGGGAGTATTTTGTAGCACTGAATGATAGTAAAAGTAAATTACTTCCAGTTGGTAATTCACAGCAAACTTCAGATGAAGATGCTTTGGAACCCAATGCTTTGGAGCTAGATGAACGTCAATGTATAGTGTGAAGGTCAATAAGTAAATATAGTGTTGCTTTATTTTGCTGAGATGTATGAACTATTAATGTTATTTGTAAGTGCTTGAAACAATAATGGTGACTAATAACAATGTTTTGTGTTCTTAGGAATTTGGGGAATATGCCTTGTGATTGGGTCTGATTTCTACCCATCTAGATCAAATGCGAACAAAAGGCAAGACCCTGTCACACATTCCGCCTCCACCCATACTCCCCTTTTTCTGAATGTCATGAATGTAGAGGCAGAAAATCAATTCTGTTGGCATGAAGACAGGTTCTGTCTGTACATAGTCTCTATGTCCTCCCTGTGGCCACGTGGGTTTTCTTCGAGATGTCTGGTTTCCTACCACTTTCCAAAGATATGCAGGTTTGTAGGTTAATTGGCTTCTGTAAATTGTTCACAGTGTGTAGGATAGAACTAGTGTATGGGTCTTTCGTAATGTAGTTATTTCATCCAAGTACAACAGGCTGTACATGGCAATGGAAAGACGCTTGTATATGATGATTGATGGTGGAATTTTGTTCCCTTGGTGAATTCATTGCTGTTTTGAAAGTACAGTGCAATGTTTAATGTCATCTAAACCAGCTGCAAGGGCCTCTTGTGTAAATTATGTGTAATGTCAGCCTGGGCTATAACTTCTGAACCTGGTGCTGGTTGTCAGCCCTTGAACTCTGGCTTAGATGAGAGTTCTACCAATTGTGCCACCCTGATATCTGAGATAACGCTTTGAATTTTTTAGATTAAATGTCCGTTTAAATTTAGTGGATTTATTCAAGGCTCGAGTGGTGCAGATGTTGAAAATAGCATAACCTTGAGTAGCAAAAGTTTTATAAATAACACAATTCCAAGTCATCGTCACAAAGCTGAGAAACAGGCCCTTTGGCTCCCGAGTCCACGCAAGCCTCATTAATCAGCTAGTTACCCTGATCCTACATGAATCACGCTTGTTATTCTCCCCCGATGCTCACCAAACATGGCCAGATTCTGCCCCTCACCTTCACACTGGTGGCAATTCACAGCGGCCAACTAATCTATCAACCTTTACGATTTCGGGATGTGGGGGGGAACCACCTGGAGGAAAACCCATACAGTCACAGAGAGAACGTGGGAAACGCCACACAGACAACAACAGTTTGGATTAAACCTGGGTTCTTGGATGTGTGAGGCCGTGGTTCTATTGGCTGCGCGCTCTGCTGTTTGCTTCCGTCAAAATGAATATTGCACTCTAATATTACCATTCATTGATTGATGTACACAACAGTATCTTTGTACTGTAATGAAACAAGTACATTATCATCTCAAGCTTTCATCATGAACAAAATATACAATGATAATTGAAATAACATTTCAGCATTCCTCAAGCTCTTGATGATAACATATCCAACAGATATCATCAACATGGTGGTAACACAAATCTCAATACTTACAGGTTTTAAAAATCCCACTCCCCCATGCCTTCTGCAATGCATCATTTTGCATTTGGAAAAAGAGGAGTACACGAGGAGCTAAATATTTCATTTATTTTTTTAATATGATGGATTCAAGTGTTTGGAAACATGTCAAAGGAAATTCAGTTTTCCCTTCCGCCAAGTAACATGCGTTTGGATTTTGGCAGAATGAGTAGTTTTCCAAAGTTTGCCTGACAACCACGCAGATATCAACCAAATCCACAGACCTTGTGGAAAGTATTAACAATTTGAAATGCAACTAGTTACATACTTGTATTTGTATAGGTGGTCACATAGTCATTCTGAATGTTTGGAGTGCTGCTTTTATAAGGAAATTTGCTTCTTATACTTCCCTGTACTGGTTTGTAATGAATAGCTGACAAATTCATTTTGTGAAGATAATGTTGATTTGTATGGAAGGAAACAAAAAAGTGAGCTCTAGATTGCTTGTGCTATAAACCAGCATCTTGGTTGTTTATATATGGGAGGTTGCTGTCTGAATCCATCAATTTTGTGCAAGAACATTTCATGAATGGAAGCACCGATTGCTTTTTATTTCTAACTCGGTGCTGCCACTAACTGGATGACTTATGAAACTGCGATATATCTTTATCGGGCAATATCTTTTGTGGGACTTGATCTTTTAATCTGACTTTCCAGTCAGCATTTGTAAGCAGCATGAATGTTTATTGAGAATTTTACCAACCCCATCAAAATACTATTATCTGTATTGAACAACTACATTCACAACATAGCAAAACCTTTGCAACCAATTACGCTTGGGAACTATTTCATCCTTCAAATTTTGCATAGTTGTTTGCTAAATGTGATACTGCCACAAACTTGAATAAAATATGATTTTTGACTTTAATACTAAATTCATGAAAATATTACATGTCCAATGTAATGATATGGTTAATCAATTTCATGGGGAATTTAAATGGAAGAGATCAAATCGGTTCACTCGAAAGCTTCTTTCAAACCTCTCCACATAGAATGATAATGCAGAACAATCAATTTATAGTACTAACATTTATGAACCCTTTAAATTGAAGCTGGAGTAGGCCTTTTGAGTCTGGTCTGGAATTCAATGAGTTTATAACTAGTTCAGTTATAAACTCTATTTTAGAAGGGTATGGTCCAAATGCAGGTAAATGGGACTAACTGAGATGAGGCATATTGGTCAGCATGGATGAGTTGGGCTGAAGGGCCTGTTTTCAGTTCTGTGTGGCTCTACCTATTACTCTGAAACTGGTTCAGTTGTGGAATCCTCTTTGCTAACAATCCCAAATATGCTTATTTCTTCAGCATCCAAATGTAATTGAGTGTTTCAAATGGATATAATCAAGTCCCTATGTGTAATGCAACCATGACATTTTTTCAATTATTGTAAAAATGTGTGATATCATGAATTTCTGAAACTTGGATATTAATGGTGGTTACACCATTCACGGAAGGAACATGACATTTGTGAATGTGTGCTTACAAAAGACAAACTACAGTTGCCTTTACACAGACACATCTAACCCATGTGCACATATTACAAGTGAACTAATTTGTCACCTTTATATTTGTCACTGGTCATGTTTTTCCTGCCTTCGCTATTTTCACTAATGTTCCAAGTGTGAACATGGAACAGTGCAGTACAGGAGCAGGCCCTTTGGCCCACAATGTCCTTGTCAAAAATGATGCCAAGATAACCTAATCTCATCTGCCTGCTTGTGATCCATATCCCTCCGTTCCCTGCATTTAATATCAAACCAGAAAATGCCCAGAAGTTCATCCATTAGTTTTTCTATTATGTAACAACTTTAAACAGCTGATTTTTTTCCTTTATTTTTCTAGATTTTATTATTTTTGCTTATGAGAAAAAAAAAGAAATTGATCATAGCTACATATCTAAAAGCAGTGACTGCTAAGACAATTGTAATTGTCAAGACTGAGTTGAATATTCTCTCGTTTTATAATGGGATAGAGAGCAAAGGCAGGAAAATTAAGTTTCGGTATAGATTAGTCATCATATATTTGATTGGTAGAACACAGTGCTACAGACTGGTTGAATGAAACACTCCTACTTTAATGCTGCATTTTATATCCAAATAAATCTAACAATAAATGCTCTACAACTTTACGTTCTACTTTAATGCACATGGACATTCATGTATAGGAAGGAACTGCAGATACTGGTTTATACCGAAGATGGGCACAAAGTATGGAGTAACTCAGCGAGTCAGGCAGCATCTCTGGTAATAGGTGACGTTTCTGACATTCTTCAGACATTCATGTGGCTGCTTCAAACAACTCTAAACTCAAAGTGGCACACTACTCTGAAGTGGACTATTATGGGAATAATTCATCTCTTTTGGATCTGTAATTTTACTGTATACATGTGAATTACGGGGTCTTATCATCCAGATTATTTCTCTGCTGAATCCACTGTGTCATATGTTGTGCTTGATGTGGAAGGTGCTGAAAATTTCAAACCACGTGGCCATGAATGTCACTATTACTGAACTGGAAGATCTCAGCAAATATTGCTTACACTTGCGTGTGCTTTGTGACCAACTCATGTGATCTGATTGAAGTTATTTAAAATGTAAATACCAAATACTTGCTCACTGTTTATTAGCACAGTGCAAAGTGCTAATATTGTTCCTTTTATAATTTCATTTATTTAGCCTGCTGATGTTTAACATTTCAGAGCAAACGGGACCATCTGTTAATGAATGTCAAGTGGTACTATCGCCAATCAGAAGTGCCTGACTCAGTCTACCAACATCTAGTTCAGGACCGACATAATGAGAATGGTGAGTACTGCTTATTACCATGCCAAATTAAATATTTTTCCTCTCACTATCTTCTACATTCATTCTTCTATAGAGCACACAGTTCTACTAGTGACAGTGGTTCTGTGATACTTTTTTAATCTTGAAGATGTATTATCTTCATAAGTACATCTGAATGTACAAACAGTAAACTCACTTTTTTGGGTTGGGTCAAGATTCGGTATTTGGGGACACATGACGTCAACCCTATTCACTGTCAACACAAATGCATGCAACAGCAGAAGTTAGTTGTGTTGGAAAGAATCTTGTCCTGTGTCCTGGTAGACCAAAGACAACTTTTTCATCCACTGTATTTTCAATGCATGAACACTGGAAGTTCCTTATAGTCGATAACTATGTTGCAGGCATAGTTTTTTTTGCCAGATTAACTTTTTGGATTCAGGAGAAGTCTCAAAACCAGTAATGCCGGAAGCTTTATTATAATTAAATATGGTAGAAGTTGATGCAGATTATATTTTCAGTTGATTTTGATGTACACAAGCATTCCATAACATGTGAAAAAGCAATTTTAATTCCCCCTATATTCTCTGTTTCTTAACTGTAGCATCACACTGTGCTCTGCTTAATTTGATCTGTTTCATGGCCTTTATATCGATGGGTATTGCACTCGGTTTTGATCTTATCAGGCTACAGTAAGTGGATTTAGTTATTATTCCAGAAACATAGAAAATAGGTGCAGGGGGCCATTATGCCCTTCGAGCCAGCACCGCCATTCATTCTGATTATGGCTGATCGTCCACAATCAATAACCCATGCCTGCCATCTCCCCATATCCCTTGATTCCACTAGCCACTAGAGCTATATCAAACTCTCTCTTAAATCCATCCAGTGATTTGGCCTCCACTGCCCTCTGTGGCAGGGAATTCCACAAATTCACAACTGTCTGGGTGAAAAAGTTTTTTCTCACCTCAGTCTTAAATGGCCTCCCCTTTATTCTAAGACTGTGGCCCCTGGTTCTGGACTCGCCCAACATTGGGAACATTTTTCCTGCATCTAGCTTGTCCAGTCCTTTTATAATTTTATATGTTTCTATAAGATTCCCCCTCATCCTTTTAAACTCCAGTGAATACAAGCCTAGTCTTTTCAATCTTTCCTCATATGACAGTCCCGCCATCCCAGGGATCAATTGTGTGAACCTATGCTGCACTGCCTCAAGCACAAGGATGTCCTTCCTCAAATTAGGAGACCAAAAATGTACACAATACTCCAGATGTGGTCTTACCAGAGCCCTATACAACTGCAGAATAACCTCTCTACTCCTATACTGGAATCCTCTTGTTATGAAGACCAACATTCCATTAGCTTTCTTCACTGCCTGCTGTACCTGCACGCCAACTTTCAGTGACCAGTGTACAAGGACACCCAGGTCTCGCTGTACCTTTCCCTTACCTAACCTAACCTAACCCCATTGAGATAATAAACTGCCCCCTTGTTGTTGCCACCAGAGTGGATAACCTCACATTCTGTGGTCATGCATTTGCATTGTAATTTTTTCTTTTATAAGTGGCGGCACATCTTGAGATGAAGAACCGTAGAAGTCAAACAGGGCACTTTGTTAAAATTTCCAACTTGCATCTTACTCTTACTTTTCTTCATAAGATTTACGCATAGACAATTCTGCTGACAGTTCAGAATTGATCTCTGGAATGAATGTTTGTCATTTTGACAGAATTGTGCCTAATTTGAACAAGACTGTATAATATTGATCTTTAAAGGTTTTTATCAATCATCTTTACCTTACATTGGTTACAGCTGATTTTTGTTTCTTGAATCGCAACTTCATGCTTTGAAATCTCCCAATTGCTTGCATACATTATTTGGTGCTGCTCAATATTCGGCTGATGGTTCCGACAGTTTTCATTGTTATTTTGTAAGTCAACAGCAGAGGGTTTCCAGTAAATTTGCCGTTCATTTTCTCACATTGAGGAGCTGCAGCTTTTATACCAAACTGTGAAGCATTTAAATATTTTTCCCCCTGAAAGTGTGTGCTCTGAAATTGTGTTAACGCGTTTGAAATCTCCGAACAAGGACCATGAACTTAAAATGGAGTGAATTTGTGATCTTATCAATAACCTTACAAGGTTAGACAGTCCTTTCATTCCCTCATGCTTGCAGCAAGATATCTTAAGGACAGTTGAAGGCGTTCATGTTTGCTTATTCTATCAGAAATTGTCTTGATGTGTCTCTACTCTCCCCTCTCCCAATTTTTCCATTTAGATTCTGAGGTCATTGTTTGCCACATAACTTTGCCTGAGGGATTAGAGATTAAAATGGTAAATAGATTAAGCATTTACCATAATTGGTACCAATGTATAGCTATTTGCAGATAGTTTAGTTATTGTTGAAAATGTTCATATTAAAAGTCGTCAATCATGTTGGAGATGCCACAGAACTTCGGTGACCTTGGTTTGATTCTGACCTCAGACACTTTAGACTTTAATGATACAGCGCGGAAACAGACTCTTCAGCCCACCAAGTCTGCACCTACCAGCGATCACCCCGTACAGTAGAAATATCCTACAAACTAGGGACAATTTACAATTTTACTGAAGCCAATTAACCTACAAACCTGTACATCTTTTGAGTTTTGGAGGAAACCGGAGCATCCAGAGAAAACCCATGCGATTACAGGGAGAACGTACAAACTCCGTACAGACAGCACCTGTAGTCAGGATTGAACCCGGGTTCTCTGGCGCTGTAAGTCAGCAATTCTACCGCTGCACCACTGTGCTGACACACTCTGTGCAGAGTTAGCATTTTCTTCCTTTGAACATGTGGGTTTTCCCCGGGTGCTCCAATTTTTATCCTATGACCCAAAGATATGGTGTAGGCTTAATTGCTAATGCAGGTAGCTGGGTGGGGGAATCAGAAGAGAGTCAATGGGCATGTGAGGGACAATAGATTGCAGGAAAATAAGCTGTGGGTGGGACTGGTGGGATTATTCCTAGAAACAGCATTGAGTTGATGCGCAAAAGGGCAACCTCATGGCATTATGAAATGTGAAAATACAAAATGTTGTATATTTTAAAATATAAAATATTGTAAAATGTTATACAAAATACAAATCGTCATGATATTAGTCACATTTCAAGTTGATTTTGTAGGGAATATTTCACGAAAATCCAGATTATAACTAGAATCTTGCCAATCAAAGTTCTGTGTAGCAATACATCAAAACTTTAGGAAAGGGCTGAAATAAAACAGAAAATGAAGATCACGAAACATCAATTGAAAGAGAAACTATTAAAATATCTGGCCATTGACATTCAAATGGCTGTTATCATCATTTGCTTCTGAAACGCCAAGCCACAGATTACTTAAAATTGCCTGCTTTGGTCTTTTAAACCATTACTTTTCAATGGGTAATGATGGTTCTGCAGCCGTCAACATTTTTTAGTTCTGGAAGGATAAAATAACATATCATTAGATGTAGAATTACAGCACTGCAACCTTTTGACTCGTGTGACTAGATGAGAAGAATTACCTGAGTAATTTAGAGCGTTGCTCATTACCCGTGTTTTAACCTTCCCACAGTAAAGCATGGGTTGCTCTTAACTGTACTTTGTGCTTCAAGTGCAAGATCAACTAATTATCTACGAAAAGGGACTGTGGTTAGCTAAACAGGAAGGAGGACTCTGATCTCTAATCCTTTCCCTGGGTGAATTTTAAATACACACCAATAATGGAAATACAGTATTATTGGCACTGGCACCAAATAAACAAAGGCATCTTTCAATTGGAGGCATAGATTCCTGCTCCGTGGATATAAATGGCCATGACTAAAACCACGAAATCTCATTGTTCATTTCTGCAATAATGTCCAATAACAACATTATTTTCCCTGGCCTTATTCCACTTATCCTATATGTTACTTTATAGGGCAGCTGGTCATTTATAATTATGTTCTTATATCTGACTTGGGCCTGAGTGTTATCAGAATTAAACAATTAGCACAGTGAGGAATTGGGCAGGTTGTATTGCCAAGTTTTATGGCTAATAGTTTAATCTGGTAAGTGCCTTACTGCACTTATTTAATATGTGTTTGGATATATTCAGTTCCTCTGAAGGCACAATAATGGATAAAGCCAGTTGGCATCTGAACAGTGATAAAATCAGTTTTTACCTTTTTTGTGTTCAAAATAACCACCTAACGCTTAAGAGTTGATAATGCATGTTGAAAACATTAAGGAGGTCCTATATGTGTATCGTGTCCTATTTGTGCATGATGTCCTATATGTTGGGGGTGATGTGTGGGTTAAAATAAAACAGTGTTGGTGGTCACTTTGAAGCAGTAAACTTCCATTGTGGGTCCTAAAGCTGTGGTTACATTAATTAATATAACCCTTTTAAAGCAATGGCTTTGTGTGACATGCACTTCCGACTGAAAAGATTTAATTTGGAAGTTTCATTATTATCATTTATTCAAAAGATGAGTGGATTGCTGCAGAGTGGATTGTTTGTATTTGCCACCACGTTTAGTACAACTACAGAATAATGACAAAAGCACGACATCCATACGAATCTTAAAAATAGTGTCCCTGCTGAAGAACGCATTGTTTCAATGACCCATTCAGTGTTGAGTGAATAAATATTCCCAACTATGGCTGGAGGGAGAAATCACAATTGAAACCTAATCATTGTGGGAGAGATATTTCAGCTAAAGTTGTCACCAACTAGTGTATGGTGCATTAGTTAATGAGCACATCTGTTAATTTGCTCTTCCAGTTCCATTTTTGAGTGATGTCCTCATAGATCAATATACTAGGTGATGGTAGTTGCACAATTATACAGATCACTTGACTGATGGAATGTTTGAAAGCTTTTTTTTTTTAATTGTCCCCATTTTTGTGAAATGTAGTTGTTTGTTGATGGGAGTCATGTGGAGAGATATGTTTTCTGACATTAAAATGGAAGAGAAGCAGGTGTGCACTTAACATCTGGTTGGCTTGCATGAATCGAGCGGTTGCTGCAGAGTTGGTTCAGACGGACTAGCAGACGTCTTGATTAAATCAGTTCCTGATGTATTTTACTGTGAACAAAGTAAGGTTTGGCTGGACTCCTCTGGGCTGAAAGAGAGAACTCTCCCTGTTGGTCAGTAAATAGAGATCTCAGTGGTGAAAAACAGCTGGAGCTTCACAAGATTCTCTTACTGTCAGCAGAGGATTTCTGCTTTGATGAAGGGCCAGTTGGCAGTTGCCAGTTGGCCTCGAATCATATTCTTTCAATTAATAATTTTTCTACAAAGATTTAAAAACGACCAGATGGGACATGTAAAGGGAAAGCACTCTATTTTGATAGACCTTTCTTTTTATTACTCTTAAAATTTGGTGCCCGTATATGTCAGCTCCTCTTTCCTCACTTATGAGACAACATTACTCCAGATGTTCATCGCCCTATGATATCTCTCCTAAGTGGCCACCTTCAGGTGAGTTGACACAGAACAGTGTGAAATGGCAATGTTTAGGGCATCATTGTCGAACTGGCCCAAAGTTCACAATTCTGGGAATGATTTCCCACCATCCTTGTATGTTATGCTGGGATGTTTGAACCAATTTCATACATTAAACTAACATTACTTAATTCCTTTAATTCAGTACAAACCAGGACTTGAACCGTGATAGTTTGTTTTACCCACCAGATTATTCGGGAAGCATTATTGCCTGATCTTTTGACATTTTAATGTTTTAATTTCCAGCATTTATCAAATGTAGTTTAGGTTGTTAGGTTTAGTTTATTCGGCACTACTTTTTTGTTACTCTTCAAGTTTTGCCATTAAATCTTGGATCAGTTAAGGGTATTGAGAGTAAATTATTTTGGGAAAGGATATTGAGGTAAGATTGCAGATTGTAGGATGGAAATTTGTTGAAAAGTGAAACATGTTCATTGATTTATCCCAAAGTGCAGCCTGATTAATTCTGTACACTTGGTGGAATCTTTACTTGAATACATGAGGAATTACCCGTTACACTTTAAATCTCAAGGGATTTTCATGTTTTGAATTTTAGGGTCCATGTAAGATATGGAAGTTTATAAATTGATTGTTTTCAGTTCAGCAATTGTAAATTGTCATATAAATTACAGCTGTAAAGTGTTTGGTATAATTTGTTAATTACAATGTGTGAACCATGGCTATTTTCAGAAGTACAGTAAACCCTCGTTATAACAGATCATGTGGGGGGAAATGGTGTTAGTTATTGACAATTGTCCGCTATAACCAAGGAAGGTATTATCTTGGAGTAACACAGCGGGTCAGACAGCAGCTCTGGAGAAAAGGAATAGGTGATGTTTCGGGTCAAGACCCTTTTTCCTCACAACCCAAAACATCACTTCCATTTCTCCAGAGATGCTGTCTAACCCACTGAGTTAGACAGCTTTTTGTGTCTATCTTCATTTTAAACAACATCTACAGTTCCTTCCTGCACACAATGTGTGTTGTTGAAACAAAGAACTGCAGATGATGGTTAATACACTAAAGGACACAAAGTGCAGGAGTAACTCAACGGGTCAGGCAGCATCTCTGCAGAACATGGATAGGTGACATTGAGACCCTTCTTCAGACTGATTCAGTCTGCTGAGTTACTCCAGCATTTTGTGTCACTTCACCTTAAAACTAGGCACTGATGCCACTGGTCTGTATCAGCAAGCCCTTCCTCACCAACTACCACATGGTCCGGTTGAAATGACTGTTGTTGTGGCTCACGTTGTAGCCCTTCACTGACCGTGCTTTCTTCAGGCCGCCGCTACCGCCAGGATGTGCTTGGTCATTGGTGGAATCTGTCAGCGAGTCCTGAGGAGGAGGAGGAGGCAGCATGGGTGCGGGGAGTGAACAAAGTGACGGCCAACAGGAAGAAGCGGCGGCTGGTGAGCGGGGTGTGAGCCCCACAGACATCTACGCGCGGCAACAGCGTGAAGAAAGTGTTGTCCCCAGGGGCTGCAACATGAGGTGCGACAACAACTGTGTCAACCGGACCTTGCTATTGGTGATGATAGCTGGGGGTAGAGTCGGCGGCTGGGTGTTGTGCGCAGGTACCTCTGCTAAAACCAAAATCTGTTATAAAGAAGTCCGTTAAAATGAGGGTTTACTGTAGTGGCCAACAAGATCTGGGCAGTGCATTATTTGAACGATTTACCACCAACACATAAAAGAGTTTCAGTATTATTATGATAATATACAAAGATTAGTCTAAATTAATTTAGTAAATAAGATAACCTGGTAGTGAAATAAGAAAATAATTCTGAGTTAAGTGCAGTTTCAGTTTGAAGATTTCCATGAAAATAAATCTCACTGAAGATAAATCACTTATCACTATTCACCTTGAACAGATAATGTCATCAAGTATCCATAGCTCGTTTTTATTATCTGATTAATGGCATGTGAAATGCTACTTCTCCTGAAATAATGCATAAATCTTTTTAAGCAAATTAGTTTGATTCCCCCCCCCCCCCCCCCCAAATCCAAAGTGTAATCACAGCTTTTATTCTTATTAACTAAAGCAAAATAATTATTTTATTTGGTTTTCCATGATCTTGCCACCATTCTCTGTTAGTGGTTTATTTTTAGGAAAAGGTAAATAAAGTTCATTACAGATGCCTTCATGTATGTGAATTGGTGTCTTTTTTTGGGTGGAATTAATGAACTGAAAACAGAAGAATCTTTCTTAAAATAATTTGGTAAGTGGTTGTTTAAATAAGTTTGAAATAGACATTCAAAAGAGCTTTTTAAATAATATATTGTAACTACGCACCTGGTAATCTAACTGTGTTCTCTATCCTAAAAAATAATTATAACTTGAAGTAATGCTCAGGGTTTTTATGAGCAGACCTGCTGAGAAGCTGCATGACAACATTAGCTGAATGTGCATGTGTGACCGCTTGGTGCTACATTCTATCTTCCATTGGTTCAAATACTGAGATGAAAACGTTTGAAAGCACACCTAAACAGTGATGTGTATGCATGTACAGGAAAAATAGGAACATTTCAGGTTGTCAGTTTGACAGTGGTGTACATGAGGGTTTGTTTTGGAATACAATATCAACTTGTCAGCATAAACAAGGCATGTTGGTGTTAGTTTGGAATCTCATTGTCGGGGCAAGTTTTTCTGTGTTGGGTTATCCGACAACAGCAGTGCAGATGGTTTAGGGAGCACAGCGGGGCAGCAGTAGAGTTGCTGCCTGACAGCGCCAGAGACCCCATGTTCAATCCTGACTACAGATGTGGTCCGTACGGAGTTTGTACATTCTCCCTGTGACCATATGGGTTTTCACCAGGTGCTCCGGTTTCCTACCACACTCCTAAGACATGCTGGTTTGTAGGTTTATTGGCTTTGATAAAAATTATAAATTGTCCCTAGTGTGTAGGATACTGCAAGTGCACGGGATGAACGCTGGTCGGCACGGACTCTGTGTGCTGAAGGGCCTGTCTCTATACTGTATCTCTACTGTCTAAAGTCAAGATGGACATGGCCAAATGAGAAATTAATGGATGTCCTCTGCGTGAGAGGATGGATGACCACTGCATTGTAAACATTATTCCACAAATTAAAAAGCAAATTAACGATGTTCTTCATATTAAGTAAAAAAGTTTTAATATCAGATTCATGTGACATTAGTTAGTACCTAATACTTGGTTGGATCCTATGTTCCCTGAATAAAGATAAAATTTTTTATAGATGTCTAAATAAAATGGGATCATTAAAAAAAAAATTAAAAAACATTATTGCTAAATAGGTTTGAGGTGAGAGGGGAAAGATTGAATAGGAATCTGAGTGCCACAATTTTCCACTCAGAAGAATGGTTGGTATATGGATGAGCTGCCAGAAATGATAGTTGAGGCAGGTACCATAATAACATTAAAAAGACATTTGGACAAGTGCATGGATAGGAAAATGTTTTGAGTGATATAAGCCGAACACGGGCAGGTGGGACCAGGGCAGATGGGGCATCTTGGTCGGTGTGGGCAAGTTGGGCCAAATAACCTGTTTCCATGTTGTACGACTAAAATATTCTAGGTATTACAAAATTGAGAAAAAGGTAGAAAATTGCAAGACAATTTTCATCATTCTTCACTTTAAGGGACAAGTATATTCATGTATTGTTGAATGAATTTCTGCACTGATTCCACTCTATTGCAGAGCTGCCTCCTCGAAGTCACTTGGGAGTCGGGTTCTGCTTTATAATTTTTTTCCTCATTTGACAATGCCTGTTTTCAAATGTGTTTTCATTTATCGTAAAATTTCCCCTTGGGGAACTGTTTATTAAGAGTATTCAATTATATTAGCATTTTTAATATATATCCTACATCTGAATTTTGAATAAATACTTGTGAAAATTATTTACATACATAATTACATTTCCTGTAGATTCTGGCCGTGAGCTTGTGATCACAGACCCAGTAATTAGGAGTCGGGAGCTCTTCATTTCAGATTATGTAGACACCTACCATGCTGCAGCACTCAGGCAAGTTTGAGTAATTAATGTGATGGTTTATTTGACTAAAGCAGCAAGATTGAAATATTAATTGGTTTTAAAATATTGTCATGATAATATCAATTACAAATGTTTTTTCCTTACAGAGGGAAATGCAATATTATACATTTTTCTGACATATTTGCCGCGAGAGAATTCAAGCCACAACTGGACCAATTTTTTTATATTCTGGGCTACAACCCAGAGACGAGGTAAGGAGGTGACATTTGCAATCAAAAATAATGCAGATGCTGGAAATCTAAAATTACAATACAAGCAACTTTGAATTTTCTGTATTTAAGTCTGAAGAAGGGTCTCGATCTTAAACGTCACCCGTCCCTTCTCTCCAGAGATGCTGCCTGTCCCGCTGAGTTACTCCGCATTTTTGTGTCTTCCTTTGAGTATTTCCAACATTTTCTGTTTTTATTTAAGGAGGTAGTATTTGTTTTGACACCAGTCCTGAACTACTGCAGAAAATATTGTTTAGTCAAATGTGGAGACTGCCTCTGCCTGTATTCATGACAAAGGAAATGAAAGCGTGAGTGACATTGTAAAGGAAATACACTACTAGCTAAACTGATGGAATAATTATAAAATCACGAGAATAGTTATTATAAAAGATACACATTAACATGATCCTGCTCATTGCCATAGCAAATTAATGATGATGGGTTTTGCAGCAATCAATTTCTCAAGATGCTGTTTCATCTTTATTTTTCTCCTTCTATTGTCTCTACCCTCATCGAGTCCCGACACTGAACATGTAAATGACTTCATTCCAACGTCACATTGACTTGTTATCATCCTGAGAGAAAGCGGCCACTTTATTATGTTGGAGGTTACTTCCTGCACATGCAGAAGAGACTATGCATAACCAGAATGGGGATTTAAATTTGTGCTTCACAATATTTATGTGTATGTCCTTAAGTGCCTTATACCGTCTGCAACAATGGTGTCGCCTGATTTAAAGCTGTTTGAATTTTTCATTTAATTTGTTCTTTTTTATTCAGAGATCTGATTGGTATAACAATGTTGTTCTGGCTGTGAAATTTCTCTATTGCCTGTTACTAATGAGATTTCAGTTGGAAAATAAAGCGTGTGTAAAGGGCCTGTCCAACTTGGGCGTCATTTGCACGTCACGCAGGTGGCGCGTGAAGATTTTGTGAATCCCAAAATCCTGGGGCGTCGCGCGCTATCGGGTGTGACTGCCTACGCCACCACACCTTCACCATGCGCGTAATGCACGTCACGTGCACGTCGTGCGTCATGACGCGCAAATGACGCCCAAGTGGGACAGGCCGTTAATTCTACTTGAACTGTGGAAAACAGTAGCATATGATTTTGACTGTCCAAATTTCTAATCACCATCTTGAACTATATAAGACTAATGTGAAGTACTGATGTTTATAAATCAGCAGTCATGACAGTAATTGTGAATATACATTGTTTGTCACACAAATTGATGCAGTATTAAAGTTTACAGATTTCATGTGTTGCTTTTCAACAATGTATTAGTATGACTACATAAAAATAACCAAAGGAACAAATTAAATGTATATAACTTCAGTTCTAATTTTCAGTTAGATGACTTGAATGTGTTTCTGCTTTGACAATATATCTTGTAAATACTTCATGAGAAGTTACCTGTTCCTTGGACCAAACACTTTATTATCTTCACGCACATAGGGAATATTGCAGTTTAAAAATGTTACCTCATTTTGTCTCTGATTCATTTCAAACCTTCAGTAAGTAGGGTTGACGTTATTAGCACAATTAATCACAACAAATTCATTTTGAAACTGATCTAAATTGCCTAATCTAAATTGCCTGATCTAAGTTCCCTTTTCATCCATACTTCTTTTTTAACAAAGAGGCCATGTACATTAGAGGATCTGTCAGTGAGTAACTGTCACATTGTTGAGTCTGTTTACAATGGTTTTGCTCGGTGGAACACTGTAAAAATCGGGTTTCATCCACTACAGAATTAAAACTGATGTCCTTGTATTCTATTTGGTTTCATCTTGTGACAAAGACGTGTGCCTGTCTGAATTCTGCACACTGCTTCTGTTAAATCTATGGGAGAATGGAACAAGAAAGAAATCTTATGTTACATTATTTTCTCACAGATTTCAATGTGGGCAAATAATTATTGCTGATGCACACTACCTCATATTTTGGGAGACCAAAGTTTTTTTTATTGAAGTTTATACTGGATCCTATTTGAATCCAATACTGGATCTGTGCTTTCATGCTGAAGGACAGTGGTAGAGCTTTTACGCTACTTAAAGACTGGTGAAGTGGATCCATATCAGAATATTCTGACACATCAAAGCATTGTTATCAATCGCTCATCTGAAAGCAATATTCTTGTGTATTACTTTCAGTCCTCCAATCTGGTCAGTACTTGTTTATCCAATCTGTATGTTTCCATCGGCAAAGCTATACTCGTTCTTATGCGGAACATAGAGCAGAAGCTCTGAACAACACAGGAACATGTTCATCAGCCCAGGAGGTTTGCGGCGAACATGATGCCAAATTAAACTAATCTCTTCTGCCTGTACAGGATCCATTTCCCTCCATTCCTTGCGTATCTATGTGCCTATCTAAAAGCCTCTTAAATGCCATTTTCATATCTGCTTCCACCATCACCTGTCAGAGCAATCCAAGCACCTACCATTCTCTATGTAACAACAAAACTTGGCCTGCACATCTCATTTAAACTTCCCCCTCTTTCATCTTAATGCTATGTCCTCCAGCTTGGGAAAAAGATTCCGACTGATAAGGCGAACAGCATTGAACACAATACTCCAAATGCAGCCTAAACAAAGTTTTATAAAGTTGTCAAATGACTTCTTGACTTTTATACTTAGTGCTTTGACAAATGAGGGCAAGCATGCCATACACTTTATTTCCCACTTTATCTACCTGTATAGGGAACGATTGAGTTGGACCCGAAAATCTCTCTGAACATCAATGCTTTTGAGGGTCTTGCCTTTAACTCTATCTTTTCCCCTTATATTTGACCTGCCAAAGTGCATCAGGGGCCTAGATTAAACTCCCATCTGCCATTTTTGCGCCCATATGTGTAACTGATCTATGTTTTGCTGCATCTGTTGACAGCTTTCTTCACTATTCAACTCCACCAATTTTGGTCCATCTGCAAAACTTACGAACCAACCCATCTACATTTTTCTCCATGGTAGGCAAAAAAGCTGGAGAAACTCAGTGGGTGAGGCAGCATCTATGGAGCGAAGGAATAGGCGACGTTTTGGGTCGAGACCCTTCTTCAGACTGGTCTTCAGTGCAAAAATGAGAGCAGACAGATCAAGCATTGCACTGCAAAATCAAAGTGCAAAGTTCAGTCTCAACCGCAGCGTTGCCTATTCCTTTGCTCCATAGATGCTGCCTCACCCGCTGAGTTTCTCCAGCTTTTTTGTCTACCTTCGAATTTTCCAGTATCTGCTGTTCTTTCGTAAATAAATAGATTTTTCTCCAAGTAGTTTGTACATATCCCGAACAGCGGAGGCCTCAGCCAAGGTTCATGTGGAACACCACAGGTCACAGGCCTCCAGGGAAAATAGCACTCTTCCACCGCAACTCTGTCTTCTATGCGTAAGCCAGATCTGAATCCAAACCGTCAAGTTACCGTGGATCCCATGCAACTTAATCTTCTGAATCAGCCATGTGTACTCCATGTGTCGGAGACACATCTTTGTAGCACTTTATGGAGTATCCACTGAAAATCTGTTAGTTCTTCCTAAATGCCCATTAAATTTGCTGAGAGCTCTGTTGACAGGCAATTAACATGTTGTCTAGTCAGTTAACAAAGACACTATTCAACAGAAAAACACCAATGAGTCTACATTCAGTCAGCATATTAAACTTGTCTTTGATAGGAACCAAAAGCCCTATTAATTGACCAGCTTGCTAGACCTTGTAAAATTTGTCTTTTGCATCCTGATGTAATTTGGCCACCCTTTGTGGCCTCCAATGCAAAAACTAAGGAAAGAGGACACAATTAAAATTGCAGTTTTGCAGCGGAAAGAATGATCTACAAATATTAATTTTAATAAGGTAAACAGAAATACAGAATCTTTTAGTTTCCCTTTTGGCTTCTTGGACGTCGGACATACTGGTTTGAACACACAAGAAGTTCAAAGCTAGTGCCTTGCAGTAAGTATGTGTTCTGTTTAAGGATGTGCTTTTATTCTTGTTTTTCTCCACGGCGATCCCTTCCCTTCCGCAGAACACTTGCTACAAAACCGTTTTAGCTACTTCTGCACGTCACCTATCACTGTAGCACCACATGTACTTCAGTCACAGTCAGCGGTGAAGTATTGTCGGGGAGTGGAGGATATCAGTGGTCCGTGCATGCATGGTTATTTATTGGAAGCTATTTGTACAAATTGAATGCAGCTGACAGGTCAGTCTGCTTTTCCTGCAAGAAATGAAAAACAAGTCTGCTGTGGTGCCAGGATTTTTTTAGTTTTAAGAAAGCTTTCCATACCACTAAATAATTGGCCCCTGGTGTGCAAAATGCAAAGCAGGATATCATCTGTTAGAAATGGTATTGCTTATTCCTGAAATGGCAAATGTAACCATTTTTCTGGCATCTCCCTCAGAGCTTAACCATCTTCAAAAACTGAAGCAAGATATTCAATCCAGTGATTATATGTGGATTGACTGATTTCACAGCATTCACTGAAATACTTGTCTGGAACAATGGTTGTGGGAACTGATAAAACCTAGTTTGGCTTCTGGAACTAAATGTTGGACCTTGATCAACTCGCGAGGGAGCCATGGTTCTTTCTGTGTTTAAGCAGTGTTACAATTAGAAACTATTTTATTGCTATCCCTTTATGCCTGTGTTTTTGAACTGAGGAAAAAAAGTAAGGCCATTGTTAATGTGCTGATCATTTCTGTTGCTTCATGCTGCTTAATGTGAAACTCATTGATATGGGCACAACAAAACATTAAGTCCATATTTTAAAACTACATGGGATGTTTTTAATTATTCTCTGAGGATCCTTACTGGTCAGCTATGTCAACAGTACAGTTGTGGTTTGAAACTTGACGCTATAGACTGAGCTGCTAGATCGTGTAACAGTTACATTATTGAGATGAGATCCTATCTCTCCTATCAGCCTAATTAAAAGATTCCAGAAGATTCTGGGAACAAGGAGAGATTATCTTTAATGTTGTGTTCATTAAATATTTCTTGATCAACAGCAATGTGTCACAGTGGCGCAGCGGGTAGAGCTGCTGCTTCACAGCGCCAGAGGCCCGGGTTCGATCCTGACTTTGGGTGCTCTCTAAGTGGCGTTTGTACCTTCTCTATATGACCGCATGGGGTTCCTCCTGGTCCTCTGGTTTCTTCCCACATCCCAAAGAATTGCGGGTTCGTAGGTTAATTGGCCTCTGTAAATTGCCCATAGTGTGTCGGGACTGGATACGAAGGTGGGATAACACAGAACTAGTTCGAACGGGTGATCGATGGTTGGCGTGGATTAAAGGGTCTGTTTCCATGCTGTACCTCTAAACCAAACTAAATTAAACATCGATGATGACATTTATCACTGCCTTCAATGTGTCAGTGCAGTCTTTGGTTGATTGAGGAACGAGAATCAGGACCTGGGCTGCAATGATCCTTGCCCTCCTTTAGGTATCCTTGATCTAGACTACCTACTCCTCATTAGGAGGTTAAGCAAACCAAAATCTAACGCAATCACACTTAGTTGTCGGAATTGCTTGCCATTATGACTGATGAAGGAGCATTTGAGACAGTATTGAGGACCTTGAAGCTGTGGACCAAGAGCACAGAGAATAAACGGCAAAATGGCATAAATGGCAAAAATAACGTACCACCTCATCTACCATCCATCTACTCCCGTCAAGCCATGCTTACACCGTCTATGGAAGAATCTGTGGTTCTCCCATTGATCTCATGAACTACCTCAAAACTGGAGTGAAGCAAGTCATTTTCAATGCAAAGGGACTGCCTAAGATGAAGTAATATTGACTTATAGACCAATTTCCCCACAGGCTATGAGAGTATCTCTAGTGTCCAACATTGAGGCCTTAGTTACCTACGTTGGGAAGGCCACGCTGTTCATTAGCCAGAATGATCATTTTGTTGTATTTACTCAAGTATTTTGTTGTATTTACTCAAGCATAAAACAATCCCACTGACCTGTTGGAATCACTGGATATTAAGACTGACGAAGGAGCATTCGGGACAGTATTGCGAGCCTTGAGGCATCAGTAGAACAAAGAATACCTCTCTGTACGCGTTTGCGAACAGCAGGTTTCTTACCTTGAAAAACCCACCTAATTTGACTGTTTTGGAACTTGTGGCATCCTGTACTATGCTAATGTCAACAAAGCTGTTGGTGACTGTGTGCTGTCATAGTGATAAGCTCCTAATGCATGATGCAGTAGCTGCTGAGTTAAGAGTCATCTGTCATATGTGGCAATGTCAGGGATCCAGACCTCCTGATGCTGATTTATGCATTGGCCTAATGTTGTTGTGGTTGCACATTGACATGAATGAAGTGAAATAATTTGAGAGGCTACAGAGCCCGCAGTGTTATTGGCCTCTGTAAAACCATTTCACTGGTTTGAAATTCTGTCCCCATGATGGATGATGATAAGTTATTGTAGAGCTCTTCCCTGCAAGTTATTTTTATGAATACTTCTTTATCTAACAGGTAACAGTGGAGAACTGTAAAATCTGTAATTTGTGAGGAAAAAGGCTTGTGGAGCTGAGAGGAATCAGCTGCAAATCTGAAAGGGAGACAGAAAATGTAAATTTCGGGTCACGACTCGAAACGTCACCTATTCCTTCACTCCATAGATGCTGCCTCACCCGTTGAGTTTCTCCAGCATTTTTGTCTACCTTTGATTTCTCCAGCATCTGCAGTTTTTTCTTAAACACAAAATGTAAATTGTGCATTTGAGAAAGATATACTTAAAATCATTACAGTTGTTGAGTGGCCCAATTTAACTGTCCACTTTTTTAAAGGCTTAAAGCTAACTCCCTGATTTACATACATGCCATGATTGGTGCAGCGGTAGAGCTGCTGCCTTACAGCGCCAGAGACCCAGGTTCGTTCCTGACTATGGGTGCTGTCTGTATGAAGTTTGTACATTCTCCCTGTGACCACGTGAGTTTTCCCCAGCTTAATTAAAATTGTAAATTATCCTAGTGTGTAGGGTAATGCTATTGCATGGGGTGATCGCTGGCCAGCGCGGACTCAGTTGGACGAAGGACCTGTTTCCGTGCTGTAGCTCTAAAGTCTAAGACACTTCAGTGCAGTGCTGAGGGAGTTCTGTATTATTGGTGTGGCACCTCTTGAGTGAGGTGCCAGGTCTAGAAACAGGCGAAAGTTAAAAATGGTTTAACAAGAGAAAAATCTGGAAACACTCACAAGATTAGACAGTCTCTGTGATAAGAGGAACAGAGATGACATTTTAGGTCAAAGACCCTTTGTTGGGATTATTTGACCTGAAAGATTAATGCTGTTTCTCTTTCCATAGTTGCCCGAACTACTGAGTGTTCCCAGCTCCTCCTGTCGTTATTTTGGATTTCCAGCATCTGCAGATTTTTCCTTTTTGTTTACTGTACAGTTTACTGTTATAGTATTACATGAAGGAAAGCCTGCTGGTGTTCTGATCAATATATCAAGTTGGAGATTGCCTTGAGTAACAATACATTCATTGAAAAAATAATTGACTAAATAAAGCTGCTGTCAACATTTTCCTTTTTTATTTATGACTTTTTTGATTATTATACTAGATTATACTATTATTATTACTAGTCATCGAACTATGCACTTTTGACATTTTATGAGACTTAACGTTTTGTATAAAAATAATTATTGAATTCAAGCTGTGCTCAAATTCTTCTTCTTGTTCTATTTGTTTGTGCTTTTTATTCTTTTGCTTAAAACATTTTTTTTCCCTGTTATATGTCTGCCTGTAATCCTGACATCTGAAAGCCATAAAGATTAATAGCTTCCAGGCAGGGAAAATGAGAGCAAGATGAATTGTTTTTAAGTTGGCACATGTGAGTTCTTTATTAAATACAACAGAACATGAAAATATAACAAATTAGATTCACAGATGATTTAAAAGCTATATCTTAGCTTACACCAAGATGTGGCTTAATAAAGCTTACAAGCAATGTTGACATTTGTTTAATAAAACTGTTTTGGAAAAAAGCAGCTTAGAACAAAGGTATCCTATTATGTAGTCATGATAGGTACCCTGATAAATTATGAGTGGGTATTTTTCACTTAATACATCAAACTATTTCTCTACAGCAAAATCTCACCAATAACATAGAGATAAATGATCAGTTAATCTGTTTTTGGTGATCTTGGTTGAGAGAAGGTTGTTAACGGGGCATAAAAAAAGTTTGAACAGTTGACAATAGATAGGATCTTTGATTTTTTTAATCAAAATAGGCAATTGATGTTAAATTTAATTTGCTGTTTAGGTGAATTTTCTGTTTTAGTGTGTCCAGATAATAGCAATTATGCTTTCTGGCTGTGATTCTTCAGCAACAAAGTACTTTGGGTATCCTGAGAATGTGCTTGTACTACACGTTAATTATTTCTTGTGTAAATGTCTGGCTACTTAGCTCAACAATACAGAGCTCTCACAGCACAGATTACTTTGTGCACCCATTCCTAGATTGAGTTGTGATCATATCTTAAACTGATACTTGAAACTCAGTCTTGCTTTGGATAAAACAAGTCCTAATCACTAATTTGTAAACTTCAGGAAAGGACAATCTGGGATTATCCATCATTTTTTGAGTTTGTTTGCTACCATAGTTGGATACTTGAAAAATCCTGTGCCTTTCTGTATTTACAAAATAACCGTTTAATGTTTACTTGGAAGAATTCCTTTAAAACTCTTCTAAAAACATAATTTTTAGTCATTGTTTTCTACAGACATTACTGCGAATAAAATGTAAACATTTTGGCATTTTAATTCCATTCTAATCAAAAGCGAATGATTTCTTAATAGAAACAAGAAACTGCAGATGCTACTTTACAAAATCGACACAAAGTGCAGGAGTAACTCAGCGTGTCGGGCCGCATCTCTGGAGAATGTGGAAAGGTGATGTTTTTGGGAGCCCCTCCCCACGTCCCCTACATGTCGCACTTATTTCTCCGCTCTCCTCTTTTACCTACATTCCTTCCTCCATCTTTACAATTCGCATCTCTACAATCCTTTTGTCTTTTCATCTCTGGCCTTCTTCCAAATATCTGCCTATCACACGCCCTCCCCTCACTTCTATCAACCTATCTTTGTCCTTCCCCTCCCCTCATCCAGCTTTCTTCCATCCCACTGCAATCAGTCTGCAGAAAGATCTCAACCTGAAATGTCACCTATCTGTATTCTCCAGGGATGTTGCCTGACCCGCTGAGTTACTCCAGCACTTTGTATCACTTTGAATGATTTCTGAGATGGAAGGTTGAATGAGGCAGTGTCGATGTTATTCTTAAGGCGCTGGACAGGCCGCAGTTGGAGTACTGTGAGCAAATTTGAGCCCCATATCTGAGGAAGGATGTGCTGGCTCTAGAGAGGGTCCAGAGGAGGCAACAAGAATTATTCCAGGAATGAGTGGCATAGCATATAATGGCGCTTGGCAGCACTGGACCTCTACTCACTGTTTAGAAGGTTGAGGGGTGACCCCATTGAAACCTACAGAATAATGAAAGGCAGAGTGGATGTGGAGAGGATATTTACACTGGTGGTGGGAGAGTCTAGAACCAGAGGTCATAGCCTCAGAATTAAAGGGCGCTCTTTTAGAAATGAGGTGAGGAGGAACTTCTTTAGTCAGAGGGTAGTTAATCTGTGGAACTCATTGCCACAGAGGGCTGTGCAGGCCAAGTCAGTGGATATTTTTAAGGCGGAGATGGACAAATTCTTAATTAGAACGGACGTCACAGGTTATGGGGAGAGGCATGCTCCTTTGGAATGCTGCTATGTATCTCCAAAGCTGCAATAAAACTGCCTTTGAAGGATTCATTGGAGCAGATTATTGATTGAATATTGCTGAGGTCTGGAAATAGGAAGGAAATTTAATATAATATAAAGAAAAGTATAAACTCAATGAACAGGACACAAATTTACAAGAGTTGTGGAGCCTTTTACATTTGCAATATAACCAAGAGAAAATCTTATCCACCTAAAACCATTGTTTACTGGATCTTGCAGTTCTATCATGCAAAAATCGCAATTTTACTCATCTTTAGTGCAGATACGAAGGAAGAAAATATAAAGTCAGTACTTTTGGAACGTTGAATAAATGAGTAGCAGTGCAGATTTCTCCTCTGTGCTACAAATGTAGTCTAGTTTAGACATACAGCATGGAAACTAGTTGTTTGGTCCACTAAGTCGACACAAACCATTGAAACTTGAGACTTAACTTTTTTCGTTCATTTTTCACAATAGGGACACAACTGGCACCATCAGGTGCTTCGAATGGCCCTTGTGGATGTGGTGGAGAGTCACCCGCTGCTGCTTTCTTGGTGAGAGCACTTGGTATTAATGTGTAGGGACTTCTAGGATTGAGAACTAGTGAATTCTCCAGGTCAGAATGGTGGACAAATTGCGAGGAATCCTGCAGATGGTGCTGTTTCCACCTACCTACAGAACCTGAACTACTTGATGGTGGAGTAGCGGATTCGGGGTTATGGACAATGGACAAAAGGTGCAGGAATAGGCCATTCGGCCCTTTGAGCCAGCAGTGCCATTCATTGTGATCATGGCTGATCATCCACAATCAGTACCCTGTTCCTGCCCTCCCCATATCCCTTGACTCTGCTATCTTTCAGAGCTCTATCTAACTCTCTTGAAAGCATCCAGAGAATTGGCCTCCACTGCCTTCTGAGGCAGAGAATTCCACAGATTCGCAACTCTCCGGGAGAAAAACTTTTTCCTCATCTCCGTTCTAAATGGCTAACCCCTTATTCTTAAAGTGTGGTGCCTGGTTCTGGACTCCACCAACATTGGGAGCATGTTTCCTGCCTCTAGTGTGTCCAATCCCTTAATAATCTTATATGTTTCAATATGATCCCTTCTAAATTCCACTATATACAAGCCCAGTCGCTCCATTCTTTCAACATATGACAGTCCCACCTTCCTGGGAATTAACCTCGTGAACCCACGCTGCACTCCCTCAATAGCAAGAATGTCCTTCCTCAATTTTGGAGACCAAAGCAGCACACAATACTCCAGGTGTGGTCTCACTAACGCCCTGTACAACTGTCTATTGTCTATTGAGGGTTATTTTTGGTTAAACCTAGGCCAGAATCTTCAGTTGGTTTTATTTGTGGTAAACAGTGTAACCATTGTGTGCTGATTGAGGAGGAAATAAATATTTAGGGTGGTGGATGGGGCGCCAGTCAAACAGATGATGTCTTGTCCTAGAATGTGTTGAGCTGCTGGAGTTACATTTGTCCAGACAAGTGGAAAATATCATCAGGCTCCTCTTGTAGATGTGAAAAGGCCTGATGGTGTCAGGAGGTGAGTCTTTCGTGTGGTGTGCACAGCCTAAAGTTGTAGGACAACTTGTTTGATCTTCTGTATGTGCACGTCGAGTTGATTGCATTAGTCGAAACAGGGCGGACCACGTGAAGGTTGCAATCTTTCACCCCAGGAGATTAGGCATTTGCTGTGGTATATCCAGACTCAGATCTTCGGCTGTGTCCACGGTATTTATGGGGTTTTTGATGGTGGGCAACTTGACAATGTTAAAGCATTGAATATTGTGGATGGTTGATTGATCTTAATTATTGGAAGTGGCCATTATCTGATATATTTGTGATGCAAATATAACACTTTGCACTGTGCTGGAGTCTTATCTGGACTTGTTGCATGCAGGTATGTTGGTCAACTGGAATGGAACAGTGTGAAATTATCAGCAAAAATGCTCATTCGTTACCTTATGATGGCATAAAAGGCATCGGTGAAGTTGCTAAAGATGCTTGGGCCTTTTGAGGAACTGTAGGACAAAGGTCTGGGAAAGGAGATAGACTCCAATAATCTTTATACTTATTAACGTTAGTGTTACCAGGTTGTTTTGATGCCAGTACCAGTCAGATGTTGTCTTTGCCATCAAGAGAATTCACTCCCGTGTCACCACTGGAATTCAGCTCTTTGGCCCCTTCTTCGACCAAGGCTTTGATCCAAATGTTCTGATCAAAACCTATATTGATATTGAAGTAAATGTTAAAGACAGTGCTTTAAGAATTCGTTGAATTGGTGAGCAAGTGTTCCATGCAGCACTTGTATGACACCCTCCATAGTTTTGTTTTGATGACTGTATGTTGTCTGGTAGTTAGCTGGATTAGATTCATCCTGCTGTTACTGAATAAAACATACCTGGGAAATTTCTACATAGTTGGATAATGCCAGTAATAATGCACCAGAATGGCCTATCTAAAGGTATCTTAGATTTGGAGCATGGTTCTTCAGTAATATAGTCAATATTTTGTCTCAGCCCATAGCCTTTGCTGTATACAGGAAGGAGATAGGCAACTTGGTAATGTGGTGTTAGGACAACACCCTCGTGGTGGACAACATGCCCCAATATACATCAATGATGCCTAGGTGGAAATGGTTGAGAGTTTTATGTTTTTGGTGTAATTATTACCAACGATCTGCCGTGGTCCAATCACCTTGAAGCGATAGCCAGGAAGGCACAACAACTCCTCTACTTCCTCAGGAGACTGAATAAGTTTTGCATGTCTCCAATTTCACAGATGCACCATAGAAAGCAGACTGTCGGGTTGCATCACAACTTGGTTTGGAAACAGCTCTGCCCAAAATCACAATAAATTGCAGAGAGTTGTAGTTGCAGCCCAGACCATCACACAGACCAGACTCCACATCATTGACTCCACCTACACCTCGTGCTACCACGAAAAAGCAGCCAACATAATCAAAGACCTTTCCTGTCCCCGGTCACTCCTCAACCTACCTGCTCTCGTCAGGCAGAAGAGACAGAAGCTTGAAAATATGCACTTTCAGACGAAGGGACAGCTTCTACCCCTCTGCTGTCAGGCTTCTGATTGGTCCTTCCATAAGCTAGGATACAGTCGTGATCTTCAACTTACCTCGTTGCAGACATTGGACTTTGTCTCTGGAACTATTGCACTTTAATGCTGAGAAGTATATTCTGCACTCTATCTTTTCCTTCGCTCTACCAATTGTACTTGAGTTTAGCTTGATTGTATTTATGAATAGTATTATCGGATTTGATTGGATAGCATGCAAAAATGAAGGCTTTTGCTGTACCTCAGTACACATGTCAATAATAAATTTAAACCTCAGTCATTCCTGATTTTGTTCAAAGCACACAGTGCTGGAGTAACTTGGCTGGTCAGACAGCATTTGTACAGGACATGGATAGAGAAGAAGGGTCCCAACCTGAAATGTTGCTCATCCTCCACAGATGCTGCCTGATCTGTTGAGTTACTCCAGCAATTTGTGTTTTGCTCAAGATTTCAGCATCTACAGTTCCTTGTGTCTTCATGATATTATTTGCAATGAATCTAACTGTCGTAAAGGTACCTTCTGATGGTGGTGATTTCAAAGAAGAATCTAAGGTTACCAGTAATAATTTATTTACATGTGGTTAGTACGTTGTTAGTAATTTGTTAGTACTCAAATAATTTACAAGTGATGTAAATTATCTTATGAAAGTGTTTCAAGGGAATTACCATTCTTCTTCCACTTATTCTTGGGTCATTGAATGAGTGACTGTCAGAGGCTGAGGAAGACCTGATATAAACATATAAAATAATGAGAAACATAGATATGGTAGACAGTCAGAACTTTTTTCTCTAGGGTGGAAATGTCAAGAACTAGAGTAGATGTGTGGGGCAACTTTTTTTTACACAGAGTGGTGAGTGTCTGGAACTCACCGCCAGGGGTGATAGCGGAGAGAGATAAGATGGGGGGATTTAACAGGCTTTTGGATAGGCATAGTGGTGAGCAAGGAATGGAAGGATATGGATCACGTTCTGGCAGAAATTAATTTAACTTGGCATCATGTTCAGCACAGATATCAAACCTGCAAACATTAGGTGAGAGTTGAGATTGAGAAATCTGGACCCATCCTACGACAATGTCTACGACAAGCTACGTCGGCCGGCGACACAATTCCTCGCGAATTGGGACGTCCACTTACGACCACACAGGCGATAACCGAAGTCAAGTTACGTCCACTCGCGACAAGATACCACAAGCTACGATGTTTAATTTAAGCTTAGAAGTTGGGAATCTAACTTGATAATTCTTTAGTTTGTTTCTGCCCATTTAAAACTAAATTCCTGAAAATAAATTTAATACACGCTCACTTCACAGATAAATATACAAAGTAATCATGAACAAAATATGTACTGTGCAAAGTCACTGTCAGTGAAGCCGCGCAACTTCTAAATTCGCCAAAGTGCAATGATGAGCTGAGATCGTCTGCACGTATAACGTACCCAGACTTGATCTGCCGATGTTACTCAATTCCATGTTGCGCGGGTGTGGGCATAACGAACGTATATATATGCAGCCTATGGCATACGGCTTATGGGAACTCTGACAGCCGTTTTACTTTGGATCAATTGTTGTCGGTAGATGCTGATGCATATTAATAGTGTGCGATGGGCTTAAGCCAATTAAATTGCTCGTTCTTTACGGGAAACCCGTCGACAGAAAAACTTATCTCATTGGTGAGTCACTCTAGAGTGTGGAGGAGATCTGGAAGCATGAGAAATTCTGTGATCAGCGTGAGAATTGCGTGACATGCGTGACTCTCATGCTCAATGCGTGAGAGATGGCAGCACTGAGATATTGTGGGCCAAACGGAGATGAGGTAAAACTATTTCACACAGAGAGTTGTGAATTTGTGGAATTCTTCGTCTCAGAAGGCAGTGGAGGCCGATTTACTGGATGCATTCAAAAGAGTTAGATAGGGCTAGCGGAATCAAGGGGTATGGGGAGAAGGCAGCAACGGGGTACTGATTATGGATGCTCAGCCATGATCACATTGAATGGTGGTGCTGGCTCGAAGGGCCAAATGATCCACTCCTGCACCCATTGTCTATGTATCTATGTACCATGCCTACTTTTTGTTTGCTGGCGAGGAGTGAAGTTCTTCAAAAAATAACTGGGAGATGCGAGAGGCTGCAGATGCTGAAATCTATAAAGCTAGCAAAAAAAGAGATCCTAGATGAAGGGTCTTGACCTGAAATGTTGACTGTCCATTTCCCTCCACAGATGCTGTCTGACCTGCTGAGCTTATCAAGCAGTCCTCTTGCTTTGCTCAAATAATCTATTAGGTGCAAATTTAATTATTTCTATTTGAAGTTGAGGACTGTTGTACAATTTGATTGTTGCCATTAGAAGCCGCCACACACAATTCCTATTTCCAGATGGCTTGTTTGTTCCACAGATCATTGTGAACTAAAGTAACGCATGCAAAAGACCCAGTCTAAGAACTGCAGATGGCACAAGTATATATCACACCAATTATGCATGATAGAACATTAGAATTTATCCCCTGTGCTGGTGAAAGTGGTTCTACTAAAATAATTATTCTAAAATAAATTGTGCGAGTGGTTTGTGAAATCTTGTGAAATGGTTTATGACAGACATGCTGAGCAGCCCGCTGATTTGTCTCTAATTCTAACTTTGCCTTTCCATTCTTCTGCTTTGAGTAACATGCTTCGGATTTATCATAATTTGCATGGTTTAGGATAATTTATTCTGTACAGTTACTTGCTTTTTCCTCTCCCCTTAAGAAGAGTAATTTGATCGCTTTGCAGGGATGGAGCTTATTGCTTGCACTAAAATACAAATTGTGATCTGTTGATTTATTGTTGCAGACCAAAGGCAGAATCTCACGAAGCAGTCCATAAACAAACCACAAGTGCTATTGAAATTCACAATTGTTGCAATATTGGTAAAAGTGGACTCGTGCTGAAGAGGATTGGCATGTGGATGCATTGTTTCTCTAATGAGAACTACATTCACCTATGAAGACAGATACAAAAGCTGGGATAACTCAGCGAGTCAGGCAGCATCTCTGGAGAAAAGGAATAGGTGACGTTTCAGGTCGAGACCCCTGTTCCTTTTCTCTAGAAACATAGAAAATAGGTGCAGGAATAGGCCATTCGGCCCTTCGTGCCTGCACCAATGGTGCAGGCTCGAAGGATCTAAAGATGTATAAAGATGGTGCCTGACCTGCCGAGTTACACCAGGTTTTTGTGACTGTCTTCGGTTTGCACAAGTATCTATCTGCAGTTCCCCCTACACATACATTTACTACCCTTTGTTCCGAAATAGTGGGCGAGTCATCACCTGCTGTTCAGACGTACGATGGTGCAATATGGCTGTTGATTTCGAAACATATATGGCACATTGAATATTGATGTTTGGAAGTGCTCTGCAGCCTCCTGCGCTACCTGCAAGTTTCCTGTTTGACCATTCCACACGATTTCTCGATGCAGAGTCTCATCCCAAAACACGGACCATCCCTTTCCCTCCATGGATGCAACCAGACGTGCTTCAGTTGCTCTAGTATTCTTCTCTTTTAAGACAGTTTGATTACTGGACTGCAACAACCACGTCTCATATTTCTTTGTAAAGTCTTTAGAGATTGGTATTGCATTTCACTGCACCTATTCCTACATTCTGATCATTTGATTTACAAATTTTGGCTATATTGTCATTGCTCTGGGGTATGTGTCTTTGGTTTCTGAAGCTAGTTTTCATTGCAACAAATGTGGGCCACTATCTGTGCAGACAAATACATTACATCCCAAATTCCTACAATGCACTTAGTCGTAGAGCCACACAGTATGGAAACATGCCCTTCAGCCAAACTTGCCCATACCGACCAAGACACACAAAATATTTTACACAAGATGCATCTCCACCAGTCCCACCTGCCAGCGGTTTGCCCATAAACCTCTAAATCTTTCCTATCCTTGTACATGTCCAAATATATTTTAAATGTTGTTATAGTGCGTGCCTCAACTACCTCCTCTGGCACCTCGTTCCATATACCCACCACTATGTGAAAAGGTTGTCCCTCTGGTTCCTAGGAAATCTTTCCCCTCAAACCTATGCCTTTAGTTCTTGATTCCCCAATACTCCATAAAAAGCCTTCTCCCAGTCTTTCGACTAAAGACATTTTGCTGAATGGATTTTTTTCCTGGGAGACATCCCTTTCATAAGTGGACAGCCGTATTTCTAACAGTAGCAATAGGTCAATAGCTCTACAGGTGCATATGTCTACAGAATCCAATGCAGTTATTTACCGAGACTACTAAGCACTTCTTGAACCTGTGACTTCTATTATCTTGGAGAACAAGGGAAGCAGGTGCTCAAGAATACAGCATGTTTCCATCTAAGTCGTACAGCATTCTGAATACATCATTCTGAAGAAAGGTCTCGACCTGAACCGTCACCCATTCTTCTCTCCAGAGATGCTGCCTGTCCCGCTGAGTTACTCCAGCATTTTGTGTCTACCTTCGAATTAAACCACCATCTGCAGTTCTTTCCGACACATCCTGAATATATCACAATTTCATCATGGTTCTTTGGATCTAAATCTGGAGTTCCCTACCCAACAGCATTTGGAAGTTCCTTCAACAGTTCATGAAGGTGATTCACGGGCACTTTACTCTTATGTTTTCATTCTTGCCGGAAACAGAACCCAAATACTTCAAAATATTATTCATGGATCTTTGAAGTTCCAATAGACCACATGGTGAGAAATAAAATTTCAAGGTCCGGTAGAGCAGAATAAGGCACAGGAAAAGGGTGGCGCAGTTGGGAGAGCTACTGCCTCACATGCAAGAAACCCTGGGTCAATCCTGACCTTGTGTGCTGATGTCTGGAGTTTGCACAGGTACTCTGTGACTGTGTGTGTTTCCTCTGGGTGCAATGGTTTCCATCCACATCCCAAAGATGTGTGGACTTGTAGGTTAATTGACCTTTGTAAAATTGTCCCTAGTGTGTAGTGAGTGGATGAATAGGTGGGATACAATAGAACTAATGTGAATGGTTGATTGATGGTTGGTGTGGACTAGGTGAGCTGAAGGGCCTATATCCATGCTGTATCTCTAAACCACACCTCTGCTCTCTGCATTCAACCTCCAGTTTTGTTAGGAATCATAATTTTATTACCAAGAATAATTTTCTTCATTTGCACATCTTGGATTATAAAATGTGGTCGACATCAAATGAATACTCATCTTGCATAATTCCAATTTTTGACCATGTTCATTGAACTCACAGATTTTCCAGGACATTGCAGCACCACAACACAAATTACATTCTGCAACAAACATTTGTTAGACAAATATTATTTTGTTAAACTTGTATTTTACCTGAAATTGGTAATCTCAGAATGAAGTCCTGAGAGTTCTATAATACCTCAGAGGAAGATGAGATGCTGTTCCTTGAGCTTCAGATGGGCATTGCTAAAGTTATTTAAGAGCCTGAAGACAAACCTGCTCAAGAGAGTTGCGGTTTGGTGAACTGACAGATACCATGACGTGGCCGAACGTCTGCTCTCCGATTCCCCCACTTACCTCCCTTTCGACAATGACCCCATCACTGAAAAGCAAGCCACTGAGTCCCAAACAATTCCTGATCTAATTTTTAGAGGTAGTTCCCTCCATAACCTCCAACTTCAAAGATTCGCTGACCCTGCACCGCCTCTTTCTATCCCCTCCACAAATGACACTGTTCAGGTGGATCAATTGCTTCACCCTGCTCCTGCCCCGTAGAAGTAAATTCTTTCAATCTTGACTCTTCTTTCTTCTTTTGTTCAGTCCTTTCCCACTAGCATCTCTTACATCTCTGATGTCTTCTGCCACCTGATCTTTTCCAGTTTTCCTATTCTCAACAAGCTCATCCGCACAATGGTTACCCAATCCGTCTATATCTTCACATCACGCAGAGTGGCCTGAAGCCTCGCATCTCTTCATTGAAGCACAACAAACATTTCCAACAAGCCATTCTTCCAATTTAGTGTGTTGCATTTGGTGCTTTTGATGGACTCTCCTGTACATTCAAGGAATGAAATGCAGATTGGCAGTGCAGAAGGATGAGATTAATCTTCCAGTCACCACACTTCAATTCTCCACTATGCACCCACTTTGGCCTCTCAGTCCGTGGCTCCTTTATTGCTTTACTGGTGCCCAGCATAACATCAAGGATCAAAATAATTGATGCCTTGACAACTTTTGTTCCTTTATTTTCTTTACCTTTCCCCTGCACAACTTAAAATACACTACACCTCACTTCTGAAGCTCTTCAACCTGATGTCAAATATGTTTCTCTCTCCAACTAATGCTGCATGACCTGCAGAGTGCCTCCAATATTGTGGTTTATTGTGTGTTTTAATTTGGTTTCATCGAAAATAAAATTTGACTTTTTGTAGTTGGTATGTGAAAGGAGTTATGAACAGGCAATTAACATTCCTACAGGGAGAGGGAGTACTTTTGTATCAGAGTTTAAAAATATGCATTGGAGCCTTACAATTTCATCCTAATTATCAATGTTATATAAATCATATCTTTTTGATGAATATCTAAACAGCAGCGAATAAATCTTAAGAACATATGAACATAATGTAAAAGTTTTTCTCGGCTGAGTATAATATCTTGCAGTGTTTAAGAAAGAACTGCAGATGCTGGAAAAATCGAAGGTAAACAAAAATACTGGAGAAACTCAGCGGGTGAGGCAGCACTATGGAGAGAAGGAATAGGCGGCGTTTCAGGTCGAGACCCCTCTTCAGACTGATGTCGGGGGGGCGGGAAAAAGAAAAGAAGAGGCGGAGACAGTAGGCTTGTGGGAGAGCTAGGAAAGGGTTAGGGGAAGGAGGAAGAAAGCAAGGACTATCTGAAATTGGAGGTCAATGTTCATACCGCTGTGGTGCAAACTACCCAGGCAAAATATGAGGTGCTATTCCTCCAATTTGCGCTGGGCCTCACCCTGGCAATGGAGGAGGACAGAAAGGTCAGATTCTGAATGGGAGGGAGAGTTGAAGTGCTGAGCCACTGGGAGATCAAGTTTGGTTAGTACGAACTGAACGGAGGTGTTGGGCGAAGCGATCGCCAAGTCTGCGCTTGGTCTCACCGATGTAGAGAAGTTGACACCTGGAACAGTGGATGCAGTCGACGAGGTTGGAGGAGGTGCAGGTGAACCTCTGCCTCACCTGGAAAGACTGCTTGGGTCCTTGGATGGAGTCGAGGGGGGAGGTAAAGCGACCAGTGTAGCATTTCCTGTGGTTGCAAGGGAAAGTACCTGGGGAGGGGGTGGTTTGGATGGGAATGGGCAAATTGACCAGGGAGTTACGGAGGAACGGCAGAGCTGCCAACTCTCATGCATTGACGTGAGGCTCACGCATTTCGCCCAATTCTCACGCACTCATGCGGATCACAGAATTTCTCACGCTTTGTTGTGAGACATTCTGTGATCAACGAGAATTTAAAAACTAATACCAACTGCTTGTGTGCGCATCTGTTGACAAGACAGCAGCATTCTTAGTCTCTGTTATTCTCACTTGACCGAACCGCACACACCTCCAAACCATGTCTCCATGCAAATTAACATTGAAAGACACGGACCGGGCAGTGAATGAGTGTCACCAAGTGTAGCAAGTAAGGCCATGTCCTGCTCCCAGCGGCAGTCGGAATTTAAGAATTTGCGGGAAGCGGCTGACATGAGCCAGGCCGGCGAGCGGCAGGAGAGAGGTACATGGGCTGCGGATCTTTTTTGGCTAGACATGTTTCAATACCTTCAACTTTTGATGAGGTGCTGCTGTGCACTGAGCAACCTGGTCGTGAGTGTTGGAGAGCCGGGGCGGAGGGAGGGATGGAAGCAGAAGCAGCAGCGGGGGCAAATGTGGACGGGGAGCTGGGGCTGGTGAGTGTTTGCCGGGCTGGCAAGTCGCTCGCTGCAGCTCCGACCATGGAGCAGTCTCAGTGCAAGACTCCCGGGCCGTCGGAGGCGTCAGAAGCGTTGCGCCGCGGTCGTGAGAGTCTCTGTGCCTAATTCGCCCTGGTTCGTTCACTCGTGTGTCAGACGATGAAGCTCGCTTTTGGCTTCTGTCGTCGTCCAACATGTTGACAGAATTGTCGCCCGACGCTTCACAGAGTGCATCGCGTCGTCGCTTCCAGGGATCGCCACGAAGAGGCTTCTGTCATGATCCCCATTTGTCCTGGTTACCGGCATGGACCAAGCTGCGTTTCGGTGCATCCTGGAGGACAACCAGTGGCTGCTGGAAGTAGGTATCAAGCACTGGGCTAGAAGCGGTGGAAGATAGTGGCCTGCTTGCCTGCTGGATTTTCACTTACTGTAACTGCAGGAAAAATGTTCCCGATGTTGGGGGAGTTCAGAACCAGGGGTCACAGTTTAAGAATAAGGGTTAGGCCATTTAGGACTGAGATGAGGACAAACTTTCTTCACCCAGGGAGTTGTGAATCCGTGGAATTCTCTGCCACTGAAGACAATGGAGGCCAATTCCCTGGATGTTTTCAAGGGAGAGTTACATTTAGCTCTTGGGGGCCACCGAAATCAAGGGATATGGGGAAAAAACAGGAAAGAGGTACTGATATTAGATGAACAGCCATGATCATATTGAATGGCGGTGCTGGCTCAAAGGGCCGAATGGCCTATTCCTACACCTTTTTTCTATGTTTCTATGCTTGAGTATATGGCAATAATACTCGACCACTTGATTTTGAAGCATTCATGCATGGTGGAGGTATAATGTGAAAACAGGCCTAACTTGCCCATACCCACCAAAATGTCCCAGCTACACTATCTGCTTTTGGTCCATATTCTTCCAAACCTGTCCTATCCATGTATCAGTCTAACTGTTTCTTAAAAGTTGGGATAGTCCCTGCCTCAACTGCCTCCTCTGGCAGCTTGTTCCATACACCCACCACCCTTTGTGTGGAAACAGTTGCCCCTTAAAAAGTTACTTCTTAAAACTACTTTAAACAAAAAACATTGAAATCATACTTCTACAATGCACTAAAACATGATTTTAATACATCAAATTTCAAAAAGTCCCTAGCGTGGGAGGGGGTGCACTTCACCCACTTGGTCACTGCACTGCCTCGCCGGGTACCCCCAAGGCCAGTGATCAGTGATCGCTCAGACTCCCACTTTCAAAAACGCTCCGGGCCCCTGGTTCAGACGGAGAGCACTGCCAGATGTGAGCGGGGAACTGAGGCCCGTTGTCCATGATGTCTGGATCCCAATGCTCAGCGTTTCGTATTTCGGAGTTGGCTAATGTTATTGAATTGTAATTAGCCTGATTTGTAATTAGTTGACAAAACCTTAATTTATTAATCCGGACTATCCAGGGGATGGGATAAGTAATATTAAAATGACATGCAAGGTGTCCGGCTGTCAGTCACAACATACAGCCCTGATAACCCATTATTTTCTTCAGTTAAATAATGGGAAGGTAGCACTATTGTCATTTGCCACTCAACTATTATGTTTGTTTACCTCACTGACTATTCGTAACCCCCCCCCCCCAATTGCTTTGACAGGTTGAATAGAAATGTCCCCAATCTCGTTGTTTTATTAATTGAACACATAGATGAACATCCTCAAGGAGTGTAATCACATGGAAACTGATTCAGATGGGATTGGGTAAGAGCTTGTTCAAAGAAGGGGCATATTTTAAAGGAGTGACAGAGATACTTGCAGGGGAATGTGTGAGGAGGTTATTATTTGTCTTTAGTTTTAGCTTGAACCAGGACATCTGAAGATTCAAAGTTTAATATAATAATTGTGCTGATACTGACTCCAACCAACCACCGTAATGAATATCATCCATTCCGGAGGTTTTCTTTTTCTGATGCCATTGAAACTTCACTTGGATTTCAATCACTTCAATGTAAAAGTAATTGGGAATGGGGAGCGTTGGAACAAACATTTGCCCTTGGTACATATTAACTGCAATAAAATGTGTTGCATGTTGGTAGGTGCAATCAAAACAAATATCTTTTTATCATTGTTGTGTTATGAATATCACATAAAATATTATGTACTCGCAAGATTACATTAAATAGAATATTATTGCTTAAATATATATTGTTATTCGACTTTGCATTTCGGAAAAGTCCCAGCTGAGAGGAAGACAGCAAAATACTGAAAATATTGAGGGTGAAACTTAAGGACAGTTTGTTAGGAACATGAAGGAAATGGTAACAAAATAGTTATACAGCTGAGTGAGTATAATTTTCTGGATGAGAAATTGTGTTCAACCAATTGATGACTTCTTTGACAAAGTAACTAGCATGTTAGATAACAAGGAAGCCAATGGATGTAGCCAATTTCCGTGAAGTGCCCCATAAAAGATTACCACATTAGATAAGCACCTGTGAACTTGAACGTAATAGGTTAAGTCCAGGGGGTCAGATATGGGGCTTTATGTGTGGGCCAGATATATTGTCAGTGCTGAGGGGTTAGGAGCAAGGTCAAGTGTGCATCCAGAGTCAAGGTCTGGAATAGTACTAGGTGTGCAGTCAAAGCTGGGACAATGGGAGTGTTCAGCATTGGGAACCTAAGCAGGTAAGCAGCTATGATCAGGGTAGAATAGAGAGCCAGGTGTAAGGCATGAGAGAAGGTATGCTACTGGAGTCAGGGTCAGGAGTAGTGCTAGGTGTGCAGTGAGACCCAGGTTGGTCAACATGGGCCAAGTGCTTGATTATAATCTGATTTCCATACATGAATACACTAAGATCATTCATGTACTGCACTTGTTGATCAGAGCCTGGCTCTATGGTGGAATGTAATTAGGAATGTAATTTAGCCTAACCTTATTCATAGCTAATCCAATTTAAAGCATAAATATTGCATTCAAGTGTAAGTTAAAAGACTCGCTAAAGTATGCACCGCAATTTCAAGCTGAAAAATGCAAAAGCTCCGTACCATGGGAGGGGGGACACCTCCCTACTTCAGCCTCTGCCTCCCCCCCCCCCCCCCCCACACCCCCCCGGTCGCTACGCTCCCTCAGGCTTGGTCTCTCGCAATTTCTCACTCCCAACACTCATCCAATGTTGGCAGCTCTAGGAACGGTCTCTGCGGAAAACAGAAAGGGGAGGAGATGGGAAGATGTAGCCAGTGGTGGGATCCCGTTGGAGGTGGCAAACATGTTGGAGGATTATATATTGTATGCGATGGCTAATAGGGTGGACGGTGAGGACAAGGGGGACCCTGTCCTTGTTAACGATTAGGGGAATGGGGCGTAAGAGCGGAGCTGCGGGATATTGACGAGACCCTGGTGAGGCCTTATCTATAATAGAAGAGGGGAACCCCCGTTCCCTATAGAATCTTGCAGAGTCTTTTCAGTTTGTTATGGAAGAAAACCACATGGTCCTCTCACAAAATATTATACTGTTTTGCAACAAAGGCTATGGAAGTGGTGGTGCATTATTAATGATGTCCTTGTATGAAGGGAAATGGAAAATTCAAGACAAAGCATAGATTATGGTCCTCATTATTCCTTTGTGTAAATGGATGTTCAGGAGCTTAGTAAAAGCTTTCCACCTGATTAGCTTTCTCATCGGGTTTTGGAATGCATGCCAGTGGTAGACATTCACTCCAGATTTTTTTTTACGGTCAGTGAGATGCGGTGTTAGTTATTATTTCCAGCAGGATCTGGTATAGTCAGTCTAATCTGCCTTAATGGATGTCTGCTATGATTGTTATGTTTACAGGCAGAGCAAAAACAAAATCTATCCTCCTCACACCTATCATTCCTTATTTCTGCAGAGACCTTTTAACATTATTTTACTAATCTATTGGATGTGCTGCCTGGAAGAGTGTAAAATGTTTGCTCAGTCTAACACCTCTGCAAATTGGATACATTGCACTATCTTTGTCCATTATTATCAGAGCGTCGTATAACATGGAAACAGGTCCTTCGGCCCAATTGGTTCATGCCGACAAAGATGCCCCCATCTAAGTTAGTCCCATTTGCCCACATTTAGCCAAGACCCCTCTAAACCTTTCCTATCCATGTACCTGTTGAAATGTCTTAAATATTGTGATTATACCGGACTCATCTACTTCCTCTGGCAGCTCATTCCATATACATCCCATCCTTTATGTCAGAAAGTTACCCTTCAGGTTCCCTTTTACCTTAAACTGATGCCCTCTAGCTTTTGATTTCCCCTGTCCTGGGTAAAGGACTCTCTCTATCCTGGGTAAAGGACTCTCTCTACCCTAGGTAAAGGACTCTCTCTATCCTGGGTAAAGGACACTCTCTATCCTGGGTAAAGGACACTCTCTATCCTGGGTAAAGGACTCTCTCTATCCTGGGTAAAGGACTCTCTCTATCCTGGGTAAAGGACTCTCTCTATCCTGGGTAAAGGACTCTCTATCCTGGGTAAAGGACTCTCTCTATCCTGGGTAAAGGACTCTCCCGTTCCTGGGTAAAGGACTCTCCCTATCCTGGGTAAAGGACTCTCCCTATCCTGGGTAAAGGACTCTCCCTATCCTGGGTAAAGGACTCTCTCTATCCTGGGTAAAGGACTCTCTCTATCCTGGGTAAATGACTCTCTCTATCCTGGGTAAATGACTCTCTCTATCCTGGGTAAAGGACTCTCTCTATCCTGGGTAAAGGACTCTCTCTATCCTGGGTAAAGGACTCTCTCTATCCTGGGTAAAGGACTCTCCCTATCCTGGGTAAAGGACTCTCCCTATCCTGGGTAAAGGACTCTCTCTATCCTGGGTAAAGGACTCTCTATCCTGGGTAAAGGACTCTCCCTATCCTGGGTAAAGGACTCTCTCTATCCTGGGTAAAGGACTCTCTCTATCCTGGATAAAGGACTCTCTCTATCCTGGGTAAAGGACTACCCCACGACAGAAGGGGGAGGAATTGTACAGTTTGATAGGGAAGAAGGATCTGTTGTGGCATTCTGTCCTGCATCTTGGTGGAACCAGTCTATTGCTGAAGGTACACCTCAGGTTGACCAGTGTGTCATGGAGGGGGCGAGCTGTATTGTCCAGGATGCTCTGCAGTTTGAGGAGCATCCTCCCCTCCAAGACCACCTCCAAGGATCCAACTCGCCCCCAGGACGGAGCCAGCCTTCCTGCTGAGTTTGTTGATCCTATTGGCATCCGCCGCCTTCACCCTGCTGCCCCAGCACACGACAGTGAAGAAGATGGCACTGGCTACCACTGATTGGTAGAACATCTGCAGCATCTTACTGCAGATGTTGAAGGAGCGGAGCCTTCTCAAAAAGATCAGCCGGCTCTGTCCCTTGTTCTACAGTGCCTCAGCGTTCCTGGACCAGTCCAGTTCACTGTCCAGGTACACTCCAAGATATTTGTACTCCCTGGTAAACTGAATGACATCTTTCCTATAGCAGGGCAACCAAAACTGAACACAACACTCCAAATGAAGCCTCACCAGTATCTTATACAACTCTAACACAACGTCCCAGCTTCTACACTCAATTGCCTGACTGATGAAGGCCAATGTGCCAAAAGCCTTCTTTACCACTGTATCGATTTACAGTGACACTTTCAGAGAACTCTGTACTGTACTCCTAGATCCGTCTGCCCTATACCACTCCTCAGGGCCAACCATTCAACGTGAGAGTCCTGCCCTGGTCTGACTTCCCCACTTATCTGAATAAACTCAATTTTCCATTCCTCAGCCCCCTTGTCCAGCTAATCAAGATCCCACTGTAAATTCTTGATGACCATCTTCACTGTCTACTACCTATTTTAGTTTCATATATGCAAACTTAACAATCATACCTTGTTCATTCTCTCTAAATCAGGTATAATATTATCTAATTTGATTGCTTAGCACACAAGCAAAAGCTTTTCACTGTATCTCGGTACACGTAACAATAATAAAGCTAAACCTCCATGGATGACAAACGGCAACAGGCCCAGTACTGATCCCTGAAGCACACTACTAGTCTGAAAAATAAACTTTTACACCCACCCTCTGTTTCCTACCATGAAGTTGATTTAGTATCCAGTTAGCTAGCTCTCCCAAATCCCACTGAATCATCCAGAACAGTTTATCATGTGGGACCTTATCAAAGGTTAGATTCCATTATGAATTTTTAAAAATAGAAAAAAGGTGCTCATCTGTAGATGATGCTTTGAGCGTGACATTGACTATAGTCAGCAGCACAGATATTGAAAGTGAATTCTCACTGAATATTGAATGTTCAGTGCCACGATTATTTGAAAAAAGGAAGGTCCTCAGAAAACAAAGTGGATGGAAGACCAACTGGATCTTTAAAATGTTGAGGATACCAGTGAAAATTCATGGATCAAAAAATGTATCTCAAAAGCTGTATAACACAGTGGTGGAAGTGAAGAAGTGAGATTAGAAGTAATGTAAACAAAATCATCACCAAATTATTGATGCTATTAAATATCCATCCAGCCTCTCCCATCTGAAATTCTTGTTATATCTACGGAGATAGAGTGAAAAGCTTTAGTTTGCATGCTATCCAATCAAATCAGATAATATATATGAATACAATCAAGCCAAATATAAGTGCAAGAGAAAAATATAGTGCAGAGTTTCTCAGCAGAGAGAAAGTCAATTTCCACAATGAGGTAGGTTGGGAAATCAGGACTTTACCCTAGTTTATGGGAGAACTGTTTGGAAGTCTTATAACGGAGGCGAATACATTTTCCCTGAGTCTGGTAATAAGAAAGGCAAATCGAGTATATTCTGTCAGTCAATGAAATGGATAGAGGCGTTTGATGATATATGAGAACCAATTGAATAGCAAGCAAAGTCATTCTACTCAGTAATTTGGCCACTTAAATAAAGTGAGAGAAGAATACAATTACTTTTCCCAATAATATGAGGTAATTTCTCCAGAAAAATCATATTGACCTGGCACTTTGAACTTGATTGAAAGAAAAATTACCTTGTCTGACAAATCAAAGTGTTGTCACTGAGTGCAGCTTACAAGGAAAGAAAAAAATGACAATTCGCCTGCCCCGTGTAGAGGGGCAGTTGGCATTGTTTGTCCCTTCCCAAGTGAGTGAGAGTCACGCAGACTCCTGTCAATTTCACCAGTCTGATTATGGCTGCTATCCTTGCTTTGCAGTTCTGGTTGCCCCATTACAGGCTCTGAAGCGGGTGAAGGGTAGCTGAATGCTGCATGGACTCGAGGGTTTCAACGACAGAGAAAGATTGGATAGTCTTGGATTGCTTTCTCTGGAACGTCATACGTTGAGAGGAGACTTGATAGAAATATATAAACTTATGAGAGGCACAGATAGGGTAGACAGTCAGAACCTTTTCCCCAGGGTGGAATTGTCCAACACTAGAGGGCATATCTATTAGGTGAGAGGAGGAAAATGTAATGAAAATAGACACGGTTTTTTTACGAGGAGAATGGCGGGGCTCTGGAGCGCATTGCCTGGGGTTGTGGTGGTGGCAAATACGATAGTAGCATTTAAGAGGCTTTTAAAAAGGCACATGAAATTGCAGAGAATAGAAGGATATGGATCATAAGCCAATGAGATCAGTTTAACGGCATCATGATCGGCACTAAAATTGTGGGTTATAGGTCTGTACTGTTCTTTATTATTAAACGATTTCAGTTTGTATTATTTTATATATTTTAATTAATTTATTTGTTTTATTATTTAAGAATAATCAGTAGAAATATTTTGTAATTTATTCCATTTTTATTGATTGTTAAATGATTCTGACTATTGAGAGAATTTTGGGAAACTTCTAAAATCCTGGCAGATATGAAAGCAGACCAAATTGTGGTCAGGGCTTGGACAGCTGGGAAATATTTAAATGAGACATTTCCTCAAAAGCCCCTCCTGTCACTTTGGCCTCATTGTTGGAGTCTGGATGCTTCGAGCCAGCAAACAACTCGCTCTGCATCCAAACTAGCTTTCGGCAAGGGGTGAATGCATTGAGCTTGTCGGGGAGGGATACGTTGTTGCCAGCGATGCTGCCCAACTTCACTTTGTAGCCCAGTGCGCAGTGGTAGAGTTGTTGCCTTACAAAGCCAGAGACCCGGGTTCGATCCTGACTACGGGTGCTGTCTGTACAGATTTTGTATATTCTCTCTGTGACTGCGTAGGTTCCCTTTGGGTGCTCCGGTTTCTTCCCGTACTCCAAAGACGTACAAACCTGTTGGTTAATTGGCTTCAGTAAAAATCGTAAATTGTCAGTGTGTAGGATAGTGTTAGTGTACGGGGTGATCTCTGGTTGGCATGGATCTCTGTTTCTACGCTGTATCTCTAAAATTAGTCTAAAGCCCATTATAGCATGCGAGCCTTGCCACTAACAGTGGTGGGCATGGATGAGTTGGGCCAAACGGCCTGTTTCTGTCCTGTATCACTTTATACCTCGAAGGAATGTCCATTGGTGCAGTTGCATGTGGCAGTCCTGTGCTGGCAAGATCTGGCCCAAGGTAGGAGAAAACGTGTTTTACTGCTCCAAGTTTGATCTGAATAAGAATTTTGGTTGTTGCCATACAAGAATATGTGGATCATCTTTCCCTTGAATTTTATCATTTAGGTTGAAGGGAGTCCTCCCACCTTTGCCAATAAATTCCTAAGAAACTTCCTCAGGGCTATAATACGAGCTTGTGAATTGTCCAGTAGAAAACTGCGTCCTCTGTGGTTCATTCCAATCTAGTATATTGATTGCACACCAACTCGATGGTGAAATGTAGCCTAAGAACGTATGAAACAGAAGTAGGCATGAGCTATTCTGCCTGCTCCATCATTCAGTAAGAACATGATTGCTCTTTTATTTCACTTTCATAATATTTCATAATAGCCCTATATCTTTAAATACCATTAATATCCAAAAATCTATCCATTTTGGTTCTTGATTATACTCAGTGACAGACTCTCCACAGCCTTCTTGAATAGAGAACAATTTATTATCTTCAGTGAAGATCTCTCCCCCTCTCTCTCCCTCCCCACTCACTCCTCCCTCCCCCTCTCCCCCCTCCCCTTCTCCCTCCCTCCCCCTCCCTCCCTCTCCATCCCTCCCTCTCCCCCTCCCTCCTTCTGCCCCCCTCTCCCTCCCTCAAGAGCCCTGTATAGATTTTTTGTTTCTATGAAATGACTTTTCTTCTAAACTCCAGAGTGTAAGCCCATTCCGCTTAAAGTCTCATCACAGGACAATTCCAACCTGTCTCTCCCAAATCCTCCCCATGAATTTCAGGAATTAATCTGGTGAATTTATGCTACATTCCTTTATCGTGGGCATTTCATCTTCGAGTTTGGGAGACCAGAAATACATCTTCCAAACTCCACATAATTATAGTAAAATGGTTTTTCTCTTGCACCTGGCTTCGTTTTTCCTTTTTATTAATTGCTGTCAATCGTCTGGCTGGTGGCCCATATATATTTGAGTACTTGTTAAAGTAGAATACAATACTTTTTCCCCCCCAAAACTATTGTGATTTTATCCATTTATTATTCCAAAACTTTGAATTATTCTGGAAATAATTTTGTATGATTTCGAGAAATCAACAATCCATGAATCTTTTTTTACCATAATTAATGTATCAGAACCGATTTATAAACAAAAATCAATTTGGTGCCTCAATTCTTGCCTTTAAGACTGCAATAATCTGCATTCCGTTTAGGATTGACATCTTATTATTACTCAATACTCTCCCTGATTGCTGCTCTTATGTGGTGTCTGCTTGGTGCTTCCTCCCGAAAAATCTAAAATACAATAGGTTGCTGGATCGAAGTTGCAAGCACTGCTCTTATGAGGTGTGTCGAGACATCTCTCAACAGTTGTTTATTCTCCCTCTTATTTATTTCAGAACAAAGAGGAAACAGAAACTGTTGAAATTAATGGCATATCAAATTGAAATTAATGTTTTCAAAATGTATTGTGAGCTGTTGATATCTGGAGATCTCAAACTTTGTTGTGAAGATGAAAGAAGGATGCCCAGAATAATGCTTGTTTACATATTATTGTCATAATTCAAAATACTGCATAGCTACTTCTTGGCTACCTTGAAGGCAGTCTACAAAGATTAGGACAATATGCACTACTTTAAGGGTTTTTGGAAACAATTTCAACAGCTATCAGTCTCCTCCTCTCCCCTGATTCTCTGAAGATGGGTCTCGACCCAAACCATCACCTATTCCTTTTCTCTAGAGATGCTGCCTAAACTGCTACGGTACTTCAGCATTTTGTGGCAATCAGAAGAGAATTGGTATGGCTTCGACAAAGCAAAAACAATTAAAGTGCTGGAGTAACTCTGCATGTGAGACAACATCTCTGGAGAAAAAGGGAAGAAGTGTTCAGGAATCCTGCGGGAACAAGGGTGCCGACCCGTAATGTCACCCATCCTTTTTCTCCAGGGATGCTGCCTGGCCCGCTGCGTTATTACAACACTTTGCGTCTCCCTTTGGTATAAACCAGTGTCTGCAATTCCTTGTTTCTACAAACCACGCATTATGAGGAAAGGCTAAGGGTGGGGTGGAAGATGAATGGATTACAAAGATTCAGCAGAGACAGAATGGGCCAAACTATCTCTTTGTAAACTCTGTTCATTTAAATGCCTGCAGCAAACCCGGCATGTATATAATATATTCTCTTGATAATTATTGCTGAATAAAAATAATAGTAAAGGACTAGACATTCCCTCTTGGAAGGAAAAAAGATTGTCAGTGAAAGACTTGTTTTGTAGTAATACATTACTGGAGGAATGCAATTAGTTTCTTTATACATGAAGTGGTTTCATATTGGTGAACATGGTTCCTTTGGACAATAACTGTTTCTATTTAGTGTACGCCCTTTCATATGGATTTCTGCGGCAGCAATTTAGAAACAACGCAAACTGACCAACGTAAATCTGAAGTGATCTTGGTTTGATGTTTGTCACAGTACCCCCCTTGATAGGGCCCTTTTCTTTCAGCATTCTCACTGAAGCTCCCTGGAGCTGGGAGCTGGTTCTGCATGCTTATTCAGAGAACATAAAGGGAGAGATTGATTGCTCTGTATGTGAGGGAGACAGGGTCATGGCACATGCTCAGTGCTGACATTTTGAGGGGAAGTTTTTACGCTCTGCGTGGTGGCTGAGGTCACAGCACAAGCTCAGTGAAAGCTTTCTAAGGTCTCTCAGAGACTGCGTGTGCCACCATTTTGAGTACTGAGAGTAGGAAAAAGGGAGAGTTTTGCTTTCAGTGCAGTCTGTAGCCAGACTTGGGGATATAATTAAACCTAAAGGACTTGTTTTGACCATGGATGATCTCTTCAGCCCTCGGAGGTAGGCTTATTTATTTTGGCCTATCCTAAAAGGCTGCATTTTGTAGATTCCTTGCCTTGTCAAATATTTATTATGAAATCTTCATTATTAACGCTGCAAGCCTTTTTTTGCTGCTGTATTTCAATGTTTGATCAGCATTAAACAGAAAATGGTGACCCTTTCCTGAACAGCTAGCTGTCTTTCTTTTTCATTTTAAAAGTAAAGGATTCAGAGCAATTTCTTCTGGTTTGGAGGAGAAAAGAGAAAGGAGTCAAATCATGGCAGTAAAATTGATATAATTATTTTGCTGGCATTAGTTAAATTTTCTCATGTACGGGCTTTTTAAACTAGATTGTTTCTGTGGAATTTGCCTGTACATTTCCTCGAAGTAGAGAAACGTACCATTTTGGGACATCTGAGGGTCTGAGAACTATTTGGGCCTGTCAGTTTGGTTAGGGAAATGGTAGGGGGTAGGATTTGGTGTGGACCACTATTGGTGGCTTTCAGCAATGGGTGGGGCCTCAATGCTGGTTTTCTGAGCTATGTAGTTAGGTCTTTTTGATAAGATCTTTCATTTGCAGAAGGAAGATAAAAAACAAAAACTTGATATTTTAATGTGATTTCGTAACTTTTTAAGTATAAACACTTATGGTATACATCTGCAAAGCTGGCCGAGGAGGTAATACATTTATTTAATTCAAAACTTGCTCCTTATGGACATTTTCCTTTAACCCAATCTTCATTGATAATTAGCTGGACGAATCTTTCATGTTAATTCCAATGGTACATGTTCAGATGTAGCATTTTGAAAACAAGTTTAGTGACATTATGATCAGTACATTTTCAAAGTAAAGGTATTAAAGACATTTTGTAAATGGAGTTGGATATGTTGGACATCATGGCGTCACTTTCAATTTGCATGTACCTTCATTGAATAAAGTCATTACTTTCTGATAACTTTAGTAAATTGGTCATCAGAACGTCAAAGCAATCCAGAAGTAATCTGAATAAAGGTTGCTCCAACAATGCATGAAAGAAGAAACAAGAGACTGCAGATGTTGGAATCTTAAGCAAAAAACAAAGCTACAGTTGGAATGATGCAGGTTAGGCAGCGTCTGTGGAAGAAAATGGACAGATTGCGACCCTTCTTCAATTGAAAGGATCTGGATTTAAATGTAGTAACTGAACTAAAAGGATTTACAAACATTCTTAGTTAATTTAGTCTCCCGAATATTGCATTTTCATTAAATTATTGTATGAAATTTCATTCAAAATTGCAAAACGTTTGTTTAAACAATCTGCACCCATTCCCATAAACTAGACCAACATATTTATAACACCATATTTTTAGGTTCAGGTGATGTGGTTTGCATATTGCAAATTAATACATTTGAAATTGACCTGCAGAGAGGAATAAAGTATTTGACGCCAATTTTTTTAATTAGTCAACAGTTTTAATTCATTGTTAAATTACATATTCTTCCTGATCATTCATAACATAATAATGAAAGCAAACTGTCCCAAGCTGTCTCACAGGATTATTAAACAAAACCTAATGCTGAGATACACTGGGGGAGGTACAGGCACATAGGAGGGATTTCCAGACCTTCAGGCATTACACATGAAAACAACACTACTATCTGGGACTGATTATATTTGGTACGGTCATGAGAATAGAAAGAGATTAGCTAAAATATTTCAGAGCATTATATGGTTGAGGAGTTCCAAGACGAGAATAGGGAATACCATGCGGTTATTTGAAAGTGGGGATGGGAATCAAGGTGATGAAAGAAAACCTTCTTCTTATCAGGTCCACACACAAGATTAGAAGTTGTTCAGCCAGAGCTGAACGCACTTCTCGACATCTGCATGCAATGGTGTCTGTCTTGTCGCTTCTTGTGCGTGGTGGTGGAAAGATTGGCGGAAACAGGGCCGCGACGTGAACGCTCTTTCCTTGACCCCATGAAGAAAATAGTGTGTTGGTTGTTTAGAAGGGAAAATTCAGATGACCTCAAGGGTGTGGAGAGTAGATTGAAGGGGGCAAGCCAGCATTGTGAAGGAGTGGTCACGCACAAGAGTTTCAGACAGCTTTGAAGTTAGCCAGGTTTGCACATCCATAGAGATTGCTTGTTGCAATGATGACGTGGATGCTGAGACTCAAGCTCAACCTGGGCCAGATATGACACTGCTCTTGCAAAGAGTTTGGATTTGTTGCAAATGCATACCTCTAAAATGGATTGATCTGGTCAAGAGGGAATTGACCTGGTGATGGAGAACCAAAAAGATGGCTCAAATATTCCTAGTATGCAATAAATGAAAATCTTTACTCCAGTACTGGATGTCGGGCAAGCGGCCAGAAGATATTTAAGATGTTTATTTTTTAATTGCTATAATACATACGTACAGTAGAACAGCGCTGTTCTATGTACCTGCAGTACTGTGACAGAGTACAGGGCTGTGCGCTCAGTCTCCTGTGTCTACTCTCTATATACCACAATTGACTGTAACCACACCCGACTCCAAAGCGATCTTTAAATTCACAGAAGACACCACCACCGTTGGATGAATAATGGGTAACAATGAGTCTGTGCAGAAGGGAGATCAGTAGTCTGGTTAAATGGTGCCAAACAGTCATGTTCTCAATGTTGGCAAGGCCAAGTAGCGGATTGTTAACTTCAGGAAGGGAAAGCTGAGAGACCATGTACCTGTCTTCAACAGGGGGACAGAGATGGGAGAGTTAACGGATCAAGTTCCTGGGCATACACATCTCTGATGATTGGTCCTGGGGCCAGCACATTATGCAATTGTAAAGAAAGCTCACCAACATCTCAACTTCCTCAGAAGTTTGAGAAGAATCAGCAAGTTGCTGAATATTTTATAAAACTTCTACAGGTGAACAGTGGAGAACATACTGACAGATTGAATCCTGGCCTGGTTCAGAAGTTTGAATGTTCAAGAATCATGGAGGCTGCAGGAAGTGGTGGACATTGCCTGATCCATCTCGGGTACTAACCACCGCACCGTCAAAGGATTCTACAGGAAATTCTGCTTGTGGTTTATATCATCAAAGATCCAAACCATCCTGGCCACGCTCATTTCTAGAAGCTACCATCGGAAGATTCAGGAGTCTTAGAACTGTTACCTCCAGTTTCAAGAACAGCTTCTTCTAATCAACCATCAGGTTATTGAACCACTCTGCATGTTCTCAACCGCATCCCTAACTCAACAATCTCAACCTTACTGAACTTTGACTTTGCAGTGGGTAGACACAAAATGCTTGAGTAACTCAGCGGGACAGAAGGAATGGGTGACGTTTCTGGACATTTCTGGACAGAAGGAATGGGTGACGTTTTGGGTCGAGACCCTTCTTCAGACTGAACTTTGCACTTTGACTTTGCAGTGCTATGCTTGATTGATCTGCTCTCATTTTTGCTCTATCATGATCCAGTTTACTTGAAATAACTGAATTTATTGCACATTCATTGCAGTTGTTGTTGCATTTAATGTGCTGTCAAACTGCAGTATGTTGGGATTTTATTGTTCCAGTGCATATGATGAATAAACTCTTTTAATACAGATGCAGGCCCTTCGGCCCACAATATCTGTGCTGCTCCAGATTGAAATAATTCCTTCTGCCTGCGCATGATCCATATCTTTCCATTTCATGCAAACTCCTGTCCCTATCTAAAACCCTATTAAACACATATGCTTCCACTGCCACCTCTGGCAGCACATTCCAGGCACTTCCCATTCTCTAAGTAAAAAAAAACAGCCAACATATCTTCTTTAAACTTTCCTCTACAGATCTTTTTTGTTGATTTACTCCTCGCGATGCTGTTGATGAGGGAGTTCCAGGATTTAGGCCCAGCATTGAAGAAGGAACAGGAATATATTTCTAAGTCAGGATGGTGTGCAACATGGAAGAGAATCTACAGATAGTGGCTTTTCCATGCATGTGCTGTTTTCAGACTTTAGACTTTTTAGTCTATAGAGATACAGCATGGAAACAGGCCATTTGGCCCACCGGGTCTGGCTGACCAGGGCAATAACACTATCCTGCACACTGGGAACCATTTACAATTTTTGACTGATGATTGAAAATGATTCTTTGTTACTCAATTCTGGGCTTCACCATTGTTCAGAATAGTAATATACTAGGAGCCCACTTCATCCTTTAGCAAGTGGCAGGATTGTATAAGTTTAATCTGATTTGTTGGTCGTTGGTCAATGTTTCCACATATTATAGACTACAGTTCCATCTATGTAGTCACCTGGTCTGGTTCTCTGTTTTTTAAATAGCAGCGGTAGTAAGGGAGAACTATTTCAGACAAGAGGCTATATATCATAGAGTACAATTGGCCTGCTGATAATGGGCCATAATTTGTCATAGATATCTGGTTCTGAGCTGCCAAATCTTCTCGGTTTACTTATTTAGCACAATGGTGGTGCCCATGGCAAGATTTAATGTGGCCAATCCTGCCATTGCTGTGATGGATAGATATAAGATCTGGATATGGTCAAGTTTATATCGCCCTTTATTGATTTATTCTCGTCATCTGCTGCAGACCTATTAAAGACAATGTTCTTCAAGGTCACCATCTCGATCTTGGTTCTAGGCATTGAGGTCCCAGTCAGACTACATTCATGCTCTTTGGGACTTCTAAAGTGAAGGTACTAAATCATCAGTTGAAGGCCGATGGTAGATGGTATTTAGAGATGTTTTAACCCATGTTTTACCTATACCATAGGTTTTATGGATTTAGAACTGGAAGTGAAGGATTCCAGTAAATCATAAAATCTGCAAATGCTGGAAATTGGACAGAAAAGCAGAAAATGTTGAAACACTCAGCAGGTCAAGCGGCATATGTGGAAGGAGAAACAGAGTTAACGTTTGAGGTCCATACATTGAAACGTCTCATAGAAATAAATAGCAACTCTTTCTCCTTTGCCTGGCCTGATTAATGTTTCCGGCATTGTCTTTTTTTGCAAGAGTTCCTTCCTACCTACACTGAGCCACCACTTCTGGTAGACCTGCTAGTGCATCTATACATATCCAGGGGTCATTATGGAGCAGTATATTGTTTCCAATTGTTGACTGGAATTGGCCACCGAGTAGCCTGTTGTTTGTCTAGTCTGTAGATACCATTTCCTAAATATTCATGAAGAAGACATTATAGACAGGGAGTGAATTTGCCTTGTCCAATACAAGTATCTAGATCAAAGTTTGGAGATCTTTCAACAAATCGTGAAACTCATTGTGCTTCAAAGACTCAATGGTTTTGATGCAACTGAATGACTTGCTAGGCCATTTTAGAAGGCTTTTTACAGTGGGCCTTGAGTTGAATTTGGGCCATATAAGGCAATGGCAGCAGAGTTTCTTCCTTGAAGGATAATAGTGAACGAGATGCCTTTATATTAGTTCCATGTCCAGTTTTCAAAAATGTCCATAGCTCCATAATGGCCTTGGTGGAATTTGACTACAAATTTGGATTATTTCTGCAGTAATTTACGCATTAAGCCATTATTTCTGTTTTTTAAGGTCTTCTGAATTCAGCTATGCAATTGGGACTTCATTATTAGAGAATTTGCACAATGGAATTGAGTTGCTCTGAGGGTGTTAAGAGTTGACACTGGTCCTTTGCCAGTTTTAGCTGTGCATCTCTCACATATTTCAACGTGCTGCTTGTGGTAGGACAATAAAGTGATGAACTCAGATGAGTAATTCTCATGAGCCATACCAAGACTGGAATTGCTTGTTGGCTTTGATTATGAATATGAAATTATAACAAAAGTAAAAATAGGCTTGAAGGATCTCAATCCACTCTTTCTATAGATGCTGCCTGACCTGCTGAGTTCCTCCAGCATTTGTGGTTTGCTGATGATAAGCGTATAGGAAGGACCATATTTATGCCATTTCAGCATCTCAAATCGATTATATAATTCATTTAGGATATGGGTGATCTGCATCTTAGCTTTATGCCCCAGCCAAGATTTTATATTCTTCACTGGTACCTAAAAATGCATCAATTTTTAGTCTGAACTTTTCAATTAAGCTAGTCTAAATAGTTCTTCAGGGGAAGAGTAACCCTCTGTGGTTGGAGTCGTTCTCAGATATATTAGGGATCGTGACACAGCGAATCTTAATTATGTGTTGAATAAAAGTGGCAGTATAAAACTGGTTTAATTGAATTTCAAGATTATACAGCCTAATGTAATGAATTACTAACTTGAATTCTCTGAAGTAAAGCTCAGCAATTTCATTGTATTTAGGTACTCAATTCTTTTGCTCATAATATTGCAACTTGTATTATGCATTATTTGTTTAATTTAACCCACACCTCCCTGTTAATGACCATGTGCATATTAGAAGGATTTCAGCTGTGTAAGTCCATGTCTAGATGATACGCGACTATCACAAATTGTAACCAGACCATGTTTCCAGAAGAACTGACAATGTGTAAAATATATTCATGCACAAGTTATTTCAAAGTTAGAGGTTGAGTCGTATGTATGAATTGTCTTATGCAAGTGTAAATTATGTAATTTTGTTGTACTACCTTACATTTCAAAATTATTTTGCAGTTCCGACCGTGGGATAACATTTACAAAGTGGGAACTCAGCATAGTCTTTTCCCCACTCTTCTAATGAGTCCAGTTGCCTGGTTACAGATCAGTTAAAAGGACAGACTCTGGTTTGGAGTTGGAACCTTCTATTCTAAACATGATCTTTACAGTTGATCTGTACAACTGATTTCATCTGAACAGTTAGGTGTGAAACTCAAGAAAGATTTGATATCCTCTGGAAGTTTTAGGCAGAGACTTGGAGGATGTTAATGTGTTTTCAGTTGGCTAAAACGGGTGGAGCTATGTTGGCAGTCAGCCCGAATAAGATAGTCAAGAGTGCTTTATTGTCATATGTCCCAGATAGAACAATGAAATTAATGTTTGGGACAAAGACCCATCATTTATTTATTTGCCTCTATACTCCACAATTTGAGATTTGTAATAGAAAAAAAAAATCACATGTGGTTTAAGGGTACATTGTCAAATTTTAATAAAGGCCATTTTTAGGGGATGATCAGCCATATTCACATTGAATGGCGGTGCTGGCTCGAAGGACTGAATGGCCTACTCCTGCACCTATTGTCTATTATATATTTTGGTTTCACCAAGTAGAAATTACAACAGTGTTTATACATAGTCCTCCCATTTCAGGACACCATTATGTTTGGGACACAGCAATGTCATGTAAATGAAAGTAGTCATGTTTAGTATTTTGTTGCATGTCCTTTGCCATGCAATGACTGTTTGAAGTCTGTGATTCATGGACATCACCAGTTGCTGGGTGAATTCTCTGGTGACGCTGTGCCAGGCCTGTATTGCAGCCATCTTTAGTTTATGCTTGTTTTGGTCGCTAGTCCCCTTCAGTTTTCCCTTCAGCATACTCAATTAGGTTCAGGTCGGGTGATTGACTTGTCCATTCAATAATTTATCATTTTCTAGCTTTGAAAATCTCCCTTGTTGCTTCAGCAATATGTTTGGGATCATTGTCTTGCTGCGGCATGAACCGCCGGCCAATGAGTTTTGAGGCATTTATTTGAACTTGAGCAGATAGGATGTGTCTATACACTTCAGAATTCATTATGCTACTACCATCAGCAGTTGTATCATCAATGAAGATAAGTAAACCAGTACCTTCAGCAGCCACACATTACCAGACCATAACACCCCCACCACCGTGTTTCACAGATGAGGTGGTATGCTTTGGACCTTGGGCAGTTCCTTCTCTCCTCCATACCTAGTTCTTGCCATCACTCTGATATAAGTTAATCTTTGTCTCATCTGTCCACAAGACCCTCTTCTAGAACTGTGGTTGTTCTTTGAAACACTTCTTGGCAAACTGTAACCTGGACATCCAATTTTTACGGCTAACCAGTGGTTTGCATCTTGCAGTGTAGCCTCTGTATTTCTGTTCATTAAGTCTTCTGCGGACAGTGGATATTGACAAATCCACACCTGACTCCTGAAGAGTGTTTATGATGTCGGATAGGTGTTTGGGAATTTTTCTTTATTAAAGAGAGAATTCTTCTGTCATCAGCTGTGGAGGTCTTCCTTGGCCTGCCAGTCCCTTTGCGATTAGTAAGCTCACCAGTGCTCTCTTTCTTCTTAATGATGTTCTAAACAGCTGATTTTTGTAAGCCTAAGGTTTGGCTGATGTCGCTAACAGTTTTATTCCTGTTTCTCAGTCTCATAATGGCTACTTTGACTTTCATTGGCACAACTTTGGTTCTCATGTTGATAAACAGCAATAAAAATTCCAAAGGTGATGGAAAGACTGGAGGAAAGACTAGGTGCTGAGAGCACACTTATACCTGCATTATGGAGGCAATTAAACACACCTGAGCAATTACAAACACATGTGAAGCCATGTGTCCCAAACATTATGGTGCCCTGAAATGGGGGGGGGGGGATTATGTGTGTAAACACAGCTGAAATTTCTACATGGTGAAACCAAAATGTACAAAAATACCCTTTAATAAAATCTGACAATGTGCACTTTAACCACATGTGATTTTTTTATATTACAAATCTCAAATTGTGGAGTACAAATTGTGGAACACACACACACACACACACACACACACACACACACACACACACACACACACACTCACTCACTCACTCACTCACTCACTCACTCACTCACTCACTCACTCACTCACTCTCACACTCACTCTCACTCTCACTCTCACACTCACTCTCACACTCACTCTCTAATAGTCTATTGTAGTTCAGAGCTTATTTGAGGTTGTAATGGCTGAAAGGCTGTAGGGAAGAAGCTGTTCCTGAACCTGGACTTCACAGTTTTCAGGCTCCTGTACCTTCTTCCCGGCAGGGGTGAATTGAGTGTGTGGCCACGATGGGGTGGGCCTCTGATGATGCTGGCTGCCGTTTTGAAGCAGCGTCTCCGATAAATCCCTTCGATGGTGGGGAGGTCGAGCTGGTGATGGACTGGGCATTGTTCACAATTTTTTGTAGTCTTTTCTGCTCCTGGACGTCTTGATGCAACAAGTCAATATGCTCTCTACTGTACACCTGTAGAAGTTCAAGAGAATCCTCTTTGACATACCAAATCTCCTTAATCTTCTCAGGAAGTAGAGGTGTTTCTAGTGCATTATTTATAATTGCATCAGTGTGCTGGGTCCAGGAAAGATCTTCGGAAAAATGCACACCCAGGAATTTGAAGTTTTTGATTCTCTCCACCATCGTTCCGTTGATATAAACAGGATTGTGGGTCCTCATTCTACCTCTTCCAAAGTCCACAATCGGTTATTTTGGTTTTACTGATATTGAGTGCCAGGTTGGTGATCTGGCTTATCACCATCTATAATTCGTCCAACAACGGTGGTATTGTCGGCGAACTTGAAGATGGAGTTTGCACTACAGCTACACAGTCATGAGTAGAGCAGGGGGCTGAGCACGTAGCCTTGTGGTGCTCCCGTACTGATTGTTAATGAGGAAGAAGTATTTCTGCCAATTTGACCAGACTGTGGTCAGTGGATGAGGATGTCGGGGATCCAATTGCAGAGGGATGCGCAGAGACCCAGTTCTGTGAGCTTCCAACATAACCCGGGCACGGACGTAACCCCGGAAAGGCGGCAGGTAGCCGGCTAGGGCAGAGCCCTCTTCCACCTGGCTCTGTGACTCGCGGCTGGTCAGCTTTGCCAGGCCCAGGAGTAACCCAACCAGGACATCCTCGGCCCTACCCTCCCCCCTACGCACAGGGTGTACGAAGATGAGGATGGTTGGTAAGAAGTGCAGCCCCTTTAGATAATGGAACAAGGGCTGCAACCTCACACACTCCAAATACATTTGATACATAGACTCTTCCAGCCCGCAAAAGTGGCAGGCGGCAGGAGAGTCTGTGAACTGCGAGAGAAACAGGTTGCAAGGGACTCCTCAACGCAGTACCCTCCACCCCAGGTCTGGTAACCAGCTTGGAGGGGATGATGGTATTGAATGCCGAGCTGTGGTTCACTGACGACATCACCGTTGTTGGCCAAATTACAGATGGTGAAGAGCCAGAATATAGAAGTGAGATCGACCGATTGACCAAATGGTGCCAGCACAACAACCTGGCTCTCAATATTAATAAAGCCAATGAACTGATTGTGGACTTTGGAAGTGGAAGGATGAGGACCCACAATCCTGTTTCTATCAGTGATGGTGGAGAGAGTCAAAAACTTTAAATTCCTGGGTGTGCATATTTGCGAAGATCTTCCCTGGACCCAGCACACTGATGCAATTATAAATAGAGCACATCATGAGAAGATTACGGAGATTCTGTATGTCAGAGAGAATTCGCTTGAACCTCTACAGGTGTACAGTAGAGAGCACATTGACTGGTTGCATCATGGCTTGGATCGGCAACTTGAACGTCCAGGAGCGGAAAAGACTGCAAAAAGTTTTGAACACTGTCCAGTCCATCGCCGGCCATGACCTCCCCACCATCAAAGAGATTTACCGGAGTCGCTGCCTCAAAAAGGCAGCCAGCATCATCAAAGATGCACACCATCCTGGTCACCTCATTTCACCCCTGGCATCGGGAAAAAGGTACAGGAGCCTGAAAACTAATGTCCAGGTTCAGGAACAGCTTCTTCCCAACAGCCATCAGGCTATTAGACACTACAACCTCAAATAACTCTGGTCTACAATAGACTATACTTCTTATTATTGTTATTGCACTACTATTTGTTTTTATACTGCGCGTGTGTGTGTGTATATATATATATATTTTTTTTCCTCTGTATCATCCCCTCCCCTTACCAGTTCTCCCACCAGTAACACTGTCTCTGCAGTGAGCAAGAATTTCATTGTTTTATCTGGGACATATGACAATAAAACATTCTTGATTCTCTTGACTCTTGTCTAATTATTTGTAACTGGTATTCTAACACATCAAATTCTATTCACCCATAATCCTATGCTTTGCCTGGTTAAAATATACCTTAATTTTAAACTTCACATTCTGGATTTCAAGGCCCTCCATGTTCTCTTTATGTTTTCTCTAAAACCAAACAATCTCCATGATATCTATGGTTTTCTAATCTGCCCTCTTCTATTATCAATGAATTTCCATGTATTTAATGCATCCATCATTGATCGCTGTGACCTGAGCTGCCGAATCACCAAAATAAGAATGTCTTCTCTCAACCTCCCCATCTTTATTTTTTTCCTTCAAACCATTCCTTTTAACTTTACTTTTATGACATAAGGTTTTGGCTGTAATATCTCCTTGCAGCTCAATGTCAAATTTGATTCAGCAATGGGACATTAAGGTCTGATCTAATGACACTTTGGTGCTGTTGTGTTACCTGATCTCAGCTGGGTCTGCCCCTGAGGATGTTACAATTAATGTTAACGTTGTGAGGCTGCTCTACCCGCTGTCCACTCATGCTAACTGGGAAATGTGGGCTTTGTGGAAGAGAGGAAATTGTAAGGTTGGGAGGTGACAGATGGATAACTATTGCAGAGAGGTTAAATGATACACATGTGGTGATATTTCTCTACAATGTGTTTCCTCACTGAATATCCGGTTTATATTATTTCTGCAATTTTGGTGGTGGATTGTACAGCTTTGTTAAATATTGCTTCAGCCTTCTGCAATTTTTAATCATTGTATCAACAAAAAGGAAAAATATTATAAGTTAAACGAAGAGGGTCTGAAGAAGGGTCTTGACCCAAAGTGTCACCTGTCCTTTTTCCCCAGAGATGCTGCCTGACTCGCTGTGTTCCTCCCGCATTTTGTGTCTATCTTCGGTGTAAACCAGCATCTGCTGTTCCTTCTGTTGCTTGAGATGCTGCTTTTAGGCAATTGAAGTTCTATATTTAATATATAATCCTAGTTGAGGCAACATTAACCTTGATAAGTCATATCGAGTGGGGTCTTTACAAAGGATTGCATTGTAGGATGAGTTAGAAAGAGTCAGTGAGGTGGAGATAAGCCAGTATATTCACAGTAGGAAGGGGATACGATGATGGAGCTCTGGTCAAATTACTGGACTAATAAACCAGAGGCAAGAGTTCAAATACCGCCATGGCACCTGTGGAATTTAAATTAATTCAATAATTTGGAATTTTGAAAAGCAGAGCTCATTTTACTCCAGGTAACAATAATGATTCCCCTACACGTCCTGATTTGGAGGCATGAGACTGCAGATACTGCAATCTAGAGCAGCAAGCAACCTGCTGGAGGAACTGAGTAGGTCAGGCCAATGGCAGTTGATGTTTCATGTCGGGACTTCATCTGGACTGAAAAGGTATTGTATTTGGCTTATTATTGTCACATGAACTGAGATACAGTGAAAAACGTTGGTTTCGCTTGAGATCCAGAAAAAATCATACCAGACCGTACAAGAGACTCAAAAGAGAGCTCCCAGGTTAGACAAAAGATTCACTTGCACCTCCTCCAAACTTGCCTAAAGCATGCAGTGTTTTCGATGAGGCCTCCTCTCCTTTAGCAAGACCTAGCACAAACTAGGTGACCACCTTGCTGAGTACATTCACTCTCCCAACCATGGCCACCTGGAGCTCTCGGTTGCAAGCCATTTTAATTCCTCTTCCCATTCCTATACTGTCCTGTCTGTTCTTGCTCTCTTCACTGCCAGGGTGAGGGTAAATGCAAACTGGAGAAACTGGATTTAATATTCCGCCTGGGTACAGTATGTACAATCCAACAGCATAAACTTTGAATTCTCCAATTCAAGGTGGCTTGTACCCCCTCTGTCCCCTTTCTCTCTCTCCTGATCAACCCAGGTCCTCTCTTACATTCTTTTCAACTATTCTCTCTGCCCATTTTCAACCAGTTTCTTTGCCCTTCCCCACCCACTCGATCTGTCCACTACCCACACACTCATCCCACAGGGTTCCTCCATCTTGCAGAGACTGAGTGAGGCACACCACTTCCTGGTTTTATAGTCCCTCCCCCTCCCTCCAGCTGGGGCAGCAGAGAGAATGGCAATTTTTTAAAAAACATTTAATATCTCTCTGATTTTTCATCGATGGGAAAAATCCTCTGGTCCAGGAAGGCGGAGGGGGGGCTCAAAGCGAGGTGGCCAAAATGACGGACGTAGGTGGCGGCGTTCTCTCGGAAATCACACCACAGTGAACGAAAAGCGATTAAGATCAGACTTTTAGTAATATAGATATTCAGAAATTATAAGTGTTTGTACCACTGTTTACAATTTAGTTCAAAATTCCTAAAACTTAAATTTGCTTCAGCTGTTAGACTAATGTGCTGAGTTGCTACTAGCAGTATTAATATGGTTCCCCAAAGTAATATCCCACGGAAGAGGAAGTGCTTACATTTTCACAATACATCTATATATGGCCATAGAAATCTTTTATATGGTGCCTTCATGATTCGCTCATGATACCTGCCTTTTGATGAACTTTGTTGATTTATGTCTCATTCCAGGACTTGAGCAGATAAAGTAGGTTGGTAATTTGATGCAGCATTGAGGAAGTGGAGGACAGGAAGGAGATGGAGAGCATGGTGTCAGGACAATAACTTCCCCCTCAATGTCAGCAAGATGAAGAAGCTAGTTATTGAACAGGCAGCATGGTGGAGTACATGCCCCAATCAATAGTGTGGAAGTGGAATGGTCGAGTGCTTCAAGTCCTTGGCGTTAATATTAACCAATGATCTGTCGTGGACCAACCACATAGATGTGACAGCCAAGAAGGCACACCAATGTCTCTACTTCCTGAGGAGATTGTAGAAATTTGGCATGTCTCTAATGGTTCTTACAAACTTCTACGGATACACAATAGCAAGCTGACTGTTAGATTGCATCACAGCTTGGTTTGGGAACAGCTCCGGCAGAGAGTTGTAGATGTGGAACAGTCCATCACACAGACCACACTTTTCACCATTGACTCTATCTACACTTCACGCTGTCTAGGGAAAGCAGCCATCATAACCAAAGTCTTGTGCAACCGTGATCATTCTTCCTTCTCCCTGCTCCTGCCTGGCAGAAGGAACAGAAGCTTGGAAGAGCACATCACCAGAATCACGGACAGTTTCTTCCCCTCTGTTATCAGACTTCTAAACGGCCCTTCCGTAAGCTAGGATACTGTCCGGTTCACCTCTACCCATTTAGGACTTTTTGGTACTAATGCACTACAATGCTGAGAAGTATATTTTGCATCCTTTATCTATCGTACTTGCGTTGATTGTGTTTATATGTATGGTATATCTGATCTGTTTGGATAGCGTGCAAACAAAGCCTTTCATTGTACCTTGGTATACGTGACAATAATAAACCTGGAGCATTATTGGAAGAGCTGCCTTTGACATGACATTAAGCATAGGCTTTATTATCAGCTACAGTTGATGCTGCAGCTGGGGTCATGAAGATGAAATCGTTGACACATCTTAAGACTTCTTAAATCTAAAACATATTGAATAATTGCCAGTTCTTTGCACTGGTGGCAAGTTTTCCATCAATAGGACATTGTATAAGAGACCTCCACAGACGAGACAGTGGGTTATGTAAGGGACCTTTTTTGAGCCAGTAGCAGAAGGCTTGAATATAATTTTTCATAGATATTGCATTGTACAATAGTATCCTTTTTTTGCAATATGGTTGATTATTTTCAATATAAAAATAAATGGGTGTCAGGGTAACAATGTTGTAAAGCTTTATTATGCACTTTTGTTTATTTTCTCTATTAAGCTACCTGATGTGTTCATGTATGGTATAATTTACCTGGATAGCACGCAAAATAAAGTTTTTCATTGTGTCTCGAGACACGCAACAATAATAAACCAATGACCAATAATTCAACCAACCTTTGTGAGAGCAGTTGTGCTGGTTTTGGGGTTGCTGTGGTTATTTTTGCAGTGATTCCAGAGCCAGCTGTCGAATGCTGCTGTGCACAACCTCCTCAGGGAGCCCACTGCTTAAGCTCATCACTGCATTGCGTATGACTCAGGTGCAGCATATTGGACATTTTGTAAGCAAAGCAGAGTTTTTTCATTAATGTTACAGCTGTGGTCATTTCTCTTGGTGCTCCTATATTATTCTGCTGTTTATTAACAAATAGGTTGAATGCTGGTGTAAACATGCAAGCACAAAATTTCCTACCAGCTGTGATAGTTCATTTTGCACATATGGAACTACTGTTGCCACTCCAAATCAGACCTTGTTGCAACCACTTTCAGACCTCTGCTGTGCTGACATTTCACAATAAACAACTTCCATATGGGTCTTTAGTAAAATTGGATTTTTGCTAAATTATGAACCTTTTAAATAAAACTGTGTAATTTTAGAATTTAAAGCCTCCAAATTGGTTAAGATATCCTTTTTATTCCTTCATTATATGATTTGTGAATTTACTGTGTTCAAATGAAACCCGTAACTTAGGGAAATCTAAATGTTCCTCATTGTGTACCTATATTCTCTCATGTTATTGTTATCCATAATTTGAATGAACACTTATTATAAATTCAGTTTTGAAAGGAAATGAAGTACCGAGCATATATCAGTTTTGTCATCCCCTTCAAGTTGTCAGTTTATGATCGATCCATTTCCACAAGTGCAATATTTTTCACAGCCGAAAGACTTATTAACTGGTCCTACACATACCTCTGAATCCTGAAGATGTCTGTATATTTGTGCTCCCAGCATCCAGCTCTGACTCCATCTCAGATTGACTGCTGCAACTCTCATCCCAGCCTTCGTTATCATTAAATTTGGCATTTTATTACTTTCCTTGCCAATTTTCCATCTTACAAAACCACAAAAGTCATCCGAAATACTGATACATCAATTTAAAAAAAATATAGAATTTTAGCATCTGCAGTAAAAATTGAAAATGTTGCTAATGCTCCTCCGCAGGTCAGATGGCATCTGCGATACTGATGAAGGGAATTTCATTTCTTTCTCCTCAGTTGCTGCCTGACCTGCAGAGTTTTCCTAGCATTTTCTGTTTTCATTTTTGTTACTCTCATCCTACTTTTCAACAAATCGTGTTCACATATCTCTCCTGGTCAGAAGGTATCTCGATTTTTTTTAAATTTAATCGTAGCCAGAGAACCGGGTTCAATCCTGACAAAGGTGCTGTATGCATGGAGCTTGTACATTCTCCTTGTGACTGCAGTAGACATATATAACCCTCAGTTTAGTTTAGAAATATAGCTTGAAAACAGGCCCTTCAACCCACCAAGTCTGCGCCGACCAACGATCACCCACACATGATTTCTATCCTACACAGTAGGGACAATTTTAAAAGGCCAATTAACCTACAAATCCGCACGTATTTGGAATGTGGGAGGAATCCAGAGCCGTAGAAAACCCATGCGGTCACAAGGAGAATGTGCAAGCTCCATACAGACAGTACCTTTGTCAGGATTGAACCCAGGTCTCTGGCGCTGAAAGGCAGCAACTCTATTGTTGTGCCACTCGACTGCCTTATTTGTACAGTTATCTGTACTTTTCCAGTGTTGGTTTAATGCATTTTTCTAGTTAATCGTGGGTGGCTCTCCCTGCATTTTCCTCAGCTCTAAAATTCCCTTCTCGTCCTTTTTGCCTTTCTTGCCACTGCACCTTTTCAATGTTGCTTAAAGTTTATCCCTTGTTCTCATTACCACCTTATGCTGCTCCGTGTCAAACCTTCTTTGCATCACTTTTCTGTAGAGTGACTTAAGAGACGTTAATTTAGCATGTTGAACACTTTTTATAAATGGAAATTGTTTATTTTGTTAAAAACAAAGAAAATGCTCAGATGGTCCGGATATCTGTGAAGAGAGAAAACAAGAGTTAGCACTCTGGGTCTGCTTCTCTTTCCACTGATGGCCTGCAGAGTGTTTCAATTTTTTTTAAATCTTGGACCAGACCTCAGCTGCAAAAACAGAATATAGAACTATATCGAAGTTAGACACAAAACATTGGAGTAACACAGCGGGAGAAGCAGCATCTCTGGAGAGAAGGAATGGGTAATGTTTCGGGTTGAGACTCTTCTTCAGACAGGTTAGGGATAAGGGAAACGAGAGATATAGACGATGATGTGGAGAGATAAAGAACAGTAAATGAAAGATATGCAAAAAAGTAACGATGATGAAGGAAACAGGCCATTATTAGTTGTTTGTAGGGTGAAAATAAGAAGATACTTGGGTGGGGAGGGTTAGTGAGAGAGGGATTGCCAGGGGTACCTGAAGTGAGAGGAATCAATATTCACACCACCAAGCTGCCTGTGAAATATGAGATGCTGTTCCTCCAATTTGTGTTTAGCCTCATTCTGACAATGGAGGAGACCATTGTCCTCTCCCAATAACGTCGCACCAGCTTCTAATTTTCACCTAGCAAACAGCTAACAATGGCCTGTTTCCTTCATCATCGTTACTTTTTTGCATATCTTTCATTCAAAAAGAAGTTTCGGGTCTGAAGAAGGGTCTCGACCCGAAATGTCGCCTATTTCCGTCGCTCCATAGATGCTACCTCACTCGCTGAGTTTCTCCAGCATTTTTGTCTTCCAGCTTTTTGTGCCTTTTCTTCTAGTAGTTAATACTTTCTAATCCAGGCAGCAATCTCATAAACTAGCTATTTGATTGTCATTAACCGTTTATCTTGTTGGACTGTTCAGCACTGTCAGACCGTTGTGCAAATAGCAAATTGGTACCATGCAGCAGCAGGCACTGAATTGTGATAAGGGGCAGGAAGCACGTCACTGGCCTCCCTGCCCAACATGCCTTCATCGCGAGGACCAGAAATCTAGCTGAAATCACTAAATTCCACACAACCTGGGCATCCTTCCCCTTAGTAGCACCTAGAGTTAAACTAAAATCAGAAAGGGTTAGGGATATGAAGATGTGACTGGTGGTGGGATCACGTTGAAAATGGCAGGAATGTTGGAGAATGATGTGGTGGATGTTGAGGCTGGTGAGGTGAAAGACAAGGACATGGGGACCTCTATCCTTTTCCGTCTCTGGGTAGGAGAAGCTGCGGGACACAGATGAGACACGGTTGAGGGATCCATCTATGAGAACAGGTTTTACTAAATCACGTTTACGAAAGTATGAGGACATCTTGCGTGCCCGAGAGCGGAAAGCCTCGACTTGGGGGCAGGTGTGGCGAAGATGGAGAAATTGAGAGTACGGGAAGGCACCTTGCAAGAGGCAGAGTGGGAGGAGGTGGAGCAACATAACTGTGTGAGTCACTGGGGTTGTGCTAGACGTCAGTTAATAATCTGTGCCCTGTAATGGAGACAGAGCGTTTGAGAAAGGGAAATATTGTTGGAGATAGTGCAAGTGAATTTGAGCGCAGGGTGGACATTAGTGGTGAAGTTGATGAAACCAACAAGTTCTGCATGAGTGTAGGAGGCAGCCCAGATTGAGCTGTCAATGTAGCGGAGAAGCAGTTTGGGGGATGGTGTCTTTGCACGTGGACTAAGACTGTTTGATGGAACCGTCAAAAAGGGGGAGGATTCTTTATTATTCCTCCTGTTCTCCAATGAATACAGTGATAGTCCAGTCCAGATGCACCAACTTTCAATCTTTGACTTGTTCAAGCTGGCCTGATATTTGCCACAATATCACCTCGGTATGTGCAGCATTCTTGTTGTTGCTGCTGAGCTAAACTGAGGAATATGGAATTGATTGCTCCTGAGAGTTCACGCAGAGACTTCATTCCCACTTGAGTGTTATGATCAAGCCACTTCACCTGGGCACTCCTTGAGTTATCTCATATTACTATAGCAACAGCTAGTTCTTTTGTCTGCCTGTTAAAAAAATACTTGTTCTGTTGACGATACATAGGACAAAACCACGATTTACTCTCTTGACTGGCTAGTCTGAAGAAGGAACCTGACCCAAAACGGCACCTATCCATGTGCTACGGGGATGCTGTCTGACCAGCTGAGTTACTCCAGCACTTTGTTTGTTTTTGTAAACCAGCATCTGCATTTCCTTGTTTCTGCTCGACTCCCTTGTCTGCGACTGAGGGCTTGGATGCTAGTGCAGATGACTTAGAATGCATCCTTTGTTTCTTAGCTGACAATGACCAGTATCTGCTGTGATGTTGCCTCCAATTTATTAACCCTCCGAGACCTTGAGTCACAGTAAACCTAGCTAACTTCCCAATTCATTACTGCATCTCACAATGTGTTATTGCCCCTTATCTCATGCTATTTTGCTTCCAATTAAGTTTTCCTTCAGACTTAATTATGTCTAATTGTTTTTCTAAGCAATTCTGGAATCTGAATCTTGAGATCAATCAGAAGTGGGGATTCAATCACGTTGCTTATATCTTCTACATTCTCCGAGAACATCTCAGGATATTTAACCATTCCTGTAGTCTGTTAAGACTATGCATCCATTCTTCTACTTAGTGATTTCTATTTTAAACCTCTGATTGCCACAACTTTAACTTGGATTGTTTTCTCTGGAACATCAGCTTGAGGGGAAACCTGATAGAAGTATATGAAATTATGAGAGGGTAACTTCACAGGATAGACCATCAGACTCCTTTCTCGCAGGGTGGAAATGTCAACGTTGAGACGTCATATGCTTAAGGTGAGAGGAGAATGTTTTTTACACAGAGTAGTGGTTACCTATAAACTGCTGGCTGGGATGATGGTAGGTACAATAGTGGCATTTAAGAGACTTTTAGACAGACATGTGGATATGGAGGGACATGGATAACACGCAGGTAGTGGAGAATAGTTCTCTTGGCATGGACTTTGTTGGGATGAAGGGCCTGTACCTGTGCTGTACTGTTCTATATTTTATTTTCTACGTTCTCTTTCATGGTTTTTGGTGGCATCCCATTGTCTCCTTAACTATTATGCTTGTGGTTTGGGTAACATCACTCCTTTCCCTGTTGTGTTTTCCAACCTCTTACTACTAAGTTGCAACGTTCCTTCCCTGTTATGTTTCAAGCCTGTGCAGAAACATCACTCTTTCTGTGTCTCTTCCAAATCCACACACAGGCACGCTCCCCATCCAGTTTTAGACTGTTGTTTTAGTCTAAGCTGGCAAGTAGTTTTTCTTCAACCTACTGGTTTTCACAGTGCCCGGTAATGATCTTAGCTGTGACTTACACCTCAGCATCAAGACAACTGCTCAGCATAGGTGAACAGACCAAATCCATGGGTGTAGCCATCACTAATTAGAATAGCCTTTGATACCTTCTAACTCCCATGTTCTTGCACCATTGCCTTGAATACTCCCTTTCCCCAGGCTAACCCTCCTTTTCTTGAGTCCTATGTATGGTTATGTTGTCACACGTCACAAATACTTGCCTTCACCTAGACAAGATCCTCACACTAAACTAATTATTTGTCCTATGATGATGGGTGAGATAGGATTTGATGGGAATGCAGGAAATAAAAAATTTCAAGCTAAAAAAAACGATTTTCAAGGCTATATATAGAAAAGAGGCAAATAAACAAAGTGGATCTGGAAAAGGGACTGCGAGATATCTAGGAGGAATTATCTGAGCGTAATCTGGATTGTGGAAGATGATGAATGGAAATGTGAAAGGCAAATGGATAGATACTTAGCCCGCAAAAAAATCTATTTTAATTGATGTCTTTCCTTCAATCTCTTCCATCCATAAATACTTGGCATAGATTTATCTGGAATATTTTTATTTTTAAATCCTTTAAAAAAAAAGTAATGGGCATATTTACAATGGAAGCCAAAGAAAAAATAGAGGTTAGTATTGAAAGATGTGGGGGGGAAATGACTTTGTTTTCTTGATAACGAGGCAATGGGTGAGTTTCTCCTCTTTTTTGCCATTTCAAAATAATTTTCTGTTGACACTTTGCCAAATGACAAATTTGGCAGGGAGGAATAATTTGCTGCTAGCATTTGAAGGTAGTTTGCATTAGTTTTCAAAAAATGAGTGCATGTGTTATTACATTTTCTTCTTGGGGCTGAGACTTTAAAGAAGAATGGGGAGTTTTCCTGACTCACTGATGCCCATTGCTCCAATTTGTACAGGCAAAGCTAATGGATTTATTAATGATCGTGGCTGAATTTACTTAAACAGCTGTCACTGTCTGAGTAGTTTGGTGTGAAACAATATGAGAATTATTTGTAAATTATCTGACCATTTTGCAAACTTATAATTCTGAAACAATTGTTCAAAGCACGCACATGCGGTATTATCATTTCCTTACGTTTGTGGTACTGAAACTCACCTTCCTTCAGGTCTGACCACAAAATGGCATTTACTTTTACAGATGCTAAACTGCTGCTCATATTTTAAAAAATCTTTGAGAATCGCAATATTTTGGCAGGAAAATACATACAGGATATTTTTTTAAAAAGGCCTATTGTAAAAGTTCAAGTATTTTGGACATGCTTCTGCACAGTTAAATTGTCGCCTTTTTTAATTAAAAAAAATTATGCCTGCTATCTCGTGTGGTATGAAGCCAGCATGTAGTTTTCAAGAAGAAATCCTACATAATGCTAAATGGAGTCCTACTGGGAAAGCATTAGTCCACAAACACATGCAAAGGCTTGGAAATTCTGGGCACCACTGGGCTTGTTGGAACATGAAATCTACAGTGTAGCCATAGCAACAGTGCACTTTGAAGGCGAACATCTTGTCATTTTCTTTAATCCGTTGCAGCTCCTGAACCAAAAAAAAATTAAATTGCTGTTGCTATAGTTACCATCTTTGTTGCATCAACCACTTTTGTGCCCAGTTTCCTGCCTGCCTTTTAACATGCCTCCTTGTACATCGATTCAGTTTTAACACTTTCATTATTAAAAACGACTCTATTTGGTAACTTATTTTCATCGCACTTGGGGAGGACAAATTTAATTATTTGCCAACTAATTCTAAGACATTCCCGAAAAGGTTATGAATGGTTATCAAATAAAATGTATCACCGAACCATGTGAAAATGAATCCAGGCTTCATCTTCTATTGTGGAGCTTCATGAACAAGTCCTGATAAAATCCTTTTTATTCTCTGGTTCTGCCTACAGTTAATTTATTTAACAGTATTTGACATACATCATTGTTGGCATATAGGGAAGGACAGACGAACAAATATGTATTTGTATAATTTCACTGCTTAATTATAATGTTATTGCCATTGTTAAATTGCAATTTGGTATTTTGTGAAGTTAATTTACATTGTTAAATTTAATCCAGGTTTAATGCTTTTAAAAATGTAATTGGGCTTCGATGTATGCACATTTTTGAATGAGGCCAACACATCTCAGCCTTATAGGTAAGGGCTTGAACAGAATAAAGAATATTTGTTTTCAAGTGTAGTTTGAGATATTATCTTTCAAGGGAAAATTCACAGGTTCAGAATTTAGTCTAGTTTCGTCGAATCATGTATAATTGTCCATTTTCGATCAAATAGGCGGCTTAACTTCTGCATTGGGTGCTTGATAAACAGCTTTAAAAGCTCACCATCCCTTCTCGGAGGAAGAATAGCTCTCCCTCTAAGAGGAAGAACAGCCCAGTCTGATTGTTGCCTTTTTTCATACATGTTTGAGCCAAGTCACCTGGTCAGTTATATGAAGATTCTTTTTTTTGCTCTGAGTTACCAGGTCAGTTATAAATGGCATCCCATTACTTAACCGGGCAATGGGGAAATCATTCACCCTCATGACATGCAGACTAAATTTGCAGGTGATTTGCAGACCAGACTCAGTCAGAGGACTGTTTTAAAATGTTTAAAAAGGTTTGCATTATATTTCTGTTGCATTAATTATTAGAGGTTCAGCGAGAGAAAAGAAATCTCCTGCTTCTGCTATCTGAGGTTCTCACCTGTTTCAAATGGGCATATATTGTACTGGTGCCCAAAAAGAGTAGGGTGACCTTCCTCAATGACTTGTCCGATAGCACTTGCATCCACAATAATGAAGTGCTTTGAGAGGTTGGTTATGCTTTAGAAAAGACCTGGATCCATTTCAATCTGCGTATCTGCCACAACAGATCAGCGGCAGATGCTATCTCATTGGCTCTCCACTCTGCTCTAGACCATCTGGATAACAGGAACACGTGCCAGGTTGTTGTTCATTGACTTCAGCTCATAGTTTAACCCCAATTACCCCCTTCAAACCCATCAGTGACTCTCTGTCCCTTCCTTTGCAACTGGAACTTTGGCAGACTGGGTTGGTAACACCCTCTCCTCCTCACTGACCATCAACAAAGGTGCATCTCGAAGTGGGTGCTTAGACCCCCGCTCTACTCTCTTTACATCCAATACTGTGTGGCGAAGTTTATCTCCAGTGCCATCTGTAAATTGGCTGATGATACCATTGTTGTTGGCCAAATCATCGATAGTGATGAGTCGGAGTGTAGGAGAGCGATAGAACATCTGGTTTAGTGTTGCCGCTACAGCAACCTCTCATTCAACTAGACCAAGGAACAAATTGTCGATTTCCGAAAGGGGAATTTGCGAGACCTCTTTTTATTGCCAATTTTTATTGGTAGATTGAAAATAGAGTTAGCAACTTCAAATTCCTAGTCGATAATATCTTAGATGACATGTCCTGGGCCCAACACCTTGATGTAATCACAAGAAAGGCACTTTCACTTTCTTAGAAATTCTAAAAAGGTTTGGTGTGTCACTGGAATACTCTAACAAGCTTCGACAGATGCACTGCAGAATGTGTCCAGACTGGTTACATCATGGCCTGGTTTGGCAATTTCAATGCATAGGAACTCAGGAGGCTTGCTGAGTGGTAGACTCAGTTTGGTCCATCATGGGCACAGATCTCCCCACCATTGAAAACACCCACATAAGGCGCTACTTCAAGAAGGCAGCATCTATCATCATCTGTCACCCACCACCTGCCAAGCCCTCTTTTCATTGCTACCATTGGGCAGGAGGTACAGAAACCTGAAATCCCCCACCACCTGATTCAGGAAATCAGATGTTTTCCTACAACTATCAGGTTCATACACCAACCTGTACAATCCTAACCCTACCACAGCAATGGAACACTATGCACCACCTCTTGCACATGGACTTGTTTCCTTGCATAATTATGTTTTGCAAGAATGTTTTTGTTTTTGCAGTCTTTTTATTTCATTGTACTATCTTGCAGAATCCACGTGCCATTTATGTATAATTTGTTTTGCATGTTGGCCGAATCTATATTCTTGTGATGCTGTTGCACCTCACTGTCCTTATGCATATGGCAATAGCCTTGAGTTGACATCTTGACTTGACCTGAATGATAAACTGAGTCAAAAAGAATACAAGATGCTGAAATAAAAAGTGTAAACCAACATGATAAAAGCAAGATATTATCCAGCGGTCATATTCAGTTATGGATGCAAATTGTTTTTAAGCTGCTGAATGCTTTTGCCCAGCGGGTTCTGCAGTACGATGCATAATCACCAAAGTATTTCAGTTAGGGCTGAGAAGGCTATTCAATTATGTCAGCCATTCAGTATATATTAACTTATTTACAAAGTTTTCTGATCAATCCATTGATTATCCTGAGTATTTCACTGAATAAAAATGGGCTTTAGAATTTAAAGAATCCTGAGGGAAATTATATGATTTAGATTACTATATGGTCAGATAATTCCATCATTATAAATGAGCATATCATCTGACTCACTGTAAACATCTCAGCAGGATATTAATTAGTATTTAAAGATTTAAAGAAGAAAATCTATTTCTGGATGTAGAATATCCTAAAATCTACTAGAGTGAAACTTGATTAAATCAGTGGAGAGGGTGAAAATTGCCTGAGGCATTTGGCAGAAACTGCAATATAACAAATTGGTAACTATGGACATTAAACTATCTATCTAGTAATCATTAATGGTATATCATGAAAAGACTATAATCAAAAATCTCCAGGAATTATTCCTCAGAATCATCATCGTTGAAAACATCAAGGGGCACGGTACCTTACAATGCTGTGTACGACAGTGATCGCAACTTCTACTGAAGTGTGGATGGCCGTTGGCTCGCTAGCAGCTCAACCGCACTTTGGCAGGTCTTGTTTTTTGTCCTGCTGGGGGTCCACAGCCCCCTCCTCACCTGGCAAACCAGGTGGGGGAGATGGTTTAGTCGCCGACTATCCGACCATGGAGCAGGTAGCACGGGATTACATGGTACCCGTGGCGGGTGGAACTCCCCTCCCCCCGACCTGACCAGAAAATGAAGCCAAATCTTTAGAAATGCAACTTTGTGAATAGAATTCTCAGCAGTTTTTAGCATATAGTTTCCACTAACGTGTCAGCTGAGCTCGGCCACAGATTGCTTCTGCTGCAGAATGTCATGCTTCCTAGCCCAACCACAAGCACTTGAGAGCATAATGTATGTTGGTGCTAAGGGATTGTGGTTATGTCAGTTGTGTTCTCTTTCCGGTGAAATGCTAAAACACCAACTTATCTGCTGGCATGTAAAACAATTACTGCTTGTCAAAGAACTTTGCAATTTTAAAATGAATATTCAAAGAGGAGTTAGCAAGTCATCCGAGTATTCTGATTAACATTCCTCCCTCGGTCAACCACAGTCAGAATTAATCAATCGGGGAAAGTGGGGTGGGGGTGGGGGGGTGGGGGGGGGGGGGGGGGGGGGGGGGGGGTTGGAGGGGGAGGAGATGTGAGGGGGAGGGGGGGGGGAGTGGAAAAGGGGGAGAAGAGTGGAGCGGAGAGAAGGGAGGAAGAGGGGGAAGGGAAGAAGGGAGGGAGAGGGTAGGGGAGAAGGGTAGGTGGAGTGGAGAAGGAGGGATGGGGGAGAGGGGAGTTCAGTCTACACTCACTTAATCCATCCCTGTGAAAAGTTATAGAGACGGTGATTGGATCTGGAAGCGGACCAATACGTCTATGAATAAAACTGAACGACCCAGACATCTTTTCATTTGCACAATTAATTTTATTGTATTAATTTTAATATATTATTGTTTAAAATTCATGCATTGAAGGAAGGACATTTTATCTGTGGTCCCTAACCCGAACCATGCGTCGCCCGCATGACAGCATACGTCAGCGTGTATGTCGTGCAACTTGACGGTTTTACGGGCGTCATTCACAAACGCTCCGCAGTCGCCGGAAAAAAATCACAAAGTGGGACGGGCCCTTAAGGAACTCAGCGGGTCAGGCAGCATCTATGGAGGGAATGGACAGATAACGTTTTGTGTTGGGACCCTTCTTCAAAACGAGTCGACTGTCATCTTTCTGCTATTTCTGCACAAATTACATGTGAACCAATTTGGGATTTTTAAATGTGATGAAGCAATATACATGTATATACAGGTTTGTTTTGTCATGTGTAATTGTCACTTCAGCTTTTGATGCAATAATTGTATTTTACAGGCGGCTGAACAGCACACAGGGAGAAATCCGTGTGGGACCCAGCCACCAGGTAGGAAAGTTAACAGTCATGATGCTTTGTTATTTGGTCTTACTGGCTGTATATAAACATTCCACACATCTACACTTGTAAAAGCAGGAAGATAGCGCGTTGCATTATGTTCTTATTTTGATTAAATATGAGGTGGTACAATTACGTTTAGTTTTGATGTTCAGTTACCATCATTGTACTCACAATGACGTATTAGCTGCATGCCTACAACTTTGTGAAAGGTTACATATTGCACATACCATATTCGGCATAATATTTCATTTAACTTGACCCTGATTATCTATTGTGGACTTTATTCCTTGGAGCACAGGAGGCTAAGGGGTGATCTTATAGAGGTGTAGAAAATCATGAGGGGAATTGATCAGGTGAATACACTGAGTTTTTCCTTTTAGGGTACACAAAAGGCTGGAGAAACTCAGCGGGTGCAGCAGCATCTAAGGAGCGAAGGAGATAGGCGACGTTTCGGGTCGAGACCCTTCTTCAGTTTTTCTTTTACCCAGGCAAGGGGAATCAATAACCAGAAGACATAGGTTTATGGTGAGAGGGGAAAGATTTAATTGAAACCTGAGGGACAACTTTTTCACTCGAGGGTGGTGGGTGCATGGAATGAGCTGCCAGAGGAAGATGTTGAGGCAGGTACAATAACGATATTTAATAGCAACTTGGACAGGTACATGGATAGGAAATCATTAGAGGGACATAGACCAAATGTGGGCAAATGGGTCTGGCTTAGATGGAGCAACTTGGTCACCCATGGAATAGGGCCTGTTTCCATGCTGCACGACTGATGCAAACCGTTAAATTCTTTGTCCTTGTTTCTGGATGTGAAGAATAATAATAATTGTTATTAAAAAAAGTCATCAATTTAAATATAATATGATTTAATGAAATTAAGTGGAATCTCAAACATGTTGGTGCAACAGCGTGTTGGACCAGGATTGTGTGCCCCTTGCTTGTTCCTGCTGTTTTCTCATTTTATCTGAGCTACGCAAAACATCATTCACGGCATACATTTAGGGGAGATGGTAATTTATGCTCTTATGTTTTATAATACTGTTAAAGGCTTATTGATATAAATTTAATAACTGGAAATCAATTCCGCTAACCTGATAATCAAAAATGGGTATGTCCAGGAACCGTTTGCTGAACTTCATTACTCTTCTGAATTCTGCTCCTCTGGGCAAGCATGCTTCTCTAATAAATAAACTCCAGGAGCCAAGATATTCTACGCCCGTTGGATCGGCAATGAGCATAGCTGCAGATTTGTTTCTTTAGATCGTGATCTTTATAGTTTGCGTTCTTCAGTAAATTGATTTAATATCATTGGTTGCTTTGGTGTTTTGAGTTTCCATTTTCAGCTGATTTACTTCCTCGTACGGAATTGGTTGATGTTAAGGAGGAGAATCTCAGTTTTAATTTATTGTCTGATACCTGCAGGGTTTATCTTAGCATTTATTAATTTGCTGGACTTTGCTGGCTAAGCCAGCATTTGTTGCCCATTTGTATAGTCTCCTGAACAGCAGCTTCACCGACACAGTGCATTCAGAAACTATCCAGACCCCTTCACCTTTTCCACATTTTGTTACGTTACAGCAGGGGTTCTCAACCAGGGGGGAGATTTCAGGTTTTCAGGTGGGGAATTGGGACCACAGATTAGCAAACTCAAACTATTAGAATGTTGATCTTTTTATTGCCTTTGCATATTATTTGGAATGCACTTTTTGAGGCAGACAATCTTGGAAAGGAGTGGGGGAATGACATTCTGACATATGGTGAAAGGGGTGCATGGGGCAAACAAGGTTGAGAACCACTGCGTTACAGCCTTATTCTAAAATTGAATGTAATTCTTTTTTTTTTATCATCAATCTACACACAACACCCCATAATAAAAAAGCGAAAACAGGCGTTTAGAAATGTTTGCTAAGTAATTAAAACAAAATAACTGAAATATCACATTTACGTGTTGAGGCACCTTTGGCAGCAATTCCAGCCTCAAGTCTTCTTGGGTATGACACTACCAGTTTGGCACATCTGTATTTGTATAATTTCTCCCATTCTTCTTTGCAGATCCTCTCAAGCTCTGTCAGGTTGTATGAGGAGCGTTGATGCACAGCTATTTTCAGGTCCCTCCAGGGATGTTTGATCGGGTTCAAGTCCAGGCTCTGGCTGGGCCACTCAAGGACATTCAGAAGACTTGTCACAAAGCCACTCCTGCGTTGTCTTGGCTGTGTGCTTAGAGTCGTTGTTGGAAGATGAACCTCCCCCCCCCCCAGTCTGAGGTCCACAATGCTCTGGAGCAGGTTTTCATCAAGGATCTCTCTGTACTTTGCTCCATTCATCTTTCCCTTGATCCTGACTAGTCTCCCAGTTCCTGCCGCTGAAAAACATCCCCACAGCATGATGCTGCCAGGTGACGAGTGGTGACTGGTTTCCTCTAGACGTGACACTTGGCATTCAGGCCAAAGAGTTCAATCTTGGTTTCATCAGACCAGAGAATCTTGTTTCTCATGCCTTTTGGCAAACTCTAAGCGGGCTGTGCCTTTTACTGAGGAGTGGCTTCCATCTAGCCACTTTACCATAAAGGCCTGATTGGTGGAGTGCTGCAGATATAGTTTTCCTTCTGGAAGGTTCGCCCATCTCCACAGAGGAATTCTGGAGCTCTGTCAGATTAATCATCAGGTTCTTGGTCACCTCCCTGACCGAGACCCTTCTCCCCCGATTGCTCAGTTTGGCCGGGCGGCCAGCTCTATGAAGAGTCCTGATGGTTCCAAAGTTCTTTCATTTAAGAATGACAGAGGCCACTGTGCTCTTCAGCACCTGCAATGCTGCAGAAATTGCTTTATACCCTTCCCTGGATCAGTGTCTCGACACAATCCTGCCTTGGAGGTCTACGGACAATTCCTTCGTCTTCATGGCTTGGTTTTTGCTCTGACATGCACTGTCATCTGTGGGACCTTATATAGACAGGTGTGTGCCTTTCCAAATCATGTCCAATCAATTTAATTTACCACTGCTGGACTCAAATCAAGTTGTAGAAACATCTCAAGGATAATCAATGGAAACAGGATGAACCTAAGCTCAATTTTGAGTGTCATAGCAAAGTGTCATGTAAATGTGATATTTCAGTTATTTATTTTTTAATTACTTTGCAAAAATTTCTAAACACCTGTTTTCGCTTCTTCATTCAGTGGTATTGTGTGTACTTTGATGACAAAAAAAATAATTTAATCAATTTTAAAATTAGGCTGTAATGTAACAAAATGTGGAAAAGGTGAAGGGGTCTGAATACTTTCCGAATTCACTGTGCCTGCACAGTCAACCACATTGATGGCTTTGGAGCTGCACATTGGCTATGTTAGGCAAGGATGGTTCACGTGGTTTAATATAATATTAGCTTGTGGTCACCACAATAAACAGGTTTTCTTTCAATGATCTAAGAAGGTTATCATAGATTGGGAAGTTACAGATCTGACCCTGCTATTTAAGAAAAGAGAGAAAGTAAACAGGAAACTTGATCAGTTAGCGAGCAGATTTGCAGGGGGTTAATAGTATTCTGAACTTGAATGTATGGTCATGGAATTGGATTGGTAGAAGTAGATTTTGATATGTAGAGCACTGGCAACAGTATTGGGGAATGAGAGAACTGTTCATTTGGAGTACACTACACCTGGACCATATTCGGACCAGAGTTCTAGTGAGTCAAATAACTCAGGAAGTAGATTGGTCGTCACATTAAATCCGTTTGGAGAGGATGGTGGGATTTAGGTGGAAAATCCTGGTGGGGAGAAATTGAGAATGCTAAAGAGAAAAGAACAAGGAACCAGTGCAGGAAAGTGATTTGAGGTAAGTAGGTGAGAATGGCCAAAACAGAGTGACAGTCTTTACACAAAGGAGATTGGGATGTCGTTTTTTAGGAAAGGTTGAAATTAAAGCGATAGTGAGAAAGGATGTTGGCTGAGAATATCAGTCTGAAGCTGGATAAGGACCAAAAGGTGGAAGGCATTAGTGGGAGTTGTCTAGCGAGCTTAACTGTAGTAGTAGTGCAGAGGACAGGAAATTAGAGATGCACATAACAAGGGTGCTACAGTAGTCACAATGATTTTAATCGCCATGTCCATGGGTTCAACAAAATTAGCAATAATATTGTGGAGAATGAATAGCTGGTTTGTGTGGGCTCATTATGGATGAGTAACTGAGTGACTACAATATGATAGAATACTTCAAGAAGATGGAAAGTGAAGTGTTGGATTGTAGTAGTATTCTAAATCTAAACAAAATAAATTGTAGAAAGAGGTGATCGTGTTGAATGGTGGGGCATGCTTGCAGCGGTGTGGCAACCAACTCAGGCTCCTATTTTCTTTTGTTCTTTACTCAGAAAATGGAGAACCCATGGAACTTTCTATCACAGCTGCTCAAGCCACTGGATATACATAAGAAGGATCTAGGTTTTTAAACGCAAGTGCTCTAAGAATAGGAGGAATATTGAGATGAAGGATCAGCCATGATCTGTTATATGGAGGAGCAGGCTCAGAGGCCCAAATGGCCTGTCTGCCCATGGTCCTGTGCTGTTCTTCTCAGTCAAGTCTGATAAGAGTAGTAGGCAAAATGTTCAAACTATTACCGTGGAAATAATAAAGGAACAGCAAGAAATTTGTATTAGATTGGGCAGAGTTACACGGATTTATGAAAAGAAAATAATACTTGCTGAAACTTAGTTTTTAACGTTACGACTAATAGAATAATTGAAGGCAAATCATTAATGTGGTGTTTGTGGATTTTGAAGGGCTTTGCAAAAGCATGATGAGAGAGGTTAAATTGCCCACAGTATTGGGATGATAAATTGGTGTGGATTGATAATTAGTTTATAGATGGAAAACAAGAGTAGGAGTAAACAGTAAGATTTTGGGTCGGAGGTCGTGACTCGTAGTTGTTGCAGAGTTCTGTGTTGGAACAGCAATTGTTAAAAATCTAGATCAATGATATAGCTGATGGGATCGTATGAATATATCCTGGAGTGATGACGGTTCAGAGCTGGGTGGCTGTGCGGACTGTGAGGGGAGCATTGCCAAAAGGAAAATGCTGTGAGAAAATGTATGCTCATCCACTGTCTTAGAAAAAATAGAAACACCATGTATATTTACAATGGTGAGAGATTGGAAGGTTTCGGGGTTCAGAACGCCCCAGGTGTCAAGAGTCAAGAGTGTTTAATTGTCATATCTACCGACAATAGAAGAATGAAATTCTTACTTGCAACAGCTTACCAAGCCTGTAAACACAATAACACAAATAAAATATAATAATTTAAAATCATTTAATGCATTAACCATAATACTGGTGCAAAAAAAAAAAGTCCTTAGTGCAACCAAAGGCATTCCATAAAGTTCACATTTGCTGAGGTTAATGCTGTGTCGTGTTCAAGTTGCTGGTTGGGATAATGGTATTCTTGAATCTAGTGGTCATGCTTTTCAGGCTCCTGTACCACTTACTGGATAGTAGGAGCGAAATGAAAGTGAGGCCAGAGTGGTGTGTGTCTTTGATATTGGCTGCCATTTTGAGGCAATGCCTCCTGTAGAACCCTTTGATGATCGGAGGTCAATCTCCGTGATGGGCCGGGCTGTGTATCCATTCTGTGTAATATCCTTCATACCTGTGGGCATTTGCATTGCCAAACCTGGCTGCGTTGCAATGTTAGTATGTTCTCTACCGTTCCATCTGTAGAGAGTATTGTATATGAAACACTCAAAAGCTAATGTAACAGGTGCAGAAACATTTAGTAAGAAAACAGTATGTTGACCTTTACCAAAAGAGGATTTGAGTGCAAGAATAGAGCTAATTTCCTCCCGTTATATTGGAATGTTGTGTACAGATCTGGTCACCCTTCCCAAGGAAGGAAATTGTTTGTATTAGAGTGTAACACAAGTTCACCAGAATTATTTCTGGATTGGTGGATGTCTTATACAGGAGACGTCAAGTAGATTTAGCCTATTGTCTCAAGTTTAAAATAAGGTACAGTTATAGGACTTGACAGTGTTGATGTGAGCTTGAAATTTTCCTTGGTTGGGGGAAGTCTCGAACCAGGCATACAGCCTCGGAAGAATGGGTTGCCAATGAGAATGAGAAGAAATTTCTTTACCCCGAATGGAGGGAAATTTCTTTACCCCATATGCAGAAGTCAGATCAATATCTTTTGGTTATGACAGGAATAGAATATTGATTGCCAATCCAAAAACTGACTTACTTATTCCAACTATATATAATAATGGATTTCAGCACTTCCCCAAAGACTTATTTGGCTAACTGGTTTCTAGTTTCTTGCCTTCTCTCTCCTTTATTGAAGGTGGCATTTTCTCTTATTGATCAAATCTGGATCAAGGATGCAGATTTCTGTAAGGATTTTCCTTTAAAAATGTCCTTGCTGCCTGAAACAAGGCTGAATGTTCTTGCTGCCTGAAATTTCGGTAGATTATCAGCAATGCTCCACTATCTTGACAGCCATTTCCTTTAAGACCTGAGGATGCAAGCTCTCGGGTTCAGGATTTCTGTTTGCACTTTTACACCATGTACATTTGTTTCTTGTGATCAAGATTGTTTTAAGTACTTCCCTCCCTGTTGCTTCCAGATTTTCTACCAGGTGATGATCCTGAATGATAGACTTCCTCCCTCCTTCTTGTGGAATGGCTCCAGAAAGCTCATGATGGCCATTGTTGTGTAGTAGCAGAAGCACCACATAAAGATGGGATCGGTTGAGTTGTGGAAATAAACCCAATGGGTCCACAATGCAATCCATTCCACCAACACTTCACGATGGATAAAACGTGAGGATTTGAAACTTAGTTGTTGAGATTGATGCTCGGGCAAAGATTTCGAATTTGTGAAAAGCTCTGAAGTCAAAGGAATTTAGTTAAGCCTGGATGCCAGACAAAGTACAGCAATAAGGCATGATCTGTTATAGGTTGATGCAGTAGATTGTAACTAGATTATCTGACAGATCCCTGAACAAGGGGACATTGGAATGAGAGCATATTTATGGCTAATACCTAGAAGCAATTCTTTGCAATAAGGAGGAGGGGATTGGGGGGGGGGTGAGGAGGAGGAAAAACCAGCAATTCTTGACTAAAAGGTTATGTGGCCATGAATCCAATTAACAATTTTGGTTTTAAAATGGATATTTAAAGGATATGGTACTAATGCAGGTGGACTATGAGAATGAAATGCAAATTAGCTGTGATTTAGAATGACAGACTTAAATCATGGAACTGAATGGCTTAGTCCTTTTCTTCTCATTCTGTTGGGTAAAGGGGTTAAGAGAGGTGAATAGGTGCCAGCCAGTGCCTTTGCAAAAACAGGTAGAGAATTAAATTCTCTAGGATTTAGTATTTTTGGTGTCTTTGCTCTATTTTGGGCAAAGAAAAATACTTACAATCTTCAGTAGTTTGTTCTGGGGATATTTCAATGTGTTGGACATCTAGATAAGTATAATGAAAAATAGAATCCGTGTGGTCAGGCGTACTCAGCTTTCTTACCAAGTTACTTGCAGCCTGAGGTTTTATCTCTTGCTTTAGGTTATTTGCCTAGAACGGTGATAAGAGACTACGCACAATTCAGGCACATGTTGAAAAGGTCACTATAGGATAATGTAATTCCCCACATCAGTTACTGGTTACATTGAGAGAGTTCACTCAGTTTCTTCCAGTAACCAACAACAAAAATCTGCACATGATCAGTTCAGTTAGACTACTTTTGGAAGCAGTGGAGTTATCCTCAAGGCAGACTTTCTCAGGACAGAGTTTCTTTCTCCTTCGCGATGTGCAACAATTGCTTACAAACCAGACAGATTTAAGAATTCCCATGGATACCACAGAGCCCTTGTTTACGTAGACTATTCCAGACTCTCCAGTGTATTTTTTTCATGCACAGACTAATTAAAGAAAATCCCCAGTGCAGGATTCCTCCTGAAGAAATTAAAAATGAATGGATGAATAAATCAAAGTATTTTCAAAATTTGTGTGGCATTGTGTCAGGAATAAGATGAGCACCTTTGGTACAGTGATGCCTGTACATTGCTTGCCTTGCCACCGAAGGTCTTCATTGGTGTCAGGAAGCTGACCAACCAAAGATGAAGCCTTGAAAGTATTCTTGTGTTTGGGCTAAGGTGAATAATATGTGATCAATTAGGCAGCTTAAGGAAGATTTCTTGAGGGATATTCCTGTTTTCTTAGCAAGTCAACACCCCCATGTTTGATGGCATTCCTGTTTGTATGTGAAGACCCAACCTCTCGCAAAGAATGACAAATTTCGTTGTTACGGTAGGTGAACTTCATGTTTTACTTTGGTGAACACCGTAATCAATATTCGGTGACGACAGCAGAGATGTTTGATCAAAAACAATTTATGACTCCATTATAAGAATGAAAAAGTCACCGTGGAACATCACTAAAATAACTAAAAGTTTTTAACTGTTTCAGGGGTTAATCTAATTTATTTATGTAGCAGGTATGGGTTTAAATAATATTTTTAAGGTGGTTTTGATATATTTCTGCCAAAATATGGAAGTCACCAGCAGAAAAATGAGTACTGAAATAAATAGAATTCAGCAGCAAAAATATGCGTCTTGTTGAAAGACAAAGCTCTTTTTGTGAAGTCCTTCAGTCTTTCCGCCAAACCTAATTCACATATTCGCAGTGAGAGAGTTGTGGGTGCGGATATGTGTATCCAAATAAGGAAGTGGGCAGTTACTGAAGATATTAAACTGGAATTGTGAGTTACCATGCATTAGGGCATACAGTATCAATGCATGGAATGAAAGGTGGATTTAAATACCTTTTCCCTGTTGGAAGTTAACAGAAGATGAAATGCTTTGCACAGATCAGTTGAGGCAGAGACAATATTGTAGTTTAGATATGGGTCAGATAAGTACTTGAAAAAGGAACCAATTTCCAGTGGTCGTAAGTAAATAAGGTTTGAGGAGCCACCTTCAGTGGGAATGTTAATATTTACATTATATAAACTGGGTGTCTGTGTAGATAGTTGCAAATGCAATCTATTGTTTATTTAGATAGTTGAACTCAATAGGAGAACAATACTGTAAGCAAAAGGGGACAAAGTGCTGGAGTAACATAGTCGGTCAAGCAGTATCTCTGGAGAACATGGATAGGTGACGTTTTGGGTCGAGGCAACTTCAGTCTGAAGGTTGTGACCCGAAGCATTACCTATCCATGTTCTCCGAGGATGCTGCCTGACCACCAGAGTGCTCCAGCACTTTGTTTCCTTTTGTGTATTAATTAGTATCTGCAGTTCTTTGTTTCTACAATACCGAGTGTAATGGCAAATTTCCATGTTTGGTCAGTTTTAATTGATTGAACAATTAAATGCATGTGAGTGTGAATTTGAATAAATCTTGAGAGCAGTACATAATCAAAGTTCCCTAAACAGTCCCGTAGGCTGTCAGGATTTATTGGCAAGACTCAAACCTAATTTGCTTATGTGACACCAGAGGCCAGAACATAAGTCAGTGAAGAGTAGACTCCTTTGCCAATAGCAAGTTTACAATGGGAATAAAACAATGTTATTTAAAACAAAACTCTGTAAAGTAAAGACGGCTTTGCATTTTGGACTATGTAGAATTGTATGAGAAATGCTTCAACCAGAAACAGTGAACATCTTTTTTGATTGTGTAAGTCCTGCTGTTTTCTTTGTCTCAGAAGACCAATTCAGGATATCGTAATTAGTGTACTTAGTATCAATGTACTAATGATTTTAACCAGATTCAGATTAATTTATTGTTCTGTACTCCTGGGTGCAATGAGATTCCTTGTTCTCGTGAAGCTTTGATAGATTTGTCAATCGTGGTGGCTCTGTTGACTAATTGCTAGTGCAGTTTATGTTTGAAATAGATGAACCCAAACTTATCTTATACTTTTCCATGTCAGTTTGACAGAAGTATCAAGACTAGCTCAGGTTTGAATAGTAAATAAGTACTAACTATGCATATGCAAATACTTAGGTGTTCATAGCACTTGTTTGGTCTTTATTTTCTTGAAGCTTGCTCCAGTATCTTGAGAATAATCAGGCACGTGCCGTGAGTAATTACTCAGGGTAGGCAGTCAGTTGGCTTTAAAAAAAAATCTTAAATCGCGCAGGCGCAGATTGTTCTCCTCTCCGTAAAAATAAAAATAAAGAAAGTAGCAATTCAATTTGCTCAAGGCTTCCAAATCTCCTTCATTCTGAATTACTGAATGGATTGGGGGTGGAGGGTGACGGCAGGTGGGGAGATGGTGGGAAAAACGGGAGCACACCGGGACAAGTTGAATCAGTTGTGATCTTATTGAATGACAATATTAGTTCAAGGGACCAATTGGGGGGAGAGTTCCCTTCACAGCGTGTGGGGAGTCTGGTTTGGGGTAAAGTTGCGGGGAGGGCAGGAGCGTTGAGAAGGATGGGGTCGGGGATCATGCCAGTAACGCACTCACTCACCGCTGCCACGGCGCTCCGTGCGCGGAGCCACTGCATTGTGGCCGGGAAGGGAAGTAGCTCGGGTGGCTGCGAGTGGCTGCCAGGACCTTAGCATCTTATGCCGGCCTGCTTACCTCTGGCAGTGCTCTCCCTCCGAACAGTGAGGGGACCAGCTCAAGAGCAATGATCATAGAGCTGAGCGGGTCAGCTTGCGATGGATAACAGGATAGCGGGCAGTGGAGTTTACTCCTGTGTCAGCGCGAACAAGGGACCAATTGAGGTTACTCGCACTGACACATGGAGTAAGCTCCACTGCCCGCTGTCCTGTTATCCATCGCCCGCTGACCCGCTCTTGAGATGGTTGCTGGCATGATCCCCGACTCCCTCCTTCTCAACGCTCCTGCCCTCCCTGCAATTTTACCCCTGGCCAGACTCCCCACACGCTGTGAAAGAAGCTCTCCCCCCCCCCACCCCCCCAGCGGTGCTGCCTTTCACAGCCGCTTCCCAAACACTGCTAGCAATGAGGGATAGACATGGCTATCCCTCAGTACAGCAACATCGTTCTTGATGTTGCTGTACTGATAGATAGCCAAGTCTATCTTTCTTGGCTAACAAGCTAACCTTCCAAGATGCAGGTACATTTTCGTGCCTTATTTTGGGATAAAAAAATAGCGTCTTAATTGACGGAAAATACGGTATTTAAAAACATAGCTCAAAGAAATCTACTTACCACATTATTTGTACATAAACTCCATTCTTCTCTCTTTGTTTCTTAAGATACTCTTAAGATAATGGCAATTCATGTTTGAAAAACCCGCCAAGAAACTTGCGCTGCGCATGCACAGCACGCAGTCCACGCTGCAAAGGCAGAATTTCAGCTGCCTTCAGCTCCCCTTGAAATTGACGGCTTGAAGCAACGTCAACGGCACGTCAGCTGCACAGACCTTCGCGTATTACATGTACTGCGCATGAAAGGCACGGAGAATTATGCCTACCTAAAAGATCTCTCTCTTAGGTAGGCATAATTCTCCCGTGCCTTTACTATTTATATTTCATAATGATCATTTTATAATTTTAGTCAGGGTGGGCAGTGCCTACCTTGCTTACCCTGATGGCACGTGCCTGAGAATAATATACGCCAGAGTAAATTGTTACACAAGGCCTATATTTGTGACAGGAGAGGGGGCACTTAAGGCAGGCGATGAGTGTTTCTTCACAGGATTCAGGAGTTAACCTACATGCACATAGTGGAAGTCTGGGGTTTAACCACTTTCTGAAAACTTGGTCCACTGATGTGTTTGAGAATGGGCTTGGGAAGATGAGGCAACATACTGCACAAACTAAATATGAGTAAAGTTCCAGCTGCAATTGGAGCCACATCAACTAAATTGTGGGACATATCTTATGTGGGACATATCTTATATTCTTATCCCAAACAATCTTTTAGCTGTGATGTAGAATCTGTTCATACAGTCTCGACTGAAGCTGTTGATTATTTTGAAGACCATACTGAAGTGTACATTATTTTGAAGGAGAATTTCCTATTTGCTTCTCAAATAGTTATGGTCTAGAACAAGTGGGAACCAGTGTTCAACGAGATTCTATTTTTTTTTTTGATGAGGTAGTGGGACCTCTTTCAGCCTGTCGAGTCTCAAAACGTTCGCCACAGTGCCTTTTCCCGAGTTAACCCCCTCTAGGTTTATCCTCACCTACCGATCAACTCCCCTCCGCACCCCAATTCTCCTTCCATCTACCTGTACTAGGGGTAGTTTATTGTTGCCAGCCAACCTGCAGCCCACCATTTATATATGGGAGGAAAGCCACACAATCACATGGAGAATGTGCAGATTCCACAAACACAACACTCGAGGCCAGAATTGATCCTGGATTACTGATGCAAGCAGCACTACCTGCTGGCTACTGTTCCTTTCCAACTTTTAGATTTTGAAAAACTTTTATCTTGTATTTTGGCAACCTGATATTTTTAAATGCCAAATCCAGTGTTGTTAATATTCTACAATTATTTGTTATGGAATACATCGTCATTAAATGTTTCTGATACCCACTGGTGCCTTCAGAGTGTGCACAGCCACTTGGTGCAGCAGATGGTGCTCTTCTGAGGGTGTGGGATGTGGTACTGTATTGCTGATCGACATCTGTATTCAACCTAATAATATTCACCATTTACGGTACAGTCTCTGGCAGGCAACTTAAAGATTACGGATATATTTCTTCAAACTGGGTTTGCATTTGAATTGACATTTGAGTGTTCTGTTTGCAAATATATTCCAACTGCGACTGGAATTATATAGCCTTTTCATATTTAAGGATCCTATGATTTAGGTTTTGAGTAAAACGTTGGAAGCGTCTTTTGCAGATGGGACCTGATGAAAGTCATCCATTTAGGCCTGCTAATGAAAATATGAATCACTTCAATAGCATATGCTGGTGGGTGGTATTGTTCCCTCGTGAGCTTATAATACTGCACTTAAAGGAGGTAATAGTAGTTGTCTACAATAGTAGCTGATTGCAAGTCAAGTTAATGTTTCAAATAGATGAACTCAAATTTAGTTTGCACTTTGCACACCTTTGTACTTTACACCTAATGATACAGTTACAGTGTAGGATCCCCAACTGATAGCATAAAGGGCCTGTCCCACTAGCGCGCGCGCACACACACACACACACACACACACACACACACACACACACACACACACACACACCCCACACACACACACACACACACACACACACACACACACACACACACACACACACACACACACACACACACACACACACACACACACACACACACACACACACACACACACACACACACACACACACACACACACACACACACACACACACACACACACACACACACACACACACACACACACACACACACACACCACACACACACACACACACACACACACACACACACACACACACACACACACACACACACACACACACACACACACACACACACACACACACACACACACCCCCCCCCCCCAAAGGCGGGGGCCAGGGAAAGCAGGGGAGCGCTGTGTGGAGGTTAAAGACGGCTGGCACAGGGGGGGGGGGGGGGAGAGAAGGAGTGGAGACACTTTTAAGAAGCCAGACAACTTTTAATAAAGTTTAACGGGCATTTAACAATACCGGTCCGTTTACTTATTTTTTTTCTCAACGAGCTTTACCTTCGACTACGTTTGATTGCCTTCGACTACCTACGATAGTACTACAACCTACCTCGACTAAACCTACGAGTTAAAAAATATAGATTTTTTTTTCCCCATGGCGATCTCTTTTTACTCACGGGCATTTTTCAGCATTTTGAAAAAAAAGCCGCGACCTAGCTGAGGCCTTGAGTACGCGGGGACTACTCTCGAGCATGACAGAGTTACAAAGACCTCCTAGGACCTCGTGTCGACCATGCTGCGAGTACGAGTCGAGGGCAAACTCTTCTAAACTCAAGAATTAGGTTGTTGCAGTGGGACAGGCCCTTTAGTACAGCTGAGAAACGGGCAATTCAGCCCACGATTACCGTGCTGACCATGATGCCAATCTCCTGCATTACTTGTCTTTTCATTCATCTATCTACATGCCTCTTACATGTTGCTGTTGTATCCGCCTCTGCCACTTACCTTCGCAGTTCAAGGCCACTGAAAGCTCTGTCTGTGAAAACAAATAACATCTCAAAAATCTCTTAATCTTTCCCCCTCTTATTTTAAACATGTCTTTGAGTATTTGACATTATCACCCTGGAAAAAGAAACTTGACTATTTATTCTATCTGTGCTCTCGAAACTTTATAAACTTCTATTAATTTGCCCCTCAGCCTCCGATGCTCCAGAGAAAACAATCCAAGTTTGTCCATCCTCTCCTTGTAACCAATACTCTCTAATCCTTGCAACATCCTGCTGAACCTGTTCTGTACCTTCTCCAAAGCATCTCCATCCTTCCTGCAAAGCAATGACAGAACTGTACACTTTACTGCAAATGTGGCTTAACCAAAGTTCTATAAACCTGCAACATGATTTCCCAACCTATGTAGGCAGGTATGCCTTTTGCTTTCTTTACCAACTCCCATAAAGTGCCTAGCTTTCCTAAATTCCATGTATACAACATATGACCTGCCCTCATCAAACATGTTTGTAACCTCTTCATAAAATCGTTAGTTTGTAAGATGACTCCCCCCCCCCCCCCAATACAAAGCCATGTTGACTATTCCTAATAAGTCCATCCTTTTCCAAATGCAAATAACTCCTATCGCTAAGAATCTTCTCCAACAATTTCCTTATCACTAATGTATGGTTCACGGACCAACAATGTCCTGGTTTGTCAGTCAGATATCTAGAAATGACTGAGTAATTTAGAGTCATCGAGAGATACAGCCATTCAGCCCACCGAGTCTCTGCCAACTGTTGAACATTCATTTACAAAATGTTCATCAATGATAAAAAAAAAGTGTAATACAAGATTTAGTTTTCCTTTTAGAAGTCAGGACATTGCAGCTGGCTAATATCAATGGAACCCTCTTACTGATGAGCATTGCCTCCATCCATGGAACTGGAAACATCGAAAACACATACAAGCCATATCCCACTCTTGAGGTTTCAATAATCATTCAAAATACTTAACATGTTCTTTAAAAATATGTATACATATACCGTACCTATCTTCCCATACACATAAACAACGGTTCTTTAATCCAATTTTTGTGAATCCTGACAAAGCAAGTTTGTGTTTCACCATTGGACTCCATGTGAAGGAGGTTGGAGCTGAGAAACATATGAAAGAGCTTGCCACCATGTGCAGAGTATGCACTTTTACATGGAACTTCTGTCCTTCCTTAGTTCTTTCCAGCTTGTTACAGATGACTCGCTTTTACTTTGTCTTTGATTTTGTGTTTGTTCTGATCTATTCCTCGAAGGATTACTTACCTCCATCAAGCATGCTGATTCTACTTCCTAGCACACAACCTAGTCCCTGTGTTGCAGCTCTGTCAGGTTTTAGCTGTGCCTGGGGCAGCCCCCAGCATGTTCTCCTACTCAGCTCATTGAAACTAGGTTGGTTCCTGCTTCAGTGATAATGTGAAAGTGTAGCATTTCCCATCCTACAGGGTTGCTGCTTGCGATGCCCAATTATTCTCAGCTAATGTGGACAGCATCGATATAAAAATGGGGATCATGCCTTCACATTTTTAATAGCATAATACAACAAAAGAACGAGATATTTGGACCTTGTTTCATTTACATCATCGCTGAACAATATGTTAGCTCCGTCCAGTCATTTATCCTTAACATATTTACTTAATGAATGTGATCATTTTTTGCTATTGAAATATTTTATTATCACAGCCTCGGCAGTCCTTCTGAGGTGGGTGTTGTGGGGTTAAGAAACGTTAGAAAGATTAAGTTGGAGGTAAAAAATTGCAGCACCTCAGGGTTTAAATGCCAGCCGAGGGCCTGTCCCACTGCGGCGACCTAATTTGCGAGTTTAGAAGAGTTTACGCTCGACTCAAATTCGCAGCATGGTCGACACGTGGTCCTAGGAGGTCCTAGGAGGTCACTGGAACTTTCCTTCATGCTCGAGGGAAGTTCCCACATACTCGTGCCTCAGTTTGGTGGAGGAACATTTTTCAGCATGCTGAAAAATTTTCCGCAAGTAAGAATTGGTTGGCATGGTGCTTTTGAACTCGTAGTGCAGTGGAGTGGGGTCGCTAGGCGGTCGAGGTAGCCGTAGGCAATCTCCTTTGCTGACCGGGCATTTTAGTTGGCTCATTGGAGTTTTCAGAACCAAGGAAAACCGACCAGTAATGCTAAATGCCCACTAAACTTTATTATAAGTTGTCTGGCTTCTTAAAAGTGTCTCTACTCCTTTTTCCCCCTAATCTCTCTCCCTCTCTCCCCACCCCCACCCCACCCACCCTGCGCTCTCTAAAGGAATTATCGTACATTGTGCCAGCCGTCTTTTACCTTCCTGTTCATCGCGGGAGTGAATTTCAGACAGCGCTCCTCCACTTTCCCTGGCCCCCGCCTTTGCGATGTGTTTGTGTGTGTGTGTGCACGTCTTGACAGTTGATCCAGTTCGCGGTTTCATCGTTGACAGTCGATCCAGCTCGAGGTTTTTCAGACGAATGCCCTCGAGCTTGAGGGTCGAATACAATCGCTGACAAGTCGCGTTAGTGGGACAGGTCCTTAGCACAACGAGACTTCTTCTCTTAGCTGATATGTGTTTGTCACCAAGTAAAGTTGCAAATGTTGCAAATTGCAAATGTACAGTTGCAAAAGAGGTGGCACAGCTGTTAGTGCCAGAGACCCCTGTTCGATCCTGACCTCTGCATGGAGTTTTCCTGGTGCTTCCACATCCCAAAGATGGGCAGGTTTATGGGTTAATTGGCCTTAGCAAATTGTTGATAATATGTAGGGGGTGGATGCAAAAGTGGGATACCAGACGGTTATTGATGGTTGGCATGGTATCAGTGAGACAAAGGGCCTGTTTCTATGCTGTATCTTTCATTCAATTCAATCAATCAATTAATAAGCTGATCACAGCAGTTTCTGGATCATAGTCTTTTTCAAAATTCAGGCTCATCTACAGAACACAGCCCAGTTCAGCCCTTCCACAATGAAATTACAGCCTTGGTGCCAAGCAAGCACTCAGTTCCATAAATAATTTTAACAATATATTTTCTGGCTGGTTGTAAGTAGTCACACTGCACTCTTTGAGACTCTAGGATAACCATTTCCATGTTGCCTGAGGCATAATGCTCCTTCCGTTCACCCACTACATGTAGAAGCCATGCAGAGAAAATTTCTATTGTGTTGGCATCGTGCAAGTCACTTAAAGTTGCATCAAATGGCTGTTATGAAACAAAATGTTTGCAAGAAAACCTCAGGAAAACAAATAACAAGTTCTCATTATTTAAAGCTCCCTTATGACTTGGTTGGTAAGGAGACTTTGATATAAACTGGAAGGCTGCTTTTTGAATCCTGCTCTGAGCTGAGTTAGCTAGCTGATCTCAGCTGAGGCAACATAAAAGTAGAAAATGCTCTGAAGGTTAGGCAGTGTCAGTGGAGAGAGCAAAGCAGTTGTATTGGGCCGATATCAGAAACATTTATCCCAGTTTCTTATTCGCAGTGGTTGCCTGAGTATGTTCAGCAATTTCTATCAGGTTTCCAAAATCATTGTTTTATTTGAGGTTTTTCTTAATCACGTAGTGTATTTGAGTATCCTGATACTACAGTGTATTTGAATAAACAGAATGCAGATTCATTTTAGCATGCTAAGCCCAGAAGTATGAAGACTCTTCCAATTACCCCACTGTACTTTAAAAGAACAATTCCAATGGGCTGCACTCTGCTGCCCTTGATACCAGGGTGTTGGGAACCTGATGTGAATCCTGCTGGCCCACTGGCGCTCCTGCAGTGATGACTCTGCCCTGGCTCAGTGTGGAAGGCTGGTATTGAGCGGTGGGCATGGTGTACGTCTCAAGGCTTCACGCATCATGCCGACCGTTTCTGGGGTCTGGCAGCACCGTTTCTGGGGTCTTGTATTGATAGACCACTCAGTTCCTATGGTCTCCCCCATCACCTTTTCTTGGAAGTACCAATAGACTCATGGCCTGCACCTTTTCAATAGTGGAAATGGTTTGAGGGGGGGGATCATTCTCTGTTGTTTGCTAAACCTATTTTTATTGTACTGAAGATCCAAAAGACCTTCAGTGATGATCCCACGATTAAACGTAGCAGATAGCTTGTTGATGATCGTAAAATTCCTGGCTGGAGATGGTCATGGCTTGGCACTTGTGTAGCACAAGTACTAGTTACAAAGCCATGCCTAAATGCTTTACTCTAAGCAAGCCTCACTCTGAAGAAGGGTCTCGACCCAAAACGTCACCCATTCCTTCTCGCCAGTGACGATGCCTGTCCTGCTGAGTTATTCCAGCATTTTGTGTCTATCTTCACAGCCATCTTGCCATGCACTGGAAATGATTTCAGTCAACTTATGGGAATATTGAGCATTGTTCCAATTTATTTCATGCTTTCATTCATAGTCCAAAATTTAAAAAATGGATAAAACATTGATCTCTAATACTGTTTTACATAATCTTTTGTTCTTTTGAAAAATTGATATTATCATATCTTTGAGATTTCTTTAGCTATCTTAAAATAGTGCTGTTTTAAAAAAAAATCTTAAGTGTTTGATGATTTAGTGGAAGCTGAGTGCACTAGAAATGACTGTGGTTTTGTAAAAATAGAACAAAATGTGGGCATCCTTCTGAAGAAGGGTCCTGACCCGCAGCTTCATCTGTCTATTCCTTCTACAAATGGTGTCTGAACCGCTGAGTTACTCCAGCACTTTGTGTTTTGCTCAAGATTCCAGCATCTGCAGTTCCTAATGTCAACCTTCTGTCATTGATGGGCCAATTTTAAAACATCAACCTACCAACATACAAAGCCCATCAGCAAGTAATGTAGTGTACAGTGTGAGAATAAATAGGCTACAAGTAGACTTTCGTGATATTTGCATAGGACCTGTCAACACATGGGCAAAATGGTGAAGCAAGTGTGTATCTAGCAATGTATACACTACAGTAAACCCTCATTTTAACGGGCCTCTTTATAACGGATTTTGGTTATAGCAGACTGATCTACCAACGGTTGCCCATACCACCGCTGCTCGTGCCGCCGGCCCATGCCACTCGCAGCCCCCACGCCGCCCCTGGCAAGCACCACTTCCAAGCCGGACCCACTGCTGCCACCGCCGGCCCACACAGCTTCCTCAGCCACCACCACTGCTGCCGACCCTTACCCGCACTCCAGCCGCGAGAGCTGTGACCATTGACTCCACCGATCCCCGCTTCTTCCCTGAACGCCATTTTTTGTAATCCGGATTTTAAAACCATGTGAAATCTCCGCTTTCTGTGAGACAGTGTGGGTTGGGACTGCTGATCGAGGTCGCGGATTGGACGAGAGAGACGTTGGTCAGCAGGCAGTAGGGGAGGGACATGATGATTCGATGCGATGATTGGAGGAGGGAGGAGTCGGTCAGAGGCAGAAGTAGGGGCGTGGGACTGAGAATAGAGCGTGGTGATTGGAGGAGGGAGACGTGCCCAGGTCATAGGTCACAAGCGAAAAACACTCGGCAGCCCTCGACACAGACCTGCGGCTCATCTGTAGCCAGGATCAATTCCGGGTCTCCGGCGCTGCAATCGCTGCCGAAATGCCACGGGACCATCCCCGTCCCCACCCGAATGCCTCCCCACGCCAGGTGATGGCCAGAGACGTCGGGAGTGGTGCCTCCAGGCCCACAGCCAGCGCAGAGAAGCAGCGCTAAATCTAGCTCAACTCTGCCTGTCTCGCCAGGTTAACCTACAGCCCTGCCTGGACTTACGGGAAATATGGCCCAGGCTTACAGCCAGCGCAGGGCTGTAGGTTAACTTGGTGAGACAGGCAGACTTGAGCTGCATTTAGCGCTGGATTAAGCTGAAATGACCGTTCACAGGGCCCACGGCTGAAGCCTCCGACGCCTCGCGCGTGTGTGTGAGTGTGTGCATGCATGTGCGGCCACCAAGAAATTGTGTCCCCCGGTCACCCCCATATTTTGATAGCGATTTCCGTGCCTGATTTGTATTACTTATGCAATGATAATACTTTAATCAGTTATAGAAGACAAATCACCTATGGTCGCTTATTATAAGGATTTATTATTGTACCATCTATGGTAAGGATATGTGGCAGTAAATCAAAATTAAGTATAACCAATGTTAGAAAATTGAAATAAAATTGGACAATGATGCAAGTACTCAAGTTGGACAGCGTCTCTGCAGAGGAACAACTAATGTTTCCTAATGTTTCCGTTTGCTGTTCTTTCACTGGAACTGTGAAAAAATAGTGTTAAAACTAGCTTTGTGATGACAAAAGGCAGAGGGTGGAAGGAACGAACAAAAGGGAAATGCAAACAAAAGGAGAAGAAATTGTAAGACAAAGCAACAGTAGTGCAGGTAAAAGGTGCTGGCAATACGAGGAGCAAGGGAGCAATAGTCTGCAGAATATGTACCTGAAATCACCAAAGATGGAAAGCTTGAAATCTGGGGTAGAAGATGTGGGATATAACATCTGTAATTTATGAGCTGAATCTTGTGCTCGGAACGCTGCAACATGCTCAGTTGCAGTGTGAGATGTTGTTCCTCAAGCCTGCATTGACCTACATTGGGACAGTGTTGGAGGCTGAGGTCATTGTGGGAATAAGACAGAGAATTAAAATGACAGGCAGCTTGAAGCTCTAAGTCATGCTTGTGGACTGAGCTATGATGTTCTGCAAACCAGTCACACATTCTGCCTTTGGTGTCCCCAGTGTGGAGAAACTAACGTAACGAGAACCTATTGCAGTAATATGAAATTGAAATTCTGTCAAAATCACTGCTTCACATGTGAAGTGTTTCTGGGTGGTGGGGAGCGATAGCTAGATGTTATATAATCTACACTTTCAGAAGAGGTTGTCAAAGAATGGTGGAGTGGTTTTTAGTGGATGTAGAAACATGACCCAAAGTTGCCAGAGGGAATGGTCCGCTTGCAAGGCAGAAGAGGGAGAAAAGGGCAAAGTGCTTCACCCTGGTGGCATTGGGAATTATAGCGGATAATTGTTCAAGCTAGTTCGGCAGAAAAGCAAGGTCAAGGGTATCCTATCCTTGTTCTTTAAGGGGAAAGGGAGAAATGAAGTGCAAGAAATAGTGTGGCCACAGTTGAATAACAATTCTGTTGGAAGGTAATCCATGGTTGAGAAACAAAGAAATGCATATTGTAGGCTCTGGTTTGTCAGATGACTTAATCAGAACAAATGTGATGGGGGTTGGAGATGCAGATACAAGATATATACAAGATACAAGATACATTTATTTGTCACATGCGCCAGATGGCACAGTGAAATGTGATCACCATGCAGCCATACAATAAAAATAAAGAACACAACACACGATAGAATTCAACATAAAAACATCCCCACACAGCAGAATCAAAGTTTCCCACTGTGAGGGAAGGCACTAAAGTCAGTCTCTTCCTCTCACCCGTGGTCTCTTCCTCGGGGCCTCCCCAATGGGTAGCGAGGGGGGGGGGGGGGGGTGGTTGGAGAAGGGATACAGGGAGACATGATAGGAGCGAGTGCAGTGGGTTTGGTGGCATGCAGTGGACTCTGATTAGCCAGTCCCATGAAATTTTGAAAATTGGCAGCTCAGGTGAAGAAATGGGAGCATGAAGTAACACCTATGACGCCATACATTTACTAGGGTGAGAGGTGAGATCGGAGAGGAATATTTATTATTTACATTTTTTTTCATGATGTAAACATGGCTCACATCACCTGCATTTATTACTCATCCTTAATTCCCTTGGAGGAAGTGACAATGATATATTTACGATTTAGGATACAAGATACAAGATCCTTGCCTATTGCACTAATGGCTCTGTTCTATTTATTGTCTTGCCTTACTCTTTGTACATCTGTCTTTACATGCCTGGGAAAGAAACTGTTTAATGTTGTCTTTGCTCTGGGCTATCTCCTTTATGGTTGAACAATTGATTCTGTTGAAATATAATTCCAATTAAATTTTCCCTCTTATCAGGCGAAGCTTCCAGAATTGAAGCCTCTTCCCCTGTCCTCTGGTGAGATGGTCACAGAACACGAGGAGCTGGTTTGGACACCTGGTGTCAATGATTGCGAGCTTCTGATGTACTTGAGAGCAGCCAGGTAAGACGGCGCTGGAAGCCTGATCCCTCCCATTAACTGTTTCAGAGAATGCAAGTGCTTCAAATACATATGAGGAAACAAATAAAAGTTTTCACGATCGGGTTCAAATATGATTATGGGTTAAAGAAAACTACTTTATTCTGCTGTGTTTAAGATGTTTTATCTCCACCTACTGTCTCATCAGTAACAAAGTGCATTGGGCCGAGTGGTGTCATACTCTGACGATGCCTTTCTGCATCTATATGCATTAGTCCATGCAGCATTGTGAAGAACTGGATTACCCTTTGCTTGCAAAGAAGTATTCCAGCTCACTATCTTTGAAGCATACAGGAAGTAGAATTTATTGTAATTATTATAAAGAACAATGGCACTCGAAAGAGCCTTCTGGTAGGAATGTGTGGAGGGATAGAGAAAAGGGGCAAGGGACGAGAATAAAGGTTGACCAAATTAACAATGACATTGGACAGTGAAGGGTTTGCCATTATTTTAGTGGTATTACTTTAGGAAAAGATAACAGTTCTAAGTGCAGCATCCAGTTTGAAACTAAACAACACAAAGGAGAAGGGTTGCACTGATCTGTTTGACAAATGCTGTGGAAACATCAATTTCTTCTGGGCACCTGGATGTGGGAGAGCTCAAAGGAAGCCTTGAGCTTTTGTGCCTGATTACTAATCATTGACGATAGATTCAGATGTGATGCATTTCATAGTAAAGTAGGCTGCTGATATTTTCTATTTGACTTTAACACACGGGGGGCAGGCAGATAGAGAGATTAAATGTCATCAATAGGAGGAATAGGTGGGTGCTGAGGGAAAACTTATTTCACCCAGTAGGAGGTCACAGTTCTGGAATTTATTATCTCATAGACTGGCAGTGGCAGAAACACTCTTCACATTTGGAAAACACTAGGATGTGAATTGGAAGATTAAAGATGCAATGCCAGAAGATGGAACTAAGTTGGGTTACTCTATTTGTTGACTGGCACAGATGCAATTGGCTGAATATACCTGTGCCATTCAAAAATTTCCCATGAACTTTATGATTCCACTTCAGGCGAGGAGGAGTAATTAACTCAGTTTATAGTACATTTCTCCAAATGATAATGTCACTATCTCACCTGAAGAGTCGGGCACTAACATGGAATTTTGTTAACCTCTGTGGAGAGAGGTAATGAGCAAAAAAATAATCATTGACCATTGGGATTAAAAACAGCCTTGGAAGGGATGCCTTGTGAGAGAAGGGACGTTGAAAGACTCATATAAAGTTTCATGCACCTTGTTATTCTATTATTTTCAAAGTACTAATGAGTAATAGTTTGAATGCTTAGAATAAATTTTGATTGGAATTGAAGGAAATTGTTGATTTTCTCAATAATAATAATGTGACCCTTTTGAATCTTAATCCTGTGCCCTGTTTCTGATTCCATCGTTTTCACAAAAATTAAATTTGTTAGCTTTAATTAAAATGTTATAGAGATACTCAAGGGTCTGTTGAAAACTCCTATTGAAATCATTTTTGGCTTGAACTGGATGTCATGATATGAAAACAATGTGGAATTCATTGCTCAAACGTACATGCCGATTAATTGTATCTGTAGATGCATCAATTTACCTGTTTGTATAACGGAATGGTAAACACATTTTCTAAGTGAGTCACAAAATTACGTAAGATGATGATCTGTCAGTCATGTTGCTGCAATAACATTGCCTCTCACAAGTTGTTTAATTGCGTGACTAATTGTAAATGCCTAAAACACATATCACAGAATTTCAGTTGGATAATTTCTATTATGTTGTTTTTTACCATTTTGATAATTTAGAAAGTATATCTAAATATACGCTTTGCATTGTGAGTAATACAGCATGTGTTCTTATGCAGGAGTATGGCTGCCTTTGCTGGCATGTGTGATGGTGGATCAACAGAAGATGGCTGCCTTGCAGCATCTCGAGATGACACTACAGTTAATGCATTAAATACTGTAAGTTTTCTGCATGTGGGGCATTTTAATGAGGCCTTGGAGGATATAAACGCACAAAATTCGGCATCAAAGCTTTAATTCTTGTATCAGAATCAGAGATGTGTTTGTGTAATAGATAATTTGTGTTGTAAAAAGATTATATTAAAACAGTGAAAGTGACATCGTTTTGATTCCATATTTCAACAAGCAAACGGCAGTTGATCAAATGTTGACAATTTAACCAGATTTTGCTATAAATTAAAGTCAAAGTCAAAAGAGTTTATTTTCATGTGTCCCTGACAGGACAATGACATTCTTTTTTTGCTTAGCACAACAGAACATTGTCTACAAAACAGATCAGTGTGTCCATATACCATTATATACGTAAATACACACATGAATGAATAAATTTATAAAGTGCAAATAACAGATAAAGGGGTATTAATGTTCAGAGTTTTGTCCGGGCCAAGTTTAATAGCCTGATGGCTGTGGGGAAGCAGCTATTCCTGAATCTGGCCGTTGCAATCCTCAGGCTCCTGTTCCTTCTACCCGAAGGTGGCAGGGAGATGAGTGTGTGGCCAGGATGGTGTGGGTCCTTGATGATGATGCCAGCCTTTTTGAGGCAGCGACTGTGATAGATTGTAATGCATGCACACAGCTTATTCATTTGATCCCAAATATTTAATTGGATATAAACACAATTGAATTACTTCTGAAAGAGCATTGTGAATTACTGGATTTTTTAAACTCTAAATATTGCTGGTCATGCCCTATGGTCTTCTTCTTATCGGGTCCAAGATTCACAAGATTAGAAATTGTTCAGCCAGAGCTGAACACAAACTTCTCGGCATCTGCATACAATGGCATCTTGCGTTTCTGGTGCATGGTGGTGGAAAGATTGGTGGAAAAACGCTCTTTCCTTGACCCCATGCCCTTTAGTGTTGTGTCCTTATTTTAAAAAAATTGAGTTAGACAAATTATGAGGTTTGTGACTTAAAAATTTACTTATTATCTTTACAACTGGACAAATTAAAAGATAATTCCATATTCGGATTGAACAGGAAGGAATGATATACTGAATAAATGTTTGCTCGTGATTTTAGGGAATTTAACAACATCTTCCACTTCATGACCAGAGCTCGACATTCCTATTATACCACAGCTTGCATTAAAACCAGAACCTTCCAAGTATTTAAAGACTTTATTTATCTACAGTGGATGCAAAAGTTTTCATACCCCTTGAACTTTTCCACATTTTGTCACGTTACAACCACAAACGTAAATGTATTTTATTGGGATTTTATATGATAGACCAACACAAAGTGGTGCATAATTGTGAAGTGGAAGGAAAATGATACATGGTTTTCAAATTTTTTTACAAATAAAAAACTGAAAAGTGTGGCGTGCAAAAGTATTCAGCCCCCTTTCCTTTGATACTACTAAATAAAATCGAGTGCAACCAATTACCTTCAGAAGTCACCTAATTAGTAAATAGAGTCCACTTGTGTCTAATCTAATCTCAGTATAAATACAGCTGTTCTGTGAAGACTTCAGAGGTTTGTTAGAGAACATTAGTGAACAAACAGCATCATGAAGCCCAAGGAACACACCAGACAGGTCAGGGATAAAGTTGTGGAGAAGTTTAAAGCAGGGTTAGGTTATAAAAAAATATCCCAAGCTATGAACATCTCACGGAGCACTGTTCAAGCCATCATCCGAAAATGGAAACAGTATGGCACAACTGCAAACCTACCAAGACATGGCCGTCCACCTAAGCTGACAGGCCGGGCAAGGAGAGCATTGATCAGAGAAGCAGCCAAGAGGCCCATGGTAACTGGAGGAGCTGCAGAGATCCACAGCTCAGGTGGGAGTATCTGTCCACAGGACAACTATTAGTCGTGCACTCCACAAATCGGACCTTTATGGAAGAGTGGCAAGAAGAAAGCCATTGTTGAAACAAAGCCATAAGAAGTCCCGTTTGCAGTTTGCCGTAAGCCATGTGGGGGACACAGCAAACATGTGGAGGAAGGTGCTCTGGTCTGATGAGACCAAGATTGAGGTTTTTGGCCTAAATGCAAAACACTATGTGTGGCGGAAAACTAACACTGCACATCACCCTGAACACGCCATCCCCACTGTGAAACGTGGTGGCAGCATCATGCTGTGGGGATGCTTTTCTTCAGCAGGGACAGGGAAGCTGGTCAGAGTTGATGGGAAGATGGATGGAGTCAAATACAGGGCAATCTTGGAAGAAAACCTGTTAGAGTCTGCAAAAGACTTGAGACTGGGGCGGAGGTTCACCTTCCAGCAGGACAACGACTCTAAACATACAGCCAGAGTTACAATGGAATGGTTTAGATCAAAGCATATTCATGTGTTAGAATGGCCCAGTCAAAGTCCAGACCTAAATCCAATTGAGAATCTTTGGCAAGACTTGAAAATTGCTGTTCACAAATGCTCTCCATCCAATCTGACTGAGCTTGAGCTATTTTGCAAAGAAGAATGGGCAAAAATTTCAGTCTCTAGATGTACCCCCAAACGACTTGCAGCTGTAATTGCAGTGAAAGGTGGTTCTACAAAATATTGACTCAGGGGGGCTGAATACTTTTGCACGCCACACTTTTCAGTTTTTTTATTTGTAATAAAATTTGGAAACCATGTATCATTTTCCTTCCACTTCACAATTATGCACCACTTTGTGTTGGTCTATCACATAAAATCCCAATAAAATAAATTTACGGGTTGTTGTTGTAACGTAACAAAATGTGGAAAAGTTCAAGGGGTATGAATACTTTTGTAAGCCACTGTACATTGCCAGGTGCCGATAGCAAGCTGGTGCTACCTTGCTGTGTGGGTGTTGCACGCATATGCTAATTCGTCCAAAGTTACGGAAGTATAACACAAACTTCATCAATTTTACTGCAGAGCTTTGTATAAATCAAAGCTGGCAGCTCACTTCTGCAATGTTTTATTTATGTAGTGGTAGGCTGCGGCAGAAAGCACTGGAATTTACTGTTAATTGTGAAAGATAGCTGAGAGGGACAGAAAATGAGAAATGTCATTTGGCTGTATGGTGGAGTGTAATAAACATATTCTTCCAATCATTATTTATATGACAAAAACACAAATGACTGTAATTGCATAAGAAACATTGGAACAATTCATTTATATTTAGCTGTGATTCGTACTGAATAAGCTGTACTAGCAAGGGAAAATACAAGAGGACTTGGATTCATCAGAATTATAGCTGATTAAATTTAAAATTGCAGTCCCAACAGGAACTTGCAAATTGTATCAGGCTAAAACGGTATTGCTCATTGGGCTAAAAAAAAAATCCCTGCTACTCTTTATTTATTAAGTTATTTGTAGAGCTCTGAATAAAAATCATGTCTTTCTTACAATTTTAAGTTATAGTGATGCCCCTTTATTCATGAATAATTCATTATTTCCCTTTTTTCTCAAAATGTGTGCAGACCTCGTAGAATGGAGGCCAATATAAATAGCTAATTGGAGGGCTATGGGTTTTTCACTGTGCAAAATGAACTTAATATGCTGCCATCTCAAAGCATATAAAAGATATATCGCATTGTAGTGCTGGTATGTGCCACTCATGGATGGCATTCTCAAGAAATGTCTAATCTCAGCTCCCCTATCGGCCACAGAGTACTGGCCTACTAATTACCACCAAAGGAAGGTGAGAGCAAACATCTGAGGATACTGCACGCTTAAGTAAAAGCAAGAATTATCAGGAAATATGCTTTGGACTGTAGATAAAATGTGGTAGAAATGTAAATTTGAAATAGAAGATCGAACAGCATAGGAACAGGCCCTTCGGCCCACAGTGTCTGTACTGAACATAAAGCCAAGACCAGCTCTTATCTGCCTACACGTAATCCATACCCCACCCTCCCCATTCCCTGAATATCCATGTGCCTAAACAAAAATATCTTAAATGCCACTCTCACATCTGTCTCCACCAATACCCCTGGCAATGGGTTCCAGGCATTAACCACCTTCTGTGTAAAGAAAAACGTGCCCCGCACATCTCCTTTAAACTTTGCACCTCTCACTTTGAAGCTATGGCCTCTTGCATTTGGTATTTCCATCCTGAGAAAAAGGTTCTGCCTGTTTACCATTGAAAAATGTGCTGAAAGTCCCCAAATTCTGAAAATCCAGCTCTCCTTGCTCGCCCTATTCTGACAAAGGAACACCAGAAATAGCTTTGACAACAGTTAGAAATGTGTAAATGCTAATTAGCATAATCCTTATTTGATTGCTGGCTCCCAATGTATTTGCATTAACACCTGGTATTATTCAATACAACATGAATTTAGAAAAAAAAAATCCAAATGGCTAATATCTGTGCAATACAGAATAGACAAAAGTTGTCTTTTATATCTACTTTGATTTGGTTCATTTAACATTGAAACATAAACAGATAATTCAATCCCTCATTCCTGTTGTCCCATTTGGTAAAATCAAGGCCGATCTCCAGTGCCATCTTGATTCCATTTATATTTAAAGACCTATCAACCTCTGTCCAAAGCAATTGAGCTTCTACCACCTTTTTGTGAAACAAGATTTCAGACTAACTTTTCAGTCAACACAAAATTCTGAAGGCACTTTTACTCAATTTTTTAATAAACTTGATTTATGAAGTAGTCTGTGTATGTTGTACCCTTTTCCCAAATATATTGTCCAAACTACACCATGATTTGAAAGGTACAGAATGCAAATAATTGCACTCCCATTCTTCAAAATGTTTAAAGCAGAGATATACCATGTTCCCCTCATGAGAGCTTGAGAGTATGGAACATAAATACAGCAGATTACGGTGTTTTCAGTCGATATAGTTATAAAATGTATTCATGTTACAACAAGATAAGTATTTTTAAAGTGAGTGCAAAATATTTTCTGCTTTTCTTTGGGGGAAAGTGTTCCAGAGCCGAGGGATCTAGGAGTACAGGTACATTGTTCCCTGAAAGTAGTGTCACCGATAGATAGGGTAGTAAAGAAGGTCTTCATCAGTCGGCCTTCATCAGTCAGGGTATTAAATATGTACGTCGGGACATTATGTTACAGTTGTACAAGACATTGGTGAGGTTGCATTTTGAGTTTTGTGTTGAGTTTTGGTCACCCTGGATGTCATTCAGCTGGAAAGAGTGCAGAGAAGATTTACAAGTATTTTGCCAGGACTCGAGGTTGGGCAGGCTAGGACTTTATTCCTTTGAGTGCAGGAGGCTGAGGGTTAATTGTATAGAGATGTATAAAATCATGAGGGGAATAGAAGGGGCGAATGCATAGTCTTTTACCCAGAGCCGGGGAATGAAGAACCAGTGGATAAAGGTGAGAGGAGAAAGATTTAATAGGAACCCGAGTGGCAACTTTTCACACAGCGTGGTGTGGTGGAACGAGTTGCAGACTCTGAAAACATTAAATCAGTGATACGAGTAAAGTTCTCGGTATGCAAGAGATGAGCCAGAGGAGTTCCTCACAATAACTTGGCCTGAATTGTTAATAAAAATTAAGCTGCAGAGCCTGTCAATGTTTTCCTTTCATTAATGATGCTGCACTTATTTTCAGAGTAGCCTGTAATTCAATTCAAATGGAGCTTTCATTGTTACTAATTATGTCTCCAGGCAGAGCTCTGCAGTTTTGGGCAGTGAACAGCCTAGCCACTGGGAAGACTCAGAAAGGTTGTCGAGCATCATTTGCATTCACACAATGAAAACGTGCACTTGCTCTCATTAAAAAGAAGTGAAAAATGAGCACATTCTCTCATCGTTTGGGAGACAAATGTACGTGTCCCATGCACCATTCCTCAATCAAAAATAAACCATCTGACCAATTTTCAGTTTTCTGCACATCCATTTTACATGGCAGCTGAGATGTAATTGGGGATGATGTGGATTTGCCCTCCCTTTACTGGATAGAGTGGATGTAGAGAGGATGTTTCCGCTAGTGGGAGTTAGTAAGACCAGAGGTCATAGTCTCAGAATTAAAGGACGTTCCTTTAGGAAGAAACTGAGGAGGAATTTCTTTAGACAGAGGAATTCAATGCCACAGAAGGCTGTGGAGGCAGTCAATGGATATTTTGATAGGAAGAGATAGATTGAGTTTTGAATAGTAAGGATGTCAGAGGTTATGGGGAGAAGGAAGGGGAAGGGTTGAGATGGAAAGATAGATCAGCCATGATTGAATGGCGACGTCAGGCCGAATGGCCTAATTCTGCTCCTAATTATGAACTTATGTGGCATTTGGCAGGATTGTGTCATAAAAGGCTAAAGTCAGGAATCCTGTAGGTACAATGTGTTACCTTGCTGTTTATTTTGTTGAATTCAAGCCTGCCATGTCATGGATACTGGCAAAGAGTGCCTTAAGTGAATGCATTTGGAGTTTTAAAAATTAGAGTTAAATAATTGACCATTGCAAGATTTCTTTTAAATGCTCCTTATTTTAGAGATGTAGGCACTATTGGTTAAACTGACATGCTGCTCATTCCTGATCGTCCTTGAGAAAGTGATGCCATTCTACTCATTATTATAGTTATCGATCATGGAAACAGGCCCTTCGGCCCACTCGTTATCTGGCCCATCTGTGCTACTCCCATTTGTCCCATTTGGCACATAAACTTCTAAACCTTTCCTATCTGTGTACCCGTTCAAGTTTATTTTAAATATTGATAGGCTATTCATTAATTAGCCCTTTTATAATGGTATTGCACCATAAGCAAAGAACCAATATCTCTGCAAAATTTGGGTAATATTTTGAATGTCTGATGATTGTATTGTAGTCAATAGGATTTATTTGCAGTATAAGATGCAGAAGCTTTGGAGAGGGATATCATGGGGCGAAGGGCCTGTTTTTATGTTCTATTTCCCTCTTCTCCAATCCCTTATTGTACCTTGGGAATGATTAGGTGATGACCAATGTTTGATTTGACATTTTTAAGTGCCCTTTCTCTGTGTGATTATCATTCTAAGAAACGTGATATTTATGTAATATGTTTCTCAGATGGTTTATGTATTACAACCCATTACACTGGCATCGAGCGTTTCACTATCTCACAGCTGGTTCCATTACAACTGGTTCGTTGAAAGCTAATGGAATGTTGGCCTTCATAACAAGAGGATTTCAGTATAGGTGTAAAGAGGTTCTTCTGCAGTTGTATAGGGCTCTGGTGAGACCACATCTGGAGTATTGTGTCCAGTTTTGGTCTCCTAATTTGAGGAAGGACATCCTTGTGATTAAGGCAGTGCAGCATAGGTTCACGAGATTGATCCCTGGGATGGCGGGACTGTCATATGAGGAAAGATTGAAAAGACTAGGCTTGTATTCACTAGAGGAGGATTTAGAAGGATGAGGGGGGACCTTATAGAAACATATAACATTATAAAAGGACTGGACAAGCTAGATGCAGGAAAAATGTTCCCGATGTTGGGCGAGTCTAGAACTAGGGGCCACAGTCTTAGAATAAAGGGGAAGCCTTTTAAGACTGAGGTGAGAAAAAAACATTTTCACCCAGAGAGTTGTGAATTTGTGGAATTCCCTGCCACAGAGGGCAGTGGAGGCCAAGTCACTGGATGGATTTAAGCGAGAGTTAGATTGAGCTCTAGGGGCTAGTGGAATCAAGGGATATGGGGAGAAGCAGGCACGGGTTATTGATAGGGGACGATCAGCCATGATCACAATGAATGGCCTCCTCCTGCACCTATTTTCTATGTTTCTATGTTATAGTAGAGGTGTCAGGGGTTATGGGGAGAAGGCAGGATGGATAAGCCATGATTGAATGGCGGAGTAGAATTGATGGGCTGAATGTCCTAATTCTGCAATCACATATGACCTTATGACAACTGATTTAACGGAGAACGTGGCTTGAGGCACATAGCCCCCTGCACTTTAAAGCAAACATGTCAGACTGCACGTTGCTGTGCAGGTTTCCTGCAGCAATGAAGCGGTGGTCTCAATGCCGCACAGCTTGTTGTGGCACAAATCCCTGACGAAATGTATGTCTCTGGGGCTGTTATTGGATGCGTTGGTGGCCACTGTTAAGCTTGTTACCATAGAGAAGTCTCCAGGCTGACAAGAGCTGTGCAGCATACAGAGAGGGGGGGGGGGGGATTCAGCTGATTCCATTACATCCAGCAGGGGGTGATGAGAGATACTCTTAACACCCAGGCAACCTGGCAATACATGGAATAGTTGCTGCCCATCCCCAGGAGCAGCCAGCACCCCCCTGTGCCGGCCTTGGTGCGCTCGTCACACTCACTCATCGGGAGTCTGCACGGCTTGCCCATAATTAATTCAACTCAACATTTTTGTTAATGGAACTTAACAGTTAAAATATAATAAAGTAGAATTAATGGGAATACATTAACAGTCAAATCCCTATTGAAGCTAAAATTAAAATTCTCCAGTATTATGTTCAATTTAACAGAACGATGATAATTTATCAGGAAAACCTTTGAAACACGGCACGAGTCCCCGTATTGTCTATCTTCCTAGTCTTTTAGTAAGGTGCATTCCCTGGTAGTTTGTGAGGAGGGAGATTATCTTTAATGCACTCTTTACCCACTTGACCATCTACCCATTATTATGAATCAGTAATTTGTATATTGACTCTAAAAATGATGCGGTGAACATTCGGAAATGGCACACTATCACTCCAGTAAAGTCAGCATCTGTTATTCATGATTCAAGATAGTTTATTGTCGTGTGTCCCTGATAGGACAATTAAATTCTTGCTTTGCTTCAACACAACAGAACATAGTAGACATGACTACAGAACATATCAGTGTGTCCATATACCATTATTTAAATATATACACACATGAAAAAATAAACTGATGGTGTGCAAATAAACAGATAATGGGCTATTAATGTTCAGAGTTTTGTCCGAGCCAAGTTTAATAGCCTGATGGCTGTGGGGAAGTAGCTATTCCTGAACCTGGACGTTGGAGTCTTCAGGCTCCTGTACCTTCTACCTGAGGTAGCAGGGAGATGAGTGTGTGGCCAGGATGGTGTGGGTCCTTGATGATACTGCCACCCTTTTTGAGGCAGCGACTGTGATAGATCCTCTCAATGGAAGGGAGGTCAGAGCCAATGATGGACTGGGCAGTGTTTAATACTTTTTCTGGTCTTTTCCGCTCCAGGGCGCTCGAGTTGCCGAACCAAGCCACGATGCAACCGGTCAGCAAGCTCTCTATTGTGCATATGTAGATGTTAGAGAGAGTCCTCCTTGACAAACTGACTCTCCATATTCTTCTCAGGAAGTAGAGGCGCTGATGTGCTTTCTTAATAATTGCATCAGTGTTCTCGCATCAGGAAAGATCTTCAGAGATGTGCACGCCCAGGAATTTAAAGCTCTTGACCCTTTCAACCATCGACCCGTTGATATAAACGGGACTGTAAATATGTAATAAGTCCTCCATTGCCAGAGTGAGGCCACACACACAAACTGGAGGAACAGCACCTCATATTCTGCTTGAGTAGCTCACAATCATACCCAACAGTATGAACCTGTCTGTGGAAGGGTCTGAACAGAGTCTGAAGAAGGGTCTCTACCCCACACGCCACCCATTCCTTCTCTCCAGAAATGCTGCCTGTCCCACTGAGTTATTCCAACATTTTGTGCCTACTAACGGTATAAGTATTGAATTCTCATCTAAAAAGCACCCCCCCCCCCCAACCTCTCTTGCCCCACCCCTTCTTCCCCCAACTTCTCTGTATCCCACCTAGATGCGTACCATTTCTCCCACTGTCCCTCCCCCTCTCCCCTGTCCCATTCTCCCCGTCCCCATCTCCCTCGACCTTGGGTGCTGTCTGTGTGGAGTTTGTATGTTCTCCCTGTGACCTCGTGGGTTTACTGCGGGCGCTCTTGTTTCCTCCCACATCCCAAAGACGTGCGGGTTTGTAGGTAAATTGCCCCCTGTGTGTAGGAAGAGGATTAGAAAGTGGGATAAAATAGAGCCAGTGTGAACGGGTGATCAATGGTCAGCATGGACTCAGTGGGTTGAAGGGCCTGTTTCTATGCTGCATCGTCAAACCAAACAAAATGAATAAAAACAGCAGAAATTGGTGGCAGAAGGTGTTATGCTGAGGAAATCCAGTGTTAGATATCTTGGGCCTGTGATGTTTAACCTTTCATAACCAATAAACATCCTCCTTGGCAGTAGGGAAGGCTCCAGCTGCGGCAAGTTTTCTCCTCAATCCTTATTGACTTCCCTTTTCCAGGACTGTCTCAATGCTGTGAGCTATTGTCAGCTTTTCCAGGTAAACTCTTACTTTCATCCAGGTTGAGGTAAATAATGTGAAATGTTTAATAAGCATACCGTTGAACTGCAAAGGGTGCAAAACAGAGTTACGAGGATGTTACCGGGTTTTAGTTTAGAGATACAGTACAGAAACAGGCCCTTCGGCCCACCGAGTCCGTAAAGACCAGCGATCCCCGCGCATTAACACTATCCTACACACACTAGGGACAATTTACACCTTTACGAAGCCAATTTACCTACAAACCTGTATGTCTTTGGAGTGTGGGAAGAAAACCTATGTGTTTACGGGGAGAACGTACAAACTTCGTATAGCCAGCACCTGTTGGGATTGAACCTGGGTCTCCGGTGCTGCAGTAGGGTTTGAATTGTGAGAGGATGGATAGGTTGCATCTTTTTTCCCCTGAAGCATAGGTAGCTAAAAGGTGACTGTAGAGGTTTATTAAAATCATGAAGGGCATAACTAAGGTGAATAGTTAAAGTCTTTTCCCCAGAGTAGGGAAGCCGAAAACCTGAGCGCATGGGTTTAAGCTGAAGGGTAAAGATATAAAAGGGACCTGAAAGACAGCTTTTTCAAGGGTGGTGCATATATGCTAGCAGAGGAAGCGATAGAGGTGGGTACAATTATGTCATTTAAAAGACACTTGGAAAGGTACATAGGACAGGTTTGGAGGGCATTGGGTCAGGTACAGGCAAGTGGGACTAGCAGAGAATAGTTGGGCTGAAGGGCCTGTTTCCATGCTGTATAATTCTATGACTCAGTGATTGTAAATGCACAGAATCAAGTGGTTCCATGCAAAGTTATTGATACAGTGTAAGAACTTAAGAAGCAGTAGGACATATCATAATCATAATCATAATTATACGTTATTCGCCAAGTATGTTTTGCAACATAGAAGGAATTTGGTTTGCCATACAGTTATACTAATAAAAAGCAATAGAACACACAAAATACATTTTAACATGAACATCCACCACAGTGACTCCTCCACATTCCTCACTGTGATGGAAGGCACAGAAAAAAATGCTGCCTCTACCCTGCTTCACCATTTAATGACTGATCTGTCCTCAGCTTCAACTTCCCTGACTGATTTCAATAACCTTTGACATCAATATCTACCCTGTTAATTAATCTTAAATCTTCCATGACAGTGATCTTTCATTTATTCTGAACACCTAACAATGTAAATCTAGCCTGCCCAGCTGTTCCTCATATGATCACCTTCTTCCCAGGAATGAAGCTGACAAATTCTGAACGGCGCCCACTCAGGTAAATCTCATCTTAAATAAGGGTAAAAAAAAATACCTACATTGTACTCTAATAACTGTGTAACCACCACAATGCTTTCTTCATTCAGTTATCTGTCCCCCTTGCCTCCCTATTTAGTTGCTATACGTGCACGTTGTTGTTCTGCGTTTCAATTATAAGGGCAGACGGGTATTTCGATTAGAAACCGCATTCTCTAGCCTCCTTTTAAACCTTTTCCCCATTCTTCCAACCTAAGTGGATGACCTAATTCGCCCTATATTATACTCCATCAGACAAAGTTCTGCACACATGCATATCCCGTAGGGCACTCCTTGTATCCAGGTCATAATACGCTTTCCAATCCATTTTCGTGTTGTCAGTAAATCTGGCTTTGGTACAGTCAGTCTTTTTCATCCAATGGAGATAGTAAAGAGTTGAGGCCTCAGCACGGATCCATATGGCATGCCACTAGTTATAGCTTTCTAACCTGAAAACGACCCATTTATCCCAACTTTTCTATATTCAGTTTTTTAACCAATTTTCTTTCAAAACTAATGCATCACCCATAGCTTCATGAGCTCTTTTTCCTTAACATTTTATGTGATGCCATTTTGAATTCCCTTTTAAAACCCAAATGCTTCACATGTACAGATTTCTGATAGTTACACCCCAGAAGTGTGAAAATACATTTGTCTAACGCGATTTCTTTTTTATAAAAAAAGCTGAAATAACTCAGCGGGTCAGGCAGCATCTCTGTAGATGATGCTGACAGGCAGATGATGGATGAAGTCCAAGGGATGAAAATTAAAAGGCAGGAGACAAAAAGGTTGGTGTTGCGAACTGTTAAACTAGCAGAAGGAATGTAGATGGAATGGGCAAGGAAAGTAGGAAATAGGTATGTCCGGGAGGGGCACAGGGGAGGGGGGAGCTTTTGGTAGTTAGCTGAAATTGGCGAATTCAATGTTGATACTATGGGGTTGCAAGCTATGCAATTGTAATGCGAGGTATTGATCCATTGTGTATCCTAACTCTGGCAATGGAGGAGGCACAGGTTAGTATGGGAACGGGAAGGGAAGTTAAAATGGTTAGCAACAGGGAAATCCAGCAGGCCTTGGCGGACTGAGCGCAAATATTTGGCTAAATGGTCACCGAGTGTACGCTAGTTCCCGCTGATGTGCAGAAGACCACGTCGAGAGCACTGAATGCAGTACATCACCTCCCCCTCCCCTTCCAGCAATATTTCTTCCTCTCGCTTCACAATTCGCAACTCTTCAAACTTTTTGTCTCACATCTTCTGTCTTTTCATCTCTGGGCTTTAAACATCTGCCTCTCAACCCCCCCCCTCACCTGTATAAACCTATTAGCTGCCAGTGCTGCCCCTGCCCTCCACCCCTCCCTTCATCCACCACAATCAGTCTGAAGAGGAGTCCCAATCCCTAACGTCACTTATCCACGTTCTCCAGAGATGCTGCTTGACCCACTGAGTTACTCCAGCACTTCATCTTTTTTTGTGAAGAGAAAAGACAAAGCTTGGCTTCATTTGCTTCTTAAATACTATCCTGGTGCCAAGAGAAATTCTTAAGTTTATTTCCACAGTTTACCAATATTACATTTAACAAGAATTTTAACTAGACTGAATACAATCATTTTTTTTTCTCACAGCTCCAGCAATCCAGATATAATCCTGACCTCCAGTGTGATCTGTATGGAGCTTGCACATTCTCTGTATGACTGACTGGGTTTCCCTTGGGCACTGGTCTCCTCCAACATCTCAAAGATGTGGGTTGGTTGGTCAGAGTGAAATGGGATGAGTATACAGTTAGTCTAAATGGAGATAGGCACAAAATGCTGGAGTAACTCAGCGAGCAGGCAATATTTCTGGAGAGAAGGAATGGGTGACATTTCAGTTCAAGTTCAAGTGAGTTTATTGTTGTGTGTCCCTGATAGGACAATGAAATTCTTGCTTTGCTTCAGCACAACAGAACAGAGTAGGCATTGACTACAAAACAGATCAGTGTGTCCATATACCATTATATAAATATATACACACAGGAATAAATAAACTGATAAAGTGCAAATAACAGATAATGGGTTATTAATGTTCAGAGTTTTGTCCGAGCCAGGTTTAATAGCCTGATGCCTGTGGGGAAGTAGCTATTCCTGAACCTGGTTGTTGCAGTCTTCAGGCTCCTGTACCTTCTACCTGAAGGTTGAGTGTGTGGCCAGGATGGTGTGGGTCTTTGATGATACTGCCAGCCTTTTTGAGGCAGCGACTGTGATAAATCCCCTCGATGGAAGGAAGGTCAGAGCCGATGATGGATTGGGCAGTGTTTACTACTTTTTGTAGTCTTTTCCTCTCCAGGGCACTCAAGTTGCTGAACCAAGCCACGATGCAACCGGTCAGCATGCTCTCTACTGTGCCCTGTAGAAGTTAGAGAGAGTCCTCCTTGATAAACCGACTCTCCGTAATCTTCTCAGGAAGTAGAGGCGCTGATGAGCTTTCTTGATAATTGCATCAGTGTTCTCGGACCAGGAAAGATCTTCAGAGATGTGCACGCCCAGGAATTTGAAGCTCTTGACCCTTTCAACCCATTGATATAAATGGGACTGTGGGTCCCCATCCTACTCCTTCCAAAGTCCACAATCAGTTCCTTGGTTTTGCTGGTGTTGAGGGCCAAGTTATTGTGCTGGCACCATATGGACAGTTGCTCAATCTCTCTTCTATACTCTGAGTCATTCCCATCAGTGATACGCCCCACAACAGTGGTGTCGTTAGCAAACTTGATGATGGAGTTCGCACTATGACCGGCTACGCAGTCATGAGTATAGAGTGAGTACAGCAAGGGGCTGAGCACGGAGCCTTGAGGCGCATCCGTGCTGATTGTTATCGAGTCTGACACATTTCCACCAATACGAACAGACTGTGGTCTGTGAATGAGGAAGCCGAGGATCCAATTGCAGAGGGATGCGCAGAGACCCAGTTCTGCGAGTTTGGTAACAGCTTGGAGGGGATGATAGTAGGTTGAGACCCTTCAGATATCTCATCCTACTTATCCTGTACACCAATCTAAATGGTGGCTTGCTGGTCCACAAGGATTGGATGGGTCGAAGGGCCTGTTTCTATGCTTTATGGCCCTCTGGTACTGCGTTCATTTCATTGAGGGGACCTTTGAGAGCCTAGGCCTGCCGCATGACTGACGTTTCTTATGCATATTAGACAAATGGCACAACATGGCTTGTTTTGTGAACTGGCATCTGACTAAATGGCCATTTACTGGTTCCTACACCAAGGTTAGACCCTTGGTGTCAGGATTATATTCCTCATCCATTTATTTTTCTCATGCAGCAAACTGAGTGTTCCCATCTGAGCCCAAACCAAAAAGAAAGATAAGTCCTTGCAGCCAGTTTCACATGGACCAGGACATTTATTTTCTATTCCTTTAAGAATTTTCAAAATATTTTTAATGATTTTGAATGATTTAAAACTTTAACTTTTATGTATGTCTGTATGTGTTTTTCTCCTTTTATGCGATAGTAACAAATAAAATATTATTGTCCAAGCCTGGTGTCCTGGCCAAAGCTTCACACTGTTACACTTTTGTTTTGGAGATAATGTTCAAAGATACCTTCCAGGGTTTGATTGGGACAACGTTAGACACACAGTAAGTGGTACGTCAATTGTCCGTTCAGAGCTGTCAGAATTTTCCAGTGCTGGCTCGGAAGGAGTAGATGGGACCAATTAATGCGTGACTGAGGAGTTGGTACTAGGGACAGAGATTCAGATTTTTGAACCATTGTGTTCTCTTCTGGGGCAGAGCTGACCTGTGCAAGAGGGATGTTTGAAGGGGCCTGAACTGGAAGGGGACAACATACTTGCAGGGAGGTCTGCTAGTGCTGCACGGGAGGATTTAGACGAGTGGCAGTGTGATGGGAACCAGAGTAAAAGGTTAGAAATTGGAGCGATGAGAAAGTAGAGGCCATGACCAATAAGTCTCAAAGCAAAGATCGGCAGGTAGAGGTGAAGGAATATGGTGACACTTGTTGGGCTGATGTGTGTTGTGGGTAAAGCAGATAAACGTTGAATCTGGATCAGGGCTTGGAATTATGATGTTGTGGCCATTATGGGGGGGACAGAACTGGCAGCTTAGCTTTCCGTCAGATGTGATGGAGGGGGAGATAAAGGAGGGGAAGGTAGATGGCTTTGCTAATCAGAGAGAATGTCACAGCGGCACTCATGGTGTCATACGCAGTGTGGAAAATGCCTTTCGGCCCAACTTGCCCGAGTAAGATGCCCCATCTACACTAGTCCCATATGCCCGTGTTTGGCCCATATCGATCTAAACGTTTCCTATCCATGTACCTGTCCAATAGTATTTTAAATGTTGTTATAGTAACTGCCTCTCCCCCCCCCCCCCCCCCCCCCCATTGCAGCTTGTTCCATATCCCCCCCTCCATCTGTGGAAAAAGTTGCACCTCAGGTTCCTATTTGAATCTTTCCTCTGGTTCTTGATTCCCCTGCGCTGCATGAAAGACTCTGTGCATCTACCCTATCTATTCCCCTCTTGATCTTATACCTCTCCACAAGATTACCCCTCAACCTCTTGCACTCCAAGGAATATAGTCCTAGTCTGCCCAACCTCACCTTAAATTCAGGCCCTTGAGACCTGGCAACATCCTCATGAATCTTCGCTGTACTTTTTCCAGATTAATAACATCACTCCTATAATAGGGTGACAGAAACTGAACATAATACTCTAAATGTGGCCTCACCAACGTTTTGTACAACTGTACCATAAAATCCCTGCTTCTTTACTCAACTGATGGCCCTTGTGCTGAAAACCTTTTAATCACCTTATCTACCAGTGATGCCACTTTCAAGGAACTATGTACCTGCACTCCATGATCCCTCTGCAGCCTCCCCAGAGCCCAGCCATTCACTGTGAAGGGTCTGCCCTGGTTTGACTGATATAAAGGGAGCAGGAAAGATCCTTAGATGCTGCTGCACCCGCTGAGTTTCTCCAGCTTTTTGTGTAACCCTCGATTCTCCAGGCATCTGCAGTTTCTTCGTTAACAGGAAAGAACCTAAGTGGGCGATTAGAAGGGCCAAAAGGGGCCGTGAGATGTCACTGCCTATTTGGATTCAAGAAAATCCCAAGACTTTTGATACATTCATTGAAAACAAGAATGTTTCCATTCAGTGAAAACACTTCAAGTCAGAGGATGTAAGGGAGGCACTAAAGTACATTGCATCTGTATTCAAAATCAGAGATCAATGCTAGGACCTCTGTTGTTTATAATCTATATACATGACTTGGATGTGAATGAGATAGGTTGGTTAGTAAGTTTGCAAATGGAATCCAAATAGGTAAAGTAGTAGGTCTATCAGATTAGAGGCTTTTACCTACAATGAGAGGTTGGACCAACTTGGATTGTTTTCTCTGGAGGCTGAGAGGAGATCTGATAGAAGCATATAACATTATGAGAGGCATGGATAGGATAGACTGTCAGAATCTTTTTCCCATGGTTGAATTTCCAAAGACTCGAGGACATAGTTTTATGGTGTGAGGATTCAATTTAAAGATGTGTGGGGGAAAATTTGTTATAGAGGGTAGCATGGAACTCACTGCCAGGAGTGGTGGAGGAGGAGGCAAATACATGAGTGGCGTTTAAGAGCTTTTAGATAGGCACATGGATGTGCAGAGAATAGAACATGCAGATAGAGGAGATTAGTTTGACTTGACCATGTTCGGCAAGGGAATCTTGAGCTGGGACCAGTCCAGAAACCTGGGTTTGATCCTGACCTCAGGTGCTGTCTGTGCGGAGCTTGCCCATGCTCTCTGTGACCATGTAGGCTTCCCCCAGGTGCTCCAGTCTCCTCCCACATCTAAAAGGGTTTGTGGGTTAATTGGCCTCTGTAAAATTGCCTCTAGTGTGTAGGGAGTGGATGAGAAAGTGGGGCAACATAGAACTAGTGTGAGCAGGTAAATGATGGTCAGTGTGGACTTGGTGGGCTGAAGGGCGGGGTTCCATGCTGCAACTTTCAAATCAATTCAATTCAATAATTACGTAAAGGAAATAAAACCCATCATTCACCTTTTTTTTGTTGCAGTATTTCATTTTCTCCATCCCTACCCGAATGTGGTGATTCTTTTTAACATACAATTAAGTGGGTAAGAAAGTATCGGCATCACAAATTGCCTCTTATCTGCCAGGCTAATTTGAAGTGTAAAATAGGTATGTTTTTCTTCTATATTAGAATCTGTGAACAAATGTTTGTTTGCATTGCTTAGTAAATGTAACAGATGAAACATTGCTCCATTGCATATGTTGGTGCTACATTATGTGATCACATTTTGATAATCTGCAGGCATAGTGAAAAGTGATAAAGATTATATATATTGTCTTGAAAGAAAAGTAGGAAAATGCTTATCCAGGTTTAGCTTTGTGCCACGGGTGGTGAATGTCGTAACTACAGAATAATCTATGAAGCTAAAAGTATAATGGCTGTAATCACAGATGATGCATTGGTGGTTTTGTTATTACTGTAACATGTAGCGTCACTTATGGAAGGTCACAGTGGAAAAAGGGGGCATGCAAATGAAGTTATAAATTACAGTTGAAGAACAATATTTTGATGTGTTGGATGGGGACTGTCAGAGCAGTGAGATGTAATTCATGAGTTCATTATAGCGCGAAGGTGCTTGACAGCTGAGCCATGCCGAGAGGAAAATTTATTCTTTAGTTTGTGCTGACAGAAAATGGCAGATCATATGAGCAGTTTGTGCAGATGCAATGAGACCTTGCAGTGCAATTGTGTCACTCTGACAGCTCTGCCAACCCTTGTTATTTATGCTTTCAACCAAAGATTTTTTATTTAATGACAAAAGGAGCAATTTGTACTTTGTGTGTGGTTCTGTGTGTGTCCCGCAATGTTGCCCAGTATAAATCTCTTCAATTATGCTTATATGCAGTTCTAATTTTTGAATATGCGTAAGGTCACACGACAGATTCTGCTGTCTACGTTTGGATATATTGCTAAGGAAAGGGTTGAAAATTTGCTGAAGGGAACAGCTGTTCAGTGCCTGCTAGCGATTACCAATTCAAACCAAACATAGAGTCTTACAGCACGGAAACAGGCCCTTCAACCAACTCATCCATGCCGGCCAAGATGCCCATCTATACTAGTCCCGTTTGCCCACATTTGTTCTATATCCCTCTAATCCTTTCCCTATCCATGTATCCCAGAAGAAAAGCCCTGACCCAAAACGTCACCTATCCTTGTCCTCCAGAGATACTACATGAGCCGCTGAGTTACTCCAGCACTTTGTGTTCAGCGCAAGATACCAGCATCTGCGGTTCCTTGTGTCTCCCTCCACACCTTTTCTATCCAAATATCCTTTAAATATTGTTATTGCACCTCCATCAACCACTTTCTGTGGCAGCTCGTTCCAAACATGTATGTCCTTCTGTGTTTGAAAAGCTGCCCCTCAAGTTGCTATTAAATGTTATGCAGCTGATTAAGAGTTGCAAGTGTTGTCAGGCATTGTAACACAGGTTATTGTGAAGTAGATTAAATGTCCTGTACTAAATGAGTGTTCACATTGCTTTCATGGTTAAAATTCATTAAGAGACGCCAATTTGAAGTGGAATTTGAAAAGTCAATTTTGATTGTCATTCACTGTCGCATGCAGTATGTGGGGAAACTACAGTTCACTGCCTTGGTGTCATACTCAGTCCTGAGATGAGGTTTGGATGATATAGCAACACCATTCATACGGCTAACTAATTACATCCCCTTAACATTGCTCGGGTTCATTCCTGCAGCAAATAGCCTATTCCAAAAATCCTCTAGACTTGATTATTCCAGTTCACTCCTGGTTAACTTTTAATCTTGTTTCCATTGATGAAATTATCTAAATCTCTTCCTCTTTCAGTCTAGCAACATATCCAGTGCAACCTGGCAGGTGCCACAGTGGCACCATCTTCCTGTCACCGGTTGGGTTTTCTCCGGTTTCCGTATGCCAGGGTTTGTAGGTTAATTGGCTTCTGTAAAATTGCTCCTATTGTGGAGGTAGTGGATGCGAAAGTAGGATTACATAAAACCGGCATGAACACGTAATCGATGGTTGGCATTGACTTGGTGGCCGATGGGCCTGTTTCCACGCTGTATCTTTCAAACAATCAATCGAATGTCATCCAACCTACAGTAACAATGTCTTGATTTAAAAATTATTATACTTTGTTTTGCTCTCATAATATTGTCCCTTACTATCTCTGAAAACTGCATCCTCCACATTATCAACATTGTTCTAATCCTGGCCTTTATCTCAATTATTCCACCATTGGTGCTGGGGTCTGTAATTGTCATGACCCTGAGCGCTGGAATTGTCTCTCTCAGCCTCTCGTGCCTCTTTCTTTAAAACATACCACTGTGACCATCTACTGACCGTTTCCCTTAACATCTAGCCCATTTTTTGTTTGATACGGCTCCTGTGTTCTGGGGATATTCTGGCACGTTAAGGATGCTGTGCGGATACACAATAACTAAGTGTAGTAAATGTTCACCATTGAACTTAGTTCTTTCTGCTGAACCGGCTGATCCTCGCGCAAGGTCTCGTAAGATTTCCGGCCTGCCAGTTGCAGGTCTGAGTTGTACCAACAAGTTATTTGATGAGACCCTAGCCCAAACATGCAACCATAATCCTGATTTATTTATTTTTCTCTTAATTTTGTAAAATTGAGCTCAAATTGTGTAGCCTGGTGAAGGGGAAATAGCACAGACAAAAAAATCAAACTTGGTTTGCTCAACATTGTGTAAAAGCACAGGCTAAAAATTGGGGCTCTATTTGTTTGGGGTAACACCTGCAAATGTTATTTGTGGCTTCCAGGGAATAAAGTGCAAGGCCTCGTTCATACAAATGGCGTGACCTGTGGACCCTCTGAGTGGCTGTGCATAACTTCAGGGATCACTCACAAACTAAACCCCTGCAATGTTAGCTTTAAGTTGAGAGGGACAAAGTTTAATGGAGATGTGTAGGGCACATTTTATATACAGAGGCGGGTTAATGCCTGGAATGTTCTGGTGTTTCAACAGGGGTGGTGGTTGAAGCAGATGCGATAGTGGCATTTAAATGTTTTCATGTAGGCATATGGATATGCAGGGTTAGGGGTTCCATGTTCAACACAGCCATTGTGGGGCGAGGGCTTGTTCTCTACTCTTCTATGTTCTGACTTGGCTAGAGCTCCGAGCATGGCATTTCTCATTTGGGACTGCTGCTGGAAATTGTGGGATGTCTCGGGTGTAACCTGGTGTGATGAGTACAGGGGCGGACATGATAGAAAGCACCTTGCTGCTTCACCGCTGGACCGGACGTCAGACTGGTGGAGATGAGACAAGATGGCTCGGGGCCGATCTACCACTCATAAATAAGTAGAAGGTCTCGCCTCCAAAATGCTTAGAAATCTCATCCATCAAAGCTGAATTTGTGGTTAGCTTATGAGTTCCCCAGCCGCAATGCAGTCACGCTCCATTTTAATAGCACTAAAGTGAGGTTGCTTCCTTCAGGCCTGCTTTCTTGTTCAAGCAGCATGCTGTTTCCTGGTCACGCATCCGAGGTGCAGTGTCAAACCTGCATTGCACAGCAATCGCTGTCACTGCCGCACATCGGGCATCAACAACAAGTAGGGTGTCATGGGCTCTTAAGAGAGCAATTTCATTGTCAGCTTGCACGTCTTAATCACAATTGTATACACCAATTCAATCACATAGCAATATAAAAGAAGTACTGTGCAATTGAATTCCCCGAGACCGGAGGCTTTTTAATACAAAATATTTGTTCAAACAAGAATACTCTTCCAGTTGCAATCTCCTTGCTAGTTCTTGTAGGTGAGTTCAATTAATATTTGTAAAAGAAAATAAATGAGAAGGATTTCCGGAATGGAATCAAATGCCTAGATCTTTCAAGAGATGCACTGTAGAAACAGTGGGATGGATGACATCCTGTAACGTAAAATCCTGCAAACCCAGCTTTAGGTCTGGTTGGAATAAAGAAATGTCTGCTTCCTTGGGGCATGGTTTTCTGTGAATGGATGGAATAAATATTGATGTTGCAAAAGGAGAGAAAATAAACATGAGCCCTGCTAATGAAGCAAATGTCTGATCAAACATTCCATCATTATGGATTTGCAAGTGTATTTGCACGAACAAAATCGAATCTTGGTTGTATTTTGCATTATTCCAACTTCTGTGATGACTAAATGGAACCTGTTTGCGTAAAAGGTAGATATGGTAGCCAATTATCTTGTTCCAGTTACTGTTTAGCATTTATTTTGCTCTGATAACGTTCTTCTTTCTGCTTCTCCTCCCTTCCCCCGAACCTTTTTTAGTTACACGAGAGCAGTTACGACGCAGGGAAGGCCTTGCAGCGACTGGTGAAGAAGCCCGTGCCCAAACTGATTGAAAAATGCTGGTCTGAGGATGAAATGGTAAGAAACTCAACTTTCATTTGTGGAGCAAGCTAAGAAAGCTTCAGTGTTCTCTTTTGTGTTGTTTTAAAACTGTGAGTAAAAGAATCCTTTCCCAGGAGCTGCAGAGATGAAAAAGAGAGAGAGTGGAAATACGTTCTTGAGTTCTTCTTGCTCCTTTTTATTTTTTTTTAGTTTAGTTTAGAGATACAGGCCCTTCGGCCCACCGGGTCCATGCCAACCAGCGATCCCCGCACATTAGCACTATCCTACACCCACTCGGGATCATTTTTCAGATTTACCAAGCCAATTAACTTACAAACCTGTACGTCTTTGGAGTGTGAGAGGAAACCGAAGATCTCAGAGCAAACCCACGCAGGTCATGGGGAGAATGAACAGCTCCCGTAGTCGGCATCAAACCCAGGTCTCTATTGCCACACTCGCTGTAAGGCACAACTCTACTGCTACGCCACCCTTACCTCCTGTTGACTTTTGAATAAACCGAAAGTTTCAGCCTAGAATGTGATTTCCTAAGGGGGTTTTAACTTTGTATGTTGGTATGGGACTCTTCATTGCTTCATCATTTAAATGTAAAGATGGATGCTTCCTATTCACAATGACTTGGACCATCTGACCAAGCATTGATCTGTCATTCACCCCGAAGCAGCAGATTGCTGGGAAATGTTGGTGTTGCTGATCAACGCCTGACTGAATTTGATCATCGTTGGCATGTTTGGCTAGATTTTGAGAGAGGGGAGGGAGGGAGGAGGATGGGTTGAGGTGAACGGCCCTCAGGTACACCGATTTAATTAATTCCACAAGTGATTGCCACGGGCACGCCTGTGATGCTTTTCAACTGCCGACTTTCTTGGGGTGAGGAATGGCCTTCCATTCCCCGCACCCAAATAATGGATTTAGCTGTGAATCAATGCACAAGGACTCCCTGTCACTCACCTGGGAAGAAGCAGGGACTGGAATAGTTTTTAAACTGTTGAAAATAAAACATGGGCAGCTGTTCTTGCACACCATAATCCGCCTGGGCAGTGTGAAACTCAATGATGTGACGATTGAATTCTCCAATTTCAGGTAACCTGTTCCCTCTCTGTCTTTCTCTCTCCTTCATTTCTACCCAGGTTCTCTCACACACTTATTTCCAAACATCTGCCACCCCCCCCTCTTATCACCCAGTAATTCCCCTTCTCCACCCGCTCTGCCCATCACCCACATACTCCTCCCGCTGCGGCCCCTATCCCCTCCCCCCCACTGTTCCCCTCTGCCCACTACCCCTTCTTTATTTGGTTCCACTCTTATTCCTTTCTTACCAGATTCCATAGTCTACAAGCCTTTTGTTGTCCCCACTTATCCCCTCCCAACCTCTATTGCTATCTCCACCTTCCCTTCCCCCATATGACTCCACCTAGATCCACCCATCGCTTGCCAGCTCTTGCCCCTATTCCTCCCCCTCACCTCTTTATAACATCCATCTCCTCTCTACTCTTTAGTTTACTTTAGAGATGCAACTTGGAAACAGGCCCTTCGGCCCACCGGGTCCACGCCAACCAGCACATTAGCACTATCCTACACCCACTCGGGACAATTTTTCAGATTTACCAAGCCAATTAACTTACAAACCACTGTCCAGATGAATGGTCTCAACCCGAAACATCAGTGGTCCATTTCCAACCACCAATACTGCTTTAAGGGCCTGTCCCACTTGGGCCGTCAGTTGCGCGACAGGCCGGTAGTGACTGACGCGCAACGGTTGCGCGTCATCATGAGTCCGCACAGCCGTCTGGAGTGCATGAGGCTATTTGAATACTCAGTTTATGATATTTACCCAGTTTATGATATTTATGTTGATTTTTTTTTAAATGCTCTAGTTTCTTGAGTGGTGCGAGCAATTGAAAAACTGCAGATGTAATGCCCCTATTCAAAAAAAGAGTTGAATGAAAAGTAGCAAGCTGCAGACCAAATTAATCTGTGGGAAGGAACTGCAGATGCTGGTTTAAATTGAAGATACACAAAATGCAGGAGTAACTCAGCGGGACCGGCAGCATCTGGAGAGAAGGACTGGATGATGTTTCAGTCTGAAGAAGGGTCTCGACCCTAAACGTCACCCATTCGACCCGAAACATCACCCATTCGACCCGAAACATCACCCTGTCCCACTTGGCCGTCATTTACGCGACAGGTCGGTGGCATGCGAAGATTTAGTGCAGCACGAAATCCTGGCTCGCTGCATGATACCACTCACAACTCCACACTCCTCCACTCCATGCGCCCGTCCCACGCTACACACACGCAACCAGGTCGGGTAAATGGCGCGCAAGTGACGGCCAAGTGGGACACGCCCTTAACCCACCAATCTCCTCCAACAACTTGTTTTTGCACTTATCTTCCTACAATTGTTTAGGCAAAATACCGTAAACTAAATTAAACGAAACTAAATGTTGGCTGATATTTTGGACAAACGATCATTTGTTCGTAAAATGGTTTAAAAAAAATATATATATTGTTTCCTTTCCTGCCCCAGTTCATTCTTCCCTTTCCATCCCCCAACCTGAGTCCCAGACTGAGCCGCTGTGTCCACCCACCACTAAATGCCAAAATTATCTTGGTGGAGCTGGTTCACTGACTGGTGGCAAATGTAAAGACCAGAGACTCAGCACTGGGGAGAATGGACCTAGCCAGCGAGAGGCTGGTGATCGGGCGGTCAAAGTGGTTCAGCTCAATGATCTTTGCTGATCCCTCATCTTAATGGCTGAAAATGTAGGTAAGTCCTGGTAGTTGCCGCCGTAATTGCTGGCGTCCAGGTTGGATGAATCAGTCAAATATGGGGATAATTATCTGTACAATTATAAGTTGATGATAGAGTAGAGATCCTGTTTTCTTAAAAAGCATTGAATTAATTAACATGTCTAGTTCCCTTGACAGCGAGTTTACCCAGGAAAGTCCAGTTCTAATCTCCAATCATAAATTTCCTTTTGTTAGTTTCAATCTGTGCCCTCCTTTGTTCGACTGTCACGGCTCAGATTTAAAAACTATCAGGCAGATTCAGCTTTTCCGAGCCTTCTGATTTCATTAATTTATTTCTGTTTATTCTCAACCTTGCCTATGAGTAATTGTGACGATCAAAGCATAGTTTCAGCGCACTAAAGAATTTGATGGTTCTATCCACCGAATGTCAATGCCAGCAATGTTTTGTACATGCTAGTGTGCCTGGTCTTATTATATTGCAGCTACTTGAAATGTTCTGGACAGCTGCATCCTGTTTACAAGGCTGATCTGCACCTGGTGGTCCAAGTCTTGCCAGAGATGGTACAAAATCTGCTTTTCTTAGCTCAAAGGAGGGCTTAATGTAACATACAATGTCAGCGTTGAATATTGTTCAGAACTATTCCACATTTAGCTCTTGAATTTATTTTGACAGGATTGCAAATTTCTGTAGCAACACATTTAAAATTTTCATATGGAATTACCAGAGGTCAAAGTCTTTCACAGCTGATAGCTATTTTAATAAATAAACAATGTTCGTGCAATTTTCATGAGTGGCCGCAGGACAAATTGCCCTGAATGATGATCTTGCTCAGCTCTGAATAGATGATTCACATTTCCAGTCGGCCTGACCAACACAAATCATTTTGCTGCATGCTCAAATCTTAATCATATTTCACAAACACACATGCATATTTTGCTGGATTTGTAAATAACAAATATTTTTTATATTTAATTTAAATACTCTTCCACCAGCGCAGGCACATGCACATGCAGCTCTACTCCCCCCCCTTCCCCCTTTGCCACTCCCACCCTCCCTTCGCACCTCCCACCCTCCCTCCGTCCTCTTTCTGCCTCTCTCCTCTCGCCCCTCTGCCTCTCGCCTCCCCCCTCTGCCTCTCGCCCCCTCTGCCTCTCGCCCCCTCTGCCTCTCGCCCCCTCTGCCTCTCGCCCCCTCTGCCTCTCGCCCCCTCTGCCTCTCGCCCCCTCTGCCTCTCGCCCCCTCTGCCTCTCGCCCCCTCTGCCTCTCGCCCCCTCTGCCTCTCGCCCCCTCTGCCTCTCGCCCCCTCTGCTCTCGCCCCCTCTGCCTCTCGCCCCCTCTGCCTCTCGCCCCCTCTGCCTCTCGCCCCCTCTGCCTCTCGCCCCCTCTGCCTCTCGCCCCCTCTGCCTCTCTCCCCCTCTGCCTCTCCCTCTGCCTCTCTCCCCTCTGCATCTCCCCCTCTGCCTCTCGCCCCCTCTGCCTCTCGCCCCCTCTGCCTCTCTCCCCTCTGCATCTCCCCCTCTGCCTCTCGTCCCCTCTGCCTCTCTCCCCTCTGCCTCTCTCCCCTCTGCATCTCCCCCTCTGCCTCTCGTCCCCTCTGCCTCTAGTCCCCTCTGCTCTCTCGCCCCCCCCCCTCTGCCTCTCGCCCCCCCCCCCCCCTCTGCCTCTCGTCCCCTCTGCCTCTCGTCCCCTCTGCCTCTCGTCCCCTCTGCCTCTCGTCCCCTCTGCCTCTCGTCCCCTCTGCCTCTCGCCTCTCGCCCTCTGCCTCTCGCCCCCCCCCTCTGCCTCTCGCCCCTCTGCCTCTCCCCCCTCTGCCTCTCGCCCCCTCTGCCTCTCTCTTTCTCCCCCTCTGCCTCTCGCCCCCTCTGCCTCTCGCCCCCTCTGCCTCTGCCCCTCTGCCTCTCGCTGCCTCTCCCCTCTGCTCTCTCGTCTCCCCTCTGCCTCTCGTCCCCTCTGCCTCTCGCCCCCCCCTCTGCCTCTCGTCCCCTCTGCCTCTCGCCCCCCCCTCTGCCTCTCGCCCCCCCCCTCTGCCTCTCGCCCCCTCCCTCTCGCCCTCTCGCCCCCCCCTCTGCCTCTCGCCCCCTCTGCCTCTCGCCCCCTCTGCCTCTCGCCCCCCCTCTGCCTCTCGCCCTCTGCCTCTCGCCCCCCCCTCTGCCTCTCGCCCCCCCTCTGCCTCTCGCCCCCCTCTGCCTCTCGCCCCCCCTCTGCCTCTCGCCCCCCCCTCTGCCTCTCGTCCCCCTCTGCCTCTCGCCCCCTCTGCCTCTCGCCCCCCCCTCTGCCTCTCGCCCCCCCCTCTGCCTCTCGCCCCCCCTCTGCCTCTCGCCCCCCCCCTCTGCCTCTCGCCCCCTCTGCCTCTCGCCCCCCCTCTGCCTCTCGCCCCCTCTGCCTCTCGCCCTCTGCCTCTCGCCCCCTCTGCCTCTCGCCCCCTCTGCCTCTCGCCCCCTCTGCCTCTCGCCCCCCCCCCTCTGCCTCTCGCCCCCCCCCTCTGCCTCTCGCCCCCTCTGCCTCTCGCCCCTCTGCCTCTCGCCCCCTCTGCCTCTCGCCCCCCCTCTGCCTCTCGCCCCCTCTGCCTCTCGCCCCCTCTGCCTCTCGCCCTCTGCTCTCGCCCCTCTGCCTCTCGCCCCCTCTGCCTCTCGCCCCCCCCTCTGCCTCTCGCCCCCTCTGCCTCTCGCCCTCTGCCTCTCGCCCCCCTCTGCCTCTCGCCCCCTCTGCCTCTCGCCCCCCCCTCTGCCTCTCGCCCCCCCCCCCCTCTGCCTCTCGCCCCCCCCTCTGCCCTCTCGCCCCCCCCCTCTGCCTCTCGCCCCCCCCCTCTGCCTCTCGCCCCCCCTCTGCCTCTCGCCCCCCCCTCTGCCTCTCGCCCCCCCCCCTCCCCCCCCTCTGCCTCTCGCCCCCCCCTCTGCCTCGCCCCCTCGCCCCCCCCCTCTGCCTCTCGCCCCCCCTCTGCCTCTCGCCCCCTCTGCCTCTCGCCCCCCCTCTGCCTCTCGCCCCCCCCTCTGCCTCTCGCCCCCCCCTCTGCCTCTCGCCCCCCCCCCTCTGCCTCTCGCCCCCCCCCCCCCCCTCTCGCCCCCCCCTCTGCCTCTCGCCCCCCCCTCTGCCTCTCGCCCCCCCCTCTGCCTCTCGCCCCCCCCCTCTGCCTCTCGCCCCCCCCTCTGCCTCTCGCCCCCCCCTCTGCCTCTCGCCCCCCCCTCTGCCTCTCGCCCCCCCCCCCTCTGCCTCTCGCCCCCCCCTCTGCCTCTCGCCCCTCTCGCCCCCCCCCTGCCTCTCGCCCCCCCCTGCCTCTCGCCCCCCCCCTGCCTCTCGCCCCCCCCCTGCCTCTCGCCCCCCCCCCCTGCCTCTCGCCCCCCCCCCTGCCTCTCGCCCCCCCCCCCCCCCCCCCTGCCTCTCGCCCCCCCCCCTGCCTCTCGCCCCCCCTCTCGCTCCCCCCCCCTCCGCCTCTCGCCCCCCCCTCCGCCTCTCGCCCCCCCCTCCGCCTCGCCCCCCCCTCGCCGCCCTCGCCCCCTCCGCCCCTCGCCCCCTCCGCCCCTCGCCCCCTCCGCCCCCTCGCCCCCTCCGCCCCTCGCCCCCTCTGCCCCTCGCCCCCTCCGCCCCTCGCCCCCTCCGCCTCTCTCCCCCTCTGCCTCTCCCTCTGTACGTCTATGTAGCGTGGGAGGAAACTGAAGATCACAAACTCCTGACAAGACAGCACCCATAGTCAGGATCAAACCCGGGTCTCTGGCGCTGTGAGGCAGCAACTCTACCGCTGCGTCACCATGCAGCTCTCTTCTTTATTGTTCTCACATGTACGATACAGAATGAAAAAGCTTTGTTGTGCTTGCTATCCAGGCAAATCATACCACACATGAGAACATCAGGTCTGGCAAAAAAGATGAAATAGTCGAATAGCGTGTTACAGCTGCAGAGAAAGCGTAGCAAAGTGTGCAATTGCGCACTTTGGTAGTAGGAATAAAGGCATAGACCATTTTCTGAATCGGAGGTGAAAAGGGACATGGCAGGACTGGTGTAGGATTCCTAAAAGGTGAATTCACAAGTTGAATTGGTAGTAATTAAGGCAAATGCAATGTTAGCATTTATTTTGAGAAGACTGGAATATAAAAAACAGGGATGTAATGCTGTTTTATAAGGCACTGGTCAGAATGTATTGGAGATTGTGCATAGTTTTGGGCACCATATCTGAGGAAGGATGTGCTGGCATTGGAGAGCATCCAGAGGAGGTTTACGAGAATGATCCCGGGGACAATTGGGTTGACGTATGATGAGCGTTTGATGACACTGGGATGGGGGGGGGGGGGGGGGCCTCATTGAAATGTGAAAGGCCTGGATAGAGTAGATTTGGAGAGGATGTTTTCACAAGTGGAAGAGTCGAGGACCAAAAATAATGTTCCTTCAGAAAGGATCCTGACTACGGGTGCTGTGTGTGCCTAGTTTCTACATTCTCCCTGTGACCGCGTGGGTTTTCTCCGGGTGCTCAAGTTTCCCCCCACATTCCAAAAACATTCAGCTTTTTCTAGGTTAATTGGCTTCTGTAAATTGTCAAATTGTGCATGATAGAACAAGTGTATAGGTGATTGTTGGTCGGAGTGGACTCAGTGGGCAGCAGGGCCCGCTTCCACACTCTATCTCTAACCTAATCTATACTAAACTAAATCAGTTTGAGAGTTAAAACTATGGGTTTCAAAGTACTTTTGGCCAATGGTGCATGATATTGCATGATATTTTTTTTCTTATGTGTGTTTTGTACAATAGTAGCTAGATCCTCATCTAACTGCTTATTAGATCTCTCTCTTTAATGGTTTTTGCCCTCCTAGCAAAATTCAGTTGCCAAAGCCTCCTTGAGGAGCTCTTGAAAAGACTCAAATATAGATAAGAAAAGATCAAGTAAATGTCATGTTTCTATAGTTACAGCCTCTACTATTTTGATAGGTAGCAGAAGCTGTATTGATATGTTATCCATACATTGATGTCAATGCTTTTTCATAATGATAATAACGTTTCAAAAATATATCCTCTCCTTTGCTCCGGTATAAATGACGAGACCTTGACTACACAGTGAAGTCAATGTCTGTGGCGTCATTCCACTTTACTTTTTATAAATGAGACTTTCAATTGCAAAAGAATAATCTTTCTCTCTGCATAAAGAGGATTATTTATTGATAGCTTACATAACTCAATTTTAAAATCTATTTATGATGCCCATTTTATTCTGTTCCTTTTTTACTATAAACTTTCTTTGAAACATGAAACCATGGAGAGACGTGGTGTTTAAGAAGGAACTGCAGATGCTGGAAAATCGAAGGTAGACAAAAATGCTGTAGAAACTCAGCGGGTGAAGCAGCATCTATGGAGCGAAGGAAATGGGCAACGTTTCGGGCCGAAACCCTTCTTCAAACGTGGTGTCTTGTTAGCAACGGCAGGATGAAACTGTTATTTATATAAGGAATTTAAGGAACTATAAGTATAAGGAACTATAAAACAGAAAGCTTGAGTTAATTTCGAGTGTAATTTGGTGATCAGATTAAGGGGCTTTGTTAATTTGTCTTTGTTCACTCGGGCAAGCTCATCCTCATCAGTTGCACAGTCACCACCGCAGTAACCAAATAGGCACAAAGTGCTGGAGTAACTCAGCGGGTCAGGCAGCATCTCCAGAGAAAAAGAAGAGGTGATGTTTTGGGTCGGAACCCTTCTTCAGTCTGAAACATCACCTAACTTGCTACGGTTGTGAAAGGCATCATGCGAGTGCAAGTCTTTATTTCTATCTTTAACTCTAAGCAGGTCAGCTGTACGCTCCAGGCGTCCCCAGATGGATTTTCTGCCGACCCACCGATCTCCTCCGCCTTTTTGTGTCTATATTTGGTATAAACCAGCATCTGCAGTTCCTTCCGACACTACAGTAACCAGGTTGAGAACTTGGAATGCTCCTCTGCACTACCATAAAGTTTCACCCTTGAAGCAGTGACATTGCTATTAATTCCTATGGCGTGGTCTGAAGCTTTTTTTTTCTCAGCTATGCTGAGTGCCAAATGAAGTGGAGAGAGGAAGAAAAGTGTTTTGGTCTATGGCATAAATAGATTTCCGTCAGCTACCCAGTTTGCCAATCTTATCGCACCTTGTTTTAGTTAACACCTTTGCAATATGAAATGTTATTTCTGAAGAGTGGGTTATAATTATTGTTCACCATATGGACCAAATCAGCGGTTAGGTATATCAATCCATCTGTTTGCTTGACGATCTTATTGTTATTACATAAATTTTACAGCATAGAAATAGGCTCTTCTGCTCAACTGGTCTGTGCTGATATTTCTAAAGCCTTCATACAAATTTATGCATTTCAGTCACCATCGCTTTTAGCACTTCTTAACTTTTACCGAGCGGACTGTTCACATAATAGCTCCACGTGTAATCGGATATGACATCTACACTACTGGTATGCTATCAAAGCGTATTTGATCAGACGGAAATATCCGTCGGTGAATATAACCTCGAAGCGACTCCGTTTGATGATCAGCTGGGACCTAATTGAATTCGAATTAATTTTTTATAAGCATAATGATATCGGTAATTAAAGTATTTCAAAAGCATATGTTCTGCGCTTATCAGAGATTTGGTCTCGATTAGATAATTGCCACAATGGTGGGATACTTGCTGAGTTAAACAAAAGGTTTCCCTTTGTGAACAGTGTGCCTTGGGGAGCAGCTTTGCTGTACAGCTGCCGTCACACTTCAAAAGTATTTTACTATCTCAAAAGTGCTTCCTAACTTGCTACGGTTGTGAAAGGCATCATGCGAGTGCAAGTCTTTATTTCTATCTTTAACTCTAAGCAGGTCAGCTGTACGCGGCCAGGCGTCCCCAGATGGATTTCCGGATCTGCATTTTGAGTAACTGAGCAGGGGAGCAGGGGGTGGGGCTATTTCTGGAATGGAGAAAGGTTATTCAATAAGGGTGGTGAATGTCGGGTCTTGCACCTTTTAAAGGTAGGAGTACATAGATTTTTGAAATCTGGTGAAGATTACAATGGGTAGATCGAAATGTGGAGGTGAGGAAACATTCAAATTGGCCATGGTCACGTTAAATGGCAGTACAGGCTTGAAGGGCCAAATGGACTGCTCCAGATCCTAATTCATTTGTGATATTGAGGTAAATATGTTCCAAAGAAAGAATGATAATAAACTGATAGAATTATGCATTGTTTGAAATTGATACAGTTTGATGTGAAAGGTAGGTAAGGTGGCGTAGTGGTAGAGTTGCTGCCTTACAGCGCTTGCAGCGCCAGAGACTCGGGTTCGATCCTGACTAGAGGTGTTGTCTGCACAGAGTTTGTACGTTCTCCCCGTGACCACGTGGGTTTTCTCCGGGATCTTCCCACACTTCAAAGACGTACAGGTTTGTAGGTTAATTGGCTTAGCATAAATGTAAACCTTGTGTGTGTAGGATTGTGTCAGTGTGCGGGGATCGCTGGTCAGTGCTGACTCGGTGGGCCGAATGGCCTGTTTCTGCGCTGTATCTCTAAACTGGACTAAATTAAATTAAAGATATGAGGGGCTGGTAGCATGTGGTAAATTAGAAAACAATATTAAAAGGCATGACATGGCAAGGCTTTGGCCAGCAATTAAACAAATAATGTCTGATTTAAACAAATATACATTTCTTTTAAGGCATAAAGACATAGCAGGAAATGTGTTCCAACCAAGCATTGCTGGAGGAGTTGACATTAAATCCTAGGAAAAGGCTACAACATTGCCAGAAAAAGCAGAGAGTGTGAGGATTAGGAATGTTTAGAATCCAGCAGAGGATGACCAAAAAATTGACATGGTCTCAAAGAGATTTTATAAGTAGGTAAAAGACGAGCAAGGGCAAGTAAGATTCATTACAGGCATAGATTGGAGAATGTATAATGGGCAATAAGGAAATGGCAGAAAGATTGACCAAGAACTTTGTCTTTACGAAAGACACAAATGAAGAAATAATATAAACTAGTATTGGTACACGAATACAACTGGAGATTTCACTGGACCTGAAAGCTGATACATCTCAAGGACCTGATGATCAGTTATACCCCAGAGTTTTGTAAAATGGTGGCAATAGAGATAATGGGCACATTTGTTACGATCCATCTAAACTATGGATTCAGCATTGGTTTCTGAATAGAAGACAGCAGATATGTCCAAAATAATTAAGAGAAAGGAGGGAGAGGGGAAAATTGCTAATCTGTAAGCCTGATACCAGCTTTTGGGAATACAAGGAACTGCAGATGCTGGCTTCCAAAAAAAGACACAAAGTGCTGAAGTAACTCAGCGGGTTTTGCAGCATCTTTGGAGAACATGGATAGAAGATGTTTCGGGTCAGGACCCTTCTTTAGACTGATTGTATGGGGGGCCGGGTGGAAGGAAGCTAGAAGAGAAGAGGGGCAGGACAATACCAGGCAGGTAATAGCGTGGGGAGGGGGGGGTGGGTAGTGGTGAGGGGGGTGATAGGCAGATGGTGGACAAAGACCAGAGATGAAAAGACAGAAGATGTGAGACAAAAGGTTTGAAGAGTTGCGCATTGTGATGCTAGAAGAAGGGATGTAGGTGAATGCAAGGGAAAACCTGTTGGAAATTGCTGGAATATATGTTCTTTTAAATGATGTAACATAAAGATACAAAATAATAATAGGACTGAGGATGAGGGGGAATGGGGAGAGGAGGGGAGAGAAATAGGCTATTTAGAATGGGTGGAAAAATGATTCATTCAGGGTAGGCACAAAATGCTGGAGTAACTCAGAGGGGCAGGCAGCATCTCTGGAGCGAAGGAATAGGTGACGTTTTGGGTCGAGACCCTTCTTCAGACTGGAGTCGAAACATAACCCATTCCTCTCCAGCGATGCTGCCTGACCCGCTGAATTACTCCAGCATTTTGTGTCTATCCTCGGTGTAAACCAGCATCTGATGCTCCTTCCTACATTCATTCAGGGTAGTTGGTCTTTTGAGCTTGCGGAAGTGGACTCGCTGTTCCATTCAGAACAGAATTTTTTTTTTTTTTTTAAAATATTTATTTATTAGAAGTAATGTACAATAATATAAACCAAGAATAACATAATACATTTCATGTACCACTTCCTGTTTTAAACTTTAATAATAGGAAAGTAACAGAAGGAAGAAAAAGAGAAATTAGAGAAAATTAGTTAAGATAGTGAGTGCGTGAAAAAGTGAAAAGAAAGAGCCCGTAGAGACATAGAGCACGAGGAAGAATGAAAGAGAGAAAAATAAAAATTAAAAAAGGAAAATATAAAAAAATAAGATAAGGTAAAAGGGATGTACCTACTTCATATCTTTACGCACCCCTCACCAGGTCCTGAAACAGTTTATTTCCAGAGTTATGTTGCACCCTATGCTTGTAATAAGTCGATAAATGGAGACCAAATGTTTAAGAATTGGTCTGATTTGCTTGCTAGGACGAATCTCATGTCTTCGAGGTGTAACATTTCGGACATATCTGAAATCCACATTTTTACCGTTGGTCATTCAGAACAGAAATTGGTATTTTTCTGCATGTTACAGGATTTAGATAGTGGGCAGCAAAAGGTGTTGAGTGAGGATCAGCGATGTACCGTATGAATGATGGTGGCAAATGATGTACTCTTGCTCCTATTTCTTATGTTCTTTTTCTGAAAATTTGATTGCGTAAAGTGTTGAGGCTCCTCGGCAGGTCAAGCAGCATCTGCGCTGAAAGAAGTTGGACGGTTGTGTAAAAATCTTTTATAATAGGTCATTAACTTGAAACAGCGATCCTGCTTGGGTTGAGGGTTGGTTGAAGCAGTTCCTTGGAAAGCTGCTGGAAAAACCGCAATGCTCACGTGAGTGAGTTCCAAACCACTGCTTCCGTGCACTGCAGCACAGAGCTATGGTGCATGCAGAAGGTCAGTTGTCACCATTGAGTCCAGGCGCATCCATTACCTCTTGAGTTGATAGACTGAATACTCCTGGCATATGGCTTGCTTTTATACCTGGCATTGTGCACCACTGCCCAATTTATTTGAATGGGATTCTTGACCTTAATTATAACTTGGAAAACTTTATTGTCATTCAGAAAACGAAATTTCATTGCCTGCAGTCATACATATAATAAATAACAAAAACACACAATAAACACATATTTAACATCCACCACAGTGAGTTCACCAGACACCTCCTCACTGTGGTGGAAGGCAAAAATCTTGTGTTTGTCTCTTCCCTTCTTCCTCTTCCTCTTCCTCTGCGCTGAGGCGACCCGGGCCTCCGATGTTGTGACCGCACCGGGTGATGTAAATAAGTCCCGCGGGTGAACTGCGAGCGGACCGGTTCAACTCCGCGGCCCGGGGCGGTCGAAGCTGCCGCCCTCCAGTCCAGCGGACGCAGCTGTTGCCGCGGGAGCTCCGGATAAACAGGTCACCAACCTGTGACCTGCGAGCTCCCGACGATGTCGTCCACTGGGCCCGCGGCCGGGCCTCCGAAGTCGCTGTCGCCGCCACCGCCACCGGAAAGCCGCCACAGCTCCGAGTCAGGCCGCCGGAACGCCTGAACCCGCCGCAGCCCCGACGTCGGCCAGCCCCGCGCTGTAAGTCCTGGCTGGCTCTACCTCCAGAGCCTCGGGTCGGTCGCAGTTAAAGTTGGAGGCCGCCAGCTCCGCGATAGGCCTCAGCGCAGATGGAGACAGAGACGGGGGATACGACAAGAAAAGTCGCGTCCCCCCAAAAGGAAGAGACTAAGAACGTTTCTCCCACCCCTCCCACACACATACACTACATAATAACTCAAACTAACGCTAAAAACAAGACAAGAAAACAACAAATTAAAAAAAACCAGATGGACTGCAGGCGATCTGCTGCTGCCAGGGATCAAGTTTAGGATTCATATTTCTGTATTTCTCTCTATATTTATATTTTAATTAATTAACAATAGTTTATTGTGTTGGAAATGAATACATTAAAAAGTTTTTGTGACTTGTCCTTGTCCTGTGGAATTCTCTGCCTCAGAGGGCGGTGGAGGCCGGTTCTTTGGATACTTTCAAGAGAGAGCTAGATAGGGCTCTTAAAGATAGCGGAGTCATGGGATGTGGGGAGAAGGCAGGCACGGGCTACTGATTGTGGATGATCAGCCATGATCACATTGAACGGCAGTGCTGGGTCGAATGGCCTACTCCTGCACCTATTGTCTATTGTCTAATATGCTGCTGGCCTTGCCGAGGGATTGTGAGGTATGAATGGAGTCAATAGAAGTGAGGTTGGTTTGTGTGATGGTCTGCGCTGCGTCGTCAATTTGCTGCAATTTCTTGTGGTCTTGAATGGAGCTGTTCCCAAACCAAGCTGTGATGCATCCTCATAAAATGCTTTCTATGGTGCGTCTGTAGTCTATTGCGGTCTACTGTGTCAATGTGGTCTATTGTGTATGTGTTTGTATATTGAGTGTATGATGGGCAGGAAAGAATAGCAGCTGAATCTGACCTTCAGCTCTTGATCTGTAAAGGGGCTTTCCCACTGCGGCGACCTAATCCGCGAGTTCAGAAGAGTGTCTTCGACCTTCAAGCTCGAGGGCACTTGCCTGGAAAACCTCAAGCTGGATCGGCCGTCAGCGATGAAACCAGAGTTGGATCGACCACACACGCATGCACGCACACACGCAAGCAAGCAAGAGGTGGGGACCAGGGAACGCGGGGGAGCGCTGTCCGAAATTCACACCTGCGATTAGAGAGCACGGAGGGAGAGAAGGGGGAAGAAGGAGTGGAGGCACTTTTAAGAAGTCAGACAACGTTTAATAAAGTTTAGCGGGCATTTTACCTACCGGTCGGTTTTCCTTGGTCCTGAAAACTACAATGGGCCAATTAAAATGCCCGGTCAGCGAAGGAGATTGCCTACGGTTGCCTTCAACTGCCTGTAATTAAATAGCGACCCCACTTCACTGCACTACGAGTTAAAAAGAACCATGCCGACCAATATTTACTCACGGAAAATGTTTCAACATGCTGAAAAATGTTCCGCGACCTAGCTGAGCTCGCGTATGCGGGAACTTCCCTCAAGCATGAAGGAGAGTTCCAGTGACCTCATAGGACCTCATAGGATCACGTGTCGACCATGCTGCGAGTTTGAGTCGAGCGCAAACTCGTCTAAATTTGCAGATTAAGAGGCCGCTGTGGGACAGGCCCTTAACTCTGCAGGCTACAGTTGTTCACAAACTTGTCCAAGTACTTTATAGGTGTGATGAGGATTTCTGCCACTATCACACTTTCAGGCAATGCGTTCTGGATTCTGACCATTCTCCAAGTGAATTTGTTTTTCCTACATCTCTCCTCCAATCTTCTTCCATTTAAATCCGTACCCCCTGGCTTTTGACCATCTTCCTATATTGTTTGTGGTATTCATTTCTGCTCATGCAGCGAAAACTATTCTTATTTACCACACATTACATCGCTAAAAATTTAAGTCTGTTTGATTTTTGCTTTCGCTACTCAAAATTAAGTTACCTCCATTTCTGAAACATTTCACAGTACTAACTTGAATTTTTCAGGAATCAATCTTCACAAAATGACATTGGGAATACTGATATGAAGTTCTAAACACTGTTTGAAGTGGTCTTGATTTTGTAAACAGCTGTCTGTAGTTAGACAAATCTTTCTTTTAATCTGACATTTACATTTTTTTTTAAGTTCCTACTTCGTGTTGCTTGAGGATTAAATTTAAAGTTCCTGTTTTCGTAATTATTTCTGCTTGCCTTTCCCTCTAATTATTTTAACCTTGCTTGATCCAATTTCTGTACGTCTGTTTCTCCCTGAATCGTGCATTGTTTATTTGCCTCCTTTCATTCTTTCCATTGCACTTTCCAACTTTTTCAAATTTCTCTTAATTCTGAGCGTCGTCTCCATAGCCAACGATTTGTCACCTTTTTTTTTGCTTTGCGCCAAAGTAGACGAAGACATCGGCTGGGAAAAGATAAGGATCAACTTTGAAAGGGCTGAACCTTATGGCTCAGTTAGGATTTGGACGGGCCCTAGGATTTGGACAGATCCACAATTTGTTATTCCCAGTTTAGTGGAAGGGGACTTGGACTTAGGAAGCAGTAAAGTGATTGGTTAGGAAAGTGGGAATTTGAAAACGCTATAAATGGAACAGGGGTCACCTTGAACCAAAGTAATAAAAGTACATGAAATATCATGTCGTGTGCTCATGTTGAAGAGGGGGTAAAATGAATACAATTCTGGAACTGTGGGGATGTGTGAGCAATTGTACTCGTAAAAATGTTTTTTTCTCAAGTTTTGTTTTTGTGCTTAGTGCCATGTTATGTGAACCAATCACTACAGCCACACTACAGACTTATGGCAGACTGCTGGGTAAAGTTACTAAAGTTTCATTATAATTTGCACCTATCTGATCGAACATCAGATGATCACTGGCTATACAGGGGGTCAGGCAGCATCTCTGGAGGAAAAGGCTAGGTGACGTTTTGGGTCCCTTTTCCAGTCTAAAGATGTGTCCCGACCCGAAACGTCACCTATCCTTTTCCTCCAGAGATGTTGCCTGACCCACTGAGTTGCACCAGCACTTTGTGTCAATCTTTGGTATGAACCAGCATCTGTAGTTCTTTTTTTCTACATTTTGGATTTTGAATCAATCTGGCAATGATTGTTACTTATTAATCTGCCTTCTCCATGATTTGCTACATTGAGAAATCAGTGATAATTGTTCTATTATCCTATCTTCACCATAAGAGTCTCCTGGCCCAATCAATTCAGAAACTCTAAATTATTTATTAGTTTTATTAATTTGGGGATATAGCAAAGTGACAGAGTTACTGTGTGCGAATCCAGTGACATGGGCTGGTGATCTTGGGGGGTAATTTTGAATGACAGCACAGTGGTTGGGTCATTTAACCTCAATTAACTAAATAGGTCTGGTACAAAAAAAAAAGCTGATATCAATAACAGTAATCCACAAGACTACTAAATTATTATAAAAACCCATCTGGTTCACTCATGTGAATTCTGCGTATGTGGCCTGCGTCTGATTCTGCACCCATCAATGAATCTTAATTGGCCTCTGCGTAGGCTAGTCCAGGGACTCATTCAGGAGCAATAACTGATCTGATCAGCCTTGCCAGCGAGGTCCACATCCCACAAAATGGTGGGCAGCTTTAACTAATGCTGGGGTTTGCGATGAAGCTGTAGCTGACAGTAACACACCCAGTCACTTGTTGGGAATGTGTTATTGATTCTGTTTATTTATACATGTCACCTGAGGGCATAGTTCACTGCAATTCTGTGCTGTGGGATGATGTCGCTGCGTGATGCCTAAGCCCTTAATTAGGATTCATATGGTTGATTACCAGTATGAAGGCAGGTCTAATTGAAATTGTTTAAAATTCAAGCTAGACTTCTCCATTGAAGCTAATGTTACAGTGCTTTGTGGGGTTTTTTTCTGCATGTTTAAAATATATTCTGGTGATGGCTTTGTTTAATTTTACATTTCACAGGAGAGTAACAGCAGGGAAGGAGTCTATTTGGTGCATCAGTTCTTTTGACTGGCGCATGTGTTAAATGTACTGCAAACTGTCAGATATTTTTTCTTTGTAAACCAGAAACAATACCTGAATTCTGCTGAGCTTATTATACGAATCCTATTGAAGTGATGAAGTTACTAAATGAATTAATGTGATAGGAACAATATATAAGTTGTGGAATCAGTTTCAGATTATTACAGACAGGAATATTCTTGTCCCAAGTCTGCTCTTTGGTTATATATTAGAACTGTCTTTTGAAGGTAATTAAATTTGGATCGTTCAAGACAAGTATGATTATTATGGTTTCTGTCCAACTGTCTGCCTCTGGGACAGAATCTCTAAATTAATTTGATTGTCAGATGTTCAGAGGTTGAGCAAGAAGAAGTTTAGTTGCAAGCACAATGTTGTCTGAAGGAGGATTGTGTTCATGAACAATAGGTCCTGTGAAAGAAACTTAATGAAGATCTTCTGAACAGCATTTGCTTTCACTTTTTCAGCATTTAGGGTTCCTTCTCCAGCAGGAGTTGTCCAGAGCACTCTGGAAAATCTTTGTCCTTTCAGATGAGGCAGCGGTCAATCTATCCACTGCTGACTAGATTGAAAATCAAGACTCGTAAGTGGTGTATACTGTGAAAAGTAGTTTACAGCTCTGAGCTGTGGCAGAGCAATCTTGGTGCTACATCACAATCTGATGGAGCATTCACGTCTATTCATTTTGTTTAGTTTAGAGATACATCGTGGAAATAGGCCCTTCGGCCCACCGATTCTGCGCCGACCAGCACTATCCTTCATGCACTAGGGACAATTTACACTTAAAACAAGCCAATTAACCTACAAACATGTACATGTCTTTGGAGTGTGGGAGGAAACTGAAAATCTCGGAGAAAACCCACGCGGTCACAGGGAGAACGTACAAACTCCGTACAGACAACAGTCGGGATTGAACCCGGGTCTCTGGCAGCAACTCTACCTTTGTGCTGCCCTGTGAAATCCAATGATTCTGTTCATTCATTGGATGGGAACATTGTGGCACGGTCTGTGTTTATTGTCCATCTTTAATCAACCCACTGAAGAGAGTAGAAACAAGGAAACTGCAGACGCTGCTTAATACAAAAAAGGACACAAAATGCTGGAGTAACTCAGCAGGTCAGGCAATATCTCTGGAGAGCGTGGATAGGTTTCGCATTGGGCCGAGACTCTTCAGGCTGAAAAGGGTAGCTTTTTCACATGGCAATTTAAGTCAAACGGATTGGTAAGTTTGCAGCTGTTTATGCCAGGCCACAAAGGACATCAGATCTCCTTCATTAAAGACATAAGTAAACTGGGTGAGTTTTAGAACAATCCAAGAAGAAAGTACTGTATTAAAGAGTGTCTCCGGAGGGAGGAGGAGAACTTCTTCAAAGTAGACATACCTTGAGGAGATTTAGCAGTGGAGTAGACAAAATGTTAAAGAACTCTGAAGAAGGGTTTCGGGCCGAAACGTTGCCCATCTCCTTCGCTCCATAGATGCTGCTGCACCGGCTGAGTTTCTCCAGCATTTTGTGTACCCAAGAAAGTACTGTAGTTGGAAATTGGAAAGAAGCAAAAAAGCAAATGATATTTCAGGTCAGAAACCTTTCATCAAACATTCATTTGAAATTTCTCTGCAGATTCTGCCTGATGTCCTGAGTGTTTCTAGTATGTTCTGTTTGATTTTGTGGCATTCCACTATTTTCATACTCATCATTACTGACATGGATTGGAGTTAATCACAGATTTATAGGCTGTAATTTCCTTTTAATTCTGTTCACCGTCATAACCCATCAAGATGTACGTCAAGTATAGGCCTTCCCCAGGTTACAGTAGGCCTCTTTACCTGAGAACTGTTTGTAACCTGAGCAGTTTGCAAGTCGGAAATGTGGCCACCAGCAATATATACGCCAAAGGCAGCATGTAGTTAATCCAAGGGCAGTTAACTCAATCATTCAGATATTGCACAAACGGAGCAACAATTTGCACAGCAGAAGATGCCTGTAGCCCAACAGCAGCTCGCTATTCTATCCTGTCAGTCCCCCATATGTTCGTTCCTCTGTACGTGCTGTACATAAGTCAGGTGTTCGTAACCTAGGGAGGAACTGGAGTTTAAAGAATTACTGCCCAAGTAAGCTCTCTTAAGCAAGCCTCAATGTGCCATTGCAAACATAACTGATGACAATCTTTCACAGTTATACAGCGCAGAAACGGGCCCTTCAGCCAAACTTGTCCATGCTGACCAAAGTCCTAACCTCCTTCGCTTGCATTTGACCCATAAACCTTGCCCGTGCATTAACCTTTGCAAATAAACTTTGTTAATTATAATTGTATCTGCGTCTCTCACTACCTCTGGCAGCTCAATACACCATCCTCTATGTGAAATTAATTTAGTATTTATTTATTTTGGAACAGCCAGCAATTTGAAACATTAATTCTATCCATGCAGAATATTCCCATCAATTTCTGTTTTGTTTCAGATTAACAGTACGCACACCATTTGGCCTTTGGATCGATGATCCCTTTTAGAATAAATACAGGAATAACTGAATATTGTTCGAGAAAAATCATCCTGTCATTTGGCTATTTTTAATACTTGAATCTTAAACACAGCATACTGGAAACATATGCACTAATAGAGTCACCATCAGCTGGCATTCTCCAGGAAAAAAATATTCAGTCCAAAAGTGCCCTTCAAGTAAGATATTGAAAGCAGTATCAAAATTACTTGCAGCTGATTGGCACCATTTACACTCATAAACTAAATACAGCAATTTAGCAGTCTTTGAGAACGTTGGAGGAATTAAACTAATAGCAATCAGAAGTTGCTTGCTGTGACTGACAATATGGTGCAATAAAGTCCTATTGTTGTTTGGAATATGTTCCCACAGGTCGACTCATCTCAAACTCAGTAAGCTGAACACAAGTGAAAGTAATGCAGTTTCTAATACAAACAAACAAAGCACCATTGATTTCCAGCTAATATTTCCGGCCTACTCATGACCTAGAAAGAAAACATAAAAGTTTTTTTTCCCCTAACCATCTGTTTCCTTCAACAAACAATTAAAGTCTGATTGGTTTGATGCTTAGTTCCATTAAAAAAAAGACTATGTGGCTAAAATGGGCAAAGTGTAAATAGTATTTGGCTGGGTTTTTGCCTGCATTTGCCCCTTTCCCGATATCGGACATTCAACTCCGTGGAGCAGGACTTCCCACTGAAAGTGGCTGGGATGCAAAGTAGTACCTTTAAGGGCCTGTCCCACTTTCATGACCTAATTCACAACCTCTACCGAGTTTGCCCTTGACTCATACTCGCAGCATGGTCGTCAGGAGGTTGTAGGTAGGTTGTGATGGCTAGTCGTAGGTACTCGTGGCATCAAGTAGGTCGGGTCGTTTTTCTAGCCTGATGAAAAATGTCCACGAGTAAAAAAAGTTGTGAATTAGGTTGTGAAAGTGGGACGGGCCCTTTAGGTTGCAAGTAGCCAACCCTGTCTTTAGAATTGGTGTCATGGCCATCTTGGTCATTTATAAAAATACCATTAAATTTGGAAAGAAACGCAATAAATTAAAGCAAGAAAACAGATGATGGAAATTTGAAATCAAAACAGCAAATGTTGGAAATAATCAATAGGTTAGGAAGCATCTGTGAAGAGGGAAACAGGATAAACCCTTCAGGTTTGACATTGCATTACAGTGAAGGTGTTGTAGTTGCCAAATCTGGGTTCATTTTTCCTGAAAATTCTGGGACGACGGTCCAATCAAGTTTCTGTTCACACCACCAAATAGAAAGTAATCACTACTGATATCCTCTCGGTTTTTGGTGGATCTTATAGTTACAATTATAACCACAAATTTCAAAATCAGTTTTTTTGCCTGGAGTTTGGACATTTGTATTTGCTTTTGCAACAAAGAAGCACAGTTGTGGTTCGAAAGCCTGATGTCACATGTCCAAGTCCAAGCTCAGCAATTAAGTCTGTGGGTAAGTTGAAAATACCCTCTTCATTAGAAAGCATCTGAGTTTCTTATTTTTTCCAAGTCCTGCGCATATTCCATGTGCTTTATTCATATTATCAAGCCACTTAACATTGTTTAAAAATAAAATGGTATGAACAGACTGTAGGTGGCGGGAGTGGGTGGTGACAACAGTGAGGGGAGGAGTGCATCAATCAAAATGGGGGCGGCTGTCAAAAGTCCAATGGCAAAGAGCCCAACCAGCAATTGCAGGAGATCTAACTCTGAACTTGGACCTGCACAATGTTTGCACAGCTTTGGAATGGGCAGCGTGATGAATTCTGTAAAGGAGAGCTTATATTTGGAATCAATTTTGTAGCCACAGTAAGGATATTGAAAACAATTTTTAAAAAATCAATGGAATACTTTTATTTTCTAGATCAAAGCACATAAGGCTTTTATCTCACCACTGGTATCTTAAAACTGGTATCCACTGACAATATAATGGACATGTTAATGCTGTTTATGCCACTCCTATGCCTAGGTTCAGATTTGTCTTGTGTCTCATCATCGTCTTCAGCATAATCTGATGCAAGGGTAGAGGCCTGGATAGAGTGGATGTGGCGTGGATGTTTCCACGGGTGAGAGGGTTTAGGACTAGAGGCCATAGCCTCAGAATAAAAGGACGTATCTTTAGAAAGGAGATGAGGTGGAATTTCATTAATCAGAGGGTGTTGACAGATGGCTGCGGAGGCCAAGTCAATAGATATTTTTATGGCTGAGAATGACAGATTCATGATTAGTCTGGGTGTCAGGAGCTATGGCAGAAGACGAATGGGGTTGAGAGGCGAAGATAGATCAGCCATGATTGAATGGCGCAGTTATTTGATGGGCCAAATGGCCTAATTCTGCTGCTGTATCTTATAAACGTATGACCTGGAAGGTCGACCATCCGTTTGCCTCCACAGATGTTGCCTGACCCACTGAGTTCCCCCACCAGTTTGCTACTTGCTCCAATTCCAGCATCTCAGCATCTTGTGTTTTCACTATAGTACATTCTCATCCATCCAAAAATGTGAATGACAATCCAGCTGCCACAGCCCCTACTTCAATATAACAATACATACCTTGATACTGGGCCACCAAGGGAAATATTTGGGAAGATGTAGGTTTCAACAGACTGTTGAAATGAAAAGAGATGGAGACATTTGGTGTGGGATTTTCTGAACTTAAGAGCAAAGCAATTAATGGTATGGTCCTCTATGGTGGAAGGGTTTCATTTTGGGATGATGAGGTGACCAGAATTAAAGCAGTGCAGAGATCTTGGATTGTCATCAGGCTGGAGAAGATTAAGGATATAAGGAGCAAGTGGATCGTGGATAGATTTCAATGTTTATATGCAAATTTAAAAATCAAAGTGCTGCTTAACTTAGTGGCAGAATAGGCCACCACGTTTCTTGGCACTGAGGAGCAAGGCTTGGTGCAAGTTGGTACATGCTTCAGAGGTAGCATCAGGGAGGCTGTCATGTGTGTGGTATCAAGTTCCAGATTTAAATTTTGAATTAAAATTTCTACGATAGTGGTAGAGGTTAGGCAAAATATGGAATAGCTTGCATGTACATAAGGTTGGATGTTGGAATGCTGAAATATTGAGGAACAATAATGATCCTGTAGTACTTCCATGATACAGACTTTACACAATCATGATAACTTCTGGGTCTGGCCAATACAATTTATGTAATGAGTCTGAGATAGTTTGATGCTGTTCTCCCTGGTTCAACTTGTACAATTGAAACAAAATCTGAAAAATAGATAATTTCCTGATAACATATGATTGAAAGATACAGCAAGGAAACGGGTCTCCCAAGTCCATGCCAACCATTGATCACCCTTTCACACAAGTTCTATGTTAACCTATTTGTCGCATCCACTCCCTACACGAAGGACAATTTACAGAGGGCAATTAACTTACAAACCCACGCGTCTTATGTGATATGGGAGGAAATCGAGCACCTGGACCACATGGTCACAGGGAGAACTTGCAAACATCTCATAGACAGCAACCAGGGTGAGGATTGAACCCGGGCCTTTAGCACTGTGAGTCGCAGCTCCCCCAGCAGTACCACTCTGCTGCACTAATATGATTAACAACAGCAAGCTTTAAAAATAACTAATGAGGAACTGTATTCATGGCGCCTAATTTCTTGGAATTCATTGGCTCTGGGTAAATCTTGCACTGATATTTTCTGAGAAAAGGCATTCTTAATGGAAATGCGACGGTTTCCAAATCAATTTTTCAAAATAGTTTCCTCAATTACGAGATCTTTTACCAAAAATCTCAGCTCTTTATTTTCATAACTTTGAACTACCATGAAAACATCAGCCAAGAAGTATTTCTTGGATTGTCATGAGTAATGTGCCAATCGAGCTTGATGCCAGGAAATGTAGATATAGCAAGGATGTGCATTGCCGTTAAGCCAACAACTCCCTCTGCTCCAAGCTGAAGATGCAGCCAACTAGTTAACTTAAGTGAATTCATTACCTTAGCCCCCAATTTCCTATCATTTCCTAAGAAACCCATGTGCCACTTGAGTGGGTTAACGTGGAAGATGGAGTTTGATTCTTCACCAGCCAGTACGACGAGTATAAAAATGCACAAACCATTGGATTTGCGCAAGGAAATCTTGAATTTGTTGCCGCCCAATTGCAACATGCATTTTTTTTATCAAAAAAATAATTTCACGGCATTCAAGATGGCATCACTTGACTGGCGAAGGTGGTATGGTCGGTTGCTGGTTCTGCCATCCTCCAGGACGCAGCTTAATAACTGTTTGCCATCAAATTATTGTCGTGCCTGGAGTCCGTTCTGTGGGCAAGAGTCAAAATTAAGGGTTTAGGATTCCATTAACTACCCATCAAGTTGAGTGACCCAAAATATTAATTTTGGCAGCTTCTTTGGGTGGCATTCAGAGACACAAGGGATACCTTTGACATCTGTCCATGGTGCTCTTCAGGTTTTCCTCCATAGGGTTGGAACACCATAAAAGATTTTTAAACTAATGAAGATTCGCAACGCAAACATGAATCAGATGAAAGATCTTTCCATCAAGATCAAACGAGAGGGTAGACACAAAAGCTGGAGTAACTCAGCGTGCAGCATCTCTGGAGAGAATGAATGGTGACTTTTCAGGTGAGACCCTTCTTCAAAATACAGGGCATAGCAAAATAAGGGTATGGATTACGTAAGGCAGATAAGTGTTGGTTTGGCATAATGTTTGGCACAGGCATTGTGGGCCGAAGGGCCTGTTCCTGTGCTGCACTCTTCTGTGAGTCAATCCCCTATAGTCTCAAACTGGCTCATTGCACAAATGGACAAGATCCTGCAATCCACAGGTCTGCTGTCAGCAATCCTTAGCAAGAGGTGTTTGCTAACCTGGAACGTGCAGGCGATATTGCCCTGACTGTTGTTGAATGGTTTGAATGGCTACACTTAATACTGACATTTCTGCAAAATGTTCTTATGTAGTTTGGAATGATCTTGACATAAAACACAATAGAAACGACTAAAGAGCGAGTACACAAAGTGAACAGATTTCAAGTAGTGACTACCGACATTGATAAGTAAAAATTGTTTTTCTGTCCCACATGCAACATGCAATAGTTGGGAAATGCTGAGACAGAAATTAAAAAGACAGCTCTCAGATGTGACGGGCGCATAGAACACAGGTGCACAAACCAACCTCTTTTCCATTGACTCCATTTATACCTCACGCTATCTTGGCACGGCCAGCAGCATTATCAAGGATGAGTCTCACCCTGGCCATTCCCTCTTCTCCCCTCTCCCATCAGGCCAGAGGTACAGAAGTGTGAAAACGCACACCTCCAGATTCAGGGACAGTTTCTTCCCAGGTGTAATCAGGCAACTGAACCATCCAACCCACAGTTAGAGAGCAGTCCTGAGCTACTATCAACTTAATTGGATACACTCAGACTACCTTGAATCGGACTTTACTGGACTCTAGCTTGCACAAATCGTTTTTCCCTTTACCATGTATCTATACACTAGTTGTGTTCAATTGTAATCATGTATATCTTTCCACCGACTGGTTAGCGCACAGCAAAAGCTTTTCACTGTACCTTGGTACACATGACAATAAACTGAACTAGACTATGCAGACTTCTCAGGAGAGATGTACCTTTACAACAGCATTCTGCACAATTTTTTTTAATAATTTATTTATATTTTTATTAGAAGCAATGTACAGTAGTATAAACCGCGGCATATGACAAAATACATTTTGTGTACAACTTCTATTTTAAATTTAGCAAAAGAGGCAGAACAAGAGAGAAAGAACGAGAAAACGAAAGCGTGAAGGAAGTAGTGATGCGTAAACCCCTAGACTGCCAGATGTGCAGTCCAGGGGTGAACAAGTGAACCTATAGGAAAAATAAAGACAAAAACCCATAAAATAATGAAAAAAGAAAGAAAAGAAAAGAGAAAAGAAAAAGAAAGGAAAAAAAGGGACCCTTATGTGTTGATATACCTGCTTCATATCTCACCACACCCATGACCCTGCACATTCATTTTGACAGTGATATGGCTCAAAGATATCCGAAGAAGGGCCTCAACCCGAAACGTCATCCATTCCTTCACTCCAGAGATGCTGCCTGTCCAGCTGAGTTACTCCAGCATTTTGTGTCTGGCTCGAAGATGTGTTCATTGACAGTATATCTCTGCAGAAAATATCTCTGCACATTCATCCAGTGACGTCTGTTATGATGAAACGAAAGGCTTACTATCCTTGGCCACATCAGTCCTTGACAAATGCCTTGGTCAATCACAATAGAGCCATCTGCACCATTATCAATCACCCAACATAGAACAGGAACCAACCTTGACTTATCAAATGGACACAGAAGGTTAAGGCAGATCTTGAGTACCACAGTCTTGGACTATGCTGAGTGTGATGGCTTGCTCAGTTTAGATTTGTCTCACCTCTGTCTCATTGGGATTCCTGTGTTCCAGCGGGAGGAAGGGGAACTCAGATTGACTGAAGGTGAAATTAAGGCCCAGATCACCTGATGGATTCAAAGAAATTTCAGATTTTTGATAAAGTTTGTTCACTGAGATCTGCACTGAGCTTGGAACTACTCTATTAATCACACTGCAGCAGAGAATTTTCAGATTCATCTCATTCACCTTGCAAACTACGTTTCTGCTGAACACATATTCAGAAGAAATATGTGGCCAAAGAACTATGCCAAGGAACATATAACTATTCTGGGTTTCTCCCTGTGACCACGTGCTTTTCATCCGGGTGCTCCACTTTCCTCCCACTTCCCAAAGACATGCGGGTTTGGAGGTTAATTGCCCCCTGTAAATTGCCCCTAGTCTGCCAGGAGTGGATGAGAAAGTGGGATAACATAGTGTACACCAACCTCTGAGTGGAAAAAGCTGCCCCAGAAATGTCCCTCTTACATCTCTCCTCGTTCACCTTAAGTCAATGCCGTTTAGTTTTAGAATCCTCTACCTTGGGATAAAGATGATGAGTGTTCATTTTATCTATACCCCTCATGATCTTGTATGTCAGTATGTATAGGTCACCCCTCAGCTTCCGACACTCCAGAGTCCCAGCCTAACCGATCAAATCAGATAATACTGTACATGAATACAATCAAACCAGATGCAAGGATAAAAGGTAGAGCAAAGGGAGTTAGAGTGCAGAATATACCTCTCAGCATTGTAGCGCGACAGTCCCAGTGACAAAGATCAATGTCTCAATGCGGTGAGGTAAATTGTAGTGTACCCGAGCTTATGGGAGGACTGTTCAGAAGCCTGATAAAAGAAAGCTGTTTCCGAGTCGGCGGTGTGTGCGTTCAAGCTTCTATATGTTTTTGCCGGATGAGAGCGGGGAGAAGGAGGAACAACGGGTAGGACAAGTCTTTCATTGTTTGCTGTTTTTCCGACGCAGCGTGAAGTGTAAATGCAGTCAATTATGCAGAGTCTGGTCTGTGTGATGGATTGGGCTACATCCACAACTCTCTGCAATTTCTTGCGGTCTTGGGTCGAGCTATTCCCACTCCACGTTGTGACATAACCCGACAGTATGCAATTTATGTGTCATCTGTAGACGTTTGTGAGAGTCTAAATTTCCTCTGTCTCTGAGGAAGTAGAGGCGTTGGTGTGTCTTCTTGGCTGTCGCTACAATATATTGGTCCATGACAGATCATTGGTAATATTTATGCCAAGGAACCTGAAGCTCTCAACCATTTCCATCTTGACATCATATACTGCTGATTGGGGCATGTTCTCCACCACGCTTCCTGAAGTCGATAACCAGCTCCTTTGTCTTGCTGACATTGAGCGAAAGGCTGATAGCATGTTACTTAGTTCTCTCTCTCCTTCCTGTACTCCATCTTATTGTTTGTGATCTGGCCCATCACAATGGTGGCATTCACCAACTTGTAGATGGAGTTAGAGCTTAATTTGACTGCATAGTCATGAGTGTATAAGGAGTATAGTAGGGGACTGAGAATACATCCATGTGAACACATTAGGTCTCTTCAGTTCTTAATCTATTTAGTTGCAAAATATTTGATCGTGTAAATGATCAGACTGAATAATATATCTGATAAATAATTGTAGCAAATGAGTTGTTTATAATTCTAATGCATCATTTAATGTAATTCAGCCAAACAAATCCACAGCAGAAATCCTCAGTCAGAGCAACCCCATTAATTCCTGTTCCCCCTCTTATTGCCGCTTGTCTACAGTGAGGGGTGATTTGTCTCTCATCATCACTTTGGGATATGGAAGGAAATTAGAACACTAGAAGAAACACACTCAGTCACAGGCAGAATTATACATGGTTGGCACAGGAGGTCAGGTTTGAACCCAGGGAGCGGCAGCAGTCAGGCAGCACGCCACCATACATTAAGAATGATAAACATTATTTCATAAATTTTATCAGCAAATGGGCACATTTCCCGGTTCACATAAACCGATTGTTCCATCTCCTTTTCTCCCACCTGTGGTGTCAGTCACTGAAGGATTCTGTTTATTTTATATTTGTCTTTCATTCATTAGTCTGCCCAGTTTTCAGGCGATTTAAGCATAGTCCTGAACAATTGGTTGTTCTGTGCCAATGCGCTTGGACCAGGACAAATTATTAGTGATATTTACGCCCAGGATTGTGACTTGCCACTAATGTGCAGGGAGTGCCTCCATCTCAACGCGAATTATATATATCTCAACACTAATGTTATACATCACCCCATTTTCTGAAGTCATTGACAAGCCTTCAACCTCTCACTACCATGGTCCAAAGTCCACACCTGCTCTTCAAAGATATCTATAATATTGATACCCAAAGAAAAGGTAATATGCCCAGTGACTGCCAGACGGTGACATTCAGGTCCTCAGTGAATATAATTTGGGGGGGGGGGGGGGGGGGGGAGAGAGAAGGGGGAGTTATGACACTAATCAACTCCTGCTCAGTATTGAACTGGATCTGCTTCAATTCACCTACCACCACACTAGTGAACACATATGTGATCTTGCTGGCTGTCCTCTTTACATTGGACCACTTGTTTCTGGACAACAGAAACACTTGTCAGGATGTTATTTATTGTTCAACACCATCATACCTCTCAAACTCAGAGTCTTTGTTGCAGCCCCCTCCACCCCATGCAACCAGATCCAAGGTTCAATCCGTATGGAATAGCATGACCTCAATCAGTATGGAATAGCGCAACACTTCCTCCTGGTTGATCCACGCAAGTGCACCTCAGGATGGCGTGCTCAGTCCATGCTCTTTGGTTGCTGCCTGTTTGCATGAAGAAGGAGCAAGGTCGTGTGGTCCAAATTTCCAAAGTGCAGGCAAGGGATGGAGCAATTGGCTTCTCTGATGGTGCAGTGGCAGTGGTCACTCAATTACCATAATTGTGCAGTCAGCCTCAGATCCAATGCCATCTTTAAATTCGCCAACGATACCATTGTTGTTGGTCAACTAATAGATAATAATGCATCAGAGTACAGGAGGGAAATCAATTGTCTAGTTGAATGGCACCAGAGCAACAATATTGCTCTCAACATTAGCAAGACTATTAGCAAGAGCTGATCATTGACTTCAGGGAGGAAAGCTTCAGGACCTGGACTGGTGCGGTAATTCAAACTGTAAAGAACGAAGGAGACTGCCGAAGGTTGTGGACGATGCTGGTCCAGCATACGTACTGACCTCTGCACCGTCAAAGGGATCTACAGGAAGCGCTGCCTCAAGACGACAGTTAATATTGTCAAAGATCCACACCACCCTGATCACTGTGCCATCAGGAAGAAAATACAACAGCCTGAGACCTCACAGTTCAAGAACAGCTTCTTCCCATCAACCACCAGGTTCTTACGATACGATACAATAGAACTTTATCCCAGGAGGGAAATTGGTCTGCAAACAGTTATAATTCACAACAAAGTACATGGAACATGAAATCAAAGTGAAGAATGGAAAGTCCAGGTTTGGGGATGTGCAAAGAATGGGGGAGGGGGTGGGAGGGGAGTCAGTCTACCCCACGACAGAAGGGGGAGGAGTTGTACAGTTTGATAGCCACAGGGAAAAAGGATCTCCTGTGACATTATGTGCTCATCTTGGTGGAACCAGTCTGTTGCTGAAGGTGCTCCTCAGGTTGACCACTGTGTCATGGAGGGGGTGAGCTGTATTGTCTAAGATTGAGGAGCATCCTCCCCTCCAAGACCGCTTGCAGTGAATCCAACTCCACCCCCAGGATGGAACCAGCCTTCCGAATTTAGTTTGGTTTAGAGTTGAGCTTGTTAATTCTGTTGACATCCGCCAGGACATCTTGAACCACCATGTACAAATCTAACCTCAATGGTTCCCCATTGCCGAACCACCTTGCATTGTACTACATACATACTTTGTAGTTGCTCTACATACTTTGGTATTTTATGCGCGATCAAGTTCTGGTTTACTAAGAATAACTGATTTGTTTTTGGGGGGTTGCCTAATGTGCCTGTAAAGCTGCCACAAGTAAGAATTTCATTGTTCATGATCATGTCCAGTACTTATGACAAATAAACATAATTAATTGAAAATCTGGGTGTTCTTTCAATGTGTTAATGATTTTCAATTGGAAAACACTATTGCTGAAGAGATTAGAATTTGTTGCTATTGAGAGATAATTATTGATCATAAGGTGAATAATAAGTTTTCCATGGGCATCGGAAGTTGATAGCTTTGACATTGGCCATTATATTAACTTTTTATCCCAATTTTATGACCTGGTGCGTTAGTTCGTCTCATCACAAATACTCCATTTTAGAATAGACGGCACCAGTTATAATGGTTTTAAATTCTGATTTTGCTATTTCTAGATTATTGCTTTAGGATCATCTTAAACCAACTGGGACTAATGAATCATTCTAATGCCAATATAATACAGCATCTGACATTACTGTGTTATTCTGCAAACATTATCCCTTTCGGTCAAATATCAGTCCCTCGAGCGTGGTGAATAATCCACACTGAACGCTGTGCTCCATTTTAGATTCCACTTTTACAGTAGAACCTCACCAAGCTTTTTTTTTACAATTTCACTCATTTTATTACTGTAATGAGTTTTACTTGACTACAAGTGTCCTTTTGCGCTGTACACCACTGGTGGGTAATTTATCTTGTCAACCCAGTCAAATAATCACCTGCAATGGCTTCCCTTCCTGTCTGCGTTGGTTCCTGTTTCAGACTAGCTTGTTGTCATATACACCAGTGTGCAATGAAATTCCTTGTTCACGTGAAACTCACAGGATAAACAGTATACATACAGTATGATAAATACAGCAATAAATAAAACAACAAGTGCAAAACAGCACCATGTTACCGTGCTCTCCAAGTTCTATTCGTGTGGCATTTTGGTGATGTACTTGTTAATGTTATCTGATAATATTGGATCACATGCATACCATTGACACACAGATTTGATTCACCACCTCTCCTGATCCTTAACTGCAGTGTTTCCAGACACTCGGGTTGTTAGTGAATTCCATTACTGGATGAGTAGAAATGTACTCCTCCTGAATATTTGGATGTTCATGTTCCATGTGTATGTTCCAATGCGCCAGCAAGTGCTGTTCACCTATCAGCCTTGTGCATGTTACATTATCTCAGTTACACAACCTTGATTTTAAAATTTACATTCTCGGTTTCACATCCCTCTGAGTTTGTCACTGACCACATCAATAATCTCTCGCTTCTGAGATAATAATTTTCATTCTTCACTTTTGAATGTGATTCCGTTGCCGTTATATTAGTACTGTTTTTCACCATTTGTTGAGGTTTGGGTGACCTTGGTTCTGGAATGAAATCAATGTATTTTGAATAGTGTAGGAAGGAACTGCAGATGCTGGTTTAAACCGAAGATAGACACAAAACGCTGGAGGAACTCAGTGGGACAGGCAGCATCTCTGGAGAGAAGGACTGGGTGACATTTTGAGTCTGGACCCTTCTTCAGGTTGGACTTACGTTGGGAGAGATTGGATACGGGGGTGGGGGGCTGTGGTGTCAAGTACGTGGAAATCATTTCAGTACGGAGAATGGTCTTGACCTGAAGAGTTATCCATTCCTTGTCTCTAGAGATGCTGCCTGTCCCGTGAATTACTCCAGCTTTTGCCGTCTATTTTGAATAGTTTCCTATTGGACCGGCAGATTAGTTCACTCCTGCGGGAAGCATGCCAGAAATGTGATACGGGTTTGCAGTGAGAAAACAATGTCCTGGAACGAACCTGAAAGAAGAAATTATTTTACTTTCTGAACTTGGATTCTCAAAATATTTAGCAATTCAAGATGTGAAGCAGCTTTTTGTAAAGATAAACTTAAAAAATATATTTATTGTTGCGTTTGACTCGATCGCTTCTTTACATCTTGTCTGTTGGTATTATTTTGATTTTTGGTCTAATCTAACGGGGACGGTGGAGCAGTGGTAGAGTACAGCCTTACGGCACCAGAGACCCGGGTTTGATCTTGACTACGTGTGCTGTCTGTAAGGAGTTTGTACGTTCTCCCTGAGACCTGCGTGGGTTTTCTCCGAGATCTCCGGTTTCCTCCCACACTCCAAAGACGTACAGGTTTGTAGATTAATTGGCTTGGTATAATTGTAAATTGTTCCTGGTGTGTGTAGGATAGTGTTAGTGTGTGGGGATTGCTGGTCGGCGCGGACTCAGTGGGTCAAAGGACCTGTTTCCGCGCTGTATCTCTAAATTAAACTAAAGTGAACTTATTTGGAGATGTCATCCTCTGCCATTTGCTCCAAGTGCCGTATGTGAATGTGGAATCTATCATATGGGGAGAAGAAAGGCTGGTGGATATACTTTCTCCATGGTTCAGGGCCCATGATAAGACAAGGAGATGCTTATCTTCCTACCTTGATCTAATATCTGTATGACTGATATATTTTCTTTCTTCTATCCATGGCTCTTGTCCGGTAAGAAGAATGGGTGACTAAATAGAACTCGTACCAACGATTGTTCATCTTGAGTAAGTGGGAGGAGATAAAGAAACAGCATGGAGGCTAACCTCTGCTGTTGCTGCCTGCACACCATGCTGTTGAGGGCAACCTATTTTCAGTTGAATGTAGATCGAATGAAGCTAGCAAGTCATTAAATTGCAGAGATTAGTTTCAGCTGAGATGATGTGAAAGTCATGGCTGTCTGCTATTGATATTTAAATTTTCTGCCCAGACAAAAATGGTTTCCAAACTTGTTTTTTTTTTCATCCTCGGATGTCTGTGGTTTGTCTTTAAAGGTTAACGATACATGTTTGCAAACAGTAGGGATCATTTCCTTGTGACGATTCCAGCATTAGAATTCATGGTTGATGTGGGAATTACACACCCAGGAAACAGTCCTTTATAAAAAATGCTCTTGTTTATGTAAAACTCAGGAGTAAATATTTAAAGAGATCATGGTTTGCAATAAAGAGGCATGCCATATGGTCGATTGTGCTGCTTATTGCTCCATGATTTTCTGTGTTGAAATCTATGTTTCAAAATAAGCCTTCAAAGTTTTTCTGCTTAATTGGCTTTTGCTGTTGAATTGGTATATTTTTTCAATTTCACAGCATGTAGATAAGATACAATTTCACAGCACGACCGTCAGACCTTATTGTTTGTTCATGCACAGGATGTGAGCACTGTTACCTCGGGCATCTTTTCCCTAGTTGCCCACAAGAAGGTGAGCCATCGCCTTCAATGTCAACAGTGCTTGTGAGCAAGGCTTTACCACTCAGATGTGTAGGAAGGAACTGCAGATAGACACAAAATGCTGGAGTAACTCAGCAGAACAGGCAGCATCTCTGGAGAGAAGGAATGGGTGACGTTTCAGGTCGAGACCTTTCTTCCTTTACATTTAAACCAGAATCGGCAGTTCCTTCATACACAGGAACTGCAGATGCTGGTTTAAACCAAAGATTGACACAAAATGCTGGAGTAACTCAGTGGATCAGACAGCATCTCTGGAGAATAGGAATAGGTGACGTTTTGGGTGGCGATCCTTCTTCAGACTGAGAGTCAGGGGAAAAGGAAACGAGAGATATAGACAGGGATGTAGAGAGATATAAAACAAATGAATGCAAGATATGCAAAATAAGTAACGAGGATAACGGAAACAGGCCATTGTTAGCTGTTTGCTCGGTGAGAACGAGTACAGGCAATGAGGCTCAACAAGATGACTTTGAAGCTGAATTACATTCAGATATTGAATAGGGAGATCTAGGATTGATACTCTATCATTTTGAAGAAATGGCTATATATTTGAAGACAGGTCACTTTATATTATGCAAAAGAGAAGAGATAGAAGCTGTGTTTCCATGTGCCTAATATCCTTTGACGGTTGAGGTCGCAAGTTTGGGAGTTGCTGTCAGTGTAATGATGGTGAGATTGTGCAGTGCATACGGCAGACAGCACACACTGCAGCCACTGCTTGGGAGGGAGATGGCGTGCTGATAACACAACCTGTTCATTCTGGATGGCGTTGACCTTCTAAATGTTGTTGCAACTACGTTCATCCAAGCAAGTGAAAAGTACTCCATCACAGTCTTGACATGTGTTTTGTATTTGTTGGAACGGTCTTTGGAAATTGGGAGATGAGTCATTCAGCACAATCACCAAGCCTCCGATCTGATTTTATAGTCGCAGCATTTATGTGGATTCTCATTAGATTTCTGACCAGAGATAGCACACAGTAAGAAGAGGACAAACGTTTGCATGTCAAGAGTAGGTATTTTGAATCGCTATTGGTAAGTACATTGCCTAGTAGTCATGTGTGGTGAATATCTATATAATTTAAAGTCTCATCTTGACCACTTCCTGTATTGATTTTAGAAAAGAAACGCTACCCCGTATCGCTGTGATTTTTAGCCATCTTACTCACAGTCCTCCTCCGCTAAGCCAGCCCTGAGGATTTTTCCCATCAATGAAAAATAAAAAAGTTATGAGTGCTTAAAAAACCTTGATATCAGCTGATTGGTTCACTCGCCTGTCAATCACCGTGATTAAGGTAACGCACCTTCTGTGGGGGGCAGGACTATAAAACCCTGGATGCCTGGACGTGAGTCAGTCACTCTGCACGATCGCGAGGGAGAGGCCACGACTGTCATTCTAAGCTGTGAATCAACTGAACTATGAGTCTGTAATGTACTTGGAATAAATGATTTGTTAGCCCTTAATGACAATGCCATGAGTTGTTTGGCCTGCTGCCCTGCCTGTGCTTGAAACTGTAATGCTTTATTAGGACCGACTGTGTTTGGAAGGAATAAATGCTTTATTAGGCCCGACTGTGTTTGGAAGGAATAAATGCTTTATTAGGTCCGACTTCGTTTGGAAGGAATAAATGCTTTATTAGGTCAGACTGTGTTTGGAAGGAATAAATGCTTTATTAGATCCGACTGTGTTTACTGCAAAGGTCCCGCTCATTTTGTGACTTCCGCTTAGTGGACAGGTCGCGCTGATTGCGTAATTTCCGGTGAGTGCAGAGGTCGTGCTGATTGCGTAATTTCCAGTAAGTGCAGAGGTCCTGCTGATTGCGGAAGTGCGGCTGACTGCGGAAGCCCTACAGTGGAGAGTAGATTCAAGAAAGTTTACTGTCATATATATGGTGTGATTGAGTGTGTGTTTGTGTGAGAAAGTGTGAGTGTATGTGTACGTGTGAGTATGTGTGTGAGTCTGTGTGTATGTGTGTGAGTGTGTGTGAGGTGGAGGGTATGTGTGAGTGAGTGTATGTGTGTAAGTGTATGTGTGTGAGGTGGAGGGTATGTGTGTGAGGTGGAGGGTGTGTGAGTGAGTCTGTATGTGTGTGAGTGTATATTGGAATTGGTGGAGAGGTGGAATATTGCGTTGGGGGACCAGCCCCCCCCCCCCCCCGTGTGAAGCTGGGATCCAACGGGTCTCACTTAGTCTAGTTAATTTTAAATATCAGCTCTTGTCTGAATGTTAGCCAGTTTTTTAGGCATGGGTCGCTTCATTTGTAGAGCTACTCGAGGAATTGAACCCTTTTCCACATATATCAATTATGAAACTTATGATGGAACTAATTTTTGACTTAGCAGTTGTCTGCCTGATCTGCTGGGCATGTCATCCTCCTCCGCATTTTGTAACTTCTTCATTCTTTTGATATGTTATTTTGTCAATGCTCTCTCTCTAACTAATACCATTCACTCACCGATCAAATAACTTGTTTACAGCTTATTCCCATGGTCACCCTGTTTTTACCCTATCAGAGACATACCCTATCGCTCTCCCACCGTTCCTGTGGCATCACAAACTTCTTTTATGTCCTCAATTCTGACAAAAGATCTTCAACCTGAAATGTTAGCTTTGTTAATCTTCCCATAGGTGCGGCCTGACCTGCTGAGCATTTCCAATATTTTCTGTTTTATATTTTAGATATAGCGTCATTGAGAGATGCAGCACAGAAACAGGCCCTTCAGTCCAACTTGTCCATGCCGACCAAGATGCCCCATCTAATTTACCCACATCTGGCACATATCTCCCTAAACCTTTCCTGTCCATGTAGCTGTCCAAATGTCTTTGAAATGCTGTGTGGTACTCACCCTAACCACTTCCTTTGGCAGCTCATACCATATACCCACCATCCTCTGAGTTAAAAAGTTGTCCTTCAGGTTTCTATTATATCTTTCCCCTCTAACCTTAAAGCCTAATTGCCTGGTTCTTGATTCCACACCCAGCAGATGAATGCTTCTCAAGCCTGGAGTCATAAAGTTGCACAGCTTGTCCATGTTGACCAAGATGCTCCATCTAAGCTAGTTTCATGTTGCCCATGCCTGGTCTATATCTCTCTAAACCTTTCCTATCTATGAACTATCCAAATATCATTTCAATGTTGTCTCTTCAAAGTACAAACACATTTGTCCCCACCCTCTAGAATGTGCAGTTTGTTTTTTTTGGATATTGACCTGATCATCAATCCTTCTGAGGTGTTTCATGGCGAATTTTGGTCAGACCAGCTTGCACAAAGGCATTATTTAGCTCAATGCTCCTGTCACTCCTTTGGGCCTTGCCATTTAGGTTCAGGGAGATTTGGGTGGTAAACCAACACTGGTAGATCAGTAAATAGGTCAGTTCATATTTAGCCCGTGGGTTACTTGTACTTGTGGTTTGCTCGCTCATTAGCATAATTGTTATAGATATTATATTAGTAACGTGAAGTAATAACCTGGTTATTCTGGACATGGCAGCTAAAAAAGAAGTAAATGAATTAATTAATAAGTAATTAAAATAACTAGTACCATAATTGTGACCATGAAATCATTGGATAGTCATAAAAATCAATATGGTTTGTTAACATTCATCTGTGACAGGACCCACTGGAATGGGGTTGACTTCCCTCTAAAATGACCTAGCAAATCACTAACTCTAAACGCGATCAGTGAGATATGGCCTCTCAGCCTTTTCTTCGGGTGAAAAACGTGATTAGCCTGGTGGACACCCGTTATGAATCAGCCATTAAAAGAGTTCTCTGTGAAGACATCAAGTAATTGCTCTTTTAAATGTTTTATTACTCATAGTGTAAAGTTTGGGACAGCCATTTTGAGAAGCTCCATGGTTAGAGCATTAAATAGAAGAGCTTTTATATTTTCATATGAAATAAATGTTTTTAGATTGGTGTATTATTGCCATGTGTACCGAGGTACAGTGAAAAGCATTTTTGGTGCATGCTATCCAGTCAACGAAAAGACTTTACATGATTACAATCAAGGTGTGTACAGATACAGGATAAAGGGTATATTATTTAGTGCAGGATAATCCTATAAAGTCTGATTAAAGCTAGTTCAAAGATCTACAATGAGGTATATGAGAGGTCAGGACCTTGGTCTAGCTGGTGAGAGGATGGTTCAGTTGCCTGATAACAGCTGGGAAGAAACTGTCCCTGAATAAGGAGGTATACATTTTCAAACATCTGTAACTCGTTCCTGATTGTAGAGGGAGACGAGGGGGAGACAGGGTGAAACTGGTCCTTGATTGTGCTGGTGGCCTTGCCACGGCAGTGCGAATTGTAGATGGAGCCAGTGAATGGGAGGTTGGTTTGCATGATGATCAGGGCTACATCCACGACTCTCTGCAATTTCTTGCAGTCTTGGATGGAGCTGTTCCTAGTGCATGCTGTGATGCATAACGATAAATGCGTCCTACGGCACATTTGTAGAAGTTTGCGAGTTGTTGGGGATATGCCAAACTTCCAAAGCCTTCTAAGGAAGTGGAGGCTTTCTTGACCATTGCTGGTCAACTGATGTGGGACAAATTGCTGGTGATATTTATTCCTAAGAACGTGAAGCATTAGGTGGTACCTGAGTAGGTGGTACTAGTTAAGTTGTGTCATGTAGACAGAATAAAATATATATATCAAGTGCTGACAATCTAAAATATTTTGTGAATATTTTTGCTTTAGGTGTGTACAGTACAAACTTCTTATTCTTGCATTAGTGGGGATACTGACAACACATATTTTAAATTGGAGAAATATTATATATTTAAATAAGAACATTCCATTTGCTGGAACTGATTTGTGGTAATCAAGATGATTGATCAAGGTGTATGTATGTCCTTTCTCTGATTTTCAGAAAGTAACTGATAAAGCCCTACATAAGAGAGCAGGAGAAAAAGTGACCAGCTTGCTTCCATAGCAGCTGAATGGTGTTCTGTTTTTCTCCCAAATACATTCTATTTGATAACATATTGAGGTTTTAGTGAGGATTTTGCTTTTATTATTTCTATTCATGGCTATTTTGATGAAGGCTGGCATTGCAATAGGTATTCAGTATTGTGCTCTTGTAGCGTGACGTGTTACTGAAACATTAAACTAACAGCTCACTCAGTCTCATTGCATAATCATGAAATAAAAGAAATTGCTGAGCAATACCTAATGGCATTCAGATGAACAACTGCGTTACATGCATTTTCAAATTGTACTAGATTGCACGCAATAATCGTTGTGCTACTGCCACCCTGGAGAAATTATCCTCATCAATGCCCTGGGTGGATTTGTAGAGATCTCTCTCGTACTTCTCATATTTTCTCATGAAGTAGGAGGCCCTTAGGCCCATTGAGTCTATGCTGGCTCCCAAAGTATTCCCATCAGCTCCTCTCATGCATTTATTTATTTGTAAACTATTATATCTGGCATTGCCACACGCCCATCCAAAGCCCAAATTCCCTTACCACTCACCCACACAAGGGGCAAGCTATGGGAACGATTTAACCCACCAGCACATCTTTGTGATTTGGAAGGAAACTGGAGGAGACCTGCATGATCTCTCGGCAAACTCAATGCTGATTAACCTACCAGCCCTTGATGTTGCCTGTATGTTTAAATATTTCTTAGAAAAATCATTAAAAATATGAATCTGTCAAGTTAAATTTCCCCAAATAGAATGTATTATAGTTCAGGAATGGGGTGCAGAACAACTCTTAAAGATCCAACTCATGAACTTACAAGGTGTTTATTTAATTTTGACAGAGTATAAATTGTTTTCATATGAAAGTATCAGTAAATGTCAGCATGTGCTAACATTTTTGGAACATCTCCAAAAGGGTTCACTCTTTTCCCCCTCTATGTGCAGGGTTCAGTCATCCTCTCACGCATTTATTTACACAGTCACGCAGTTTTACACACACACACACACACACACACACACACACACACACACACTCTCACACACACACACACACACACACACACACACACACACACACACACACTCTTACATACACACACTTACACACACACACTGACACACACAGACACTTACATGTACACTTCGCACACGCATATGCGCGCACACACTTACTCGCATATGCACACACTTATACGCGGTTTTTCATCCTTGCATTATCCAAAATCGAGATGTTGGAAGAGCTCTCATCTTCTATTTGGCCAAACAATTGACTATATGATTTGAAATCTGATTTAATTAATTGGCAATGCAGTATTGTGACCTTGCACTGCCAGGCTCCCATAAGTTCTCTGGACGGTGAAAATTGTGCAGCAGTTTATTATTTTTTGAGGATTGTTGTGCAATTATTGGAGGAATTAAAAGTAATAAAATTGGATGTGGTTTTTTCTCAATTATTTGAAATGTTCTGTCCCTGTAATTTTCTCTCATTGCAATTGAATGTGTTTTTAATGAAGCAGAATAAATGGATATGCTGACAGAAAATGCTTGTGCTCAAATGGTTATTGCATAATCCATACATCAAAGAACGGTGGTTGAAGTGAACAAAGAATAAGAGTACAGCCCTGCCGACTATACTCTGAATATCCCACTTACAAATCAACTTTTTACTTTCAGAGATGTTCTTTAAAGTATCACCAGGATTTTTTTCCTGATTATATGCTTTCATTGTTGAGGCCCATTATTTAACATGGTATATTTACTTGTCTCGCTAAAAGCATCCAAAATCCTTTATTGTATTTTTGTGGTCTCATCCTGACCACAGCTAATGATAATACCCATTGAGGAGGAAGTTTATGTAAATTACAATGGCTTTTTGATTTTTATCCAGTCGTACAGGGAAGAGAACAGAACAGCAAAAAAAAAAAACAGGCTGTTCTTTGGAACAGATCCCACTGAAGACAAGCCTGTTGTTTCAGCCATTTGGCCATTTGTCAGCAATTCTTTCGACTTCTCTCCTGTGCTGTTGCTTGGCAACATGGGCTGGAGCAGTGAAACCATGGCCAAAGCAATTCAGCAAGCAGATTGTTGGGTGATTTATTAGTGAGGCTGTGAGCTTAGAGAGCTAGGCAGCTGAACTGGAGCACAGGAAAACCAATAGCATTTGGATGCTGTTTTGTAGATGGATCTTCACTGTTTGGTAATGCTGAGTAAATAATAAAGGTGCAATTATTATGTGGGGCAAGGACTAAACGTCCAATTGTAAGTAAGGTTATCCTTCCAGTTATTCTACGCATTCAAATCTAATTAACCAAGATCGACACAGCAGCAATCTGATGCCGGGTGTATTTTAATATATTTGATATATTAAATATACGCCATAGAGGTTGTGCTGAATTAAGTAGGGAGTTTGCCTTTGTAACAGTTCATGCCTCTATTTTTATTTATCAGACCACCCTAATGCGTTTGTGATGTGGCTGAAACTGCAAACAATGTGCAGCCATCTTATACTAATATTCTGCAGTTAAAATACCAACATGCATTCCAAACAGTTGGAAATTCTTGCCTTGGCAACAAAAGCGGACAAACCCTGAAGTAATAACAGAAAATGCTGGAAGCGCTCAGCAAGCAAGGCAGAATCTGCAGAGGGGGGGTTAACACCAGTTATCGGTTTTGGTCTACAACCTGATGAAAGGCCATAGTCCATAAACATAAACTTGGCCTTTTATTTTTGCAATGTTTCAGCATCTCCGGTGTATTACCTCCTGATTAATGAACTTGTAAAGTATTTTTCTGTGTTTTAGTTCTGAATTCATGAATAATTTACAGAACAGGACAGATCTGGTGCTTAATAATAATAATAATAATAATAATAATAGAAAAAGGAACAATAATGTTTGTATGCTGTTTTTACATCTTGGAAATATCAGGAAAAGAAGGCTCAAGCAACTAATTATGTTGAAATAGAGTTAGATTGCGGCCATTTTGTACATTGTGGGATCGCACAGACAGCTAAGAGTTGAATAGGTTATGAATTGAATTTTGCTAAGAGATAAAAAAAGTTTGCCTGCCCTCCCTGTTGTTAATGGTGACTTCCTGGCCCATATCAACAATCACCCATCTGTAAAACGAAGACAAAATTCATGCTTATTCATTTTTTCCTTTCTTTAAAATGTAATTCACCTCGTAAGGATTTAAAGAACAAATTATTTAAAAACATACTCTCCTGTGATTGACTGCAAAGGTAATAGGGAAAATATGTTTCAAAATGAAAAATGTAAAAACACATAAATCCTTGCTGGCTTGTTACTGTACATATGCGATAATTATTCTTAAGCTGCTCGTCAATCTTAGGAGCAATGTCCATTTTACTGGGCTGTTCTGAGCTGTAGATCAGCAGTATGAAATTAGTTCTGCAAAAATATTGTTGCTTTAGTATGAGATAGAATTTTCTATTTGAAACAAAAACTACTGGTGCATTGTTTAAAACCCATTTAAATTGTCGTTGGTATTATTGTTTTGAAATACAGTTAACGTGTCCTCCATAATGTTTGGGACAAAGACTCATCACTTATTTATTTGCCTCTGTACTCCACAATTTGAGATTTTGTAATAGAAAAAAAATCACATGTGGTTAAAGTGCACATTGTCAGATTTTATTAAAGGCCATTTTTATACATTTTGGTTTGACCATGTAGAAGTTACAGCTGTGTTTATACATAGTCCCCCTCATTTCAGGGCACCATAATGTTTGGGACACATGGCTTTACAGGTGTTTGTAATTGCTCAGCTGTGTATAATTGCCTCCTTAATGCAGGTATAAGAGAGCTCCCAGCACCTGGTCTTTCTTCCAGTCTTTCCATCACCTTTGGAAACTTTTATTGCTCTTTATCAACATGAGGACTAAAGTTGTGCCAATGAAAGTCAAATAAGCCATTATGAGACTGAGAAACAAGAATAAAACTGTTAGAGACATCAGCCAAATTTTAGGTTTACCAAAATCAACTGCTTGGAACATCATTAAGAAGAAAGAGAGTACTAGTGCAAAGGGACTGGCAGGCCAAGGAAGACCTCCACAGATGATGACAAGAATTCTCTCTATAATAAAGAAAAATCCCCAAATACCTGTCCGACAGTTCAGAAACACTTCAGGAGTTAGGTGTGGATTTGTCAATGACCACTGACCACAGAAGACTTCATGAACAGAGATACAGAGGCTACACTGCAAGATGTAAACCACTGGTTCGCCGCACAAATAGGATAGCCAGATTACAGTTCGCCAAGAAGTACTTAAAAGAGCAACTGCAGTTCTGGGAAAAGGTCTTGTGGACAGATGAGACGAAGATTAACTTATATCAGAGTGATGGCAAGAGCAAAGTATGGAAGAGAGAAGGAACTGCCCAAGATCCAAAGCATACCACCTCAACTGTGAAACACGGTGGTGGGGGTGTTATGGCCTGGGCATGTATGGCTGCAGAAGGTACTGGCTCACTCATCTTCATTGATGATACAACTGCTGATGGTAGCAGCATAATGAATTCTGAAGTGTATAGGAAGTGTATAGACCCAGCCTAACAAATGTCAAATGTCAAAGCTAATTGGCTGGCGGTTCATTCGACAGCAAGACAGTGATCCCAAACATACTGCTAAAGCAACAAAGGAGTTTTTCAAAGCTAAAAAATGGTCCATTCTTGAGTGGCCAAGGCAATCACCTGATCTGAACCCAATTGAGCATGCCTTTTATATGCTGAAGAGAAAACTGAAGGGAACTAGCCCCCAAAACAAGCATAAGCTAAAGATGGCTGCAATACAGGCCTGGCACAGCATCACCAGCGACTGGTGATGTCCATGAATCACAGACTTCAAGCAGTCATTACATGCAAAGGATATGCAACAAAACACTAAACATTTTCTAAACATTTCATAAACAAATACTAAAAATTTTCTCAATTCTGTTAACCCTTGCTGTCTCCTCCCTTTCCCACCTCTCCCTCAGCCTTCTGGCCCTGGCATTCCCTCTCTCTCTATCTCTCTCCCCCACCCTAGTCACACTGGCTTCTCATTTTCACACCACAAACAGCTTACAATGGCTTGTTCCCTTTATCATCGATACTTTTTTGCATATCTTTCATTCATTGTTCTTTATCTCTCCACATCACCGTCTATATCTCTCGTTTCCCTGATCCCTGACCAGTCTGAAGAAGGGTCTCGACCCGAAACGTCGCCTATCTCCTTCGCTCCTTAGACGCTGCTGCACCTGCTGAGTTTCTCCAGCTTTTTGTGTACCCTCGATTCTCCAGCATCTGCAGTTCCTTCTTTAACAGAATACTAAACATGACTACTTTCATTTACATAACATTCGTGTGTCCCAAACATTTTGGTGCCCTGAAATGGGGGGACTATGTATAAACACAGCTGTAATTTCTACATGGTGAAACCAAAAAGTATAAAAAAATACCCTTTAATAAAATCTGACAACGTGCACTTTAACCACATGTGTTTTTTTTCTATTACAAATCTCAAATTGTGGAGTACAGAGGCAAATAAATAAATGATGGGTCTTTGTCCCAAACATTATGGAGGGCACTGTACATCGACTTGGTGGGAAAATAATTGTGAACATTTCTTGAAAAGTCCATTAGTGCAACCCTGAAAAATAAATACTGTGTTTAACTGTATGGTGAGGGTAAAGATCAATTTAACGAGGAAAAATAACAGATTCTGCAGTTACCAATCATCCAACAATAACAAAATGTATGATTTTATGTTCATGTTAATATTGGAACTTTCATGTTAAAACATGCCAGAGCTTCATGCATTGAATTACTTATAAAATGTATTTCCTGTTGTGTAGTGGCACTCTATAGCAACAAAATCCTGAAAAAGCTGTATTATTTTTGACTTGCTAAATATGTATTACCTCCATTACTGCAGCCTAGTGACAGAAAGCTTTGTAATAATCACACTCTGACATTGAATAACCATACCTTATAACAAAAATCCCTTATAAATATAATTATGCACACATTATTATTTGATACTACACTTGCAGCGATAAACTAGTTTACCAAACTTTACTGAAGCTTCTAACTTTGTGTAAAAGACAAAGCTATGAATGTTGGAAAAGCTTTTCAAACCCTAGGGCAAAAGTTTAAATTTCACCTTCAGATCCAAAATTATTAGCTTGTTTTATAATATCTTTCAGGTTATATTTATTTTTTACCAAGAACTTGATTACAGTGTAATATAGATCTTGCACCATGAATTGCCTGTTTTGTGTGCAAGGAACAACATTTATTCATTCACCTTCTACAAAGAAAACTTTTATTTTAGGTGTACATATTATACATATTAGGTGTACATATTATACAAGGAACTGGTCCATAAACAATAGGGCACAAGTGCTGGAATAACTCCTGAAGAAGGGTCTCGACCCGAAACGTCGCCTATCTCCTTCGCTCCTTAGATGCTGCTGCACCCGCTGAGTTTCTCCAGCTTTTTGTGTACCCTGCTGGAATAATTCAGCAGGTCTGGCAGCCTCTCCGAATATCATGGATAGTGACATTTTGGGTCAAGACCCTTCTTCACCAATCCATGTTGTCCAGAGATGCTGGCTAACCTGCTGAGTTACTCCTGTATTTTGTGTCCTTTTATGTGTTGACATAATTTTCACATACAAATGTCAGTGGTGCACAGTTCTACACCAGCATGGTCCTCCACACACCATGAGGTGGGCATCCAGTTGGATTTCTGTTCTTGTGCAATTACAGTATGCTTAAAAAGGGGCAGAGTGAAAGAGTTACTGTCTGAGTTCTTCTGAGAAGCTGAAGTATCTTGTTTCTACAATTATGATAGTTACTGTTATTGCCATCATTACAGCTTTAAAAGTCTGCAAACAATGATTTTACTATGAAAATCGAATGACGTTAGATGAGGTAATTGAATGGAAGTTTCAGAAAAACTCAAAAAACCCTTTGTTCCTTCCACTTGCTCCACTTCTCAAGGTGGAAGAGAAGATGGTGTAGTGGCTTTGACTTGACTATCATGATGATGGATTAGGAAGAAAGAACTTGTGCTAATAAAGTACCTTTCACAATTTCAAGATGCCCCAAAATGCTTCAAAGCCAGTTAAAAATATTTCTTAACATTATCATTGTCGTAAATGCAGGGAATGTAGCAGTCAATTGTTGCCCAGGAAACTCTCACAAAAAGCATGGAGTGGATAACTAGGTGAAATCTTACATAAATGATGGCTAAGAAAGAAATATTACCCAGAATAGAAGGAAAATTCCCAGCCATGGATTGTTTAATTCTCCCTGAGAGAGCTGACTGGGCTTCTGCTGTCTCATGCAAAGGAATGTCCTCCAAACGTACAGCGTCTCCTCAGTACTGATGGTGTCATGTTCATTCTGAGGCAAGGGCTTTTCTGTTGAGTTTAGCCTAAGATTTTAATATAAGTAAATACATTTCAAGTCAAGTGTATTGTAAAAAGCACGTACAGTGAAATTCTGGGCCAATTAAATCTTGCTTGTAGCAGCATCACAGGCATGCAGACTCAGACAATACACGAAAACATAAATTATGTACAATTTACACAAGACAGGCTGTGTAAAAAGTCAAAACTAGAGCATAACAATTGGAAAAAGTCCTCGGTAGTAGAAGAGGTGGTCCTTGGTGTTCTGTTGCTGTGGCAGGATTAGGGTTGTGCAGATAGACACAAAATGCTGGAGTAACTCAGTGGGACAGGCAGCATCCCTGGAGAGAAGGAATGGGTGATGTTTCGGGTCGAGACCCTTCTTCGATTTAAACCAGCATCTGTAGTTCTTTCCTACACATTAGGGTTGTGCAGGTTGATTCAAGAGCCGATGGTTGAGAAAGTGGCTGTTCCTGAACCTGGTGGTGTGGGACCTCAGGCGTCTGTGCCTCCTTCCCTATGGTAGCAGCACGAAGAATGGATGGCCTGGATGGTGGCTATCCTTGATGATAGAGGCAGTGCACCATGTAGATGCTTTTGATGGTGGGCAGAGCTGTGCCCATGATGGACTGGATCAGACTACCATTCTCTGCAGCCTCTTGTGTTAGAATTTCCATATCAGGCCACGATACAACCCATCCGGATACATCTACGGTACATCTGTGGAGACTTGTCAGAGTATTCAATGATGCCGAATCTCATTAAACTTCAAAGAAAATAGAGGCATGGGCGTGACTTCTTCATGATTACATCTCTGTGTTGGGTGCAGGACAGGTCATCCAAGATGTTAGCACCCAAGAATTTGAAGTTGCTAACTTCACCATCAATTCACAAATGAAATCTGGTGCTTTTAATACCCTCAGTTAAATTTCCCAGGTGGAGAACCAGGCAAGGGAGTCTTTTTGTAGTTTACTTAAATGTCACAACAGCTTCAGGTTAAAATGGTCAGCATTGCATAGATTGGGTTTTATCACGCAGATTCCAGTGTTTGTACCTCCTTATGAAGTGAATGGGCCATGATATTAGCTTATGTTTACCTCTTTGGTGGAATGAATATCGAAATTCTTTACCTCTTTGGTGGAATGAATATCGAAATTCTTCACCTCGAAAGCTTCAACATCATTTAAAAAAAAAAATAATTGTAGGCAGTCAATGACCGTTTCTTGTCTGGCCGTTAACCTATGTTCGTCTGCAAGCACTGAAAAACATTATTTCCATCTTTAGATTCCCTGTTGCATTGATGAAATAATTGGTGGTGTCATGTTCATTCTGAGAGCTGTTGCCAAATTCACGCCAAACTTCAGTCAGTGCCCCTTTATCCCTGGCGAGAAAGTCAAATCTTATGTGCCTTGTCAAAAGACCAGTGCAGTGCATGGATCCGCTGCCCACAAGGAAACCGCTGGTTAATGAGATTACAACAAAGTGCTTGCTAAAGAACGACTTGTTGCTTTGGAGAGATATTTTACTCTGTTGCTTTATATTATATATATATATATATATATATATATATATATATATATACATATATATACATATATACATATATACATATATACATATATATATACACATACATATACACATATATATACACACACACACACACACACACACACACACAGTATATTCTGGGCTGTTGGGAACCAGTGATCCATGCCAGGTTTTATGTCTGACCGGAGACGAGAGCGTCTAGCAAAGGGATCACATGTAAACCATCCCCTTTGTAGTGTAAGAGCAGAGTGACAAGGTACTTCTCGCTTGTATGCTCTTCTCCCTCTGCCACTTACTGACGGCACACTGACATAACCAGAGACAGAAGAGGAATTAAAAAAAAAAGGTCCTTCTCTCTTTCCTTTTTTTTTTGTTGTTGCTGTAATTGTTGTCATGGTTTAGCTGGAGTCAAGCCAAGCCCCGAAGTGCAAGCCCTTGCAGCGCTGTGTGTGTTGTCTGTATTATGTGGGGGTGCCTCCAGCCTGAGTGATCAGTGGCTCGGGAAGAAAAAGAGAGCTAGCTGTGCGCGGTGCAAATTTCCGCCATCTTCCTCGCCTCCCCCTGGCGAATTTCTGCTCTCTCCCCCGTCGCGGAGGCAAAGCAAAGGGGCCGCGCGTCTCCCTGTCTCCCCTGCTGACCGCCCCCCCCCTTCTTCTGTCCCCACAGAAACGCTTCATCAAGGGGCTGAGGCAGTACGGCAAGAACTTCTTCAGGATTCGCAAAGAGTTGCTTCCAAATAAGGAGACGGTGAGTGTTTTTTTTTTAATCTCCCCCCCCCCCTTCCCACATTATCTGTCTGTTTAATTGATCTGTGTTGGTTTCTGGTAATCTACTGTTCGATTGGTTGTCTCCCCCCCTCCTCCCCTCCTCTGTGATGTGGTTTCAAAACTTGTGGCGATTTGAGGGGATGGCAGCTTATCAGCAGAAGTGATTTCAAGTAGCAGCTTGTATATTCTTCATTAGTAATGTGTTTCTGGTCGCCTGGAAGATCCCGTTACAACCTCGCAGGTGCCATTTATGTAATTAATGGTTAAAAATTGTTGAAATATTCCTCCCTGCTGCAGCCACAGAAAGATTGAGTTATATTTTTTTACTCTCTTTAAACTGCATTGCAAAGTACCCTATTTAAGCTGCAAAGCACCCTATTTAAACTGCAAGCAGTTTCATTTACTACTGTTAGTTCTTTCGTCCCCCCCCCCCCCTCAGCTTGTGTACTATTGCGTAATGTTTTCTCATCAGAGACTGGAGAACAAACGTGACCTCCCCGCAGCTCATCTTGCCACCGTTTCTCTCTCCAATGTGTCCCTTTTCCTCTCCGTTTTGTTCAATTTTCAGGCAGTCCCACTGATGGCTCCGGTACACTATCTTAACTTCTGACAAGCCAACCAGCTAATCATTCACAGCTTGTGGTGGCTTTGAATGAGCAAGGGGTTGGGTTGGGGGAGCAGTTGAGGGTTAAAGGTCCACGCTTCTTGTTTATAGTGTGAAGTAAATCAGGCAGCAAACAAGTGGTAGTTTGCTTTAAGGCAATTATGCCAGGAGAAAGGTTCCTGGTGGGTAACATGCGTAAACAGGTTTTGTATTCCGCCACCTTTGTTCTCAATTGTGCATGAAATCAAACAAACCCACTTATGAACATCTCCCTTGTTAGGGTTCTGAGCTTTGTAAATGTTTTTATGTTTACCATCATGGGTTGCTATTGATTCTCAGATTTGCATTTTACATATACGTGCAACTTAATAGCCCATCACAGTTTATGCAGTTTGGAACCAGTGTTTTTCCTCTGCATGTAATCTAACTCCCTCACATTAAAAAAAAACTTTAAGCCATTTACTCAGTTAGTTTACCAGTTAACCCTTTAAGTGAGGAATGTCTACAGATGAGGTCAGGGGTTAAAATAAGATTGAAGTATGGAATAAATTTAATGGTCTGTTTACTCTTTGTATTCTATGATTAATGCTTTTGGTCATGTTGCAATTCTTTGTGGAGGGCAACACGGTGACATATTTACCATTTGTTCTTTACAAGTGGAAAATGTCAGGTTGATTAAAAAAAAATTGCATGATAATCCTTTCTTGCCCTTTGGCACAAAAAACTATGCATTTCCCTCTAGTCTGATGATGAGTACAAGGGTCATTGGTAACTCCACTGCTAAAAGTACCAAATATATCTGACCTCCAAATGTCAACTCATGCAGCAGTGCGATTTTTTTTTAAAGCTTTTTTCTCTGTTGCTTTTCCCTCATCTCCAATCCTGCTAGCAAAACCTTTGCGGTTTCATTCTATTTGGCCAGTTGTAGCTTCTTATTCCAGTCTTTGGCTTCAAAAACACACATCTGTATAAAAGGTGCATTCTGTTTATTTTTGGGAATTAAATTATCCATCTGCTTTGTTCAAAACTTTAGGTAATAATGTTGGATCAAAATAATAACGTTTGGTGATTTTTTTTAAATTGAGCCGTTTGAAGTAGGAGCCAAATGTAGTCACTTCTTTAACCAGAAAACGTATCCTCCGGCAAGCTGATTAAATGACAATGGAATAAACCTGAGTTGCCAAAAAATACTCAATTGGTCAGGCGGCAATAGTGGAGAGATTAACAATTAACATTTTAGGTCGTCAGAACCAGCCTGAAATGTTAACTCTGATTCTCCACAGATGATGCATGGTCTGCTGAGTATTTCCAGCAATTTATCAGATTTCCAGTATCTGAAGTATTAAATAAAATGGAGAGCCCTAGCTGGTAACTATTGCATTTTTTACCTGTGTTCTTTGAGCACAATTTGGAGCAGGTCTGTCGGCAACACACAGGCTAAGAACAGCTTAACCTGGCTTGAAGCCGTTCATGTTTGCGGTTGGTAACCTTCTATTACTTTCAGTTTAATATCACAGCTCCCCCAGCCTCCCTCCTGGCCATTCAACTGTGGTCCTGTGTTAGGAGTTGATCCGAACTGCTCGGATTTTGGAGGAGATCTTGAACCCAGAATCTCTCTGGCTGGACAGACCAATGGACCACAGCTGATATAATGTGTTACTGTGTGTACTGTGATTATGGTAATGAGTAGTTAAACTTAGTTAATATGTGATTAATAAATAATACTGAAACTGAACTCTTAGGTGTTGGAGAGTGGATGGAGTAAATGCAAATACCTGAAATTGTGAAGTGAAAACGAGCTTAGGGATCGAGGAGCAAATGCCACATTTAGATTTCAATAAAATTGTGATTTGATGGGTAAAATTGATGCCATTGAAATGCAAGTGAAGATATCTTACTGATTTTTGTGAGAGAACAGGGCTTCCTTCCATATAACTTGGCTAACGAGTAAAAATATTTTTCAAATATATGGTGGTTTAGTGATCCTGCCTTTTGGAAGTTGCTCGTCATTCGTCTTCATCTGATGTCTGCCATAAAACGTATCAGCCTCTGTTACTGGCCAATACCTATTTAACAAGGGGAAAGATGTATACTTTTAAACACAGTTTAGTTAAAATGGGTCACGTTATGCAAATCATTTTCCAGGAGGTGTAATCCTTAATCCAATTAAAGGTGTACAGAGGAAAATTGAATGCCTAATGTTAACAATCAAACTATTTGTTTAAATTTCATAATTACAGGATACTGGATTTTTTTTTCTTCAGAGAAAATTTTGAAAGTCACAAAATTTAAAACTGATATTTCATACTTTATCATGATGTTTAACATTCCTATAAGTGCAACTGCTTAATAGCTTATTATTCTCTCTTCTGTTCTGTCAATTTTATTTCTGAGGATGGAGATTTGTAAAATGTTCAGGTCTGTTGCAAGATCTGATGATGTTTTTTCCTTTCTCACATGAGTTTTCTTTATGAAATGAAAGGTGGTACGGTGCCTAGCCATTGTGCTACTAAGGAAGGTCCGGACCTGTCCATGGCCATTGTATAATCACAAACACACCCCTCCTCTCCCCTTTCGTGTGCCCCACACCCAACTGCCTCACCATCCTTGCTTCCACAAAATCTCCATGTTATACAGTGAGAATACCTCCCCCCCCCCCCACAGTAATGTCCCCTTCTACATTTCTGAAAACACTTGATCTAGTACAGATGAGCATATGAGCATATTCTTCGTACAGTTCAATTTATCTGTGAACGAGAATTGTAGTTTTATCAAATATGTAATTAATGAATGGTAGGAAGAGAAAACTGGAACCCATGTGAGAACAGATGTAGGAACCATGAGATGTGGCGAGATATATTCTTCCTGATTAGTAACCCTTATTAAAATAATTACAGGCCTTTCTATCCATGTGTAGTCGATGTTCACCGTTCATGTGTCATTCCATAACATCTTTTTAATTTTTGAAGTTTTTTAACTTAGGAGAAAGAAATGTAAACTTGAAATATTTGGGGTGTCTTATGGTGATAAGTTGGTCATGTTAGACTCGTATCCATGGGAATTCAGAAAGATGAGGGGGAATTTGATTGAAATATAAGATCCTAAATGGTCTCAATAAGTTGGAGAGGATGCTTCCTTTTGTGGGAGAATCTAGATCAAGGGGTCACTGTTTAAAAATAACGAGTCGCCCATTTAAGATGGAGATGAGGTAAACCTCTTTCCGTTAGAGAACTGAGAGACTGAAACTCGCTTCCTTAAATTTCAGTGGAAGCAGGGTCTGAACATTTTAAGGCGGATGTACATATAAGCAAAGAGGGTTAAAGGATAATGCAAGTGGATGGAAGTATGGAGTTGAGAGACCAGCCCTGATCTTATTATATCTCATGTTCTATGTTAAATGATGGACCAAACAAGGGGTCAAATGGCCTTTTCTAGCTCCTAATTTGTAAGTTCATAAACTCAGGAATCGAATATGAATTTAGTGAGGAAAATTCAAAATCACTTTCTTCTGTTTATTAGAGCATTATAAGGGATAATGTTGTGCACTTGACCTTCATATTTTAATCTTCCCTAGTTTATACAAGGGGGATCACGAGTAATTGTAGTCTTAAAATGAACAGGGGTGATGAAGGGTTAGAATATGGGAAATAATTGGACATTAAGTCATTATCCAGATCCCATTTAAATTCATGCCCTGTATCTTTTAATTTTATATAATTCCTTAATAAATTTGTAGAAGCAGCACCACCTCTGGCGGGAGGGTCTGATTGCAGTGTGAAAGAATAAGCGAGTTCGGCACCCCGACTGCGCATGCCCAGGTCATAGGTCACTCGCTATAAACATGCAACGTTGTGCGCAGGCTTGTGTTTCGTCCGTGGTCGAGGTCAGATCTCCGGCGCTGCGGGAGCTATTGAGTTGCTGCTGGGCCGTCCCCTGGCAGCTCCAGACTTACAACCGGCAAGGGGGGGGGATGCTGGCTCCAGCTCGACTCTGCCTGTCCTGCGGGTAGGCCGACAGCCCTGAACTGTTCCGAGGGTTGACCGGCAGTTCGGGGCCAGCCCGGAGCGGTGGCAGTCCCGGACTTGCAGCCGACCCGTTGGGGGGGCTAGCTCCGGCTTGGCTCTGCCCTTGGGGGACGGGATGGTCCAGTGCCGGTTCGGCAGCGCTCGCGGTGCCGGAGACCCAGGTTCATTCCTGGCTGCGGATGAGGCGAGAATGTCTCTCCGCCGGTCCAGTCTCTCCCCCGTCTCCAGCTCGCAACTGCCCCTCTCTCGCTGTTACACCCCCTCTCCCGCTACCAGGCGCCCCAGTTCCTCAGATTAAATATTTTTACACATAAATCATGAATAAAGATAAGAATTTATACACAGTTTATACAGCCAGCACTTTGTTCGCTGTTTCTTTATAGCGGGAGACCATTGACAAATCCCATGATTCTTTGCGTTTTTCAGAATACTGAACTCGCTTATTGCGCCTGGAGTTTATAATTGTATTCATAATTAGACTATTATGGTACTTTCAATGGCACTTTATTTGTGACATGTACTGAGGTACAGTAAAATTCATTTTTGTATACCATTCAGTACAAGTATCACTACACATAAACACTTAGACACATGTTAGATAAGCATCTCATGGATACAGTACAAATATATTGTAAGGGAAAAAATGGAAACGAGCACAAAGGGACAAATGAAATATTTCCATTTATTATAGGAACATAATGCCCTGTAATTAGCAATATTGATGGCAACAGATTTGTCAGCTCTCAACGTTTTTGTTATTTTCTGAAACTACACAATTAAATTCAGTATCCAGTAATTGTCAGTGGCATACTGCTGGAAATGCAGAATCATTTAAGGGGTTAGAAATTCAACTATTTTCACTGTAAAAACTTATTTTGTGTTATGTGTATCTCAATTTTTAATGCTGTGCTAAGAATGAATGCGACACAGTGGCACTGCGGCAGAGTTGCTGCCTTTCAGCGTCACAGGCCAGGGCTCGATCCTGGCCACGGGTGCTGTCCGCACAGAGTTTGTACGTTCTCCCTGTGACCGCGTGGGTTTTCTTCGAGTGCTCCAGTTTCCTCCAAAGATGTGCAGGTTCATAGGTTAATTGGCTTTGCTAATTCGCTAATTGTAAAATTATCCTTTGTGGAGAGGATAGTACTAGTGTACGGGGTGATCGCAGATCGGAGCAGACTCGGTGGACTGAAGAGCCTGTTTCTGCACTATCTCTAAACTAAACTAGACTGCTGAACAATATTCTGGCCCTGAAAGTTTTGTCATTTAGTTTGATCTGCGTGCGTTAATTTTAAAGTTTGTTATTTCCCTTGCCCATCTTTACCAGAATTTTCATTTCAATGTGAAATGTTTTTTTTTACATTTGAGCCTGGGTTGCTGCCATCAGAGTTTTTCTGTCTATTGATTGCTCAGCCAGTTGCTGTTACAGGATCCTGCGGTCACCTTTCGAAGGTTCCCGACAGCCAAAACCTCTTGAAGGTTTCTGGCTACTATTTTCCAGATTAGTGGTGAGTGCTTTGTCAGCGATTGGAAATAGTGGAGCAAACTATCCAATGGCAGGAGAGAAACCTGTTTTTTTTTAAATTCAAGAGCAGAGTCACAAGTGTTCAATATGTGTTAACTTAAAATGATAAGCATGCAAGTCCATATTATTCCCTGGGCAGATAATTATTTTTACTTATAAGCACCGCGTTACAATTTTTACTGTAACACTGATATGAACACATTTATTTTAATGTCTGTTTCTGTTACCTTTGTGCTTGACAAGGTCGATACATGGATGTATAAACTAAATAGCAATTCAATAGCTTCCATCATGTACAACAGTGTAATTTCAGTTCTGGTTTTCTGAGCTTGATTGATTATTCATTAATTTGCTCTCACAACAGATGAAATTTGTTTCACCGTGTAATTTCTAAGTTTTCTCATAAATATCTTCGCTCCATTAATGTTTGAGCTTGAGACAGCCTTCTATTATTTTGTACCTTTTATTTGCAAGGCTGCATTTAGAACCCAACCTAATGATGATCAGGAAACAAGGAACTGCAAATGCTGGTTAGTACACAAAAGGACACAAAGTGCTGGGGTAACTCGGGTCAGGCAGCATCTCTGGAGAACATGGATAGGCGACACTTTGGGCAAGACCCTTCTTCAGTACTCGTTGTATGTGGTGGGAGTAGAAAGCTGGAAGAGGGGGAGAGGCAGGACAAATCGTGGCAGGCAATAAGTAAACGCAGGCTCGGGGGTGTTTTGATGATTATGGCAATCTGGCTGGGCCTGAAATGGAAGACTATTAACTGAGGTCTTTTAACATAAGGTAGATCAGTAATTAGTGTTATTAAAATTCTACATAAATGTAAACACACAAAAGGAGTGACCTATTTCCTTTTTTTTTGTGCAATAATTACTATGAAAGAAAAACCTCGTAATTCTAAAAGTAGACACAATAATTGCACCAGCACTGTTGTCTGCCACTGCCCAATGTCTAGATAGGTCAGGCAGAAATGCTGAGAAGCCAGCAAAGGCTTACCTTTACAATTTTACTATAATTCTGTACAAAATAGAATCTTTGCCATTTAATATGTTCTGGGGAACTCGGATGGAAGTGGATTATGTTGCGTCACCATTAATTCTGCTTTGGGTTGCGATTATTTTTCTTTCCCTTCATTCTACTTATCATTTGCAACCCACAGATATTTATTTGTATCAATTGAGAAGGAAACAAAATTCCAAACATTTTCCATCGAAAATATGTTTTAAAAATATTTTCCAGTAATTATAACATTCATTTAAATAGTTTTAGGGCAAGATTATCTTGCCCAACCATGCTGGTTTTTAAATAATTTAACAAATCAGCTGCATTTTTCTGTGTCGATGCGCACCGCTGTCTAAGGGCGGCACGGTCGCGCAGCGGTAGAGTTGATGCCTTGTAGCGCCATAGATCCTGGATCGATCCTGGCAACGTGTGCTGTTTGTATGGAGTTTGTACGTTCTCTCTGTGACCGCGTGGGTTTTCTCCGGGTGCTATAGTTTTCTCCCACGCTCCATAGACGTACAAGTTTGGGGACTAATTGGCATGGTAAATTTGTAAATTGTCCCCAGTGTGTAGGATAGTGCTCGTGTGCTGGATTTGCTGGTCGGTGTGGGCTCGGTGGGCCGAAGGGCCTGTTTCCGCGCTGTGTCACTAAACTAAACTAAACAACATTTTAGCTTCACTTAGTTTCCATTGATTTCAATGTTTCGTTTTAAAGAATGCTTTAGTTTTTGCAGGAGGTATGAACACGCAGTTGCTCTTTGTAACATCCTTATGTTAATTGAATGCTGCGTTTTTACTTAAACATATTCTTTTAAGTGTTTTGCTCTACTTAACTTTATCGTTAAAGGCTTCAATGGTTGTCCCATCAGATACAGTGCTTGCATGCAGAACAAATGTATGATTGCATAGAAATTGAAAGAGACTGCTTTATTCCAAAATGAGGGCTGAGGAACCAGCTGTCTTTATGCTGGTTATATAAATTGTTTGTTTATGCAAAGAATTTGTTCAACTGGTAATTCCAGACAATTGTTTTTATGTAGCCAATTGTGATCCTCTTACTGTGCAATAAAGCAGTCATCGATCAGCTAGCCATTAATATGTGAGAATTGTAAATAGTGTTGTTAGCCTGCAATACTATTTGAAGCACGAGAATAAAATTCAGTGCATGCATTCAGTAGTTAAATTAATTAGTCAGATTTTATATTCTACATTCCACGTTTATGAAAAAATATCTGATTGTATTTTATTTAGAAATCACCTGTCAAAGTAGGTTGAACAGACAGTGTAAAAAAAAAGCACCTTTTTAAAAAATAATTGCATCACCAACATACAGTGGGACCTCAGCAGGGTTTTTCTGCAGGAATTAGGTTTCATGGTTTCACCCAGTATTAATCTCAAAACCTTCATAATGTAGTGAATCATTTGTAGCTGCTATACATTTCCATCTTCAATCCATCTTCCAGTTTTCATATGCTCGGATATCTCAAGATTTGTGCCCAAAATCGTGCAGTTAAACGTTGTTCTATTTCCAAAAGTGGCAGTTTAATGGCAATGATAGTTCTAGCTATTCAAATTTAAATATTTTATAACGTTTACATATTTTATAATGTTTTGCTGGTCAGTGAATAATTTCATTTGGAAAGATTAGATTTTTCAAGTTGTTGAATATTGACTGCCGTATTCATTTCCCAGTCCTCCCTTATTTCTGAATTTGCATGATATTCAGTGAAGAAGGAGTTTGCTGTCTCCCTTCCAGGCCTTAAATCAAACAGCGGGTTGGGTGATGAGTTTGAGTCAGAATATGGAAAAATAAATTTAGGGCACTTGTCTGGAGAAAATGCTATCTCCCTTGAATGCATTTGATCACTAAGGATTTGTCCAAACATTTGCTTCTTTGTTGTGTTGAATCTTTAATCATTTGTGGTATACTGAAGTAAAAGTATAATCTAATGTAATAAATGCAATATTTTCTGATTCCGCGAATTGGAAACTTAAATTGTTTCTGTGTGTGAGCTAGCGGCTTGACAAGAGCTGCTTATTGCAGCTATTACGGCTTTAATATAATATAAGGATTGATGAAAATAGTTTTACTGCAAGATGTAGATGAATATTGAAAAGGAAGACCTGTTGTGAGGTCAGACAGCTTTTGTTCTGCATGTGAGTTAACATATCAGGTATGGAAACCATTATGCTGTGTCTATTGTGTAGGAAGGAACTGCAGTTGCTGGTGTAAACCAAAGATAGACACGAAATGCTGAAGTAACTCAGCGGGTCAGGCAGCATCTCCGGAGAGAAGAAATAGGTGATGTTTCAGGTCTGTTTCGTTCTCAGCCAAACCTACTTTTTTAATAAAAGCACCGAACAGGAGAAAATCGTGTGTTTATTTCCGGGATTCCCCATTCCTTTTATTTTTTCATGGAATAATTTTAGTTTAGTTTAGAGATGCAGCGTAGAAACTGGCCCTTTGGCCCACCAAGTCTGCACCGACCAGCGATCCCTGCACATTAACACTACCCTACACACAAGGGACAATTTTCCATTTATACCAAGCCAATTAACTTACAAACCTGTACGCCTTTGGAGTGTGGCAGGAAAATCAGTGTTCCTCATCGTCTGGCCTTCCAGCCCGTGGCAGCACCCCTTGGCTTTCAGTGCAGCTCAGGGGCATTCGTGTTTCCTTAGCTGGAAACACAGGTATAGTCCAACACCTTGGGGCCAGGTGAGATTGGCATGCAGAAGGACGTAGTTGGGTTAGGACCTGGTTGTGGACGTTGTACCCAGGAGAGTGGGGCCCAGGTGTGTTGTTGGAGTGCGCCCACGAACAGGAGTCAACTTGTAGGCAGGTGTGTGGAGGGATGGTGGCCAGAAACACAGCCAGGTGTGTGGACAGAGTGACGTAGGGAATGGGAGCAGTTGGGGGCTGTGGAGAACAGTGTGGATGGAGCGTGGCTGGGAATGTGACCAGATGTGCTGATGGACTACTATGGGGGATGGAGTTAAGTGTGTGCAATGACCATGGGCAGTGAGTGCAGACATGTGAAGGTGGAGTATGGCAAAATCAGGACCGGAGGACAGGGTATGGCCAGGAATGGGAGCCTCATTTGGCCCACCAAGACCACACTGACCATCGATCACCGTTCACACGAGTGCAGTTATCTCACTTTCGCTTCCGTTCCCTGCACTTTAGGGAAATTTTATAGAGGCCAATTAACTTACAAAACCACACAACTTTGGGATCTGCAAGGAAACCGAAGCACTCGGAGTAAAGCAACGTGGTCACGGTGAACATGCAAACTCCACATAGACGACACCCGAGGGCAGGGTTGAACCTAGGACACTTGCACTATGTAGGGAATAGCTCTACCATCAGCACGACTGTGCCCTCCTTTTTGAGCAACTTTATTTTTATAAAACATAAACTAAATTCTACGTTGTTTATTCACCATTTGAAATCGTGCCTCTGAACGACTTACTGCACAAATATTGTTGCCCATTTTATAAACATTTAATATTGTCTTTAGGCACACCTTTAATGAGGAGGGGTTTTTTTATTGAACATTGCATGCTGGTTAAAGTACACAACATTTATGATTTGTAAAATGCAAACACTGTGGACCAATGGACAGAGTGCAAAGCTCCCAGAGTGAAAGCTTTGTATGATCAGGTGTAGTGCTATGTGGAAAGAATGATGTTTACAAGATATGCGCGCTGGAAATTTAGCTGGAGGCACATTTCAATGGAAATATTAGGCTTTTATTTATGGAACAAAGTTATCAACAGAATACAGTTTAACCAGGCTTTGGTGTTCCTGATACCTGGCAGATGTAGACATTGATTTGAGCATCCTCAAGAACAGAAGGAAACAGTAGGTCACATGCATTATTTAATGTTATTCCCAAATAAGAAGTTATCTGATTTTTGTTTTCTGATTTTTTTGGTTGCCAGCTACGAATCTGATTGATTTTTTATTTTTTAAACAATTTTTTACCTGTAACATCATTGGAAAGTTTCATCAGAAAATAGGCCACAAAAATTGTGATTGAGAAATAAAAATCAAGTGCAAAATTAAGGAAGTTAAACGATCTATTGCAACTGTTCTTGTGTTTAATTACTGATCTTCTAAATAGATTTTGCAATTTAATGGTATTAAATGGAAATTCAGATTCTTGCTACTTGGACACTTGAAATGTTTATGTAGTCCAGACTAAGTCCAAAGACGTACAGGTTTGTAGGTTAATTGGCTTGATATAAATGTAAAATTGTCCCTAGTGTGTGTAGGACGTGTGTTATTGTGTGGGGCTTGCCGGTTGGTGGTGACTCAGTGGGCCGAAGGGCCTGTTTACGCGCTGTATCTCTAAAAACACCTAGAAAAGTAACTTGCAATTGCATCCAGAACTGTGCACATTTGCTTCATTGTGAGAGAACTATCTTTATGAATCTAGCCCAGGATAAATGAGAGTAACTAGGGAGACCAATAGGGAGCCCTAGAGCATGGCCTTTTGATGTTTGATAAAATATAGACACAAGGAACTGCAAATGCTGGAATCTTGAGCAAAACACACAAGTACTAGAGTAACTCAGTGGGTCAGGCAGCATCTGTGGAGAAAATGGACAAGCAATGTTTTATATTGATTGGGACCCTTCTTCAGACTGAAGTACTTTGTGTTTTAGTTTGAGAAAATGTATTTGCTGTACTGTGTAATTATGGACAAAATTTAGAATTCATTCATGTATTTTGTTTGTATCTCACCTCTGAACCAGTTTTGGATCCCAGAGCATTTAAATGTTTAAATCTTCTATATTGGGGAAGAGCAGAGAAATGAAGTCTTGGTCAAAATAAAACTTACTTTGTCTTTAGAACATTTTGGAATGATCTGAGACTGTAAAAACAATCTTTATCATCAACTTTTTAAAACGTGTTTAAAATACTCTTAATTTTGATGCAAGTATACTGAGAGTGATGGGCAAAAGCTTGTCTTTTAAAAAAAGATTCTCATAGTTTTCAATTTTTAAAAGTTAGTAATAAATCATGAGAGGAATAGATCGGGTTGACACCCAGTCTCTTGCCCAGAGTAGGAGAATCAAGAAACAGAGGACATAGGTTTAAGGTGGGAAAGATTTAATGGGAACCTAAGGGGTAACTTTTTCACACAAAGAGTGTTGGGTGTATGGAATGAGCTGCTGGAGGAAGTAGTTAAGGCAGGTATGTTCATGAGGTTTAAGAAACATTTATACAGGTACATGGATAGGACAGGTTTAGAGGGATATGGGCCAAATGTATGGAACATTAAGGAATGGTATGTTAGAATTCATAGCAAAAGGATTTGTGTATAAGAGCAGGGAGGTTCTACTGCTGAAGAAGGGTCTCGACCCGAAACGTCGCCTATCTTCTTCGCTCCTTAGATGCTGCTGCACCCGCTGAGTTTCTCCAGCTTTTTGTGTACCCGAGGTTCTACTGCAGTTGTACAGGGTCTTGGTGAGGGCACACCTGGAGTATTGCGTACAGTTTTGGTCTCCTAATCTGAGGAAAGACAGTCTTTCCATAGAGGGAGTACAGAGAAGGTTCACCAGACTGATTCCTGGGATGGCAGGACTTTCATATGAAGAAAGACTGGATAGACTTGCCTTGTACTCGCTAGAATTTAGAAGATTGAGGGGGTATATTATAGAGGCTTACAAAATTCTTAAGGGGTTGGACAGGCTAGATGCAGGAAGATTGTTCCCGATGTTGGGGAAGTCCAGAAAAAGGTGTCACAGTTTTAGGATAAGGGGGAAGTCTTTTAGGACCGAGATGAGAAAATCATTTTTCACACAGAGAGTGGTGAATCTGTGGAATTCTCTGCCACAGAAGGTAGTTGAGGCCAGTTCATTGGCTATATTTAAGAGGGAGTTAGATATGATCATATTGAATGGCGGTGCAGGCTCGAAGGGCCGATTGGCCTACTCCTGCACCTATTTTCTATGTTTCTATGTAGGCAAATGGGACTAGTGTAGATGGGACATGTTGGTCGGTGTGGGCAAGTTGGGCCGTACGGCCTGTTTCCACGCCATACTATAAGCCCCAATAGTGCTGATAAGTGATTTAAGTAAATCTTTTTGTTTGATGCTATGGAACTTTGTAGATTGAGACTTCGTGCAATGGGTCCAATTCCACCATCACCTTACAATATTGATAATGGTTGTTGTCATAAGGTTTTGAGTTAAGGGCCTGTCCCACTTTCCCCAGTTACTCACAAATTCTCCCGTGTTTTCCCCTTGATTCAAACTTGGAGAATGTCCGTAGCGAGTCCGTAGATATTTCGTAGCGGCTCGTAATGCCAGCCGTAGGTACACGGGGCATCAGGTAAGTCGGGACCTTTTTTCCAGCATGACAAAAAGGTCCACGAGTAAAAAGTTAGTTGGGAGGAGGTGTTTGTTGATCACAAAAATCTTGATTTTTTTTTTTTAAGGGCCTTTCAACTCGGCAGAGGACTCGGGAAAGTGGGAAAGGCCCTTTAAAGTGTATAGTAAATGGCAGGACACCTTCAAGCATTGATGTAAAGAGGGATCTTGGGTTTAAATCCACAACTCCCTGAAAGTGGCAAAACAAGTAGATAAAATGCTGAAGACAGCGTATGGCATGTTTGCTCGAGCATCAGTCGGGGCATTAAGTATTAGAATCAAGAAATCATGTTGCAGCTGTATAAAACGTTGGCTAGGCTGTATTTGGAGTATTGTGTGTAGTTCTGGTTCCTCCATTATGGGAAGGATGTGGAAGCTTTGAAAGGGGTGCAGAAGATATTTACCGGAATGTGAATGTGGTCTGGATTAGCTGCAAGGAGAGGTTGGACAAACTTGGATTGTTTTCTCAAGATTGTCAGAGATTAAGGGGAAGACTGAAAGAAGATTGAGATGCATAGATAGAGTCTTTTTCCTCGGATAGAAATGTCGAACGCTAGTAGGCATTGTTCTTTGATCTTTTGGGGAGGGGAGGGAAGAGTTTAAAGATGTATGATTTTTACAGAGAGGGGTGTCTGCTTGGAACACACTGCCCATAGTGTGGTGGAAGCAGGAAAAGTAGATAGTGCTGTTTAGGTGCATTTGGACAGGCACATGTACAGGAAGGCATTTGAGGGATATAGACCACACACAGGAAGATAGGATGTGTTTAAAATTGGCTTCATGACCGGTGCAGACATTGTGGGCTGAAGGGACTTTTCCTGTTCTGTACCGTTCTATGTGAATAGAGGTGAATAGCAAGTTAAGGAAAACATAATTATCAAGTTATGCTGTTGACATAAAATTGATTTACGGTGACTTCCACTCATGTTACGTCTTCATTACTGCCCTGTATAACCAGATTCACTAATCACACCTCTCACAAGCCTGCCACTTTTTAGTGTTTTAATCTCCAACCATCAAGCCTTTTTGTGTCAGTGGTTTGTGGTCCAAGCTATTGATGTTACACTATCACTTCTTCTGACTCCAGTGCGATAATATGCACAGCGATACTAATGGATCCCGTCCGCAAACCAATCTCTGACAAAGGTGGAGATGACGGTAGAGTGTATCTCAGCCGTGCTGTTTCTGCACCACTTGGCACTCATAGATGTTCTAAAATGGAGAAGGGTTTACAGCCAAAACGCCAAATTGCAATAGTGCTGTTATATTTATTGGAACAAGAGTGTTATTCTTGCCAATGAGTCCGTTGTTCCAGTATTGTCATTGTTGTGGTGAAATCGTCTGTTCAAAGTGAATGGGACCGATTCTACAGTGCTATTAGGCTCGAAGCATCATGTAACTGCTGACATTAGACGTTTACAGAATATAAATCATAAATAGATCTGTACACACACACACACACACACACACACACACACACACACACACACACACACACACACACACACACACACACACACTCTCTCACACACACACACACACACACACACACACACCTCACAATGGTATTTCTTAACCAGATGTTTAATAGCATGTTTGACAATCCTAGTGCAAGTATTTACTAACAAAAAACGAAGTCAGTAAAACAAGTCTTTTCATGAAATTGGTCGGTTATTTTTTTGGTACACATATTGACTGGAAATTGTAAGTAAAATGCTTGGTCTTTGCTTATGACGCTTTAATATCATCACAGAATTATAGGAGATTAGGAATTATAGGAAATAAACCATTTTGCCCTTTTGGCTGCTTTGGTATAAAATTAAGTCATGGCTGCTTTGCAAAAACAGTTATTTAACTGTATTTTTGGAATGTACATGAAGAATATAAATTATTTTCATTATAAATGATATCCTTGAATTGTAGAAATTCAATGCTTGGTTCCCTTATGATTTTAACCTATGTATAAATAATCTATGCAATTTAGTTAACAATATATCGCCCTCACATTTTAGAAATGGCCAGAGGATTGGTGTTTTCATTGAGAGAATAACATTATCTATAATAACAGTGGCCTGTTGATATCATTTGCCATACCACTGAGAGTTATCCATAGAGAACGGGTTGTTCATTCGGCCCATCTAACCCGCTCCACCATTCACTAGGATCATGGGTAATGTGACACTCCTCATCTACGTTCTTGTGCTTTCCTCTTATTCCTTGATAGATTTGAAAGCTATCTATCTCAGTCAAGGATCGCGCAGCCGTCTCTGACACATAGTTCCAAGGACAAACAACCTTTTGAGAAAAAAAATCCTGCTACTTTCATTCTGAAAGTCACCCCCCCTCCTTATGGTGAGAAATTCCCTCAGATTCTGGACTGCACTTACAGTAGAAAAATCCTTTTAGCATTTATCCAATCTGCACCTCCATAAATCTTAATTGTTTCAATAAATTAGTCTCTCATTCTTCTAAACCCCAATAAGCAAAATCCCAACATTTTTTATCTTCTTTCGTTGGGTAATCCCTGGAGTTCAGGATTATCCAAGTGAAACATCCCTGAACCATCTGCAATGAATATCTTTTCTGAAATTGTTTGCAGTATTCCAGTCATGATGTTGCTGGTTGCATGTGCAGTTGCAGTAAAACTTCCCAACATTCATTCTCCAACCCCCTTGACATAAGAGCCAACATTCCATGAGCCTTCCACGTCACCATTAGTTGCTGGCTCTCTGTATTTCATGCAAAAGGACCTCCAACTCACATTGTGCTTTAGCTTTCTGCTTTTTCCCTTTAGTAAAATAATACTTTTTTTTCTTCCAAAGTAAACATCTTCACATTTTCGCGTGCGATCTCTCATATTCCAGTTTCTCCCCCCGCTCATTTAACCTGTCAATGTCTCTTAATGAATTGTATCCTTGAAGCTAACCTTCCCGCCTATTTTTGTGTCATTTGCAAATTAGGCTACCACTTATTACTTTGTTCTTGTGTGTTAACATATATTGTAAATAGTTGCAGTGTCTTCCTGTGGTACCTCATTGGTAGTCCACCTCAAATTAACCCCCTTATTCTTACAAGCTGCTTTCTATCTGTGAGGCAATTGTCCAACATATTACCTCAAATACCTTTCTCCCTTGTGACTTAACCATGCCAACATATTACTACAATGACCATCCATTCTTGTGTCTTGACAGCTTTTCATGAGACATCTTGTCAATAACTCTGCAAATCCAAATAAATCGTGTTTCTCCTTAATCAACATTGTTCAAGACTTCTAATTAATCTTTCTGACACTCCTTCGGATTCATGATGCTTGATTGGATGATGATTTTCCAAATGTGCTGCTGTAGTTTCCGTAATTATTGATTATAATATTTTTCTAACAATAGATGTTAAGCTGAACCTGCTTTATCGTGTATAGCGGCATCACATGGGCATTTTCCAATTGTAGAATATAGAACAGTACAGCAAAGGAATATGTCCTTCAGCCCACAATGTTTTTGCCGAACGTGATTAAACAAATCTCTTCTGCCTGCACGTAATCCCTATTCCTCCATTCCCCGCATATCCACGTGTACAACTAAAAGCCTCTTGAAAACCACTATTCTATCTGCCTCCACCACCACCCCTGGCAGCGTGTTCGAGGCATCCACCACTCTCTGCGTGTTTTTTTAAAAAATAGCTTGCTCCGCAAATCTTTACATTTTTCCCGCCACCTTATAGCTATGCCTGCTAGACTTTGATATTTCACTCTGGGAAAAAAAGTCCTCTGGCACATCTCCAGAATCTAAGCATTTTTGGAAGATTGGGGTTGCATGATGCTTCAGCGGTTAGTGCTGCTGCCACACAGCTCTGACGACCTAGATTGAATCCTGACCTGTGTGAATTTGTACATTCTCCTTGTGTCCCGTAGATTTCCATCGGGCACTTTAGTTTCAACCCCATGGGCCAGAGGTGTACTGGGTGGTAGGTTAATTGTCCACTGTAAATTGTCCCACGGTACAAATGCTAAATGAACCATCATGACTATCACTGTATGATTCTATGACTCCATAACTGATCACTCACTAATTTGGTAGCCACTTATTTTAGTGTCCCAGGATGCAGGTCATCTAGTCTAGGGGATAGTCACAAAAAGCTGGAGTAACTCAGCGGGATAGGCTGCATCTATGGAGAGAAGGAAAGGGTAACGTTTTGGGTCGAGACCTTTCTTCAGGCTGGTTAAGGGAAACGAGAGATGTTGGAAATTATGTAGAGAGATAAAGAACAATGAGTAAAAGATATGAATAAAAGTAATGATGATAAAGGAAAACAGGCCATTGTTAGTTGTTTGTTGGGTGAAAAGGAGAAGGTAGTGCGACTTGGGTGGGGGAGGGATAGAGAGAGGGGAGGGAATTCTGGAGCTACCCGAAGTTAGAGAAATCAATATTCATACCACTGGGCTGTTAACTGCCCAAGCGAAATATGCGATGCTGCTTCCATTTTGCGTTTAGCCTCACTCTGACAATGGAGGAGACCAATGGAGAAGTCTAGGGGACATTAGCCTTTAACCTCAATGGTTTGCTTTAATATTAATTCCCCACTGATGATGGTGGTGGTATTGAATTCCTCTCCACATCCCATTTCGTTGCTTCTTGTAATTTTTGCCAGGTTGATTTGGTTTGAGAGCCGAGATCACTTGGACTTGCATCCTTTTTATTTATGCAAAGAAACTGTTATTGTCAGCTTTTATATTCCTTAAATGATTATCAAGCTAGTTGCACATTCTACACAATATTATCCTGCTGCAAGTGTGCAGATGGAGAAATGTATTTCATTGTTATACCCTGGCAATGATAACTACAGTCTGTGACAAAGATTAATGTTTTGTTTAAACATGCATGGATTTATCTTTTTCCAGGGTATTGTGACCTTAGCGTAAATTAAGGATCTTTCTGTTTTGCACAGACAGTGCAGCTGCAATCTTAAAAGATGGTATGTTTCAGGTAGCTCCTGGAAAGGGATCGTTGCCCACAAAATGAAAATGACAGTAGGCTGCAAATCATTGCCCCTTTTCATTGTCGGAGCAGTTTGCTGCTGGAACTGACCAACAATGCGCACACACATACACACCCACACAAACACACATGCATGCGCACACACACAAACCCTATGCAGGCTCTGGGTTTGAATATTTATCAAGACAGGCTAATCTCTGCCTGATGCGTCATATGTTCTTGGAGCAGAATTAGGCCGTTCAGCCCACCAGGTCTACTCCACCATTCAATCGTGGCTGATCTGTCCTTATCTCTCCACCCCATTCTCCTGCCTTCTCCCCATAACCACTGGCACCTTTACCAATCAAGTCTCTGTCAATCTCCGCCTTAAAAATATCCATTGACTTGGCCTCCACAGTTGAATTCTACAGATTCACCACCCTCTGACTACTTAAGGAAATTAGTTGCTGAATATTGCAGCCAGCATGCCGTTCGCTGCAGTGTGCGGAATGTCTGATCTGGGCAAACTGTGCTCTGCTATTGTACACAAGGTAAAATAACCACTCAGCTTGTGATAAGAGTAACGGGATCTATTTTAAGTTCAAGAAGTACATAAGATTCTGTTTTTATTCTATTTTGAGTTCCGTGTCTTTGTTTTCCATTTTGTGTTTGATGCATGCCAATCCCAAAGGACCTCTTGATTGATTTGCCTGTCTTTAGCTCTTACATTGCTGTTGTTAAGCAACAGATAAGGGAGCTTGAGAACTCAATACATTTAAAGGTGGTGCTTGCCTCAGCTATCGGCCTCCAAAATACCATAAAAATTGCTAACTTATTCCATATGCTGTATGACCTCATTTGAGCATGTCCCAGCTTCTCACCCCCTTTCCCACTGGTCAGGACCTCCACAGATCTGGAATGATAAAACTGTCATGCGTAAATTGTTCTGTAAAAGATTACTGTGAGCGTTGAACTTGCTGCCAGTGTACGGATCTAATAAGAGAGAAGTGAAACCTTGCTGCTGACCTTTATTGCACTTAAACTACTGCTTGTCATTCTGTTTCCAGTAAGCGGGCTCTTACTGCAGGAGGGCAGAGAGCCAAGCTGCGGATCTCAATGCCATAACAAGCTTAGGACTTGCCAAAAGAAAGCGTTCAGTACAGCATCGTATGTCGAAACAGTTGACTAATGTTCCTCTTTTGTGTTGCTTCTCGGTCGTTTTATATCTTTGTTTAGAAACTGGGGCAAAAACAACTCATTTAGCTCTAAATCCCACGATCTTTTTAAGGCCAGCAAAGACTTCAAGGTCACCTTGCAAAACATTTTTGTGTTTGCTGTGACTTACACTCCATCTTGCCCTCTGTAATCTCGGTTGTTCCAAGCACTTGAATCTGATTGGCCGCTGCACTGATCATAACCATTCTGTTGATATCTGTATTATACAGTTAATCGCAATGGAATTATTGATAACGCAAAGGTGGCGGGTTTTTCCAGATTCCTTGCAGGATTGTTGATGATCAGCTATCAAAAATATTTTTTCCTTTCAGTTTGTAATCCTCAACATCAGCTCAGTTTCATTTGATAGCTATATTTTTTGCCAATTTTTGCAGTTGATCGCGATGATTCATCTTTGCTGGGAAATGAGCCATTTTTCCATCCGCTGTATCCTCTTACAAATCAAGAGAGCAAGTTTAGTGCAGTGGGTACACGTCAAATCACAGCTCCCCCCCCCCCCCCCCCCCCACCCCTCGGTGGAGAGTGGAGAACACTCCTCTGCACCATTGTGACATTTTCCTTTTCTCTACACCAACCATGTCTGTCGCAGCTCCTACTGAGATTACCGCAGTTTAAAAATTACAATTCAAATATGCCCACGTTCATTTTGTAAGCACAGGATAGTTTGCTGTGCTGCACACCAAAGTAAAGGAGCATTTGAGAAAAAACAACGGTGGATTTCTTTCTTCGCACAGAAGTCGTGCAATGCAGCAGCATTGCGAAGCGTCTGGAAACCGTGGAGATCACACTGACCATAAAAGCAAACAAATATACTACAAATTTATAAAGCACTCCTTTCACAGCTGACAGACCACCATGCAGTATTTTTGTGTTTCTCTTGACATCAGTGCAAAATTCAGATGTTTTGATCTTCTAGTTCCATTTTGCATTCCCTAATATGATCTCATTCTTCCAGTGTCTGCAGGCACGCAAGAGTGAGGTTGGGTATTTTGGAGGGAAAAGGCATTATGAGTGGCCTTGGATTATGCTAATGCTTATTACTGTTGAAGATGGATGGCACTCTGTGTGGTCCTTGGAGCCCAATTCCACTGGGGTTTTCCTCGTGATTTTGAGCAGATCGTTTGAGTTTTAGACCTGAATCCATTTGGTATTGGAAATGTTTCTGTATATCTCCTCTCCTTGTGTCCTCCCCTCCATAGCACCGTCCTGCTCATGTGTTTAATCTACTTTCCAATGACCCTTCCTTAAATTTAAATCTACTGCATGCAAGCAAGCCCATCAGGTCCATGCCAACCATCAATCTCCCTACTTCAATGTCACACTACTTCGAAGTTATATTACTTTTACATCCACTGCTTACACACTAAGGGAAATTTACAGAGGTCAAATAACCTACAAATTCCCACAGCTTTGGGAAGTGGGCTGAAACCCGAGCACCCGGAGGAATTCTACGCAGTCACAGGGAGAACGTGCACACTCGACGCAGACAGCAGCCAAGATCAGGATTGAACTCTGGTCTCTGGAGCTGTGAGTGAGTGGCTCTATCAACTACAGCAGTATGTCAACATTTTTAAAGTAACCATAGATTTCATGGAATTCAAATTCATTTTATGTTTGGGCACTGTTTTATTTTAACAAATTCTGCAAACATTGCTGCAAAGAAAATAAGATTGCTTTGCCCAGATAATTAAGAAGCCATATTATCTGGAACCTGCTTTGGCAGCCATCATGTACATAATAAATAATCCCAGGCGCTTGTGAAATTCAAGATGACCACCTTAATTTGAGGTGATTGCACGAAAGCTCTGTTGTAATCCAAGACTGACATAAATATATCTCATGGCTAGTAATATAAGGATTAAAACATTAGAAGAAGAAATACTTTATTAGAAATAAGTGCAGAAGACTTCAAGAAGAACAAAATACGTCTAGTGCCTAGACTTATTAGTTTTATTTATTAGAAATTGTGATTGCTCTGGTAACTATCCAAGTAATACGCATCTGACTTATTTTTATACTAACTGTGCCATCATTAAGCTTCCTAACGTCTCGGATTATGTGTTCAGGTTTCTGGAGTGAGACTTAAACTAGGAAACATTCAGTCCTCAGTTAACAGGACAAAACATATTAACAAGTCATCACTATTCCACCCTGTTGAGTAAATTGGCTGCCACTCTTTCTTCCATTCCTATACTGGCTACACTTTGGGGATGTTTCATTGACAATGACTAGTTGAGGAAAATCCTGGGAGTGTGAAAGTTATATAAATGAAAATATATTTGTACGCTCTACATTGTAAATGAACCTCCTTTATTTCTTGAACAAAACACACTAAGTGCTGGTGTAAATCAGCGTGTCAGGCAGCATCTGTGTCTAAAATAGACAGGTGACATTTCTGTTTGGGATGCCTCTTAAGACTTCTGAGTCAAATCATCCCCTATCCATTCCCTCCACAGATGCTGCCTCACTCACTGAGTTTCTCCAGCACCTGCAATTCCTTGTGTCTCCTTTATTTCATATCTGCCATAGCCCTATTTTGGCATTCCCTTTATCTTTGTCAAAAGTGTTTTGTTTTTCTTTATTAATTTAAATTGTTGCTTCTGTTGACCATGGTAAACATCCTTTTCATAACTTTACCATTCCTGGCTTCTGGTTTTATCACCTGGCCTGAAACACCAAATTGATTTATTATTTCACATCTTCCTTATTCATAGAAAAGTCCAGTACACGTTTGCTTCCTTGCTACTTGATCTGCTCCCACTTCACGCTGATTTTTGTAATTTCCATTGCTGATTTAGAGAATAAGTTGTCCATATTCTCTCTGTGGCACAGTGGTGCAGCTGGTACAACTGCTGCCTCACAGTGCCAGAGACCTGGGTTCGATTCTGACCTGCATTGAGTTTGCAGTTTCTCCCTGTGACCACATGGGTTTCTACCAGGTGCTCCGGTTTGCACCCACATCCCAAAGACGTGCAGATATGTAGATTAATGGTTGCCCCAAGTCTGTAGGGAGTGAATGCATAAGTGGGAGAACATAGGACTCGTGTGAACAGGTGATGGATGGTCAGCATGGATTTGGTGGAATGAAGGGCCTGTTTCCATGCTATATCAATGAATGAATGAATGAATCAATCAATCAATATGGGCGATGTTACCTTTTTCCCCACTCAAGAACTCAAATCTTTGATTTCAATCTATTTCAGTTTATTTGCCTTCCACTCGACATTATATTGTAGTCAGAGTTCCATGATGTCGTACATTATGATTTCCGCTGCTTAATGAAGCAATGTAACAAAAGAGCTTTCGTCCTTTTTGAAGGAGTGGCATGCATGCCAGTCGATTAAACAGCAATGTCACAGCTTTTTTCTCGCATTTTCTTAATCTCCGGATACTTTTAGCTAATTACATTTATTGAAATGTTGCTCTGTTTGTCATCCGTGATCCCTCAACTTAAGGTCAATGTCCACATGGTTCATTGATGGATTCTGAAGCTGCACTGTTCCTGTTTTTCTTCAATGATTTTCAATTTTAATCAATGCCTCTGGTTCCTGAAATGCTTTACTTGTTCTCTGGGCATTACCACATATGAACTTTATACTTTCAGCATCCTGTCCAAAGCCAGATTTCTATTCTTACCACCTTTCGCTGCCTAACCTTATGCAACCTTTCTATTTCTTTACATGCTTCTGTATTTAAGCATGTATTCCTTTCTGGCTGTCCACATTAATGTTGTACGTATGCCTCCTTGTAGCCATGTGCAGTGAAGACCTCGCACAGCCCTCTATTGCTCCCAGCTCATTTCAAACACAGGACACCAGAGCAACCTGCCACTATCACCCCGTGCCTGAGCATTTTCTTGGTTTTACTGCGTACAGAAATGGACTGCTGACTTGCTGAGTAGTTTCACACGGAATGGAGCACCATGTAATCGTCAACAAACATAGAAATTAGGTGCAGGAGTAGGCCATTCAGCCCTTCGAGCCTGCACCGCCATTCAATATGATCATGGCTGATCATCCAACTCAGTATCCCGTACCTGCCTTCTCTCCATACCCCCTGATCCCCTTAGCCACAAGGGCCACATCCAACTCACTCTTAAATATAGCCAATGAACTGGCCTCAACTACCCTCTGTGGCAGAGAGTTCCAGAGACTCACCACTCTCTGTGTGAAAAAAAGTCTTTCTCATCTCGGTCCTAAAGGATTTCCCTCTTATCCTTAAGCTGTGACCCCTTGTCCTGGACTTCCCCAACATCGGGAACAATCTTCCTGCATCTAGCCTGTCCAACCCTTAAGAATTTTGTAAGTTTCTATAAGATCCCCTCTCAATCTCCTAAATTCCAGAGAGTATAAACCGAGTCTATCCAGTCTTTCTTCATAAGACAGTCCTGACATCCCAGGAATCAGTCTGGTGAACCTTCTCTGCACTCCCTCTATGGCAATAATGTCCTTCCTCAGATTTGGAGACCAAAACTGTACGCAATACTCCAGGTGTGGTCTCACCAAGACCCTGTACAACTGAAGTAGAACCTCCCTGCTCCTGTACTCAAATCCTTTTGCTATGAAAGCTAACATACCATTCGCTTTTTTCACTGCCTGCTGCACCTGCATGCCTACTTTCAATGACTGGTGTACCATGACACCCAGGTCTCGCTGCATCTCCCCTTTTCCTAATCGGCCACCATTTAAATAATAGTCTGCTTTCCTGTTTTTGCCACCAAAGTGGATAACCTCACATTTATCCACATTATACTGCATCTGCCAAACATTTGCCCACTCACCCAGCCTATCCAAGTCACCTTGCAGTCTCCTAGCATCCTCCTCACAGCGAACACTGCCCCCCAGCTTAGTGTCATCCGCAAACTTGGAGATATTGCCTTCAATTCCCTCATCCAGATCATTAATATATATTGTAAATAGCTGGGGTCCCAGCACTGAGCCCTGCGGTACCCCACTAGTTACTGCCTGCCATTGTGAAAAGGACCCGTTTACTCCTACTCTTTGCTTCCTGTTTGCCAGCCAGTTCTCTATCCACATCAATACTGAACCCCTAATACCGTATGCTTTAAGTTTGTATACTAATCTCTTATGTGGGACCTTGTCGAAAGCCTTCTGGAAGTCCAGATATACCACATCCACTGGTTCTCCCTTATCCACGCTACTAGTTACATCCTCGAAAAATTCCACAAGATTCGTCAGACATGATTTTACCTTTTGTAAATCCATGCTGACTTTGTCCAATGATTTCACCACTTTCCAAATGTGCTGCTATCCCATCTTTAATAACTGACTCTAGCAGTTTCCCCACTACCGATGTTAGACTAACTGGTCTGTAATTCCCCCGTTTTCTCTCTCCCTCCCTTCTTAAAAAGAGGGGTTACATTTGCTACCCGCCAATCCTCAGGAACTACACCAGAATCTAAAGAGTTTTGAAAGATTATCACTAATGCATCCACTATTTCCGGAGCTACTTCCTTAAGTACTCTGCGATGCAGCCTATCTGGCCCTGGGGATTTATCGGCCTTTAATCTATTCAATTTACCCAACACCACTTCCCGACTGACCTGGATTTCACTCAATTCCTCCTTTGACCCACAGTCCCCTGCTATTTCAGGCAGATTATTTATGTCTTCCTTAGTGAAGACGGAACCAAAGTAGTTATTCAATTGGTCCGCCATATCCTTGTTCCCCATGATCAACTCACCTGTTTCTGACTGCAAGGGACCTACATTTGTTTTAACTAACCTCTTTCTCTTCACATATCTATAAAAACTTTTGCAGTCAGTTTTTATGTTCCCTGCCAGTTTTCTTTCATAATCTATTTTTCCTTTCCTAATTAAGCCCTTTGTCCTCCTCTGCTGGTCTCTGAATTTCTCCCAGTCCTCTGGTATGCTGCTTTTTCTGGCTACTTTGTACGCATCATCCTTTGCTTTGATACTATCCCTGATTTCCCTTGTTATCCACGGATGCACTACCTTCCCCGATTTATTCTTTTGCCAAACTGGGATGAACAATTTTTGTAGTTCATCCATGCAGTCTTTAAATGTCTTCCATTGTATATCCACCGTCAACCCTTTTAGAATTAATTGCCAGTCAATCTTGGCCAATTCACGTCTCATACCCTCAAAGTTACCTTTCTTTAAGTTCAGAACCATTGTTTCTGAATTAACAATGTCACTCTCCATCCTAATGAAGAACTCAACCATATTATGGTCACTCTTGCCCAAGGGGGCACCTACAACAAGACGGCTAATTACCCCTTCCTCATTACTCAAAAACCCAGTCTAAAATAGCCTGCTCTCTCGTTGGTTCCTCTACATGTTGATTTAGATAACTATCCCGCATACATTCCAAAAAAATCCTCTTCCTCAGCACCCCTGCCAATTTGATTAACCCAATCTATATGTAGATTGAAGTCACCCATTATAACTGTTTTACCTTTGTCGCACGCATTTCTAATTTCCTGTTTGATACCATCCCAACTTCTCTGCTACTGTTAGGTGGCCTGTACACAACACCCACCAGCGTTTTCTGCCCCTTAGTGTTTTGTAGCTCTACCCATACCGATTCCACATCCTCCAAGCTAATGTCCTTCCTTTCCATTGCGTTAATCTCCTCTCTAACCAGCAACGCTACCCCACCTCCTTTTCCTTTCTCTCTATCCCTCCTGAATATTGAATATCCCTGGATGTTCAGCTCCCAGCCTACGTCACCCTGGAGCCATGTCTCCGTGATCCCAACTATATCATAATCATTAATATCTATCTGCACGTTCAACTCGTCCACCTTATTACGAATACTCCTTGCATTGAGACACAAAGCCTTCAGGCTTGTCTTTACAACGCACTTACCCCTTATACAATTTTGCTGAAAAGTGGCCCTTTTTGATTTTTGCCCTGGTTTTGTCTGCCTGCCACCTTTACTTTTCACCTTGCTACCTAATGCTTCTACCCTCATTTTACACCCTCCTGCCTCTCTGCTCTTGTACCCATCCCCCTGCCACATTAGTTTAAATCCTCCCCGACAGCACTAGCAAACACTCCCCCAAGAACATTGGTTCCATTCCATTCCAGGTGAAAACCGTCCTGTTTGTACCGGTCCCACCTCCCCCAGAACTGGTCCCAGTGCCCTAAAAATTTGAATCCCTCCCCCTTGCACCACTTTTCAAGCCACGTATTCATTTGCATTATCCTCCTATTTCTACTCTGACTGGCCCGTGGTACTGGTAGTAATCCGGAGATTACTACCTTTGAGGTCCTACTTTTAAGTTTATCTCCTAGCTCCCTAAATTCACCTTGTAGGACCTCATCCCTTTTTTTACCTATATCGTTGGTGCCAACATGCACCACGACAACTGGCTGTTCACCCTCCCCCTCCAGAATGTTCTGCAGCCGTTCAGTGACATCCCTGACCTTTGCACCAGGGAGGCAACATACCATCCTGGAGTCTCGTTTGCGGCCGCAGAAACGCCTATCTATTCCCCTGACAATTGAATCCCCTATTACTATTGCCCTTCCCCTCTTTTTTCCCCCCTCATGTGCTGCAGAGCCACCCATGGTGCCATGAACCTGGCTGCTGCTGCATTCCCCTGATGAGCCATCTCCCTCAACAGTATCCAAAATGGTATACCTGTTTAGGAGGGAGATGACCGCAGGGGACTCCTGCACTACCTGCCTACTGCTTTGCTGGCTATTGGCCACCCGTTCCCTTCTTGTCCTCTTACCTTTTGCCTGCGGTGTGACCAACTCACTGTACGTGCTATCCACGACTTTCTCCGCATCGTGGATGCTCCAGTATGAATCCAGCCGCAGTTCCAATCGTTCAATGCGGTCTGCCAGGAGCTGCAGCTGGACACACTTCCTGCAAATGTAGTCACCAGGGACACCGACCATCTCCCTGATCTCCCACATGTTGCAGGCTGAACAAACCACGGGGCCAATCTCTACTGCCATACCTTACTCCCAAATTACACTGTATTAAATATTAAAAAAACACAAAAACTTATCTTTTAAACTTTACTACTAAATACTGGATCCTTAACTCCCAGAATCCCTCACTCCCAGAAGGCAGAAATGTAAAATTGTAAACCCGGGGTTGCAACCCAATCAGCTGCTTCCTCGGGTCCTCTTCCACCAATCAGCGGCTTCCTCAAAAAAACCCACTTCTCCTAATCGTCAACAAATATCCCCGATTCTGACCTTATCATTGAAAGGCGATCATTGATGATGCTGCTGAAGATGTTTTAGCCGAGGGCATTACCCTGAGGAATTCCTGCAGTGATATCCTGGAGCAGCTCTTATTGACTTCCACTAATCATGTCAGTCTTCCTTTGTATGAGGTATCGCTTCCGTCATCAGATTTTATTTTTACCCAATGGTGTCCACCAATTTCCATTTTATCAAACCTCCTCCATGTCAGTCTTGGTTAAATGCTGTCTTTGGAATTTAGCCGTACGCAGTTTTTGTACAGAGCTTGTAGTGAGATCTGGAGATAAGTGCTGCTGGTAAAATCCGAACTGGAAGTTGGTGAACAGGTTGTTGGTGAATGTGAAGTTTGTTAAGACTCCCACGATACTTCCCATGAAGTGAAAAGAAGGAAGTGCAGATGCCGGTTTATACCAAAGACACAAAGCGCTGGAGTAACTCAGGAAGTATCAAAGATTGTTTGTAAGATTGCTTTGCTCCGTCTATTGCACAATATTTGTGCTGCTTGGCACAGGTATTTTCCTGTGTTGCCTCATCCCCAAGTTCGTACACCCGCTGCTTCTCCTGGCATGCCCTTCCGCTTGCTCATTGAACCAGAGCTGATCCCTGGGCTTGATTGCTACAGTGGAGTAGGGATTATGCCAGGCTCTGAGGTTACAGCTTGTAGTAAGACATATTGCTGCTGCTTCCTCTGCTTCAGGTTCCAATGAGTTAATCTAATAAAAAGTCATCAACATGAAGCGTTGAAACTCTGAACAGTTGCAGCCGGACCTGCTGAGTATCTCCAGCATTCTCAGATTTTATTTCCAGCATCAGCAGTTTATTGCTTTTCTGAGGTGGATCTTGTTATTTTTGATGGATGACCCTCCAGTGTGTAGGCCTTCACGGGAGAAGGAGCTGGCTTTGGGACCAAGCTGTTACAGGTAAGAACAGGTCATAGAACAGTGAGTGTTGCTGCCTTGCTGCTCAACAAGAGGATGCTGTGCCGTTAACTGCTTGCCCCATGTCCTTCCAACTCGTTCTGCTTTGATTGATGATCACCTATTTTCAGCTTTTAACCTTGCTCGTCTCTCGGATGATGAATACTGCTTGAAATGTGCCTCCTGCCTCCCAATATGGGCGCATTTCTCCATCTGTTTCTGAATCTCTGTATTTTGAGTCTAGAGATTCTGCAGGTGAATCTGCCAAAAGGATTCAAGTCATCCAGCACAATGCACACCACTTTGTTCACAACTTCCAAGGTACTTAAAATCGATTGCAAAAAAAACCCCACAGGTACATCAGAATGGAAGCTATGAAAAGCTGCTGATTAGATTAGATTAGATTCCTTTATTGTCATTTAGACCTTTCCGTCTGAACGAAAATTATGTTACCTTGCAGTCATAACATATAATAAATTAAAACAAAACACAATAAACACATATTTCACATCCACCACAGTGAGTTCACCAGGCACCTCCTCACTGTGGTGGAAGGCAAAAGTCTTAAAGTCTTTGTCTTCTTCCCTACTTGTTCTCCCTCTGCGCTGAGGCGATCCAGGCCTCCGATGTTATCGTCCACTAGGCCCGCGGCCGAGCCTCCGAAACCGGGCTGCCACCAACGCCGTCGCCGGAATGCTGGAACACCGTCACAGCTCTGAATCAGGGTCCACCGCTGGAGCGCCGGAGCTCTGAAGCCGTGCCACCACTGGAGCGCCGGAGCTCTGAAGCCGGGCCGCCGCTGGAGCACCGCTGGAGCGCCGGAGCTCTGAAGCCGGGCCGCCGCTGGAGCACCGCTGGAGCGCCGGAGCTCTGAAGCCGGGCTGCTGCCGCCGCTGGAACGCTGGAGCAGTGTTCCAATGGTAAAGGTACAGACCTAACCCACGTAAATCTGCAATGGTAAAGATACAGACCTAACCCACGTAAATCTAATTCCACACATACCATTGAACATTGAACTTGTTAGATATTTGGACATATTGTTTGAAACAGAATTCTATTGAACATGATTCACTACTTTATTCAGATAAATATTTCTTTTCATATGCTACATACACAACATAGTTTGCCAGGGTTGACCTGTCACTTCATCATTCATTAAACAATCATTTGCTAATGATTCATTAAACCTGATGATTCATGGAACTAAATTCTGTCATTTTAAGTTTTCAGAATAGTAAATAGAATTGTCTTTGATTAAAACACTGTGGACTAACTGGTCACTTATAATTACTGATAATGTTAGTTTATCGTATATTGAAAAAAACTTCTTGTTGGCAATTTGAGGTAGCAGAGTTTTTGATAAATACAAAATATTATACAGTGGCGTCCATAATCCCAAGCCACTTAAAAAAAATTAGCAGCACTAAATCCATAGGAAGTAGCGGACTGAATTTTCTTCTGACTATATAATTAGTCGGCTGAATTACACTCCTTAACCTCTTAACGATGCCCCTGTCAGTCTTCCTGACTGAATTGCAAGTAATATAAATTACCGGCAGCCATCACGGTCTAAGAAATGCGTTATCCCAAGTCACATTGGTTGATGAAGATGGTAGATGTTTAATTTAATTCAAACTAAATTCAGATAGTTTTTATCTGCAGGATTTGTTTATTTTAGTTTAGAGATACAGCGTGGAAACAGGCCCGTCGGACCACTAATTCCACACATACCATTGAACACCAGTTCACACGGGTTCCATATTATCCCGCTTTCTCATCCACTCCTTGCACACTAGGGCAATTTTGCAGAGGCCAACTAACCTAAAACCCGTGCCTCTTTGGGATGTGGGAGGAAACCAAAGCACTCGGAGGAAAGCCACACAGAGGGAGAACATGCAAACTCCACACAGACAGAACCCGTGGTCTAGATCGAACCTGGGTAACTGGCGCCATGAGGCAGCATCACTACCCGCTGCGTCACTGTGCCGCCCACTGGATGCATTGCGGCAATAAAACTGAGCAGTAGCATTCTTCAAATATATTCATGTTGTCTCATGCAGTATAGTGATTATCCTTTGCTAAATGTGAAAAATGAAGTTTATTTGAACATGGGGAGCATTAAACAGCTTTAAGAGCCATATTGGTAGGAAATGAGCTATTCTGTAATATGCCTGGAGCAGTGAAGTGGGAGGAGCCCATGGGAGCATGAATATTGTTCATTGCTTCTGGTCTTGCGTAACCCTAGTGAACGTGTGCAGCAAAAACAACTCTGTGTGATCACTTAATTTGAAGAGTATATAGTTAGGTGGGATGGGACAAAGGACTAATGAGGTATCACTTCAGGTAGTGAGTGTCAGACTGACGATCCTAACGAGCTACGTGTAGGAAGGAACTGCAGATGCAGGTTTACACCGGAGATAGACTTACAATGCTGGAGTAACTCAGCGGGACAGGCAGCATCTCTGGAGAGAAGGAATGGGTGACTTTTCGGGTCGAGACCCTTCAGTGTGAGAGTCGGGGGAGAGGGTAACTCCTCTTCGCTGACTCTCAGTCTGAAGAAGTGTCTCGACCCGGAAACGTCACCCATTCCTTCTATCCAGAGATGCTGCCTGCCCTCGCTGAGTTACTCCAGCATTTTGGATCCATCTCCTATCCCAACAAGCTACAAACAAGCTATAGCATCTCCCTTCTCTGATGGACAAAACCAAAATGGGGCAATATTAGGCACTTTGAGTTTATCTAACATGGATCTTCACAATGCTTATTACACAATGACACTAACTTATTGCTTCAACGTGAATATTAAAAGGTTTACCTGAATTTATTCTCGGGTTCTCTGCTTAATATATGGAGCTTATCTTTTTTGGGAGGCATGTTTTAATTTGGCATTTTGTGACATCATGGAAGACAGTATAATTTCTCAGTATTGGCATTAGTCACATTTATAGTTGGAGAAACAAAAAAAATCACAAAAATATAATTGATTTTATAATGGCTTAAAAGAAAATTGTTGTTTATATAATAGCACTCATGATAAAAGGGAGAGATAAAATGATTAATATGTGTGACCCTATTGCCTTGTTATAGTGGCAACAACAGAAATATATTGTCCGCTGACCAAACGTTAATATCCCCCTACATTTGTGGTTTAGTTTGGAGCTACATCGCAGAAACAGGCTCAACGACCGCGCACTGACCAGCGATCCCTGCAAACTAACACTATCCTACGCCTAATAGGGACAATTTACAATGACACCAAGCTAATTAACCTACAGACCTGTATATCTTTGGAGTGTGGAAGGAAACCGTATATCTCGGAGAAAACCCACACAGCCACAGGGAGAACATACAAACTCGGTTAATGCAAACTGTATTTATCTGTGTGTACTTATATACAACAGTATTTTGTGACGGAAGGAACTGTAGATGTTGGTTTAACTGTAGATTATGAAGATCAACATAAAAAGCTTGAGTAAATCAGCGGATCAGACAGCCTCTCTGGAGAAAAGGAATAGGTGATGTTTCAGGTCGATGCTGTCGTGGACATTCTGATGAAATCACTCTGAAACTCAAACATAGTTGCACAAAGCATCTCATTCTATTGTTTTAATTGTAGATTCAATTCATCTAAAATTCTTAGCTTTAATTAAATGAACTCCTATCATAGTTTAGACCTGTTGCTTTCTTAACTCAGCGGAACAAAAACAAGTTGTTCAACAATGCTCTCTAATTGATGAAATAATCTCTGTCCATTTATGGATGAAGAATGTGTGTAACAATTGTTTATTTCTGCCATTTCTACTTCTATGGCAACATGACAGTTTAGTTTACTGTCATGTGTACCGAGGTACAGTGAAAAGCTTTTGGTGCGTGCTAACCAGTCTGCAGAAAGATTACACACAATTTCAAAATTGTGTTATCTACAGTATACAGATACACAATAAAGGGAGTGACGTTTAGGCAAGATAAAGTCCGATTTAAAGATAGTCCGAGGGTCTCCCAATAAGGTAGATACTAGCTTCGGACCGCTGTCTAGTTGTTGATAGAATGGTTCAGTCACCTGATAACAGCTGGTAAGAACTTTCCCTGATTGGCAAGGGGAGAAGAGGGAGTGACCAGGGTGAGGCTCGATCTTGATTATGCTGGTGGCCTTGCCGAGGCAGCGTGAAGTATAAATGGAGTTTAAAAGCCTCATCTCACTGACATCAAACAACAGCAAGGAGAACCTAAACTAACACCAAAGAAGTCCAAGTAAATTATATTTAATTAAATGATCAGGATGATTTTATTGGTGTCAATTGGAATTTTGGAATGTGGGCCTATGACTTAGTCTTTTGAAAATTTCAGTCTAGTTGGTTTGTGCTTCAACGATTTTCAATTAAAATCTTGCTTGCAGCTGCATCACAGGCACATAGATTCAGGCAACATGAGTGGGAGGAAACCGGAGCACCCGGGGAAAACCTATGTATATACAGCACCTGTAGTCAGGATAGAACGCAGGTCTCTGGCGCTGTGAGGCAGCAACTCTACTGCTGCACCACCCGTGCCGCCTGTGGAAAACACAATTAACAAACTGGTTCACAGTAGTGCAGGCGTTGGGTACGTAGTGTTCTGTTACCAGGATGCATGTCGCTTGACGAAAGAAGCTGTTCCTGAACCCAGTGGTGTGGGACCTCATGCTTCTGTGTCACCTGCCCGAAGGTAACAGCAAGATAAGGATATGGCTGGGATAGTGGGGATCGTTGAAAGATGTTGCCTTCTTGAGGCAGTGCGCCATGTAGATGCTTTAAATACATACAAGTGGTGAGCAATTCCAGATATTAACATGAAGGCTGAGGTAGCTATGTTGCTGCTGACGTCAATCGTGGGATTGGTTCGGTGGTGACTGAATTTTCAGGAGCCGATCTATCCCCTCAGTCTTTGTCATTTTCCAAAGAGGATGGCTTGGCTGATTGAACTGTTTTCCCTGCAACCTTGAAGCAGGTGTTTGCCTGGGTGGTAGCTCAACAACGCACCAAACGTCACATATAATGCATTACTATCTTTCTGGCCCTTCACGTGGTGGCCTAAGCAGTTTGATCATAAATATTCTGTTTCAGGCAGTAATTAATGTCGCTAAAAAGGATCTGTGTACTGTAGCAGCTGTCCTCCATTGACAGAGAGTGCCAATTGTTTGGTGTTGTCTGATCGCCTTACAGTAGGGACAGCTGCGAAGTTTACATTATGTAATTGTCCTTTAGACCAGGTTTGAAGCTTTTATTCCCATACCTGATACTAATAAATGTTGTGCTAAATGTGGAGATTAAAAGCATTAACTTGCAAGGTGGTATTTTTCTAATTGGTGAATGTTTGCTTTTGTTAACTGGATTAAAAACAAATCTGATGATGTGTGGTAATTTTGCAGCAGGTGTATTCAACAGGTCATTTCACACCTTCAAAAGCAGCCGGGTAACTGCAAAGAAGACTGTTTGCTTATGTTCAAGGGTTGTGAGCTGGTTGCTTTGTGAATGTGAAATGGATTGTCAAGTTGAGTTTATTATAAGGAAGGAACTGCAGATGCTGGTTTAAACTAAAGATAGACACAAAATGCTGGAGTAACTCAGAGGGTCAGGCGGCATCTCTGGAAAAAAGGAATGAATGACGTACCGGGTGAAGACTCTTCTTCAGACTGATGGGGCTCAGTCTGAAAAAGGGTCTGCAGCATCACCTATTCATTTAATCCAGTGATGCTGCCTGACCCGCTGAGTTACTCCAGCATTTTGCATCTATCTTGAGTTTATTGTCATATGCACATGTACACGGGGGGTGCAAGTACAATAAAAATCCAGCTTGCAGCAACATCACAGGCACACAGATTCACACAAAAACAAAAACATACATCATTCATGAATTACACACAAATTCCTCAAGACATTGAAACGAAAAGGACCCAGGACATCATTGCAAAACATAATTGAGAAAACAAGTCTTTGGTAGTGTGAGAGGTGGTCTGGTGTTCGGTTGCCAAAGTAGAATGAGGGATGTGCAGATTAGTTCAAGTTGGTTGTAGGGATGGTGCTGTTCCTGAACCTGGTGGTGTGGGACTTCAAGCTTCTGGACCTCTGGGAGCAGCGAGAGGAAGGAGGGCCTGGTCTAGATGTTGGGGATTTTCCATGATAGCTGCTACCTTCTTGGAGCGGTGTCTCATTGTAGATGCTTTCAATGGTGTAGAGTGCTGCGATAGATTGGGCTGAGTTCATCACTTTCTTTCGCCCGTTGTGTTCCTGTGTGTTGGAATTGCCATAACGGCCTAAAATGTAAGGATATGTGGAAAAAATGTAGTGAAGTATTCGGAAACATACCGAATCTGTTTAAACCTCTAAGAAAGTGGACCTTATGATAGAGGTGCTCATGCTAAAACTACAGGCTATTGTATGAGACAAGTGTGCCAATTAGTTTTTGGTTGAGAATCTTTTGCTTAATAGATTAAATCCTTTCACAGTAGTTACAAAGCGCATTTTACAGGAATAAAACCATAATTAATCTTATTGGAGGCATATTTTTTGAGTGTTACCTGGCCACTGTTCAAAGAGTGAACTCAATGCTGGTATGCTGTTTGATTTAATGGATGGATATTGCCAACAAACGTGCATGATTGTATTGTATTAGTACAACGCATAATGATACCACAATAGGGGCTTCTCCTTCACTTTGAAAATGTGGGGCAATATTTAGTAAAAAAACAAAGACCAAATTGAGAAAAATAAACTTGGCACAACGAGGAGATTTTACAGATTAATAATTGCTAATTATAATTTGAGCAGGGGAATTTATGCATGTTTGGTATCTCTCTATAAACTGTATATTGTCAGTGTGACATTTTAACAGTTGCCGAGGCGTAATCCAACATCCGCCTGCTGCAGACCACTCTTAAAATGGTAGCTGTGGTAACAAAGCATGTTTATTTTAAAACTACAGACATCTGTTGCATCTGCTTGATGGATCTTTACAATTAATTCCTTTTTGTTTTAGAGGATTTTGCCAGTTGAAATTAAAAATCAAACGGTGTAGCACAGGAACAGGCCCTTCGGCCCTTAATGTGTGTGCTCAATAGGATGTCGAGCTGAACTAATCTCCACTGCCTGCACATGATCCATATCCCTCCATGTGATTATCTAAAAGCATTTTAAACCACGATTGCATCTGCTTCCAACACCACCCCTGGCAGCTAAACTGATTTCCTCTACCTGCATGTGATCCATAAGATAGTTACAGAACAAGATAAAGAAAGATCTATTTCTGCATGGGAGTGAACCAATGCATTAAAAAAGAGTAACAATGCGAAGTGTTGCTGATATTCAGTGAGTTAGGCAGTATCTGTGCAAAGAGACAGAATTAACCTTTCGGGTTAATGACTCTTCATCGGATCTCCAGCATCTCCAGTTTTTTGCTTTTAAGTTTTCTGCTTGTAAAGCAAAATGATGGGTGCAGTGGCTGAGACAGAATGGGCCAGGTACACAGAGAGAGAGAACACTCAAGCTGGGCAAAAAAGTCAATTGAATAGGATGGAAACAAGGAAAGGCAAAGGTGATAGCCCCCTTTTTTCAGCGGTTATTTGTGGCTTGCAAGAGAATATAAAGAACAATTATAGTTATCAGTAAACCAGTGCTCTAACACAACATCTCATCTCATGATGTCGTAGTTCTGTACAAATCTTAACATCTCTGTGCACTTGATCAATACTCAAAGTGCTGGAGGAACTCAGCAGGTGAGGGGGGGTCTGGTGAGGGAATAAATAGGCAATGTTTCAGGTCTCTCCTCGGATGCATCCTGAGCTGCTGAGTTCCTCCAGCGCTTTGTGTTTTGATGAAGATTCCAGAATGCAGTTTTTTTTTAATACGACTGCACTCTATTGCACGGGTAAACTGGAGATAAATAACACCAATGAGAAATTAAAAGCTTTCCATTGAATTTCAGGATATGGCAACTGCAAACCATGTATTATCTTTGGGTTTGTAATGGCATTCTTTTACCTTAACCTGCAGAAGCACCATTGGTCAAGTTAAGTTTATTCTCATATGCACAAGTACGGTAAGATACAGGAACAATTAAAATCTTGCAGGCAGGTGAGACTAGTGTAGATGGGACATGTTGGTCGGTGTAGGCAAGTTAGGCCGGAGAGCCTGTTTCCATGTTGTATGACTCAGCTACTTTTGAGAACATCTGGGAAATACTTCTGTACATCTGGTCAGTTTCACGTTTCCCACCAGCCGTTCATCCCGTAATTTACTTGGACTAAAAACAGGATTGAAACTGGCCAACTTAATTTGAGCCTGGACAGCTGGCAGACAAGAGACTTTCACCCCTGAGCGCTGAGTTAGATTAATTTAATTATTCCAGGGATGAAATGCAAAAGCTTTACGTCAGCGCACCATCACGTTGTTCTCTTATGTAACTTATAAAGGTTAAAGATTTCAAAGGTTTGATTGTCTTTTGCAATTGTTTTTTTTTTAGTAGTTCACATGAATGGTTACTTAATTCTTCCCCCTGCATTTGTGACCGTTTCCATCTGCAATTTGTTTTTCTGGAGCAGTGAAGACGATACACCTTTTCCAGTGTAAATATTAAATGCCTAGCCAGTAGTGTTTCAAGAGTGAAACTAAGTTTTTGAGCTTAATTGAAAAATGTATTTGTCAGTGCATTCATTATGAGGATTTTTTGCCTTCAAGTGTTCAGGGCTGAAATCATGCTCTTCTGTTGCACCTCCAATATATCCTGTTGTTAGGCTTTTAGTTTAGATTAGAGATACAGTGCGGAAACAGGCTCTTCGGCCCACCAAGTCCCGCACCGACCAGCGATCCCTGCGCACCAACGCTATGTTACGCACACTAGGGCCAATTTACAGTTATACCAAGCCAATTGACCTACAAACCTGTACGCCTTTAGAGTGTGGGAGGAAACCGGAAAACCCAGAGAAAACCCACACAGTCACGGGGAGAAAGTAAAGGATCGAACCCGGGTCTCTGGCCTGCAAAGCAGCAACTCAACCGCTTTCCCAGCATATCGCACATTTATCTTGGCTGAGACAAAGCAATGTCAAAGGCAGGAGGAATCTTCGTGCTACCGCAGTGCAATGGATCTCTGCAAGTGTCCTATTTCATGGGCATCTTTGGAAGTCCAAAATAGTTGCAGTTCATGGAACTGAAGTGATATTTCATTCAGTTGGAACCTGAAGATCACTTTGATACAATCAAGGCCAGTTTTATCGACCATTTTTTAATCAATGATGGTGTGAAATTAGCTTTTTTTTTCGTGTCAGATACTGAATGTGATGCGTCAGTGTTGGCCACATTATTAGCAACATCTCAATTACTTAAGGGTCTGGGTAACAATTATAGTTGCAATATATAAGTGCGGACAGTTTTAAAGAAAAATCTCCATGAAAGTGGAATAATCATTCATGACTCTTTTTTGTTTAAGAGCAGCAGTGGTTAAATTGACAACATCTTGGCACTTTCAGAACATTTATTTCAAGGACTAGAATAAAACAGTGGAAATACCGTTGAGACACAAGAGATTGCAAACACTGGTCTGGAGCAGGAAATGCACTGCTGGAGGACCTCAGTAGGTCAGGCAGCATCTGTGGAGGGAAATGGACAAATGACGTTTTGCAGTAGGACCGAAAACTTTGACTGTTCATATATTTTCACAGATGTTGCCTGGCCTGATATTTATGGTGCAAATAGTTTTATTGTTTAATGCATAGATTTCATTTGCAGTGACATTTCATATTATTTGAAATGACGCCCGCTTGGCTCGAAGTTACTGCCAATTAGACCTGATCCCAACAAAGAAAAATTTGGTGAGCCTGGGAGCTCAACATGCTGAGCTAGGGAGGGTCGGTAGATATATTTTTAGTTACCCCAACATGCTGAAGCAAGGAGACTTGCAGACGTTGGGATACAAAATGGTCATGGAGAAAAATAGCATTGTCTTAAGGATATTGCCTACCTACCAGGGATTATTGTAGACACAAGGAACTGCAGATGCTGGTTTACCAAGGAAAGGCACCAAATACTGGAGTTACTCAGTGGGTCAGGCAGCATCCATGAAGAACATGGATAGGTGACATTTCGGGTCGGGACCATTCTTCAGTCTGAACTCAAAATGTCCATATTCATGTTCTCTGGCAATGCTGTCTGACCTGCTGATTTACTCCAGCATAGTTTATCGGGGTTTGTTGTTTTATAAAGGGAGCTCTAGTTGTTATGCAAGGTAGAGGGACATATTTTATCTATTACATGAGAACTAAAAGAAAATTATGTTCTGTTGTTCATATGGTTTATAGAGTCATTCAGCATGGAAACAGGCCCTTCGGTCCAAGTCATCCATGCCAACCAAGATGCCTCTAGTCCCACCGGCCCGAGTTCAGCTATCCAATCCCTGTACCTGATCAAATGTTTTTAAAATGTTGTTAAAGTACCAACCTCAACTACTTTCTCCGGCAGCTCGTTCCATGCACCCACCACCCTCTGTGTAAAAGGAATGTTTATGTAAAATATCTACCTACTATCCAGATTTCACGAAAGCATTTGCAACGTCCAAGACAAGTAGGAAGGGGTTACAGTTACCCAGGATATCCAGCACGATAGCATGCTTTGCTCAGGCGACCTGGATTCTTTTTGGAGGATTAACCAAAACTGCTTAATCGGAAGGAATGAAAGTGAACTAAGCCTGCCTATTAAAAGGTTCTTGCCCACTACATAGAATTGTTTTGAAGAAACATTGTCTTTGAAATGTTTCAGCTTGAGCCAGTGAAGTAGATTATGAAATAATTGTCTGTAAGTATAGAGTTTACAGGCTATCAATAATTATAAGCAATTATGAAGCAGTTATTTTTTCTTTAAGAGGGTGACTATTCGTCCTACATTTCGAGAGTGGGAAATAGCTATTTGTGAAACACAGCACAGGCTCTCAGGAACATGAGCTATGAATCAGATGGGAGAAGGAAATGAGCAGAAAGCCAACGCCCAAATGTTTGTAGAACATTCAACGGATTTGTTTGGTTGTTTTTAGCTTTAGTTTGTGCGGTACACATTTGGGAAAAGATGATTCAAATACCTTTTGTAGTAAATTTTAATCATGTTTACAGCTTCAACATGCCTTGACTATTTCACCTCTTTTATTAAGGAACAGTTTTTTTCTTTAAAAAGGGCCCCCTCTACTAATCTGCTCCATTAACAATGCAGTTTGCAGTGAGCCTTCTGTTGATTGCTCATTGCAAACCCAAATCGCACTCTGTGGAGCTGTATACTAAAATGAAAATTGCAAGATTCCAAGTCCATTTTTGTGTGGGTGTCGGTATGTGTGAATGCCTGCGGGCCGTTGCTATCTGTGTGCTTGCAAGTATAAAACTGGCAATTGCATTGCGTAATAAGAATTTATTAGGGTATCAATGACAGCTGGAGGTTCAGCTGAGACGCAGGAGTTGCTGTTATTTTGATTGCCCTGTGTGTTCCTTTAAAGAGTCTCCCGTACAATGCACCAGTGAAATCACTTCAGAAATCGGGTGGGCGCAAGGCATTTTGGGATGTACCAAGGTCAAGAACGACACAATATAAGCACATGCTGTTCTTTCTCCCCCTCTGCATGCTTTTAGCCTATCTTTAGGAAGGAAGGAAATTAATTAAATGGGTTGTGTGTCATTCATTGACGTAAAATGAAAGTCATGAAATTCAGTGCAATTCACATATCTGATCTGTACATCAAAAGATGTCAATTATTTTCACAAGATTGTTGTCCCTTTATTGATTTTTTTCTGTCAAACTAATCCGAAATAACAGGTTTCAACATCATCTTATTGATTAAGTGTACTAAAAAAGCAAATATATAAATATTACAAAACCCAAGACTGTTATAATTTGATTTTCCATTTTTGCATTATTTGATGAGACAAGGGTGGGCGTATGGAGTTAGTTTATGTACATTCTGCAGTTTTGGTCTGTTAAGTGTGCATAGCACCAATATCTTTGCATTCATAACATCTGAATGCATTGCTCACCGCGTAATGAGTGATATTTGCAGCACAGGTCTGTTGAAGTTCATTTCATTTTCATTCCGTTAATGGGTACAGTACAAAGAAACCACTCAGTCTCTGCACCGGAATTTGGCTTTCAGAATAGCAATGTTCCTGCTAACATTAGCAACTGACAACCTTTGGAAAACAATTGAAAAAGAAATAGAATGTTGACAAAACACCTTTTATATGCAGTACATTTACTCTACTCTCTCCAGCAAGATGGAATCTAAGTGGCACAGCAGTAGAGTTGCTGCCTTACAGTGCTTACCGTGACCCAGGTTCGATCCTGACTACGTGTGCTGTCTGTACGGAGTTTGTAAGTTCTCCCTGTGTCCTGCGTGGTTTTTCTCCAAGAACTTTGGTTTCTTCCCATACTCCAAAGGCGTACAGGTTTGCCGGTTAATTGGCCTGGTATAAGTGTAAAAGTTGTTCCCTGTGTAAGATGGTATTAATGTGTGGGGATCGCGGTGGGCCGAAGGGCCTGTTTCCGCGATTTATATCTCTAAACTAAACTAAGTAGTCAACTTGGCACTCAATCTGAATCGCCCGCCATCAACAACTGAAAGACAACAATGACCAGAAACTCAATTGGAGCAACTGCATTAGGCAGTGACTAAAAGAACAGGTCAGTGACTGGTTATCCTGATGCGAATGATTCATCTTGTGACATCTAATGTCCTTCCCAATATCCACAAGGCACGTCAAGGGTCTCCGTTTCCTCAACCTAACACTCATCCAGGATAAAGTTTTCGTAGGCTGCTCTAATTATACGGCCAAACCTTAAGCCTCGAACAAAAAGGCCACAGCAACATGCACAGGGATCCAAATTAGGAAAGCCGTGTTCCTTCACAAAGTGGTGAATGTTAATCAGAATTGGATCAGTGATTGAAAGTTTTACAATTACAACCATTTCAGAGTGAAATGTGGGATTTCTTTCCTCACAAAGAATTAATTCATGTGGAATTAATTGCCACAGAAGGCTAGGGAGGCCAAGTCATTGGATATTTTTAAGATGGAGAATGATAGATTCTTGATTAATACGGGTGTCAGTTGTTATAGGGAGACGGCAGGAGATTGGGGTTGAGCGGGAGAGATGGGTCAGCCAGGATTGAATGCCAGAGTAAACTTGATGGGATGAATGGCTTAATTCTGCTCCTATAACTTATGAAAGAGCCACAAAAATTTGGAACACTCTTCCTGAAGAGTTCATGGGCACCGAGTCAGATGAACCTTTCAAGACAGAACTTAATAATGTTTTGTCAAGTAAAGGTTTCGAGGGATGTAGTGCAAATCAGATAAACGGAGTTAACAATGTGACGTGATCTAATTAAAAGGTGGAATATGCACAAGACTGAATTGCCTCCGTCTATATCTGTGAGGGAGCTGTAGCTAATTATGGAGCAAAGACCTTCAGAAAGGCTCCAATGATGAAAGTGTATCTGTCTTAGTGAAGCCTGTATTGCACAGAATGGGAAATTAGGCTTGTTTAATGATTCAGAGAGCAAACTGATCCTCTGCGACTTTTAACATTAGTGCAAGTGTCTTGACTAAGTACTCAAGGCAAAATGTTGTGGCTGGAACAGTCATTACTACATCAGTTGTACACTATTTAGTTCTAAAATACTTTCAAGTAGCATTTCACTGTAACCTGAGTATCAATAATATACACTTCAGACTGAATATATGAATTTATGGCAGTTTATTTTGAGGTCTGTGGTTCCTTGATTAATTACCGATAGGCACCAGTTCGATTAAAAAAAATTCGAGTCATCTTACTTGCGGTGCTCAACACGGTGACTAACTCACAACCATAACTCATTTGTGCAGGAACAAAAAACAGTGCAGCTATTTGCTTTTGACAGGAATTAATACATCTTAGTTCATGGTCCTTAAAGCAACTGCATAGGAACATACAGAATTGGACCCACGGTGTGAACCACAATAAGGTTAAGACTGCCTCAGTTGCAGCGGAGACAGACAGACTAAAATATTTTCAGAGACTTGAGACTTGAAAATAGCAAGTTGGAGCCAGAACGTGGCAACTTTTTGCTTGCTATTCCAGAAGAGGATCTAATATATCAGCCACAACAGTAATTTCACACTCTCACTTGTATATTGCTGTGCAGTATACTATACGGGCACCTCGCGTTTACGTGTGTTTGATTTATGTGTTTTTCAAACAACATGCTTGATCATTTAATACCAAAGCTTGATTTACACGCTCGTATTTTTGGAATAACGTGCTCAAATTTATTGCTAACAGCGTAGTCGCATATATGTTTAATTTGTGCAGTTTTGAATTACGAGCTGCCTTTCAATCACGTAATGCCTGCACAAAACGTGAGGTGCTTTACCTGTGTACACCATGATTTGACTGGATAGCATTAAAAACTGGTTTTCACCGTATCCCGGTTCATGTGACAAGAATAAACTAGAAATCGCATGTTAAAATGAGGCTTCCAAAGCACGAGAATGGTTCTTCCTTAAGGAGAGGAATTTTGCCACCTTTACCTGGTTAACCAAATATGAATTTGGACGTACAGCGATGTTATTGGCTCAAATGACAATCTTTTTCAGGCAGTTAACTGCTGAATGACCAAAAGTGGCCATTAACTGCTGGTGCCCAGAAACCAACAAATAGATACATTAAAATTCCTCAACCCCCTCGGCTGAATTACCTAGTTGCCGCAGAGCCTCAGTAGCCACTCCAAGCTGGTCAAAGTCAACCATAATACTACTGAGCCGCTGAATTCCTCCATCACTTTATCATTTGCACAATATTCCAGCATTTGCAGTTCCTTGTGTCTCCATAATAATGTTGGTATCTTGTTGTTTCACTACCAGGTGAAGTCTATGTGAGGCTCTGCTTTGGTGCCATTGATGAGGAATAATTTGCCAAGACTTTGACGCTTAGCCATTTAACTAAGATTACAGAAGGGTTAGTGATGACCTGGAGAAAAATGGAAACAAGTAAATTTCGTGAAAATCCACAAGATAAATTATGTCCTTATCTGACTTAATTTAACCTTGGATTAGTTACGTTTATTGTCATAGTGTGGCAAGGTGCAGATACAATGAACATTTTGCTTCCAACAGCATCACAAAGACATAGAACTCAGACAACACACAAATTATATATAAATATCACCTTGACAGCGAAAAGGGAAAGACTGCAAAAACAAGATATTAGTACAAAAACACTTTTAGAAAGCAAGTGAAAAATGGAGTCTCTGCTATTCTGTTGCGGAGGGTGGACTAGGTTTCTGCAGTTCATATCAAGAAACTGATCATTGAAGGAAAGTCGCTGTTCCTGAACATGGTGATGTTAGACTACAGGCTTCTGTACCTCCTGCCCAGTGGTAGCAGTGAGGAAAGGGCACAGCGTGGGTGGTGGGGATTCATGACGGTGAATGGAATCCTCTAGAGGCAGGGCCTCGTGTAGATATGAAGGGGAGTGCTGTGCCCGTGTTCATGCATGGAGATTTGGAAACGACAGTCAACATAAAACCTTTGTGTACTTAGACTGGAAATCAACAGAAATCATTAAAAAACAGTAATGTGTTTTAATTCTGCTCACTTTGCCCATGTATGTAGACACAAATCGTGGCAGAAACGGAAGTTGAGCATGTTGTTTCATCAGAAGTCTGTAAAGAAACAAGGACCATCTGTTTTACTACAATGAGCAAAGATAATAACTATAAATATATCCGTGAGACCCATAAAATGGTTCTCTGCTTTTTACACTGCTATCCTCTATTTTGGATAAGGAAAAAATTGAAGTCATTTTTTGGCACAAATGATTGAATGGTTATCTCAATAAATTTAAATTGTACTATGACCAAAAATATGTCCATACGAGTATCTGCAGGATTTAATGTCACAGATTGCCAGACAGGAGAGTAGGTAAATGTACAATGCTGTATATCTTTTTCTATAAAATGATGACATTTTGGTTGTTTATTAAGTCATAGATATTAATGTGTTGCACATTGAAATCTGTCACAATCATAGTGTCGTTATCTTGCTTCAATTAGATCAGGGGTGTCAAACTCATTTTAGGTCACGGGCAAAATGCGATTTCATGCGCCCCAGATCGCGTCGTGCAGGCGCGAACGCAGTCCGATCCTGGCATCGGGGAAATCATCTCGCGGCCTGAATCGGACCCCTTCGCGGGAAGCATCCGGCCCACAGACACCCCTGAATTAGATTGTTCACCATTATTTTTTTTTTAAATTCTCTAGCTTAGTGTTCACTATTTCATGAAACTATCTCAATGTGTTGTATTCTTGCTGTTGCTGTAATCAAATCAATCTATCTCTAAATGTGCATTTGCTGTAGCGTTGGATACAGTTGAAGTAACAGAAATAGTGAAATTAGAATTGAAGCAAAATACATCAGGAATGATCAGAAATCAATTAAATTACTTCAGTTTACTCATGGTTAAATTGTTTCCTGTCCATTATGACAGCATCTGGTTTAATTTCCACAATAAAATTGGAGGGGAACCATTATGGCTTCATCGGCTTAGGAAGAAATTGCCAATTACATCCTTAAATGTTCAGCAACTGGGAACATAATGGAAGCGAGCTGCAGCAAAACGTTCTGAAACATCCATTATTCTTTACATATGCAAGCAAAATGTTAGTAATCTCTAAATGAAAGCTCTCCCCAAAGTATAACATAGTATCCCCAATATGAGCTGATCCTACAGTAAGTAGACCACCCAGCAGTTGGTGCTCATGTATTGATTTCTCTTCGTGCTAGTTGGAAATGACACCAGCTGGCATCTGCAAGATGCTCTGCGTAATTCATAATTTATGGAAAGAACTTTATTCCTCGGATGAAAAAGAAACCTTGATCCCTTGATGGTACAAGGTTGCTCGAGTTTGAAAGCTACACTTACACCTGAGATGATCAAATACCCTGCAAAGTTGGACAAATATGAAGTGTATTCTGTCAAGCTGTCAGTTCTTTGCCCATGGGCATGTGTATGCTAAGCCGTGCATCTGATCCAATGTGTGGTATGTTGAGGTATGACTTCCCTCCACTATGAGCAGCTTATATTGTTTGTACAAGTGATGTAGGGCCATGTTTGTGAAGCTTGGGTCCGGTACAAACTGTAACAGTCAACATAATCGAACAATGGACCAAAACTGGTGTAAAGAATTCACCTTTGTTGAATCAAGGAATTGCAAATGCTGGTTTACCAAGGAAAGAAACAAAGTGCTGGATTAACTTAGCATCCCTGGAGAACATGGATGGATAACGTCGGGCGGGGACCCTCGGTCTGAAGAAGGGTCCCGACCCGAAACGTCACCTGTCCATGTTCTCCAGGGATGCTGCATGACCTGCTGTGTTACTCTGGTATTTTGTGTCAATTCTCCTTTGTATCCTGGAGCACTGCTTGATAACTCCAACATTTTGTGTCTATTTAAATACTTGACTGTATTGCTGGTGCTGGTAGACTCTATTTCAAACTCTGCAATCTCAGTGCTTGCAATGTTTAGCTTTATTCAACGGGATACACAAACATTCTTTGCTTCATTTAACTCATCATTGCTGTGTATGTTTGCCCTGTACCTTTACTGTATTTTGGTCAATTTTACCAAGAGCAAAATTCCCATGCTGGGAACATTTTTAAATTAAGCTGTCAATCCACATTAATGCATGAAATAATTATTTTTTTTATCATAACATTTGAGCAGCATAATCCTTTTGTAATCCTTTTGATAAAGAGAAACGAGGCTTTAGAAAGATGTCATTGGTATTGTTTTTGACAGCCATTATGTCTGTCCTCAAGAGTAAAAAGCTTTTTTTCCCCTTGTTATTTCTCAGCAAGCCTTTCCCGTATTTTGCAAAAGATTTTTCCTGTAGCTACTGTCATTTAGTCATCACCTCAGGAGATTCAGAGCCAAAACTGATGATGCTGTTAAACTCTGGAGCTGCATCTACGGCCGATCTTTTATCCTTCCGAGCAGCCATCATTAAGTATAAACATAGCATATCTATATTTTATAGGGCGACCCTGACAGTTGTCAGGTTGATGCTCTGCAGGGATGGTACGGTTGTGGATTTAATGAAGGGCAGATGAATAAGAAAATATTTACTGCAGGCAGGCGTGCAGTCAAATCTTGTGTGTTAAAGGTCCGGCAGAATGTCATATACGAGTTCATCACCAAAATCAGCCCTTAAGAGAACAGTTTAGTTTCATTCTTATAACATTCATCTTCAATCTACAAGCTGTTAAGTCTACATTGAAAGACCCCTTGCATTTTGCTGTCTCTTATTGGTATTGCAACCTTATCAACAGCTGCTCCGAAGGCCTTATCTTTTCTCCTGAAAGCTGCAATTTTCACCCAACTAAATAAAAAGGCTATCCTTAAAGGCTTTCTATGCTCCATAGTCAGATCTATCGTCTGCATTTATTGGTGTCCTTGAGGTTCTGGAAACTGTTATCACCAAATTTTGAACTCAGCTTTTACCTCGGAACTTGTTTGAACCCCTTCCTACTGTGCTGAGTTTGTTCGGCACAACACAGTCAACAATATTATGTATGTGCAATGTTCTTTCCTTTCTCATTGTCAATCTCCTTGGACCTTTGGCCATCATCCTTTCTCCTTCTTCAATCCCTGCATGGTTCTGATTCCAAACAATGAAATCATTTCAAGGAATAGATTGAGTGAACGCACAGAGTCTTTTACCCAGAGTACAGGAATCAAGAACCAGAGGGTGTAGGTTGAAGGTGAGAGAGGAACGATTTAATAGTAAACTGAGGGGCAATTTTTTTTTCACACAGTGGATAGTGGGTATAAGGAACGAGCTACCAGAGAAGGTAGTTGAGGCAGGTACTATACAACATTTAAAAGACATTTCAAGAGGTACATGGACTGGAAAGGTTTAGAGGGATATGGGCCAAACGTGTACAGGTGGAACCAACGTAGGTAGGGAAAATGACCAAGTGTCTGGAGGTAGATTTTTAAGAAGTACATCAAAGTTTGTAAAAGTTTCAGTTTTTTCCTTCATGGTTAAATAAATAAGAAGCAATGCCTTTCCCCTATGCCATGATCCATAGAAAAATCTACCACTTCCCAATTGGACATGATCAATATTTTAATGGGGGTAGATTTTGTCCATGGCTGTTTCGGGGCTTCTGAATCTCTCCCTGTACATTTGGAAAAAAATGACTTTGTGATTCTATTCAATGAGGCGGAAAACAAAATCACTCCTCTAAACATAAGGGTACATTATTAGTATTACAAAATTGTTGAATTGGTCTTAATTAGGCCATTGCATTGATTTCTAAATCCCCAAAGCCACGTTGATATTTATAAATTCTGCCAGTTCATTAAATTCTGGCACACCACAGGTCTTCATTCTGTATTATTGCTGCCTTGGTTTATTGAAATCATATCAATATAACATTTTTTTTTGCTGTTCACACAATAAAAAACAATGAGCATAGGGATTAAAGTTTGATCTAATTGAAGTATTAGAAATGATCAGCGAGTTGGGCGGCATGGTGGCACGGCAGTGGATATCCTGCCTTACGATGCCAGAGATCCGGCTTCGATCCTGACCACAGATGTTGTCTGTACGGAGTTTTGCACATTCTCCCTGTTTCCGAGTGGGATTTCTCCAGGCGCTCTGGTTTCCTCACACATCCCAAAGCCGTCCAGGTTTGTAGGTTACTGGCTTTTGTAATTGTCCCCAGTGTGAAGGGTAGAATTAGTGCACGGATGATCGCTGGTCAGCGTGGAGGGCCTGTTTCGGCACTGTATATCTTAAATCAAGTTAATACAATGAAATTAGTTCCCAATAGGGATATAAAACAATGGATCATAACCTATCAACGCTAAATAGTTCAAGAAGGATTTCTCTGCATAAACATTTCTTTGTGGAAATCAGAACACCTTTCCTCAAAAAGTTGCTGAATACAAATAAACTAAAAATCCTAAATTGAAATTCCAAACAGAACCAAGTCCGATCAAAGATAGTCCAAGTGTCACCAATGAGGTAGATGGTAGTTCAGGATTTCTCTCAGGTTGTGGTAGGATGGTTCAGTTACCTGATAACGGCTGGGAAGAAAGTGTCCCTGAATCTGGAGGTGTGCATTTTCACACTTCTATATCTTTTGCCCGATGGGAGAGGGGATTGACAAGGGTGAGACTCGTCCTTGAATATTCTGACCTTGTCGAGGAAGCGTGAGGGATAAATGGAGTCAATGGTTGTTTTGTGTGATGGTCTGCGCTGCGCCCACAATTCACTGCAATTTTGTGTGGCCTTGGATGGAGCTGTTCCAATGTCATCTTCAGTATGGCGCCTGTTTCATAAAATCTGCTGAATATGGTAGTTGATTGCAGTGTCCTGTGGGTTACCATACTGACCACGGATAAACTCTGTTTTGAAGATAAGTCTTAAAGAATTCTGATGCTATTACGATTAAATAGCTGAGATTTGCAGATTAAACCTACTAAGGTCTTTCCACATTTTGTCTCTCTTCATGGCCTGTTGCAAATTATAACAGCACGCCTTTAGCAGGTTTGGTAGAAGATCTACAGCTCAAATTCCTTGGGATTGAGCAGCTTTTGAACCATGGATGTATATGGATTGCCTATGCCAATATTTGTCACTCTAATAGTGCTTATTGTACCCGCTATGATTTTTTTTTTAATTTATTGCATAGTGCAGGGAACAACAATTAGAAGTAAGACCCACAGGTGAAGAGAGCTGAGGAAGAAAAACCTCACCAGTTTATACAGGATGCTTCTTTTGATTCTGCACTACCTTCATGGTTACGTAGGACATAGAACATTATAACACAGAAACGGCCCCTTTGGCCCTCAGTGCTTGTGCCAAACATGATGCCAAGTTAAACCAATCTCCTCTGCCTGCAGGTGATCCATATCCCTCCATTCCCTGCATATCCATGTGCCTATCTAAAATCCTTCTAAGCGCAACAATCATATTTGCTTCCACCAGATGGGACGTACGGTATAAATACAGAAATAAGCCATTTGACCCTTTTCCTGCTCAAGATCATGACTAACAATTTACTGCAGTGCCATGTTCTTGCTCTGCCCCATTCATCTTGATCCCCAATATATGCAGAATTCATTCGATTTTTCCATCAAATATTTTCACTGAGCCCACACAGGACTCGAGGGTAGAGAATTCCAGAGATTCACTGTCCTCTGAATGGAGGTATTTCGTCTCAATCCCGAATGGCACATGGGTTCTGGGTACTGAACCAGGAGAAGCATCATCTCTTTGCCGAGCCTGTCAAGCTCCTTAAGAATGTTGTATATTTGAAAATGCGATTTCTGTGGGTATAGACAGTGTCTGTTAGATAGCATGCTAAGCAGCTGTGTCTATACGAACGTTAAAGTGTACAGAGACCTGCTGCAAATTATACAGAATAACTTCAAATAAGAAAAGTCATTGCTCAACATTATAAAGGGCCTTTCCCACTGTACGAGGTAATTCAAGAGCTCTGCCGAGTTTAAAAAATATCAAACGCGTGGTAAGTACGTAGAATATACGTAGTGGCTACGCCGGAGCTCGTGAATGTCTCGTAGCGGCTCGTAATGCTAACGGCAGGTACTCGGGAAACGCGGTAACTCGTGACGTTTTTTCAGCACTGTGAAAAATGTCCACGAGAGCCCCAAGTACCTACGAACGGCTAGTACCGTAATTCTCCGAGTTCGAATCGGGGGAAACTCGGGAGAACTCTTGAATTACCTCGTACAGTGGGACAGGCCCTTAAGTTGAGGACAAAGCCAAAGCAATGTTGAATTGAGAGTCTGAATTCATAACAACGGCTTGTGTGTGTTTTTTTTTTCAATTAAAGGCACTCTGTATTGGGTTTTTCTCATCTACAATGAGCTGAGATGTACAAAGCAAGCGTAGGCTATGCAACCTAGTTCGTTGTCGAGCTGCAGCCTCACGGCTTCAGTGATCAGGGTTTGATTCTGACCTTCAGTGCTGTCTGCAGAGTTGGTATTTTCTTGAGTACGTCAGTTTCCCTTAGGTGCTCCAGTTTCCATCCACATCCCAAGGATGGGCTGGCAGGTTAATTGGCTACTGTACTGGTAACGCCCTCACCCCTTTTACATGGGTTGGGGGCAAAAAGAATTGCAGGGGAAATTGATGGATATATTTGAAATAATTTGTGGCAGAAGTACGGGGAAATTAGGAGAGGAGGAATGGATTGTTGTCCTGGAAGCTGGCATGGGCTTGATGGACCGATTGGCCTCCTTGCATGCCAGTGTTCATTAAATGAGTCTTTGTTTACCCATGCACAAAGCAGACAGCTTGTACTACTTGCTGAGCGTCTTGTGAAGATGATAACGATTACGCAGTAAGCACTGGACCCTTTTCACGCAAGATCATTAACATTTTATTAAGTTGTTAGTAGTTGTTGTGCCACACACGATATACCATATGTCTGAAAGTTATGTAGAACACAGGAGGACGAGACCAAGATGGTAACAGGGGTAATGATATACTGTGCTGCATACTCCAGGAATCATTACAAACTGTTCTTGCCATTAACATTTATGCTCATTAGTTTGTACACAAAAAAGTACTGGATAATTTGCCTGGTTGATTTCTTTGGAAGGAATCTTTGATCAATGATTTGCTTGTGCTAATGTTTCAGCAGAGTATTGATTCTGCTGGAGCTTTGTTCGCTGTGGGCTCAGAGCACAGTTGATTAACGTCCAATTGACTTTGTACGCATTGAAACCAGGAACCATTTTGCACTGATTTGTTCCTTTTTGAAGCCAGTCCGACATGTTCTTTTGTTTATGTATGTACGCTGCCGCCCATATAGTTAGCAGTGTGTGGTTCCAAATCCGTTTGATTCACTGCACTTCAACCCACATGGACTCTTAATCCCTGAACTGTGATGCAAAGCAAGATAGGTGGGGAAATGTGGACTGGATTTTTCAAATCCACTTTCTCTCTTTGTTCTCTCATTCCTTGCACAAAACCCGCTGGAACCTGTTGCCAACTTAATACTAAACCAAGCTACCAGGAAACTTGAGGGGAATAACACAGCTTTTACATTTATATTGCAGAGTTTTTTTTAAGTTGAAACGTACTCAGTGTGTGAGCTGCAATTAACATGGAATTTATTTTTAATAACACAATTACTAAAGGCAGGTAATGTTCAGTGGAACCATTGGCCAGAAATGGACAATACCTTAGGAAGAGAAGCAATGAGTGCTGAATGTAGTACATATATACTACCATAGATGGTTTCCATTACCATCCTTACATTCTTTATGGTCAGAAAATATCGGGGAGAAATTTGATCCCGTTTTGCTGTGACTATTTTCCAGGCCATTCTTTCACATCAGATCCACTGTCAGGTTTTGTTCATTTGACACCAACAACGTCCCGTGAAACATATTAAACCCTGAGTATAATCATTAGCATCCCAATTCCTTTTTAATATCCTATTTTCAATTTTAAAAGAAACTGGGTTCAGAATGATTGGGAATTTGGGTCTGCAGAAACTAACAGAAAGGCCTTGAGAGGAATTGTAGATCCCACTAATTATAAAATTGAAATATGCCATATTTAATCTTCAGTGCCTGAGGGAATTTGGGCATTGTACTTGTGAATCGTGACGCTCCCAATGCCCAACTTGAAAAGCAGAAAATGTCAGAAATACTCAGCAGGTCAGACAGCATCAGCAGTGTAAGAAATGGATAACGTTTCTGGTCAATGACCTTTCATAAACACTGAGATCTCAGACCCTATTTCTGAAATGTTACTCCTGCTTCTTTCTCCATTGAAATTTCTGCATTTAGGATTTCCAGCATTTTCAATATTTTATGTAAAGAGACCGGAAATGCCTTCCTGTTCATGAAGGATCTTCCCAAGGAATGTTCATCTGTCATTAAAAGTCCAGTAGTCCTCTCCACATATATATTTGTACTTATTTTATGAACCCTTTTTTTAAAATAAATTTATTTGGCAGTTTGTGAGTTAATGCCAGATAATTATCAAGCTATTCCTCTTTGGTGATATCACACGAGATTGATTGAGTTTCATTCAAAATCTGTGTTCACTTCCATCAGATGTTATTGAATGACAATCCACCATCCAACGTCATGATCTTCCAAAGTCAAGACCTTAATGTGAAAGGTTAGGGGCAGTAGACGCGTGGAAAGAGCAAATTACGCACATTGCAGGCTCCTAAGTGTTATACGGTACACAAAAATGCTGGAGAAACTCAGTGGGTGCAGCAGCATCTATGGAGCGAAGGAAATAGGCAACGTTTCGAGCTGAAACCCTTCTTCAGACCGAAACGTTGCCTATTTCCTTCGCTCCATAGATGCTGCTGCACCCGCTGAGTTTCTCCAGCACTTTTGTGTACCTTCGATAATCCTAAGTGTTATAGTTCTTCGTCGTCTCTGGGTCCGAATCCTAGAACTCCTTCCCCCCAACTGCGCAGTGGAAGATTTTTCATCAAAATTGCTGCAGTTGTTCGAGAGGGTGGTCACCTCCATCTCCTCACGGTCACTTGAAGATGGGCAACAGATGCTGGCTTTGACAATGACGACAATGCGTGCTGTTTTCCCAGTGCATGACACAGCCATCTGTAACCCAACTATTGCAAATGATGCCCAACAACATCTTTACCTGACAGTTACATACATTTCGATTCTACAATGTGCTTTTATTGAGTTAGAGCATGCTTTGTACAAATCAACAAGCGTGCGGTCCAAGGAAACAGAGCTTCGGTGTTAATAAGACCCTGTTAATGGCCATTGTTCTGTTTTGTTTCAGGGCGAACTGGTAACATTTTATTACTACTGGAAGAAAACCCCAGAGGCAGCCAGCTCCCGAGCTCACCGTAGACATCGCAGGCAGGCTGTATTCCGAAGAATTAAAACACGCACTGCAACAACTCCAGTGAACCCATCGCGACCACCATCTGGTGAATTCTGTAAGTTGCAATCAGGTTGATTACAGTTTTCAAGAAATAATTCACAAGGGACCAGGCAATTTATGTTTAGCAAGTCATGCAGCCCATTTTAATCAGATGTCATTGATTGACAAAGAATCAGTATATTAAGTTTGAATTTGTATGAAACTTTAAGCTGGCAACACAATATAACTAAAATCTATCCCTATTTTACAAGTAAATAATTATTAAACTCCAGGTAACTGTCTGAATGGTTGATTAAACACACCTCGGTCCATTCAGAAAGTGGTTATTATTGAATCTTCATGAGTACAAAACATACTGAAAGATGAGAGGAGGTGCATATTTTAGAGAGTTTAGCCAGGCAGTGGTTGGAGTGTTTATGGGAAGAGCATTTTGGAGACTGAGCATTAACTAATAAATTTCAAGTAGTTATGGAAAGGAATAAAGGGCCTATCCCACTAACGTGACTTTTCAGCGACACCCAGTCCTTGGTTCTGAAAACTTCCAATTAGCCAATTAAAATGCCCGGTCAGCAAAGGCGATTTCATATAACTACATAGCGGCCCCACTCCACTGCACTACGAGTTCAAAAGAACCATGCCGACCATTTTTTACTCGCATAAATTTTTTCAGCATGCTGAATAATTTTCCTCAACCAAACTGAGGCTGCGAGTATGCGGGAACTTCCCTCGAGCATGAAGGAGAGTTACAGTGACCTCCTAGGACCACGCGTTGACCATGCTGCGAGTTTGAGTTGAACGCAAACTCGTCTAAACTCGCAAATTAGGTCGCCGCAGTGGGGCAGGCCCTTAAGGGTGGAGTCGAAATCAGAGTCCCGAGCAAGGAAGTCAGATTTGAATATTATAAAACCAAACCTGGCAAAAGTACATTGGGAACAGTTATTTGCAGGTAAGTCTATCTCTCGCTTTTGATAGGGAGCCTGTCAAAAGTGATATAATTAGAATTCAGGGCCTTTGTGTTCCCTGGAGGGTGTACGGCTGGTCTAGGGGAAAAGGCACAAAGTGCTGGAGTAACTCAGCGGGTCAGAAAAGGAATGGGTGTCTAATAGGATCAGAGACCCTTCATCAGACTGGGGAATCCTGAATGACCAGAGATATCAAGGGTTGGATAAAGAAACAAGAAATTGTGTAGCAGGTAGAAAGAACGGAAAATGGGGCAGTCACAACAGGAGTGGAGCAATTTTCGCAGGGTATTACAAAAGAAATTAGGTTAGCAAAGAGTGGGCATGAAATATAACCATTCCCTTGATTAAGGGAAAAAAAGCAATGCGTTTTTTATTGAGGGCTGGTGGGTAACCAGCGAAATATGGTGCATTTGGAAGTGTGCGTGAGAGGATGTAGGTGAGGCCTTAAATTAATACTTTTCATCTGTATTCATGAGAGAGAAAGACGTGCAGGGAGACAAACATTGGATTAGGCAACAATGTGCTAGAGAAACACAGCAGGCCGGGCAGCACCTGTGGAGGGAAAATGACAAACAATGTTTCGGGTCAAGACCCCTTTTCAGTCAGTAGTAGGAGGTTTGGAGGGGATCCTAGGAAGAGATTTTTCATCCAGAGGTTGTTTGGAAATAGAGGTGCACTACCTGAGGGGCTAATGTTCAGTTCAAAGACACAGCACGGAAATAGGCCCTTCACCCTACCGAGTCCATGCCGACCATCGATCACTCGTTCACACTAGTTCTATGTTATCCCATTTTCTCATCCATTCCCTACACACTAGGGACAGTTTACACAGGCCAATTAATCTACAAACCCACACGTCTCAAGGATGTGGGAGGATACAGACCAGCCGGTTGAAACCCAGGCAGTCACGGGGGAACGTGCAAACTTCAAACAGACTGAGGTCAGGGCCGAACACTGATCTCTAGCGCTGTGAGGTAGCAGCTGTGCCCCCATGCCACCCTGTGGCAGAGACTCTTACAACATGGTAAAGATATTGTTTCGATGGAAAGAGTGTAAAGAAGATTTACACCAGCTGCAGCCTGGACTCGAGGGCTTGAGCTATAGGGCGATGTTGGGCAGGCTAGGGCTTTATTCCTTGGAGCACAGGAAGTTGAGGGCTGATATTATAGAGGTGTATAAAATCATGAGGGGAATATTTAGGGTCGATGCGCACAGTAAGGTTTTCAAGAACCAGAGGACATGGGTTTAAGGTGAGAGGGGAAAGATTCAAGAGGAAGCTGAAGAGCAACTTATTCATACAGAGGATGGTGAGTATATGGAACGAGCTGCCAATGGAGGTGTTTGAGGCAGGTACTACAACAACATTTAAAAAACATTTGGATGGGCCAAACATATGGGCCAAACACGGGCTGGTGGGACTAGTGCAGATGGGGCATTCTGGTTGGCATAGGCAAGTTGGGCAGAAAGTCCCTCTCTATGACTGTAACTCAAGAAGCGTCCGGACTGATACTTGAATCTCCATGGCATAGAAGGCCACAAGCCAAGACCTGGAGAGTGGGATTTCTGCAGATGGCATTTGGAGGTCTGCATGAACATTGTGGGCCGAAGGGCCTTTATGATATATGAGATGGCTCGGGGGGGGGGGGGGGGGGGGGGAGGGGAACAAGTATACATTCCAAGTAAATTCAGGCATAGAAATACATGAGATATTCACTATTTTAAACTGGATTTGTCAAACAAACTTAATACTTACTAACGGCAATGAAAATCAAATCCACAGATAGCATTGGCACCTTTCGGTGATTGATAATGCCACTATTTATACCTCAATTGATAGAAGCATTTGTTCTGCACTTATTAATTAGTGTGCTGTGTGAAAGCAATTGAATGGTCACAGTCTGTCTCTCATGTTGTTGCTTTCATACTTCTAAAAATACATTTTAATAACTGCTTAAAAAATTGATACATTTTTTCAGCCGATGTGTTTATTACAGCAGAGGCTGCTGGAAAATATGAAATATGTGTTTTTATACTTGCCAGTGATGGGCTTTGTTCCTTTCTTCACGATCATTTAGCAATTTGCGGGCAGCATCTGCAAATAAAACTGAACAAAATGCAGAAGTTGTCACTTACAAGAACGGCATTCTTTGGATTGCCTCCTCTAAGTCAGCCGGGTTATTTTGCTGGCACAATGTTTGTGCTCTAGCTGCCTCTGAAGCATTGAAATCAGTAATTATATCTGGGCATGTACATGTTCCATTATCAGCATTTGCGTATGCAGGACAGCACAGTACTCTGCAGTCTTATTACCAGGCCAGCGGATATGCTGCCTGGTAATGTAGACATGTTGCCACAGATCAGTTTAAAAGAAAAACATAACATGAATCTCAGATTCTCCTGGGACAATGTGATGGCTTGCTGCTTTATGTTGGAGTTGAAGCAACAAACAGTACAAGGCACCATCTGGGAGACACGAGGAACTGCAGATGCTGGAATCTTGAGCAAAACACAAAGTGCTGGAGTAACTCAGCGGCTCAGTCAGCATCTGTGGAGTGAATGGAGAGACGACATTTGGAGTTGGTCTGAAGATGGCGACTGCCCTGAATCATCACTCCACAGATGCAGCCTGACCCGCTAAGTTACTCCAGAACTTTATATTTTACTCAAGGCACCACCTTGGAATAGTTTTGTCAAAGTTTGCAGCGTTTATCGGATCAGGTACTTCTGATTGGATATTCCCATCAATTGCAGTACCCTGAATGCAATGAATAAATCCTAGCTAACCAAGAACATAAGTCAAAAAATTAACGTGCTAATTTATGGTTTAATTAAAGCATCATGTTTAATATGTAATTCAAAAAATTAGTGTTACTTAAGGGGCTGTCCCACTGCGGAGAAAAAATAATCGAGTTTAGAAGAGTTTGCCCTCGACTCATACTCGCAGCATGGTCGACATGAGGTCCTAGGAGGTCTTTGTAACTCTCCTTCATGCTCGAGAGTGGTCCCCGCGTACCCGAGGCCTCAGCTAGGTCACGGCGGATTTTTCAACATGCTGAAAAATGCCTGCAAGTAAAAAAAGGTCGCCATGGAAAAAAACAATATTTTCTTTACTCGTAGGTTTAGTCAAGATAGGTCGGCATGTTAGTCGTAGGTAATCGAGCGTAATCGAAGGTAGTCGTAGATAGTCTTCAACATAGTCGAAGGAGATCGAAGGAGGTCGTCTTTACTCTCCCTTATTCGGTGTCCAATTTTCCCGAAGCTAGTCGAAACTAATCTTCAACATAGTCGAAGGAGGTCTTCAACATGACACTTGCAAACCCTTCTAAACTCTTCTAAACTCGCCAATTAGGTCGCTGCAGTAGGACAGCCCCTTTATGTCTAGAAATGTAGCGAAGAGCACATTTTTTTACTTTAGATATACTGCGTAGAAATAGGCCCTTCAGCCCACCAAGTCCCCGCCGACCAGCAATCACCCCCATACACTAGCACTATCCAAACACTCTCAGGACAATGTATGTCTTTGGAGTGTGTGAGAAAACCAGACAACCGGAGGAACCGCTTGCGGTCACAGGCATTGCGTAGAAACTCCGTACAGACAGCACCTACAGTCAGAATCAAACCCTGGTCTAAGGCAGCAACTCTGCCACTGTGCCGCCCCTAAATAATTTTTATTTGAAGTCTCAATTTTTTTTGCATGTGTGTTTATTTTGTTGATGGAGTTTTAACACTCATTTTTAGAATTTTCTTCAATACTTTGATCATGACAATACTAGCAAGGACATTTATTTCATATTAAGTTACCCTGAAACGATGGGGGAAGATCTTCTCGAATCAATGCATTTCTTGTGGTTTCAGTACTCCCACATTTGCTCACTAATTAGATTTTCCAGGATATTGATTTAGTGATCGTGACGGAAGAAGGCAGCTCCAGTCAGTGCGTGACTCAGTGTTATTGCCGTTCCTGTATCATCTCTGCAGTTGTCACAGGGAAGAGAACTGCTGTTGAAGATGGATGAGAGGGGATCTTATTGAATCATATAAGATTATTAAGGGTTTGGACATGCTTGAGGCAGGAAACATGTTCCTGATGTTGGGGGAGTCCAGAACCAGGGGGCCACAGTTTAAGAATAAGGGGTAAGCCATTTAGAACGGAGATGAGGAAACACTTTTTCACACAGAGAGTTGTGAGTCTGGAATTCTCTGCCTCAGAGGGAGGTGGAGGCCGGTTGTCTGGATACTTTCAAGCGAGAGCTAGATCGGGCTCTTAAAGATAGCCGAGTCAGGGGATATGGGGAGAAGGCAGGAATGGGGTACCGATTGTGGCTAATCAGCCATGCTCTCATTGAATGGCGGTGCTGTCTCGAAGGACCAAATTGTCTACTCCTGCACCTATTGTCTATCCAGTCAAAGAAAAGACTACATGATTACAATCAAGCTGTCCACCGAGCACCGATAAAGGATACAACATTTGGTGCAAGTTATAACATTGAAGGCCGATTAAACATAGTTTAAAGGTTTGAAATGAGGTAGGGGGTCAGGACCGCACTTTAGCTGATGAGAAGACCGGGACCTGGGAAGAAACTGTTCTGGAACTAGCACTGATGTCTTGTTGTAATCCATTCTTTTGATTGTGACCACAAGCCACAATAATGGTGGAGATAGTCATTAAGGCAGGGGGAAAGGGCACATAACATGGCATCTGCTAGCTGGACATGGCCAAGATAAGACACAAAGTGCTGGAGTAACTCAGCGGCCAGGCAGCACCTTTGAAGAACATGGATAGGTGATGTTTTGGGTCGGAACCCTTCTTCACTGACTGTCGGGGTGGGGAAAGAAAGCTGGAAGAGAGGAGGGTCGGGACAAAGCCTGGCAGGGAATAAGTTGATACAGGCGAGGGGAGTTTTGATAGGCAGATGGTGGAGAAAGGCCAGAGATGAATAGATAGGTGTGAGACAAAAGTGTTGTGAAGCTAGACGAAGGAATGTAGGGGGAGGGGAGAAATAGGTGTGTGTCCAGGTCGGACACAGGATGGGGGGGGGGGGTTATGTTGTTACCAAGACAGCTTATTGCAGATCCTGGTCACCTTTGGTTATTTTCCCACCCCCACCCCCACCCCCACCCCATCCCACCAAAGTGCAAAACAGTACTCTGGATTTGACTATAATGCACCAATATGGTTGGTGGTTAATTGTTCAATGAAAAAGCAAGTAAGCTGTTGAGTCCATTGCAAAATTAGAACTGTGGGTCAATGCTGCCGTTTTGAGATCCAGCTCCCATGGGTAGCATCCTGAAACAATAACATTGCTTCTTTCGCACCATGTGCTGCCTGATATGTTAGCCTTTTCCAGCATTTTCTGTTTTCTTTCCAGATTCTTTAAAAGTGTCTTTTTGAATAAATCTATATCTTGCGAGCAATTTTCTAAATTTCTCCCAAGTTCGTGTGTCCAGTTTGCTTACAGGTGCTAAATTGCTCCTTCAATATTATTCATAATTATAAAAATTGTGAGCTATCTGTGAAAGCACTTGAAAGGTTATGTGCTTGGGTTTCCATTCAATCTGCACAGCAATGGCCACTTTACAGGCAGCGATGTTCAAAACAGATAACAGAAGAGTAATTTTTAAAAAATTGGTGGCTGCAGATGAAATTAAAGACCAGAAAGGTTTACATGTTTACAATTGGCAGATTTTTTAATTTTACGTTATAAAATACAATGGCCCTGATCTTCAAGAAGTAAAATGATCAGCTCTGGGGTCTGCATGGTACACAAAAAGAAACGGAATACATTGTTTTTGGCAGTCTCCCCAGCATACACTGACGTTAAAAATAAAAATAGACACTCAATAATTGAAAGACATTGCACATGATTGTCATTTCATGGTGGATTTTCTCTCAAAGTTTCTCTTTTATACGTCAGAAATAGTCTAGGATAGGAGGATCGGAGCAGAGATAGAGATATTTACTGCTATTTGTGGGAAATCTTCTATAACTTATGTTAATTAAGTTGTAATCTCTACATTGCAAATAAATTAAAGGATATAAAACATTAAGTGCGGAAATATATTTTAAGCAAATGAATAAAAGTACAGCTTTAGTGAAGGAAATTCTCTATAGCATAATAAAATCCAGTAGCCTAGTTGTAAATTATGTCGGAAGACAATTCACTATTGTGGCAATTCATCTTTACAGCTTTTTTGAAAATGTGTAATAAATATATAGGAAATGCTTGGGCTTTAGATAATGTACAGTCATATTGGTTAATGTTAACCGGGTGAGTAAGATAAATACTATGCAACTTACACTATCTCCCTCGCTGAAAATACTGATTTTTATAATTCTTTTCACAGTGGATCTCAGCTCAGCCAGTGAGGATGACTTTGACAGTGAGGACAGTGAACAGGAATTGAAAGGTTACGCCTGCCGTCATTGTTTCACCACCAGTAGGTGTTCTTATAATTCATATTCAATGAAGGAATGAGATACGTTTGGCTGGTTATTTTGAAATGGCATTATATGTAAATTGTTTTGAAAAGTATTTAACCACAGGTCACTTCCAAGGTTTTCATCAATATGTGCATATTATATGTGCCATGTGTGCGAACTCATAGGCCAAAAGTGCCTGTTACTGTGCAGTACTGGGCGTGATCATATCTGCGCATGTACATGTTTATTATTCACATTTATTATGCGCATATTACGACATGCACATGCAGTCACGGTGGCGCAGCGGTAGATTTGCTGCCTTACAGCAAAAATGCAGCGCCGGAGACGCGGGTTCAATCCCGACGACAGGCGCTGTCGGGACGGAGTTTGTAGGTTCTCCCCGTGACCTGCGAGGGTTTTCTCCGAGATCTTCCACATTCCAAAGACGTACAGATTTGTAGGTTAATAGGCTTGATAAATGTAAAAATTGTCCAGTATGAACTGATAACAAATAGTCCCTGGTGGACTCTTCGGAATGATGACCACAAGGTATTACCCTGTTTTATCCTGGAGCCTTGCATACAATTGGATAGTGGCACAGATGCACTTGGGGTGGGAGATGTAGAAGTGTATTGAGTTCTTGACAACCTTGCTCTTGTGATTAGCTTGCTTAGAAGTCAATCACAGCCCTTCTTTCTAGCATCTTATATAGTTCGCAATGTAGCCACATTCTTGTCATGAGTATTTAGGATGAGGTACTCTCTTCTTCTCTTCTTAAACCCTTTGCTCCTCTAGGGAGCATAGGCCATTGACAAATGTCCTCCACCTCACTCGGTTGTTGGCAGTTCTTTCGAGATCTCCCCAGTTGAGCCCACTCTCAGACATTTCTGTCTGGACACCTCTTCTCCGGCTGTTCCTGGGGCGACCTCTTTTCCTTTTTCCTTGGGGGTTCCATTTCAGGGCTTGCCGGGTGATGTTTGTGGCAGGTTTCCTGAGGGTGTGTCCAGTCCAACTCCATTTTCTCCTTCGAATTTGTAAGTCAATGGGCTCCTGGCTTGTTCTTTTCCACAGGTCTACTTTGTCTCTCCACCAGATGTTAAGTATTCTCCTAAGGCAGGTGTTAATGAATGTTTGTAGTGTGTTTTGTTGTATTCCATGTCTCTGATCCATACAGCATCACCTGTTTCACATTTGAGTTAAAGATGCGTATTTTGATGTTGATTGGGTTGTGTTTTGAGCTCTAGATCGTCCTGAGCATGTGAACACCACCCTAGCCTTATTGATTCTACTTTTTATGTCTGCCTCTGCCCCTCTGGGGATGTCCACTACACTGCCTCGGTGAATGTTTCTACCTCCTGTGCATACGGATAGGGTTGCTGGTTTTGGAGTGGATCCTCATCACCTGTGTCTTTGCTGTATTGGGTTTAAGACCCAAGTTTTTTTGCAGCTTGTGAGAGTCTGTCTGTCTTCTCCTGCATTTGTATCTGTGTGTGTGTGAAAGGAGAGCTATGTCGTCTGCAGGTACTCTGCAGTGATGTTATGTTGGCTGACATCTACCTCATGTTTGCACAGTAAAATGGCGAGAGGAAATGCTTTTCTTTGGAAACTCAGGTATAAATGATTGTAAATAGTGGTTAAGCCTTTAATGGTGAAGTTGCCTATTTCTGTAATTCATTTGTGGAAAATGTGATGACCCAATTCAGGTTTTCTTCAAACTCAACGTTCCTGTACGTAATGGTAAGGGGCGAACTTAAATTTGAAAAAAGCTGTATTTTGTCACCACTCCATCTATCTTGAGCCATTTTGTTTACCAAGCATCGTGAGGGATATAAGAGAAGACAAGTGTATGGAGTGGATGACAGATCAACCATGGTCTTGCTACAGAGCAAATTGTATCCAAATATTCTGATTATGTCACTGTATTCGACCTTAAAGAAGCACAAAAGGATTCTGCAGGAAACATCTCCCCTCTGATTTTCTTCCATTTTTATCTGCCTACAACTCAGTACTACTAATATCACAGTTAAGAGCAGTATATTTAAGAGAAGCGTGGTTGACGATCAAAATTCTGTGTCTTGTCTTTTAAAGACCTCAAGCATAATTTGTTACATTTTTGGACACAAGAAACTGCAAATGCCAAAACCGTGTGCAAAAAAAATAAAGTGCTGGAGGAACTCGGCAGGCCAGGCAACATCCCTGGAGGGAATGGACAGATTTTGGATCAGGACCCAAACATTTGTCTAAAGAAGGTCTGAAGATCCATCCTGACACAAAAGAACATCTGTCTATTCTCTCCGCAGATGCTGCCTGACTCGCTGAGTTCCTCCAGCGCATCGTTTTTTTGCTTAAAATTGGAATTTATCTGATTTGTGCAGGTTTCTTGCCAATCTTGATGTCAGCATTAGAATTTTATATTTCATTAGAGTTTTTATTGAAAATAGTGCAATATTTCTGTGGTTTTTTTTTTAACACAGCATCCAAAGACTGGCATCACGGTGGAAGGGACAACATATTATTGTGCACAGAGTGTCGGATTCATTTCAAGAAATACGCGGAGCTGCCACCCATCGAGAAACCAGTGGATCCCCCGCCATTTATGTTTAAACCAGTTAAAGAAGAGGAAGATGGGCTCAGTGGGAAACATAGCATGAGGACCAGAAGGAGTCGGGGCTCGGTATGAGAATCCTTCTTTCTTTCATTTTCGCTTCATAAAATATGAAATTTAGGCACGTTCGAAGTGATGCAGACGTGGTGAATGGTTTGCCATTATTTTCTGAAAGCTCGTCATGCATTTTAGCAGCAACGTGCATCCTAATTTATTGCCGCATCAAATACGATCGTGTGATGCAAAGTGGCACCGAGCCACATGCATCATATCGCGTAAAGCAATTCACATTGTGCTTTAATGCATTCCGGCTCAGTGACACCAAACTGTTTTGATTTAGTGTTGTCATTTTGTTCATGCCGCAGACATGAAATGTTCTCTGTTGGGTATTCTATATTTCAAATTTATATGATGCGTATGAAAAGCGATTCATTAAAATATAAAGGTGGTGTTCGGTTTTGCAGCAAGAAGCACTCCATCTCCTGGCTGCAGCTAATAAAGAAATAGAAACTGGAGACGGCGCGTGCAGACATATTCCCCCGTGTGAGATTGTGTAGGTGGGGGCTTCAAAACCAATCTCAGTTCCAACCTGCACATTTTTGATAAATCTGCCCAACCTAAAGATTTGGAAAAAGATCTCTTTTTCTCACTTGAAATATGCAGTTGCTGCAGTAGGTCGATCTAAAACAATGAGTGATAAACAGTAGGAGTAGACTAAGTGTTCAGATCACAGTGCTGGTTTTAGAAAAGTAATTCTGCAATTTGTTTCTGTGCAAGCCCGCACCTCAAAATTAGCGTGAACGTTTTCTTATATAAAAAGTAGAAATGTCACAAATAGAGTCTCAACTGGCAACATTTACCAGTAGTTAACTAGAAAATATTAATTGGAATCTTTTGTGATTAAAGCGCATTTGAATTATTTATCACCCAAATCCATCTGGGTCTAATAATAATTTTATTGTTAATTAGATGTCCTCACTGCGCAGTGGTCGTAAAAAGCAGACGGCCAGCCCCGACGGTAGAACCTCGCCTATCAATGAAGACATCAGGTCCAGCGGCCGTAACTCTCCCAGTGCTGCTAGCACGTCCAGTAATGATAGCAAAGCTGACTCTATGAAAAAACCCAGCAAGGTAATGTTCTGATAATCATTGTAAGCAATTACATGCTGCATTGTCATGCCTATTGAAAAGGGCCTTTTTTGAGGTTAGGGTGAGGCAGACTTCAGACTTAGCACCACACATTTTCTGAGACGCGGCAGAAAATAAATCTTTCCCTTAAATTATTTTAAAAGCCAAATTTAAAATTAGTCTACTAAAACGCGAGATGAGGTTGGAATTTTGGTTAGAGACACAGCATGGAAACGGAGAAAAACGAGACACTAAGTGCTGGTGTAACTCAGCGGGTCAGGCAACACCTCTGGAGAACGTGGATGGATGACCCTTCTTCAGACTGGTTGTGAGGGGTTGGGGAAAGAAACCTGGAAGAGAGGAGGGGCAGGACAAAGCGGCAGGTAACAGGCCCACTGAGTTCACGGCCACAGTCTATCACCTGTTCACACTAGTTATCCCCTTTCTCATCCACATCCACTCCCTCCACACTAAAGGCCAGCTAACTTGCGGGTCTTTGGGATGTGGGAGTACCTGGAGGAAACTCACGCAGTCATGGGGAGAATATGCAAACATCACACACACAGCACCTGAGGTTAGGATCGAACCCGGGTCTCTGTGTTAGCTCTACCCGCTGCACCACTGTGTGGTGGCTCAATCTGTTGGTTCCAGTTTTCCAAAATAAATTGTTGTTGCGACTGATAACATCACAATTCATCAAATGTTACCTCGGTATCAATATTATTGCATTTCACATGCTGCGGGTATATTTTCTCTTTCCATATTTATATTGTTTGATTTTTTTTTTTGATCGAAGGTTACAAATTCTATTTCATACTTTTGTGGTAAAGAAGAGGTTAAGGTACAGTTGGTCGTCAAGCAGTGGATAATTGCACTAATGTTCAACATTTGTGTTGACAGATTGTGAAGGGAAAATATTTTGGGCCTGTAATGGTTTATCACTTTCTAATCAGTTCTGGCGCATTCTTCGGTTAAAATGCTAATTAAATCTTAACCCTCTCCTTTCAATTAAAAAATTAAAGAGAGAGCATGGTTAGGCCTCAAACATGTTCATTCAGTACTATCATGGCTGTTCCTCCATCCTATCCATTTAATATCTAAACATCTGCAGCACAAATCTAAACATCTAGACGACAATCCTCTGAGTAAATAAATTACACCTAGTCTCACTTCTTAAAAAAATCAACACCTCTTCTCCAAAACTAGATTTACCAGGGAGAAGAAACAATTTATTTGTATACATACGTTCGTCCCTCTCTGATATGTTTAATGTTATCGCACTGAAACAATGGTGAGTATTAATACCACCTACCCAATCCACATAGGACCATCTCCTCACACCAATATTCAAGTGGCTGTAAGCTGTGTTAGCTGCCAGGCAAGTCTATTCATATTTACTTCGGCACTGAGACCAAAACTGCACACAATAATCCAAGCTCAGTTGTGCTAACATTATGTACAATTACATCAAAACTTCCTCATCCTTGTACCCAACCTCTCTCTTAAAGGTCAACAAACCATTTGTTTTTCGAGCTTTTAGATATACAGCGCAGAAAGCAGGCCCTTCGGCCCACCGGGTCCACACCGACCAACGATCCCTGCACAGTAACACTGCCCTACACACACTAGGGACAATTTTTACATTTATACCAAGCCAATTAACCTACAAACCTGTACGTCATGGGAATGTGGGAGGAAACTTAAGATCCTGGAGTAAACCCACGCACGGGGAGAACTCCGTACAGACAGCGCCCGTAGTCAGAATTGTACCCGGGTCTCTGGCCCTGTAAGGCAGCAGCTCTATCACTACACCACCGTGCAGCCCGTGCTGTGTTCTATCTAGTTGTTAACTTAATGTGTTTCTTGAAAGTATTCAAAGGTGCTTGTATACACTAGTTACCTTTTTATCACCTTTTAAAATAAATCTCTGCTATAGACCATAAAACTGTATATCACAGAAACAGGTCCTTTGTCCAGTGAAGTCTGTGCCAAACATGATGCCAAGATAAACTCTCCTCTGCCTGCACATGAACCATATCTCTCCATTCCCTGCATAACCATGTGCATATGTAAAAGCTTCTGAAACACCACTATCATATCTACCTCCACCACCCCAGACAAAATCTTTCCCCACGCATCTTCTTGCCCTTCTTACCTTAAAGCTATGTGGCACAGTGGCTTGGGTACACAAAAGGCTGGAGAAACTCAGCGGGTGCAGCAGCATCTAAGGAGCGAAGGAGATAGGCAACGTTTCGGCTCGCGACCCTTCTTCAGTCTGAAGATGGGTCTCGACCCAAAACGTCGCCTATCTCCTTCGCTCCTTAGATGCTGCTGCACCCGCTGAGTTTCTCCAGCATTTTGTGTAACCCTCGATTCTCCAGCATCTGCAGTTTCTTCGTCAACTCTCAGTTTGTGAGTGTTGGTGAGGCGGGAACGGGCTGGCCCCGACCCGACCTGACGCGCTCGCGGTCACTCACCGGGCTGACAGTCCCGGCGGCGGCGGCGGCAGCGGCGCTGAGGTGAGGTGACCGGTGAGTGTTGCCCGTCTGGGCCGGACCGGACCATCTCTCCCTGCCCCCTCATCGCCTCTTCCCTGCCCCTGAAGTGATAATGAACGTATTTGGCTTACTACCCCACGGGATGATCGTTGATTTCCCCCTCTCCACCCTCCTCCCCGGTGCCCACCTGACTCGCACCTACTTCTCCCCTGCGCTTCTGAGTCTAGACGCTCCAGCCGTTCCATCCCAATTCCGATTTTTTTGTCTCAATATTCCGAGAAAAAAAATAAAAAAAAACACATAGAAAGTTTCTGTGTGTTTTTTTTTCCGATTTTTTTTCTCGGAATATTGAGACAAAAAATCGGAATTCGGAATTGGGATGGAAAAATCGGAAGAATTCCGCCCAAATCGGAATGGTTGGCAGGTATGCCCTTCTTCAGACTGGTCAGGGATCAGGGAAACGAGAGATATAGACAGTGATATGGAGAGATAAAGAACAATGAATGAAAGATATGCAAAAAAGTATCGATGATATAGGGAACAAGCTACTGTAAGCTGTTTGTAGTGTGAAATGAGAAGCTAGTGCGACTAGGGTGGGGGAGAGATAGAGAGAGAGCGAATGCCAGGGCCCGAGGGCTGAGGGAGAGGTGGGAAGGGGAGGAGACAGCAAGGGTTAACAGAATTGAGAAAATTCAATGTTCAAGCCCAGAGGATGCAGACTCCCCAAGCGGAATATGAGGTGCTGTTCCTCCAACTTGCGGTGTTGCTCACTCTGGCCGTGGAGGAGGCCCAGGGCCGAGAGGTCGGATACGAAATGGGAGGGGGAGTTGAAGTGCTGAGCCACCGGGAGGTCGGGTTGGTTATTGCGGACCGAGCGGAGGTGTTCGGCGAAACGATCGCCAGGCCTCCACTTGGTCTCACCGATACAGATCATCTGGCATCTGGAGCAGCGGATGCAGTAGATGAGGTTGGAGGAGGTGCAGGTGAACCTCTGTCGGACCTGGAAAGACTGCTTGGGTCCCTGAACGGAGTGGAGGGGGGAGGTGAAGGGACAAGTGTAGCATTTCTTGCGGTTGCAAGGGAAAGTGCCCAGGGAAGGGGTTAGAGCGGGAGGGAAGGGAAGAATTGACAAGGGAGTTGCGGAGGGAGCGGTCTTTGCGGAAGGCAGACAGGGGGGGAGATGGGAAGATGTGGCGAGTTGAGGGGTCACGTTTGATGTGGCGAAACTGGCGGAGGACTATGTGTTGTATTTGCCGGCTGGTGGGGTGAAAGGTGAGGACCAGGGGGACTCTGCCCTTGTTGCGAGTGGGAGAATGGGGAGAGTGGGCAGTGTTGCTGGGTATGGAGGGGACCCTGGTGCGAGCCTCATCTATAGTGGGGGAGGGGAATCCCCGTTCTCTGAAGAATGACACAGTGGCTTAGCTGGTAGGATCAGATACCTTAGTGCCAGAGACCCTGATTCAATCTGGATCTTAGGTTCTGTCTGTGGATTTGTCTGCAGGCGCTTTGGTTTCCTCCCACATCGCAAAGACGTGAGTGCGCGTAGGTTAATTGCCCCCAGTGTGTAGAGAGTGGATGAGAAAGCGGGATAGCATTGAACTAGTATGAACGGGTGAACAATGGTTGGCAGGGTCTCAGTGGGCAGAAGGGTCTGTTTCCATGCTGTGTCCCTCAACTAAACTATTCCTTTCGTCTTTGCCTCATTTTATATGCCTTTATCAGGTCTCCCTTCAACCTCCGACATCCCAGAGAAAACAATCCAAGTTTGTCCAACCTCTCCTTGCAGCTAATACCACCTAATCAAAGAAGCATTCTTGTAAATCTCTCCTGTTATATTTTTTCCCAATAATTTAATAACCTTTCATTTTGCGAGCCTCGTGTCAATTCTCTGATTACATCTATTTTCTTTTGTGTGCTCTGCATCTACCTCATTTTGGATAACAGAACATTCTGTTCTTTCATCATTGATACAGATTATTGACCACTTATGGTGGCACTGGTACCTGTGATTCCACTAATTGTGGCTGACTGAAAAATACTTCATTGTATTTTTCATTTTTGGAGTGCTGACGCTGCTGGCAAGACCAGCATCTATTGTTCATCCCTTGTTGCTCTTGAGGGGGTGTTGATCAGACCGCCAACTGGTTTGTAGTTCCCTACTTTCTCCTCCTCCAAAAGAATCGGTTTCAAATACTGTTTGAGATAATTAAGTGGCTCATTAACTGACCTTAGATCTCCTGCGATATATGCTTATACTGTACTTAGAACAGTACCGTTCCACTTATACTAATACCAATCTCATTGTTTTCATACTGCAGAGGTCTAAGGATGATCTGTCATCACCGTCAAAGAGCACCAAACGCCAAAGAGAAAAAGTTGCTTCTGATACAGAAGAACCAGAAAGATTAAATTCGAAGAAATCTAAAACGCAGGCGAGTACTTGGCAACCTTTGAGCATTAAGCTGTGTTCGCCAAAGTTGTGGCACCTCGTACATCAGGTCAATAGACTCCAGTGAGGTAAAAGACACTACCACAAACCAGCCCGGTGGCGCAGCGGTAGAGTTGCTGCCTTTCAGCACTTGCAGAGCCAGAGACCCGGGTTCGATCCCGACTACAGTGGTTGTAGGTTCTTCCCTTGATCTGCGTGGGTTTTCTCTGAGATTTTCTCTTCGATTTCCTCTCCAAAGACATACAGGTATGTAGGTTAATTGGCTTGGTGTGTGTGCAAATTGTCCCTAGTTGTGAATGTGTGGAATTCTCGGCCACAGAAGGCCAATTCGCTGGATGAACTTAAAAGAGAGTTAGATAGAGCTCTAGGGGCTAGCGGAATCAAGGGATATGGGGAGAAGGCAGGCACGGGTTACTGATTGTGGATGATCACAATGAATGGCGGTGCAGGCTCTAAGGGCCAAATGGCCTCCTCCTGCACCTATTTTCTATGTTTCTAGAGCGTGTAGGATAGTGTTAATGTGCGGGGATCGCTGGTCAGCGCAGACATGGTTGGCCAAAGAACCCGTTTCCCCGCTGCATCTATAAACTGAACTTAAACCTCGACTAGTTAGGAGAAAAACTCCGGATTTCCTCTCCAGTCCTCAAGGTGAAGCAGTTGTCCATCATCAAAACAAGGGACTTGAACGATTGAGTATGGAAACTGACCCATCAGCCACCAATTCCATGTTGACCATCGATCTCCCAGTCATACAAATTCGATTTTACCACATTTCCTCACCTACACACAATTTTGATTAATAAACTACAAATGTAAAAAAAGACATCCAGTGCTGGGGTAACTCAGCGGGTTTGGCAGTATCTCTGGAGAACATGGATAGGTGACATTTTGGGTCGGGGCCCCTTCTTCAGGTCACCTATCCATGTTCTCCAGAGGTGCCACCTGAACTAATGGGTTACTCCAGCATTTTGTGTCTTATTTTTATTTGCGGTTGTTTTTATCTACATTATTTAAAACCCACACATCTTTGGAATGTGGGAGTAAACCGGATCACCCGGAGGAAACCCACTCGTGTCAAAGGGAGAATGTACAAATTCCACACAGGCAGCACCCAAGGTCAGAACTGATCCTGGGTCTCTGGCTCTGTGAGGCAGCATCGCTACCAGCTGCACCTCTGTGCCTCCAGTTACATAGCAATGTTTATAATGGATATAATATTGTTGATAAAGAGCAGATAAGAAAGTGGTATGAAGTTATCTTGACAAATTATGATGTAGAACTAACTTAGGTCAAAATATATCGGAGGGCACATTACATTGGAATGAGTGACTTGCAGGCCACAACATGGTAGTTGTGTTTTGATCCTGGCATAAATTGGGAAATTAAAGGTGCAAGCGGCGAGGTTAAAACTCTATTTTTATGGGAACCGTACCAACTTTGGATAAATCAGCTTTGCTCTAATAGGAGGAAGATCAATTAATGGAATATACATAAGATACTTTTTTTACATCAATACTTTGAGAAGCCAATGGGGAAAGGTTATTTTGGAAAACAGTTTGTGCATTGAGAACTGGTTGAATGATCATCTTTTTGTCAAGGAGCATTTTGGGGAAGAGTGACATAATGTGATAGAAGTTGCCAACATTTGAAAGTGATGTAATCTCATTGCAAAAATAGATCTTGAATTTAAACCTGAAGGCATTAGAGGAGGGTGCAATTGATTGGAAGGAATTATTGTCGTGGGCAGACAATGGTGAGCATTTAAGGAAATAGAGCACAATGTTAAGACACAAAAGCTCAACAGGAAACGTGAGTTATCCATGATCTATCACAAGAGGTACCAACTGTGTTAATTCCAAAGAAGAGGCTAGTTTCCAGATGGAACCAGAGATATAACTGGTCTCAGGATTGGAAGCATTTTGAGACTTGGCAAGTGTGGGGCCTCACAGAGAAGAGAGCATTTATGATGGAGAATAATCAATTGGCAGAAGGATTAAACAATTGCATCTGCCTTCACAGAAGTACAGTTAGTACGGGTGTTATGGGGAGACAGCCGAAGAATGGGGTTGAGAGGGAAAGATAGATCAGCCATGATTGAATGGCGAAGTAGACTTGACGGGCCTCAGAGAGAAGAGAGAATTTATAATGGGGATAATCAATTGGCAGAGTGATTAAGAATGAGGAACATAGTAAAAAATACAACAAGAGAAGTTGGTGAACTTGAATGCCGATAAATCTGACAGACCTGATTAATTGCAAATCAGAGTGAGAGTATGTAGACAAACTGAATCAGTGGGCAGGAATACAGTGTGTAAAAATGTGAGGCTACCCACATTGGCAGAAATTAGTACTGTTTAATGGTGAGTGATTGAGATATTAATAAAACAGGATGATGGTACCTCTCAGTAGGTTGGGCGGCATCGGTGCAGGGAAAATAAAGTTAATATTTCAGTTCAATATTCTTCACTGAACATTTCACCTGTTTTTCTGTTGTGAGTTATAACATATATTTATTACCTAGCCTAGAGAATTGTAATAATGTGATAAGTGTGCAAAAATGTATTCCTGTTATTATGGTTGAGTTTTGGGATGAATCTTCAGGTCTTTCCCAGTGTGAGAAGAGCCATTCAGTCAAACAGGCCCACTTGCCCACACTGGCCAAAATCTACACTCGTCCCATCAATACTCGTCCATTCGTCCCATCTACACTGGTCCCGCCTGCTTGCGTTTGGCCCATATACCTCTAAACCTATCCTATCCTTGTACCTGTCTAAATTGAGTAGTCTCTGTGAAATGCAGCTCATTGTAATCAGTAAGAATAATGGTAAATAACTTCCCCACTTATTCAGCTTGTCTACATACCCTCACTATGATTTGTAATTTATCAGCTATGTGGCATTTATTGGCATTCAAGCTTACCAACCCCTCTTGTAATGTTCTTTGGCTCTCACAGACTTCCTGACATACAACTTCCTGAACTTACCACTGAATGTCAGGTCACCAATCACACATCTGATGAACAAATAGGATTGGCTACAATGTCGTAATCTCAAAGACAAAGGAATGCAAGTGTAAATTCTGCACATTAACAATTATTTGCCGGCAGAGATTGTTGTCAGTGAAAGAAATGTAAACTGATTTTTGAAGGCAGACCATGAGGCAGGTGGAGATCACGGATTTGGGAGGGCAGGATGAGTAGCCACAGTGCGTTTTGTAACGGCCACTTTGCATCTCCGGTGGAAGGAATTAATGCTTCCTGTGGATGATGGGGTGACAGCCAAGATAACTGCGTTATCTCAAATGATAGTGAGCTGCTTCAGAATTGTTGTACTGTGCTCATCCGGGCAGATGGGGAGTAATCAGTTGCACTATTAACTTGACAACTTGATGATGGACAGGCCTTGGGTTATCAGGAGGTGAGTTGCTTGCCGCAGGATACCCAGCCTCTGACCTGCTCTTCAGCCTTGGTATTGATTGTCTGATCTAAGTTTCGTTTCTGGGCAGTAACATTCCCCAGGATATTGTCGGTTTGGAATCCAGCGATGGCAAACTAATTGAACATCCGGGGTAGCTTTCTGCTTCGAGACCCTCTCAGTTTGGACGCGACCATTCTCCATCTTGATTCGAGCACAAATGTTGAGTGGCGCTCATTAGCCTGCACCTGCGTGTTGTCTTATTCCTCACAACTCTTCCACTCAAAGTCAAGACTTCTTCTTGCTCAATATGTAGCTTCGGTAAGAACCTAAGGGTGAATGGCGAAGACAAAGGAATCCATACACACAAAAAAAAATCTGTTCTCGTTGCTCATGTTCTTGTAGAAAATAAAGATATCTATTACTCGTGACTCCAATATTGATGAATGACTGCAAAGAAAATTGTAACTGAGAAATGAATATGGGTTGTTTCACAAATAATATACATTACAAGCAACGCTGCTGCCAAGCAAGTTCACTGAAATTCAGCTTCTTGAGGCGCTCCATGCCAACGATATGATCACACTACATGCTGCTGCCACAGGCTGTGTGTGGTCTGGACAAAGTGTGCAAAATGCAATGCTGATTTGTATTTTCAAGCACATTAATAACCTAAAAATTTCCTCTCAGCTCGTTTGTGGCCGTGTAACTTTAGGGGGAATTTCTTTAGTCGGGGAATGGTGAATCTTTGGACTTCTCAGCCTCAGACGGCTGTGGCCAAGTCATTGGGTATTTCTAAGGCGGAGGTTGACAGATTCCTGATTAGTGAGGGTGTCGAGAGTTATGGGGAGGAGAATGGGGTTTAGAGGGAAAGATCAGCCATGAATGAATGGCTGAGTAGACTTGATGGGCTGAATGGCCTAATTCTGGTCCTATGACTTATGAACATGAAGATCAGCAGTTTAATTTGAGCCAGTTTTATTCCCACCTGAAGAATTATATTTGCTTTTTGTTTTACTATTAGAGTATACTTGAAAGAAGGTGGAGTTCAGGGAAAGTTGCACAATGCGAGTTATTTCATCCCATGTCCCACCTCCCTCGATAGTTGTGTCTAGATGGGCCATGAAGTGGATATTTAATTAATGACAGTGCGTTGATTACATTTATCGGAAATACAGTGAAGTTCTGGCAATCCTAGTCGGCAGTAAAAGTCCTGAAAAGGAATCACTATCTTGTAACAGCTTATAGTTTATAGTAGGCTGTAGGTTTGTGGTCTGTAAAATTCTATTCCCATTTGCATGAATCTAAAGTGATCAGTACAATGGTTACATCCTCCTGGGAACAATGAATCGGGTTTTAAATTCTACAACCTAGAGATGATTTTCTAAAGTATGTAAGGTATGGAGCAGCACTGCTGTCATTGATGCATTTTCTGTCGACCTGGACAATGAAAACAGGTTGGGACCTTTCTGACCGTTTACCACTTACTTACCGGTTGTTTGACCAAATACTAGAATAGGCAGGTACTAATTTGACCAAGTACTAGTTGATGATTTGTGCTATTTTTTTTTAAATCAAAACAGGAGATCAGCAGGCCAAACTCACCATCGGAAGGGGAGAGTTCTGACAGCCGCAGTGTAAATGATGAAGGAAGCAGCGATCCAAAGGATATTGATCAGGACAATCGCAGCACGTCGCCAAGTATACCAAGCCCAAGGGACAATGAGAGTGATTCTGATTCCTCGGCTCAGCAGCAAGTGCTGCAGTCTCAGCCTCAAGTCCATCAGAGTCCATGTGCCTCCATGCCTCTAACTTCACTGGAATCGCCACAAATGCCCCCACCGGCATCTTCCTGCGCCGTATCCATTCCTCAAACGTTGTCGCCGGTTCCACTGCCTCGTAGTCAGACGCCACCTCATTCTCTGATTCAGCCCGCGCCGCAGCTCCATCCCCAGAGACTCGCGTCGCCTCACCCGCCGATCATCCAGCAGCAGCTGCAGCCTCAGTCGCAGCCCCTGCTGCAGTCGCAGTCCCCGCTCCATTCGCTGGTGCAGCCGCTGCCTCATCCGCTGCAGGCTCCCGCTCACATTCAGCACCAGCTGCAAGGGCCCTCGTTCTCCATCAACCCCCCGCCTCAGATCGCACAGGCCTCCTCCGCCCAGGTGCCGGCCACGGGGCAGCCGCACAATCCAACGCAGGTCCCGGTGCAGCCTCTGCCCGCCCAGCTGCAGCCTCCGCGGGAGCAGCCGTTGCTGCCTGCCCCAGTCACGATGCCTCATATTAAACCACCGCCCACGACTCCAATTACACCCATTTCCAACCAGCAGTCCCATAAACCAGCGACCCATCTCGCAGGCCATCCTCCGTTCCCACAGATGCCTTCAAATCTTCCGCCTCCGCCGGCTTTAAAGCCGCTGAGTTCCCTTTCTACCCACCATACCCCCTCCGTTCATCCGCCACCATTGCAGTTAATGCCCCAAACGCAGCAAATCCAGCCTCCCCCTGCACAACCCCCTGTGTTAACCCAAGCCCAGAATCTCCCGGCAAGCACAACGCATCCCCAAGCCGTGCCCCACCAAGTTCCTCCCCAGCCTCCCTATGCCCAGCATTCCTTCATCCCGTCTGGAGCTCCCAACATTGCGCCTTCGGCGGCAACCTCCGCCTCCAGCGTGGCGCCTATTTCTACCATTCAGCCTACAGCGTCCATCGTGACATCCATGTGTTCCACCGGCAATGTTTCAAACACCCCTCCTGCCACCATGACCAACATTCAGATTAAAGAGGAAATCCAGGACGAGCAGGAGGACCCAGACAGTCCTCCACCATCTCCAAACAGAAGTCCATCTCCAGAGCCAACAGTGGTTAGCACTCCGAGCCACGCCAGTCAGTCAGCCAGGTGACCTTTCTTTATGTATACATTATTACTGATCATTTTATAAAATATGTTGAACAACTGCCACTATTCAAAATGCTTTTTTTTAAATTTATGCCTGGAGTAATTATATATGATGTGATATTTTTCTGTTCAAAAACTTATCGCGAGTTTTTAGTTTTATTTTGCCCTGTAACTTGCAATTAAAAGCCTGTAAGGTTTTGGTTTAACAACGTTTCCCCTTTGTGCATTGTTTCAGGTTCATTAAGTATTTGGATCGTGGCTACAACTCCTGTGCAAGAACAGACTTGTACTTTGTACCATTGCAAGGCTCAAAGCTGGCCAAGAAGCGGGAAGAAGTGATAGAGAAGGCCAGGCGAGAAGCGGAGCAGAAGGCCAAAGAAGAGAAGGAGAAGGAAAAGGAGAAAGAGAAAGAGAGGGAGAGAGAGCGGGAGCGTGAGAGGGAAGCGGAGAGAGCAGCGGTAGGTGCACCGTGTTGGAATGGCTGACTGGTTTGGCCCAAGTGCCTGTAAATATAAGGGTTGCTAATAAATCCAACAGATTTTAGAGAGAAACTACTTTCCTAGAGAGTGGTTCAAAATGTGGAACACACAACCTCAGGGAGAAGTTGAGGTGAACAGGTTAAATGTATTTATGCAATAGCTGGATAAACTCACCAGGGAGGGGAAAACATGATTCACTGATGCAATTGAAGAGCATAGGTAGTCCCCCCTGATATCAATTATCTGAACCCATGCTGGTGGGGTAAAACAAGCCAATACTTAGTGCAGTTAAACTCTGAACTCTCTTGCAGAAATTATTGAAAATAAGTAATACTATTTATTACTACTCATACCCCCAATAACTGCAAAAGAATTACATGATACATGAATTTACAAGAAATGCTACCCTGCACAGATATAATTTTTTGTCTTCAAAAAGACCTGCATAGTTTTAACCCTGAACTGTAATTGTAGGTTCAACTCACTAATCGACTCTGAAGACCCCCCTCCCTTGCACAGATTAATCGTACCTGACTTTAGATTTTTGCAGTTCCCAAGTTCATCCACCCCCATCCCCAGCCCTCCTTTTTATGATATAGAAAATGCACCAATGACATTTGATTGATGCTAACCCCTCTTCTTTACGTTCAACAAACTCTTCTGTATCTAACTTACTCTTCCAAGTCCTCGCATTTCAACCCAGTTGGGCTAATTAGTCCCCTATCATCAATTTTCACAGAATGGCTGATCTAATGGGGAAGTGAGGAATTAATTATTACCTGGAGCATAATCATGCATTTCTGCCAAAAATCCCTGCCCCAGGTTTAGCAAGAAGTTGTCTGTCCTGTTCATTTCCTTGGGAAATGCTTGGCAGACTTACCTCATGGAAAAAAAGAGAAATCATCGTTTAAAAAAAAACACGCACAGATGACTAACTGCTCCCAGTAGCTACCCTGAGATCTATTTCATCTACCAGCAGCTCATTTTGCCAATTAGAAAAGTTTGGTTTTATTTGCAGTGATATTTTATATCCTGACCCATTTACTGATGAAGAGATTCTCTTACTGTTCGTGCGATTCCGGTGTTTGGAAGTAATGGAAAACAGCTGCAATATGGTCTAAATTTGGATTGCAGAAGTTCGGTTGTTAATGTACAGTTTATTAAAATCTTCGAAGCTTTTTGCCAAATAATAAAATGTTGGAGAATATTATCCAAATTCCAACTCAATTATTGCAATAATAATTGTACTGCAATTCACATAGTTCACATAAATGCATTATTGCAAATGTTGAACTATCACAGCAGGTTAATTATCCTCCATAATGGTGAATGACAAGCTTTGGTGCTGAGTGTTTGCTAATAGGAACTAGAAATTAAAAAAAAAGATGATGAGGAAAAATTAATTAGTCATCGTTGAAAACATTAGCGACGCAGTGGTGCTGGTCTCCAACGGCAAGGGTGACGGATGCACCACACATCTCTGTCCTCCAGTTCCTGCGACCTTCCAACTGCTGGAAGTATAGGGTTTTGGTGTGTGTGCTTTATCATCATTCCTTACAATGCTATGTATGACAGTGATTGCAATTTCGACTGAAATGTGGATGGCCGTTGGCTCGCTAAAAGCTCATCCGCCCTTTGGCAGGCCTTGTTCTGGGGGTCCACAGCCCCCACCTCACCCGGCAAACCAGGTGGGGGAGACGGTTTAGTCGCCGACTATCCGACCATGGAGCAGGTAGCACGGGGATTACATGGTACCCGTGGCGGGGGGATCTCCCCCCGACCTGACCTGAAAAAGCATGTCAACAAATGAACCGTGTGAAGAAAGGGAGCCAACATATTAAGTTAGATTAATCCTGATCATCTCACAGAGGGTGGTGAGTCTCTACAATTCTCTACCCTGGAAAGCTGCCGAGACAAGGTCATCACAGGTATTTAAAGGGAAGATGGAACGATCAAGTAGTGGAGGGTTATTTTGGGAGTCCTTGACCTGGGAAGTTGAGACCTGTCACTGGCTAACGCAATCATACTGAATGCCAGCGCAGGCCAGAGAGGTTGAGTGACCAACTCCTAGGGTGGCACAGTGGGGTACTGGTAGAGTTGCTGCCTCACTGCCAGTGACACAGATTTGATCCAGACTATCTGTGCGCGGTTTGTGCGTTTTCCCTGTACCGCATGGATTTTCTCTGCATGCTCCGGTTTTCTCCCACATTCCAAAGAGTTAAAGGTTAATTGGCTTCGGTAACATTTTAAATTGTCACTAGTGTGTAGGATAGTGCTAGTGTATGGGGTGATCGCTAATCGGCATGGACTCAGTGGGCCGAAGGGCCTGTTTCCAAGTTGTATCTCTACAGTCCTGTTCCTATTTCCTTGTGGCTAATTTGCTGTGATATTTAGCATTTTACAGTTTTCAATCCCAGAACGTGCACTTTTCTTTTATTAAATTCTATAAAATTGATTCCTTTACAGAAAGCATCCAGCTCTTCCCATGAGAGTCGCATGGCGGAATCTCAGCTTGTTGGACCAACGCATTTAAGACCTTCGTTTGAGCCTCCACCAACGACCATTGCAGCTGTTCCTCCTTACATTGGACCGGATACCCCAGCACTAAGGACACTCAGTGAATATGCGAGGCCACATGTCATGTCCCCAACCAACCGTAACCACCCATTCTTTGTTCCATTAAATGCATCTGATCCCATCCTGGCTTACCATATGCCTAGCCTCTACAGCGCTGACCATGGGATGAGGGAAAGAGAACTGCGTGAACGAGAGATTCGGGAGAGAGAGATTCGCGAAAGGGAATTCCGTGAGAGGATGAAGCCGGGTTTTGAGGTGAAGCCACCTGAACTGGAAGGCCTTCACCCAGCTGCTAATCCCATGGATCCATTTGCTAGGCACGGTGCCTTAACAATCCAACCCGCAGCGGGGGCTCATCCGTTCCCTCCTTTCCACCACGGGTTGAATCCATTGGAAAGAGAAAGACTCGCTCTTGCGGGCCCTCAGCTGCGGCCCGAGATGTCCTACGCTGACAGACTGGCAGCAGAGAGAATACACGCTGAGCGCATGGCATCACTTGCAAATGACCCACTTACAAGACTACAGATGTTCAATGTGACGCCACATCACCATCAACATTCACACATACATTCACACTTACACCTACATCAGCAAGACCCGTTACATCAAGGTGAGTTGACTGGATGCTGATTATTAACAACCAAAGGGATATTTAATCACATGCCAAGCCGGCTTGTATTTTATCTTTTGAATGTGCAGATACTTTTGCTGAGTGGATACAACTAGAAAGAAGGCTTTTGGTTGCACACCTTCAGCACCAGTTTTATGATTTCCTTACTGATGCGTAATGCATTTTAGGGGCAGCGCAGCTTATAGAGTTGCTTCAGCACCAAAGACCTGGGTCCATCCTGATCTTGGGTTCTAACTGTGTGGAGTTTCCACATTCTCCCTGTGATCGTATGGGCTTCCTCTGGGTTCTTTGGTCCCCCCCCCCCCCCCCCCCCCACATCATACGTTTTTGTAGGTTAATTGACTGCTTTAAATTTCTCCTTGTACGCAGGTGAGTGATGGGATCTGGGGGTAATTGAAGACAATATGGGGAGAATAAAGTAGGGAGGAACTGCAGATGCTGGTTTACACCGAAGAGAGACACAAAATGCTGAAGTAACCCAACGGGACAGGCAGCATCTCTGAATAGAATGAATGGGTGACGTTTTAGGTCGAGACCCTGCTTCAAGCTGTAGAAGGGTCTTCTACGGAAGAAGACTTTTGAAAAAGAGTCTCGACCTGAAACATCACCCATTCCTTCTACCCAGAGATGCTGCCTGTCCCGCTGAGATACTCCAGCATTTTGTGTCTATCTTGAGAATGAAGTTAGATTAGATTAGTGTAAATGGGTGGTTGTTGGTCAGCGTGGACCTTGTGAGCCAAAGGGTATGTTTCTATGCTGTATCTCTTTATGACTTTGACATTTTGTTGGTGTTTTTAAAATTGGGTTGAGGTGGAGTTTCTACTTTGGCAGCTGTTGGGATATTATGCTCAATTGTACGGAAACCTTCTCCACAAATCAGTTCAATCAAGAAACGCAACGGAATGCAATTAGTCATCTTTTGCTTCTCTCCTCCACTCAGTTACTCGCCCACTTTTTTATTAAAACTCCTGAAACTGTACAGAGGGATCAGTAAACAGACAGTTAGCCAGTAACTTTTAGCTGCCTGAATAGCTGAAAATCAATTTTACAAGGAAAAAAGTGTTACAATTATCTGTTTCATAATTTTTTTTTATTTTCTATTTCTAAATTTTCTATTATTCATGAATTGATTTAATAAAAATTAAGTGTATTTTGTTTTATTTTTATATAATGTCACAAATGTGGTAACTGATGACTACGAAAGAGAAAGAAGCACTAGTATAATTTGAAGAGGATTTCTCAGGGCACTCAATGGTGTGAATCTTATGATTTTTGACCTGGCCGGATGGGCAGGGCCTGATATAGGTTTGTAGGATCTGGAACTAGCAATAAAACCGCACAATGTTTACCGTACTGGTTTACAGCAGGACAACTTTTTAGTTAAAATTACCTGATCTTCTGCGCTGGTTTCATCCACTCTGGCAATTAAGAGCAAGAACTGTATTCTAGTCTTTTGAACGTGAAGTTGTAACATGTGATATACTTTCCATTGTTGCTTTTTAATTTCATGCTCGTAAGTTGAAACATAAGACGTATGACTCGGCTTGTACTCGCTGGAATTTAGAAGATTGAGGCGTGATCTCATAGAGACTTACAAAATTCTTAAGGGGTTGGACAGGCTAGATGCAGGAAGATTGTTCCCGATGTTGGGGAAGTCCAGGACAAGGGGTCACAGTTTAAGGATAAGGGGGAAGTCTTTTAGGACCGAGATGAGAAAATCGTTTTTCACACAGAGAGTGGTGAATCTGTGGAATTCTCTGCCACAGAAGGTAGTTGAGGCCAGTTCGTTGACCATATTTAAGAGGGAGTTGGATGTGGCCCTTGTGGCTGAAGGGATCAGGGGGTATGGAGAGAAGGCAGGTACAGGATACTGAGTTGGATGATCAGCCATGATCATATTGAATGGCGGTGCAGGCTCGAAGGGCCGAATGGCCTACTCCTGCACCTAATTTCTATGTTTCTATGAATGCAGTAAATGAAGTTGTATAAGTGGTCCTTGCCACCAATAAAAATGGTGAAGAAGCGACATTTCTGAAAGTATACAATGTATATTATAAAACACATCATTAAAGTGAAGTTTAAACACCGTCATTCGCTACGTAATGCATCGTTGAATGATAGGTGATTGGGATGAATGAAGATTGTATGTCTTGGTCACCATGGGCAAGTTGGGCCTATTTCCGTGCTCTGGAGCTCTTTGACTTCGTTTTTAATCAACGTTAATTGTGATTATACAAATTCAGTACCAATGGAAGAGCTCTTTTTCCCTCAGTTTTTTAGTATTTTATACATTTCAGTGCTTTGGCATTTTTCTGAACAATAAAAAATATTAAATCTTTTTCTCTTAAGTAAAATATCCAGTGATATGGTCACTGTACACATTAGTCCAACCCAGGTTACAAACAACCAACCGTTGTACAGCTCGTTGTACGCCAACCTTCGATCACTTATACATTAGTGCTATGTCCTACATACTGCGGTCAATTTACAGAGGCTAATTAACCGACAACCCCCGCACGTCTTTGAGATGTGGGAGGAAACTGAAGAACCCGGAGAAAACCCACATAGTCACAGGGAGAACGTGCAAACTTCACACAGTCAGCACCCGAGGTCAGGATCGAATTCAGGTCTCTGGTGGTGTGAGGCCGCAGCTCTACTGCTGCGCCACCGTGCTGCCCATGTCACTATAGGTGCAAAATATTATTTTTCAGAACACATGGAGACATAAAATGCTAATGTCTGAAACGATAAATATTTTCAAGCTAATATATTTTCAGTGTACAAGTTCCATGTCATCAGGAGACATCAATGATCAAAATCATGAGCTGCCGTGCCTTACAAACTCAAACACACAGTGCTTTGTTTCCTTGGCAACCCAGGTTAGCTACCATTTAACGTTGAAGTCTAATCAAGTCGGATATTGTTTAAGAAAGAGATTGTGTGACACAATATTTGGTGGTTCTCTAAAAAATGTGTAATTAAGATAAAATTAGGATGAGTAATAAAATTGCATAACAGCAAGAGAAGGAACTTGCCTTTGGGTTGAGATTCTCAACTCCCACTAGCAGGAACTGCTTAGCTCACAGTCATGAACGTGGGAGGAAATCTCAAACAGTCACTCTCAACACTGAGGTAAGTGCCTTTGTGCGCCATTTGAAAATATGAATTCTTTTTTTCCACTCTCTCACTTACCAATAATTGGTGCTGAACTGATGTGCACGCATAATAAATTGAGTGCAGAAATACAAGATAGCCAAACACAAAGATAAAACAGGGCTTGATCGAATAAAATCCAAGACAAAAGCAATAACTGCAGATTATTTTCCTCCTTGGAAAAATTGATTGGATAAATGGTGGCCATTTCCCCTCTGTTACGTTGAATCTTGATTCAAGTATTTTCATTACATGTCATTTAAGCTGGAATCTGAAACCGCAGATCCCTCTTTGTTTCTTAAATATCAGACTTTTAATTATCTGATCTATATTCTACCACATTGTAAATCACGGATGTCTTTGGTGGTTATTCACAATTGTGCGAACTGACCATGTTTACCGCACTGCCAAACCAGGAACTGTAAGCCAACAGATTCATCCACTTGCTATTGTATTGCAGTGTTGATAGCCTTATGAGAGGCAGAGATAGGGTAGAGAGTCAGAACCTTTTTCCCCAGAGTGAAAATGTCTAACACTAGAGGGCATAGCTGTAAGGTGAGAGGTGGGATGTTTAATGGAGATAGGCTGGGGAAATATTTTTTACACTTGAGTTGTGGGGGCCTGGGACACGTTGCCAGTGGTGGTGGTGGGGGCAGATATGATAGTGGTGCTTTAGAGGCTTTTAGGTAGGCACATGGAAGTGGAGGGATGTGGATCATGTACAGGCAGATGAGATCAGTTTAACTTTGCATTATGTGCGGCACAGCCTTTGTGGGTTATTCATTGTTCATGCGCTTGACTACGTTCTATTAATTTAATTGGTAGACTTTGCATTTCTCGCGCTCTCCATCCTAGTATGTTTAATGTAAGTTCTGTGATATTTAACATAACACCCATGTGTACGCTACGTACAATAGTATAGACTTCAAAATATCTAGAGTAAATGTTTGCTCTCACCAGGGTCTCTTCTACACCCCGCAACTCTGCTCTCACTCCCCATCACCCCCACTCGTAACAAGGGCAGAGTCCCCCTTGCCCTCAACTTCCACCCTACCAGCCTGTCACATACAACAGATAATCCCTCGGAATTTTCGCCACCTCCAACGGGATCCCACAACTGACCACATCTTCCCATTTCCTCCCCCTTCAGCTTTCCGCAGAGACCGCTCCCTCCGTAATTCCCTGGTCAATTCGCCCCTTCCCACCCAAACCACCCCCTCCCATGTTACTTTCCCTTGCAACCGCAGGAAATGCTACACTTGTCGCTTTACCTCCCCCCTTGACTCGGATGGCCCAAGCAGTCTTTCCAGGTGCGGCAGAGGTTCACCTGCACCTCCTCCAACCTCATCTATTGCATCCGCTGCTCCGGTGTCAGCTGCTCTACATCGGTGAGACCAAGCGTAGGCTTGGCGATCGCTTCGCCCAACACCTTCGCTCAGTTCGCAATAACCAACCTGATCTCCCAGTGGCTCAGCACTTCATAGAAACATAGAAATTAGGTGCAGGAGTAGGCCATTCGGCCCTTCGAGCCTGCACCGCCATTCAATATGATCATGGCTGATCATCCAACTCAGTATCCCGTACCTGCCTTCTCTCCATACCCCCTGATCCCCTTAGCCACAAGGGCCACATCTAACGCCCTCTTAAATATAGCCAATGAACTGGCCTCAACTACCCTCTGTGGCAGAGAATTCCAGAGACTCACCACTCTCTGTGTGAAAAAAGTATTTCTCATCTCGGTCTTAAAGGATTTTCCCCTTATCCTTAAGCTGTGACCCCTTGTCCTGGACTTCCCCAACATCATGAACAATCTTCCTGCATCTAGCCTGTCCAACCCCTTAAAAATTTTGTAAGTTTCTATAAGATCCCCTCTCAATCTCCTAAATTCTAGAGAGTATAAACCGAGTCTATCCAGTCTATCTTCATAAGACAGTCCTGACATCCCAGGAATCAGTCTGGTGAACCTTCTCTGCACTCCCTCTATGGCAATAATATCCTTCCTCAGATTTGGAGACCAGAACTGTATGCAATACTCCAGGTGTGGTCTCACCAAGACCCTATACAACTGAAGTAGAACCTCCCTGCTCCTATACTCAAATCCTTTTGCTATGAAAGCTAACATACCATTCGCTTTCTTCACTGTCTGCTGCACCTGCATGCCTACTTTCAATGACTGGTGTACCATGACACCCAGGTCTCGCAGCATCTCCCCTTTTCCTAATCGGCCACCATCTCCCCCTCGCATTCCAAATCCGACCTTTCTGTCCTGGGCCTCCTCCATGGCCAGAGTGAGTCCCACCGTAAATTGGAGGAGTACCACCTCATATTTCGCTTGGGTAGTTTACACCCCCAGCGGTATAAAACATTGACTTCTACAATTTCAGGTAGTCCTTGCTTTCTCCCTCTTTCCCATCCCCTTCACAACTCTTCCTAAGCCATGGGCGGAAATCCTGTAGGGGCGGGGAGGTGTCACGTTTTGTAATCCGATTTTGAAATTTGGTGGGTAAAAAATCTATTAAAATCTCCGCTTTCCGCAAGACAGTGGGGGTGTCACTGTTAAGCGCTTGTTAAATGTCTCTATTAATATCGTATTAACACGATGTGTCACCAATTGTGTTTTGACCTTCAAGTATTACTGAAGGTATTCACGGAGAATTTCTTAAAGCTGTCTGATGCAAGTACAATTATCATTTGTAATTAGTACAATTACCATTGGAACTAATTGGATGTATGGGTAGATGGGAAAGATTTAAACGGGTATCGGATTTAAGTGGGTAAGGCCATTAGGGATCGGGTCGAATGGGTTTCCTGGCTGGCTTGCAGGTCAATCCCTCTTTTTCTCTCTCTCTCTCTCTCTCTCTCTCCCTCTCTCCCTCTCTCTCTCTCTCTCTCTCTCTCTCTCTCTCTCCCTCTCCCTCTCCCTCTCCCTCTCTCCTCTGTCTCTCTCCCTCTCCCTCTCTCTGTCTCTCTCTGTCTCCCTCTCTCTCTCTCTCTCTCTCCTCTCCCCCTCTCTCTCTCTCTGTCTCTCTCCCCCCTCTCTCTCTCCCCCCCCTCTCTCTCTCTCCCCCCCCTCTCTCTCTCTTCCCCCCTCTCTCTCTCTTCCCCCCTCTCTCTCTCTCTTCCCCCCTCTCTCTCTCTCTTCCCCCCCTCTCTCTCTTCTCTCCTCTCTCCCTCTCTCTCTCTTCCCCCCTCTCTCTCTCTCTCTCTCTCTCTTCTCTCTCTCTTCCCCCCTCTCTCTCTCTTCCCCCCTCTCTCTCTCTTCCTCTCTCTCTCTTCCCCCCCTCTCTCTCTCTTCCCCCCTCTCTCCTCTCTCTCTCCCCCCCCTCTCTCTTCCCCCCCCTCTCTCTCTCTCTCTTCCCCCCTCTCTCTCTCTTCCCCCCCTCTCTCTCTCTTCCCCCCCTCTCTCTCTCTCCTCTCCCCCCCTCCTCTCTCTCTCTCCCCCCTCCCTCTCTCCTCTCTCTCCCCCCCCTCTCTCTCTCTTCCGCCCTCTCTCTCTCTCCCCCCCTCTCTCTCTCTCTCTCCCCCCCCTCTCTCTCTTCCCCCCCTCTCTCTCTCTCTTCCCCCCTCTCTCTCTCTCCCCCCCCCCTCTCTCTCTCTCTCTCCCCCCCCTCTCTCTCTCTCGCCCCCCCTCTCTCTCTCTCTCTCTCTCTCCCCCCCCCTCTCTCTCTCTCCCCCCTCTCTCTCTCTCCCCCCCTCTCTCTCTCTCTCCCTCTCTCTCTCCCCCCCCCCCCCCTCTCTCCTCTCTCTCTCTCCCCCCCTCTCTCTCTCCCCCCTCTCTGGTTGGTTCTTCTGTTTGCCTTTATTTGCTTCAGTGTTATTTATCACATTGTAGCTTTTGAAAGATTCAAGCGGGTATCAGACACTTTCTAAGGGCTGAATTGGCCCGTTCGCGGGGCCTTTCATCGCCTGGCGCGGCTTAAAATCAAACTGCTGCATCGAGGCGATTGAGGCTCCCGGATGTTGAACCCCCGCCGGCCGATTTAAAGCCATGCCGAGCGATGAAAGGCCCCGCGTACGGGCCGATTCAAGCCCCACGATTTGGGGCGGAAGAAGCTGCTGTTGCTGGAGTTCGGAGTCGGTCACCAACCAGGTCAGCTCCCGATGTTACCGTCCACAGGGCCCACGGCTGATGCCTCCGAAGCCTCGCATATGTGTGTGCGCGCATGCGCGTGCCCGCAGCCACCAACAAATTGTGTCCCCTCCCCCATGTATTGATAGCGATTTCCCCGCCTGCCACAGCCCACTGTCTCTGCCTCTTCCTTTCTTCTCCCCGCCCCCACCAGGCCCACATCAGTCTGAAGAAGGTCTCAACCCGAAACGTCACCTTTTCCTTCGCTCCATAGATGCTGCCTCACCCGCTGAGTTTCTCCAGCATTTTTATCTACCTTCCTTAATTTTTATTTTCATTTTCCTTTCATGATTTTGGTGTGTGGGAGTGGAATTTGGAAATTGTTTTTTTTCCCCAAAAGCTTTCACCTTCTTCCATTGTGCATTTTATTAGTCGTATTATTTACTATCTGTAAATGTGTATTAGCTGTGATACTGGCCAAATGATAACATGTACTATTCTGCTCACACACTCTGCTTGTGCTTGCTCACCCACACTGGTTTGCAATTAATAAATGCTTTAGTTTTAAAATTAACCAGATTTTCAAAACTGCAGTGAACGTACTACTCCAGCCCTCCTTGGATACTACAAGATGTCCAAATTGCTCCAATTCTGTTCTCACCAAATCTCCAAAAGCCCTCCACCATTGGGGGGGGGCATGCCTCAGCTACTAAAAGCCTCTAAATTCTGGAATGCTTTCTCCAAAACCTTCTGCGTTTCTGCCTTTCTTATTTTTATTTTTATTAAGGTGTTACATAAAGTCATTTTTCGTGAGCACACAGTCAGTCATCAGAGTACCTACCTCTCATGAGGTTAAGCATCAACAGTATCGCTTGATCACTCCTTTGTGAAGCATCGTGATATGTTTGGCTGCATTAAAGAGACTGTCTTAGTGTAAGCTACTGCAATGAACCAGTTCATCAAGAAACTAGATTAGAATAAATGAGTTGCTTCTTTCAAGAAGACACGTTAACTCTACCTGAAAAAAACCCAAGATCAAGTGCTTAATTTATGATTAAGAAGCCACTTTAACAAAATTCTTAACTAATGCTCAAAAACTTATTTAATGTATTTTATAGATTTGTGAGTTCTGCAAATAGACAGCTGCATTACATTTCAGCTGCAGAGTGGCCTCATGCTTTGTTAGCCGTTCCATTACACTGCAATTAAATGAATTGGTTCCAATTTCCTAATCACCAAGGATTCAGTTTCCTTGAATTAACTGCAGCGGATGGAACTACAATGCAGATACAAGGGCATGCTCCTCCACTCCTCAACTATAAGACCATTTCAACCAAGATATTGTACTCCCGTATTATTGTCCCTACAGATCAAAGAAAATAGTTTGGTGCCGTGGTGGGATTTTTTGCAATATCGTGTGGAGAGAATGTTTCCAGTAGTGGGAGAGTCTAGGACCAGATGGCACCGCCTCAGAAAATAAGGACATACGTTTAGAATGGAGAGTAGGAATTTCTTTAGCCAGAGGGCGGTGAATCTGTTGAATTCTAGCCACTGACAGTGGTGAAGGCCAAGCCAATGGGTATTTTTAAAGCGGAGGTTTCTGATTAGTAAAGGTGTCAAAGGATACAGGGAGAAGGCAGGAGAATGGAGTTGAAAGGTAAAAATAGATCAGCCAGGATCAAATGGCAGAGCAGACTCAATGGGCAATGGCCTAATTCTGCTCAAATGTCTTATGATCTTATTATCTTGTTATTGAAAAGCGGATATTTTTCCTCTAACGTTGACGTGAGGAAACCAGATGCCTATCCCTTATTACAAAGAACTATGCAAAGACATGATTTGAGATTGAAGAAAAATGTGTAACATTTCCACCTTGAAAAAAAAAACTAGTCCAGACAAATCAAAACTCAGCTATAACTCAATTTACAAAATAGAGATAGGAACATTTGAAATAAGAGATGAAAAAAGGGATTCATTTTTTCTTGTATTCTGCCATGTTGTGAGTCAAATACTAGAGCCTTCCTGAGTAAACTAGGAATATATAGCTCCTGTCTACAAAGATCATGCAAAAGACTGAACTTTTCCCTGAGGGTTTTTGTGATGTGTTTACATGAAGCTCCATTTGTATCAAGTATATAAAGGAATACATGGAGTTACCCAGTGTAAAAAAAAGTGTGAGAGTAGATTTTTGGAAGCGAAGAAATAACGTAGAAAAATTGAAATAAAGCAGAATTTCATATTCCTTCGGTTGAAATGGTTGCAGTCGAAGTATGATCTATAATACTGCAAAAATGACGTAGTTGGGTTGGGTCAATGAATCTGTGTTGAATCTTATACGGTGGAATGGTGTATATGAACAATCACAAAATACCTTTGGTTATTTTGAGAAACGGGTAATCTGTAAATTACGGAATAGACAGATGTTTGAGAGGAAACTGGGAAACAATGTACATTGATTGATCATAAAACCTTTACTTCATGCACAGTGAGTGAACATTTATCTGACCTGTGTTCAAAATAAGGCAATATTGGAGTATTGTATGCAGTTCTGGTCACCCCATTATAATGTGGACGCTTTGGAAAGTGTTCAGTAGAGGTTTACAGGAATGCTGCCTGGATTGGAGGGTGTTTGTTTTAAGGAGAGGTTGGACAAACTTGGATTGCTTTCTCTGGAACTCCGGAGGTTGAGGGGAGACCTGATAGAAGTATGTAAAATTATCAGAGGCATATAGGATAGGCATTCAGAACCTTTTTCCCCAGAGTGGAAATGTCAAAGACTTGAGGGCATAGCATTAAGGTAGGAGGGGAAAGGTTTAAAGGAGATGTGCAGGGCAGGTTTTTTTGTTACACACAGGATAGTAGGGACCTGAAAAATGCTGCCAGGGATGGTATTGGAGGCTGATATGATAGTGGCATTTAAGAGGCTTAAGTGGATATACAGGGAATTGGAGCGAAATGGGTCATGTGCAGACAGATGAGATTAGTTGATCTTGGCATCGTGTTCAGCACAGACATTGTGGGCCGAAGGGCCTATCCCTGTGCTGCACTTTTCTATGTTCGCAGACTTCAGGTGAAGTCCATTAATGTACTTAACTTCTGCTTTGCTAACATTTGGCAAATCAAAGTCACATTTGTGAAACCATGGGAATCAGTTTTGCAAGATTAGTACCCCAACCACAGTGCAACATGTGGAATGATTCAATATCTGTTAGATTTGGAGCGTGTGTGCAGAAGATATGTACCAGGATATTTCCACGGATTAGTTATGTGTTTAGACAGGAGAAGTGAAGTTACTCTCCTTGGGTCAAGAGAGATTGGAAGATCTGATCGAGGGATATAGAATCTGGAAAGGTATAAGCAGAGTGGATACAGAGTTGGCAGAGGTTCAAAACCCAGGGCACTGAATAACGATGATTATCAAAAGAACCAAAAGTAACACAGGAAAAATCCTTTTACGTAGCAAATGGTTAGGGTGTGGAATGCTGTAGGCAGATTCAGTTGCAGCATTAGGTATTCGAAAAGTGAGAATTTGCAGGGCTGTGGAGAGGACAGAAGAGTGAGACACACTTATTTGTTCTTGCGTGGCGTTTCCATGGACTCAAAGGGCGAGGTGACCTCCATCTGTTGTGTAACCATTCTGTGATATTTTGTTCATGGATAATTGCTGAATCAGATCAGCCTATTGATCGCTATCAACCCTTGGGGGTCCATTTCTCACCTACAGTCCAGCCTGACCGACAAAAACATGAATTTAGTTCTCTTAGAAATGGGCTTTCAGCCAGATAATGCATCGTGGAGATTACTTCCATGACCTACTAGGGCAAGGGAGAAAAACTATCGCTGTCCCTTGGTATATAAACTGTTGATTCTACTTGCATCTGCTCAGTTAGACTTCATTTTGTGCCTTTGTTGAAATTGAAATGGGGTAAACCTTTAGTTTTTTTTCACATTTGAGGTTCGCCGTTCCACCACGTACAATTTTTCACAGGATCTTTCGCAGCTGGTGTGCTGCTTTGAAGCAACAAGCTGTTAATCGCAAGTCTTTTAACTGCAAGGGTTTTAGATTTTAGTCACGCATGCACGGTTAAGTCTTAGTCCAAAAATGGTTCCAAAATTAAAAGCACATAATTCCAGATGGAAAAGATTTATATTTCAGTGTTAAGGCAATCATTTTTAGCCGAATGCGAGGAAATTCCAGCAACCAAATACTCGTCTATTTTTCAATAGCAGCTCATTAATTGTTCTACTGGAGTTTCTTTATACAAAGAAAGAACGAATCTCTGTAATGTCTTTCATGACCTGTGGCTTAACCCAAAGTCATGAAAGGCTCACAGAAGTATTTTTGAAGTGTAGTCATAGAAGTAGTGTGGGAAATGAGGCAGGTAATTTATGCACCACAAGCTCCCACAAGCAACAGTTTCGTGATGATTCATTAATAAGCATCAGTCTCTCTTGGGCAATAAAGCACTTGCCTTTTGGGTCAGGTGCAGCTAGAATCAGAGGGGAGGCAAAGATTGGGGTGGAAGTACCCAAGATTTCCATCGGGGCCCAGAAACGCAGTAAGAAACCGCGAGGAATAATAAAGGCTGCATACAGTGGCATCGCCGCAGTCAGGCAGAATTGAGTTGATTGCATAATTTCCCGTGTCAGTCGAGACATTTTACCAAAATGCTGTAAGTGCTGTACGGTTTATATTACGTGCATATCCTCCACCCTCTGCATTCATCTTAATAAATACTTTTATTGTGAGATGTCACCATGGTGAGTCGGACAGCACGGAAGCACGCCCTTCGGCCGAACCTGCCCATGCTGACCAAAATCCACCATCCGCACGAGTCCCACCTGCCCCCATTTGGCCCATATCCCTCTCGACCCTGGAAAAAATGGATAGGTGATGTTTCAGGTCAGGACCCTTCTTCAGGCTGATTGTAGTACGGAGACAAACCAGTGGTATGAACATTGAATTCTACAATTTTAGGGTAACTTCCACAGACGCCTCCTTCTCTCTCCCCTTCTCTCTCCCCTTCTCTAAATGTCTGGTAACCAGTTTTGCAATTCGCAACACTGCATCCTTCTTGGGCTCGTACATGTCCCTAGCCAGGAGTCAGCCTATCAGGGGACCTCTTTGCTGAGATCACCTGTTGTCGGCTCCGATTTGTCCTGTTATTATCTTTGCTTCCAGTTTTTTCTCCCTACGACAACCGGTCAGAAGAAGGGTTCTGACCCGAAACAGCATTTCACCGGAAATGCTGCCTGACCCTCTGAGTTACTCTACCATTTTGTGCCTATCTTTGGTATAAACCAGCATCTGCAGTTCCTTTTTACTACATTCACTCTAAACCCTTCCTATCCATGAATCTGGCCAAAAGCCGTTTAAATGTTATAGTACCTACCCCAACTACTTCCTCTTCTCCCAATACCCTCTGTGTGAGCAAGTTGCCTCTCAGGTTCATTTTAAATCTTTCTCCTCTCACCTTAAACCTTTGTCCCCTGCATTTACTCTGCTCTTTGAACAGAGTAACTGAGTAAATTGACTTTATGTAGCAGGGTTTTTTTTACCATGATTCACGCTTCCCATCCCATCTCCAACTATATTGTTGAATCTGCGCTGCCAAAAGATAATCTGAGAAAATGTAATCGCTTGCTTTATGGGTTTGCTGATCCTGAAAGCCAAATGTTCTTGGTGAGGCCAGCACTGAATGTTCAACACCCAACACCTTGGCATCAAAGGAAAGAACAAACCCTTTATTTAAACAACCTATTCAGTCAACTATAATAAAATCATCAGACAATAAACTAATCTAATCTATTGTTACACAAAAGGCTGGAGAAACTCAGCGGGTGCAGCAGCATCTAAGGAGCGAAGGAGATGGGCGACGTTTCGTGTCGAGGCCCTTCTTCAGACTGGTCAGGGATTGGGGAAACGAGAGATATAGACGGTGATGTGGAGAGATAAAGAACAATGAATGAAAGATATGCAAAAAAGTATCGATGATAAAGGGAACAAGCCATTGTAAGCTGTTTGTGGTGTGAAAATGAGAAACTAGTGCGACTAGGGTGGGGGAGGGAGATAGAGATAGAGGGAATGCCAGGGCCCGAGGGCTGAGGGAGAGGTGGGAAGGGGAGGAGACAGCAAGGGTTAACAGAATTGAGAAAATTCAATGTTCAAGCCCAGAGGATGTAGACTCCCCTAATGATTTTATAAATTGTAATGTCACTCCTCTCCCTCCTTCCCTCCACAGAAAACAGTCCCAATCTATCTAGTCCCTTCTTACAACACAGACCCTTCAAATCCCCAACATGTTTATGAATCTTTTCGGATACCTTTAGCTTAATCACATCCTTCAAGTAGTTGTGGTTCAGGTCATACAACTGAACCAAATGCAGCACTAAATTTCAGGGTCTCAGTTTCACCACCAACTGCCTACGATAAGCAGGGAAAGAAACCAATGCAACCGTGCGAGGAGCGTTAATTGCAAGAGGTGACAACAGGCATGTACGGCACTCTGGAGAAGCACCCTTCATTATTCCACGGAGCAGTCAAAGATGTGCTTGAATTACACCCATCTTCAGTTCCCCCAATGTATAATCACTGGAGTTCAAGAATATCAGCCAAGACGTGTTTGGCCCCTGGGTTCCATCCTAGCTCAGTTCTGGCAAAAGCATGATCCATCACTTGCAATGGTTGAGGGACCCATCACCTGTTTTAGGCACCTATGAAGAATGCCAAAATAAAATGAGCAAGAACATTTTTGGGTCAACATTTTTAAACTGCGCTTGCTACAAGGCTTCATCTTGGAATTGGTTAACATTTAAAAACTTAAATAACATTCTAAGGACTAGAGAAAATTGTGAATGCAGCCTAAAACGTCACTCAAATTAGCCTCACGTTCTCCCCATTTACCTTCCCGCCCCAATATTGACATCTTCCTCGCTTGAGACCCTGCGCTTTTTTAAAAACCATACTCTCTTTGTAGCTGTTCTGGGCACTGTTTATTGTCTCTTTTCCACCACCTGATGTACTCATGTATTACATGATTTGCCTTTGAGCATGCAAAGCACTGTATATCAGTACGCATGACAGTACTAAACCTATATCAGTACAGCCCCTCATGCCTGTTCTGCATCCAATTTGCCCATGGTTGCTCTTGTGCTTCGCGTCCATGTTCGCTGTTGATCCCACCACTTGTCTCCGCATTCCCTCAGTGTCCCATCTGCATTTCTGGGCTATTGAATTTGTTTCATTGGTGAACAACGAGTCGATTTTGATGAACAAACATGTGCCGTGAACAAGTCAGATTTCCTTAAGTACAAGGCTGCCGCCTCTCCATGGATCCTGGAGAATCGGAATTGCTGCTCTTTTGTTCTGGATAACTGACAGTACCTGAATGGAGCAATTTGTAAGACCAGGAAAGAGACTATTGCAAGCCTAAAAGATACAAACGAGCTTAAACGGAAGGCTTGAGCTTGCAACAGAACAGAAGCAAGTGTTTTACACAGAGAGTGGTGGGTGCCTGGAATGGACTGGCAGGGGTGGTGGTGGTGAATGCAGATACGATAGTGGCATTAAACAGACTGTTAGATAGGCACAAGGATATGCAGAGAATGACGGGTTATGGATTACGTGCAGGCTGATTAGAGTTGGTCTTGGCATCATGTTCGGCACGGACATCGTGGGCCAAAGGGTCTGTTCCTGTGCTGTACGTTTCCATGTTCTAGAAGGCACCATTAATATGGATGTCGAAATCGACATCCTTGGCTATGGGTAGAATCGCACAGGAAGTTGAAACCAAGGTGTCCCGAATCACGCTAAGAGCTGACGAGAGGTGGTATTGTATGATGGAATGCATTCACAGCCTCAGCCGCTGTACTCTGACCCACTGTATATTGACTTAAAAGACCAAACAATGTAGCTCATTGTGCCAGCAATGCTTTCTTTTTCAAAGTTATTTCTTTTTCTCCCAACCAGGTACAGGAGGTGTGCATCCATTAGTGGACCCACTAGCTGCTGGACCCCATTTGGCCCGTTTTCCTTACCCACCCGGTGCAATCCCGAACCCACTGTTGACCCAAGGTCCTCACGAACATGAAATGCTCAGGCATCATCCTGTCTTTGGTAAGAGAATTCAGACATTCTTCTCAAGTCATGACATCACAATGTGTAATTGGTGTGAGGAGGAATTGCCATATTTTAATTTTAAAATGTTTTTTGAATGCAGGTAATGATAAATATTTCCGCTGTGTTTATCAGATATTTTTAATTTGTGTGTATATATAAAGAAAAAAATATGTGAATTCAGGCAGTAATCTGTCCATTTGTTCAACTGCATTTGGTATGGCATATTTCATAAACTCTTGGAGATAAAAATAGAACTCTCTTGTCGATTGATGTTTAAAAAAAGACCCCATAGTGCTGGAGTAACTCAATGGGCGGAACAGTGACTCAGTTGGTAGAGCTGCTGCCTCACAGCGCTAAAGAGCCGGATTCAATCCTGACCTCGGGTGCTGCCTGTGTGAAGTTTGCGCCTTCTCCCTGTGAGTGTGTGATTTCCTCCAGGTGCTCTGGTTTCCTCCCACATCCCAAGGACGTGCAGATATGAAGATGAATTGACCACTGCAAATTGCCTCTAGTGCTATCTTCTTTAGTCAGAGGATGTTAAACCTGTGCAATTCTTTACAACAGAAGACTGGAGGCAAAGTCAGTAGATACATTTAAGAGAGATATGCAGAGAAAGATAGATTCTTGATTAGTATAGGTGTCAGAGGTTATGGGGGGAAAAGCAAGAGAATGGGGTTAGGAGGGAGAGATAGATCTACCATGATTGAATGGCGGAGTAGACTTGATGGGCCGAATGGCCTAATTTTTTTCCTATCATGATCTTATGATCTATCGGTTAGTGAATAAGAAAGTGCGATAATTTTGAACTAGTGATCAGGTCATTGATGTTCGGTGTTGACATGTTGGGCCTTGGGGCCTGTTTCCATGCTGTATCTCTAAACCAAACCAGATTTAGCAGGCCAGGCAACCTGAACAGATGACATTTCTGGTCGGGGCCCTTCTTCAGATTTTACGACCTGAAACGTCATCTATTCATGTTCTTCAGAGATGCTGCCTGGCCCGCTGAGATACTCCAGCACTCTGTGTGTCTTCTTTATTTTTGTTAACCTGCTTCTTCCATTCCTTGTTTCCACCTCGTCCATTGGCTTGTTGTTTTCAGGTGGACCTTACAGAGACCTGCCCGGTGCTATTCCAGCCCCAATGTCAGCAGCGCACCAACTCCAGGCGATGCATGCCCAGTCGGCAGAACTGCAGAGACTAGCCATGGAGCAACAGTGGCTTCACGGCCACCATCACATGCACGGAGGCCCCCTTCCCGGACAAGAAGACTATTACAGGTAGGAGCTTCTGTCGAGCTGCAGTACTTCCTTTTGGAGTAGGTGGTGCCCCCACGCTCAAATTCAACAACTAATCAAGATTATTTTGTCATACAGCGTGGAAACAGGCACTTCGGCCCAACTTGCCCATACTGACCAACGTGTCCCATCTACACTACTCCCACCTACCTGCGTTTGGCCCATATCCTTCTAAACCTGTCCTTAGCTGTCCCATATCCATCTAAATCTGCACGTTATCTTTTGAATGTCACACAGTAAGACTGAAAGACCAGAAGGCAGAGGAGCAGAATTCGGCCAATCAGCCCATCAAGTCCATTCCACCCTTCAATCGTGGCTGATCTGATTTTCCCTCTCAACATTCTCCTGCCTTTTCCTAGTAACCTTTTGATGCCCAGACTAATCAAGAATATTGAGCAGTCTGTTCTCAGCAGTTAAATGGAACAGCAAAACACACACAAATGTAACCTGCATTGCTAATTTATATCCATATTTTCTCCGCTTTGAATACACTCTTGCATCCACTGCTCCCTGACTACATATATTTCGCCTCTTCTAAATGTTATCTTATTTCAGTGTATGCTAATTCCAGATTCTCTAACCAGAGAAAGCAACACCCACCCTGCAAATGCCTTTCATTATTTCACACCATTAAATCATAGGCCAGCCTGCCTTGATCTCTCCTGACATGAAAAACCCCAAATCCCAGGAGATAACCGTGTCAATTACACACACTATCTCCAGAGCAAATGTGAACGTTATAAACGACATTCACAATGCCCCCCTTTTTTACAGAGTAATGTTTTTCATTTTTTCACTGTGGGCTTCTTGTTTTGGTTCTGTGTTGAAGGTAACTGCTGTGCCCGGTGCTCTTGCCACCATTACTCTTGGATTGGGTTTTTCCCGGAATTGTGGCACATCCAGAAGAAATTTAATCTTTTGGGGAGCGTGTAAAATAATCTTGAAAAATAAACAAAGCAAGACATTTTTCACAGGAGAGGCGCATAAACATGTGTCAATACATCAAAAAACATCATCCCTCTGAGTTTTTTTTCCTGAACATTTATCAGAAGTTCTCATGTTGCCTCTTTAAGAACCTCTACATTGGAAGCAGCATATTTTTTGCATTTGATACATCTGATACATTCTGTTTACAAAGCAGAACACTGTCATTGTCAAAAGCCATGAACTAATTTCAAATAATACTTGTTGAAAATGCAAGCAATAACTACCCTGTACATTTGAGGCATTTGTATCTTGCCGTGTCTCCCCTATAAATAGGTTAGATTAAGTTTACTCTCTCTTAAAATATCAGGTTCACCGGAAATAGACACAAAATGCTGGAGTAACTCAGCGGGACATGCAGGCCTCCTTCTGAAGAAGGGCCTCGACCCGAAACGCCACCCATTCCTTCTATCCAGAGATCCTGCCTGAGTTACTCCAGCATTTTGTGTCTTATCTTCGGTGTAAACCAGCATCTGCAGTTCCCTCCTACACATCAGGTTTAGCCATCCCTCTTCTTAAACTTCACCTCTTTTATGGTTATCTTGGTTAATTATTTACTGTGCCCAAGACCGTAAAGAAAAAGCACTGGAGCTCCCTCCTTCATTAGACATAATTCATAACAAATGTGGAAATTCTACACCATCCATGTCTCACCTCAGAGTTTGTGGGGTTACAACCTTGAGTCTCTTATGCAACCGTGGCACTTTTTTCAGTACACCATTCACTATAAAAAGTCATTAATGCAGTGTATTAATTTCGAGCTTGAAGTGCAAAGCTCAGATTCATAGTGAGGATATATTTTGCCTTTGTGTATTTGGACACAACTCTGTTACTTCTTTGATGCTTCATAAAAAGATAAGGAATTACTTCATTCATTAACTCAGCAGTAACTTCAAAATAGTTAAAGAAAACCCAACATTTGAACGCATGTGTGTCTGCCACTTTTGGCCTAAATGCTAAAATGTGACGAGGGTCAAAGGGAGATGCAGCACAGAAACTGGCCCTTCAGCCCACCTTGTCAATGCTGACCAAAAAACATCCATTTATACTAATCCAACCTAAATCCCATTTCATTCTCCCCACGCCCTCAACAACACCCCCAAATTCCCAATACTCACTCATGGGCGAGGGGCAGTGTTAAGCAGCCTATTGACCTACCAACCCACATGTTGGTTGAGTTGTGGGGGAAACCGGAGAGAACAGAGACAGGGAGAACATTCAGACTCCATGCAGAGATGCACCCGAGCTCAGAGTTGAATCCAGGTCCGTGGCACCTGAGACAACCGCTCTACCTGGTGTGCCACCTTCAGGATTTGAAAATCACCAGCAACAGAAGAAAAGTTAAAATTGATACAGATTTTCTTTTCTTTAGACTCTGGGTTCCTATCAATATTAGGCAAGGTGGAAACCCTAGCTGTGTGAACTCATTAGATTGCAACAAAACTTGTAAGTGACTAACTTCAATCAGATATTGGACCTGTTTCAAAAAATTAGCATGGTGTAAACTTCCCATTGGTGTTTGTTACAATTTTGAATGTGGCCTCCATAGGTTCTGCTCAAAATGCAGCATGCCGTTAAAAAAAAAACATATCCCTGTCCTGCAACACCTCAAACGGTAAATCTATAAATGGTGCACAAGCGCCAGAACAGCACAGCCATATTTTGCTGAAACATGTTTGTGCTACGTTAACTTTTTGAAGCTGAGGACCTTGTTAATTTACACACCAATGTTTGCATGTCTGTGTTAACCTTCCTTCTCGGTACTATTTTTGCCATCATATATGCTCAGTCATTCCTATCACTGGAAATGTGGGCTGTTTGCTCTTCACTGACTGAGGGCTTTCTTATTTTTGTGTTCACAAATCTACGGGACATTTGGAGAGCAGCAGATGGCGGAGCAGAGGAATCTTTTTTTGCGAGACTTCAGGGGGAGAGTTTAAAAACAAAGCAGCCCATTGCAAAGCGGAAGAAGGCTTTTTTCAAGAATCAGAGGCTGGACAGTTAAATGATAGTCATTGAGAGACACAGCAGCCAATAAAAGGAAGTGTAAGTGCAGTGGAGCGGTCCTGTTGGAATGTTGTGAGGCTATGTTGAAGTGAAGTGCTGAGCTAGAGGGAAGAGACTCAAGGGATCAAGCTAGAGGGGCTTTAACTCAAGAGGCTTCAGCGAGGAGGTTGGACAGATGGTGATGGACAGAGGGTTATGGTATGGTCTGTTTTTGTGTGCAATGCTTCCTTGGTCAGCATTGCACAAGGAAGGAGGTAAAAGAGGTAGAGGAGTTGTTCTCCAGATCAAGGAAACTGACACGGCAGACGTACTGGAGGGTCCACTGAGGTGATATGGGTAGAGCTCAAAAATAAGAAAGGTGAAAACGCTCTAATGTGAATCCATGATAGTTCCCCCCCATAGAAAGCAGATAGAAGGTCCAGGAACTGTAGGCAAGCAGATTCAGAATTAAAGGATGTTCTTTTAGGAAGGAGATGAGGAGGAATTTCTTTAGTCGGGGGTCTGAATCGGTGGAATTCTTTGCCACAGAAGGCTGTGGAGCCCAAGTCAGTGGATATATTTTAAAGGCATAGATAGATAGATTATTGATTAATACATGTGTCAGAGGTTAAGGGGAGAAGGCAGGAGAATGGGGTTAGGAGGGAGAGATAGATCAGCCATGATTGAATGGCGGAGTGGACTTGATGGGCCGCATGGTCTAATTCTACTCCTATCACTTATGACCTCATGAGCAAAGCTGATCGTTTGCATTGATCTACGAAGGTGGAGGTAATTAAGGATTTCCACCCTAAAGCATTGTAAGACAAAGTCCACCTCAGCCCCAGTAATGATGCTTTGGCTTTGGAATGAGTCAGATGAAGTGCACATTCACCGGAATGATATGTGGGCCTGGAAGCTAATAGGACCTGCAGTTACATAAATGTGTTTTGTGCTTTGATTTCACGGTTCAGGTGATTAAGAGATGATGTCAGGGAGCTGTTTAAAACTACCAAGATTTGATGGTATACAAAGGAATCGCAGAAGATCGCTGCATGGAACAAGGCCATTCAGCTCATTGTGGCCCTGCTAGGCAAAGGGAATCCCAAGCGGGCAAATATTGTCTCTTGGACATTTACAATTGTGATTAGGAAGCAACCATGCCTCACAAAAGGCAATGGGAATCTTAAACTATCTTCGCAGTAAGGCTGTGGAACCAGTATCTATTGAAATTTCACAATTGTGAATGTAGATATTCTCATCTCATAAAGTCATACAACATGGGGACGGGCCCTTTAGCCCACCTTGCCTATGCCAACCAAGATGCCTCTCCATTAGTCCCACCTGCCTGCGTTTGGCCCATATCCTTCTAAACCTCCCCTATCCATGTACCTGTCCAATGTCTTTTAAAAGTTGTGATAGTACCTGCCTCAACTGCCTCCTCTAGCCGTTTGTTCCATATACCCGCCACCCTCTGTATGGAAACATTGCCCTGCAGGTTTCTATTAAATATTTCCCCTCTTACCTTAAGCCTATGTCCTCTGGTTTTTGATGACCCAGCTCTACCCTATCTATTCGGTGAGGAAATCGAGGCTAGACAGTGGCTGGACTGATTTCTGCTTTTTACTGTGAGCAACCGGTAAAAGCAAAGGAAAAATCCCTCTTAACGTTTTATCTGAATTCAGGGAAAGGGTACTGCATCACAGTGTTCAGTTGCTGTGTTTTTGAAAAACTGCTTGATTGACTAATCTGTTAAAAAGTGCCTTCAGTTCAACATGGCCCAGCAGGGATAGTGTTTATCTGGAACTTCATGAAGCAATAAAGGCAGCATGTCAGGGCAATAGCACTGCTGTTAATATGTTCTGAACCAAGTGGAGGTATCTATGCTTTAATTTTATTTGTGTTTTGAAGCGCAGGTAAGTGAGCAAAACTTGCATTTCAGATTAACCGAGTACATCTTGAATGTGTGTGTTTTAAAAAAAAATAAAAAGAACATCCAAAAGTGATTATTTTCAAACCTACACTTGTCTCTCTTGCAGTCGACTGAAAAAAGAAAGTGACAAGCCTCTTTAAGCCCTGAATCTTGTGGAGGCTCGCTCATGAGGCCAAGGAATACTCAACCAGTACGTTGGAAGGACCTCTGACATCCTGCAAGAACAAAACAATACGGAGATTATATCAAAAAGCATTTCCCGCCCCCACCTCCCCCCAAAAAAGGATTGTATGATTTTATTTTATGATATTCTCTTCTGGAGGGCAAATCACTCGATGCTGGCTGTGGATCTTTGCACGGCAATAGTGTTCTATTATGTGATAGTGGGAAATGTACCTTGAGCAGTGTTTCCAGCTGTTCCTGCATTGCTACCAGGTCAGGTTTCAATTGGTCACTGCACAATGCATCCTAACAAAAGAAAAAAACGATTAAACAAAGTTCTAGTAGAAGTACTATAACACATTTTATGATTCCTTAAATAATATGTAGGATATCTTTAAAGAGAAAAAAAATCTGTGGCATGGCTTCTGAATTTGTAAATAAAGAAAATGAACCGTGTACGTAAAGAAATAGTTGTGGATTTCTAATTGGATGGCAGACCGCAAAGCTAAGTGTTTTAAACGGCTCCGCTTCCTTTGATGAAAGGAGAAGGTTGCTGTGTGGTAACGTTTGCTCTGAAATGGAGTGGGTTTTTTTTTTGTTTCAACTGTTTCTGGAGGCAGTGGCATGCACCGAAAGGTTGCTGGGATAGTGGTCCAGACACGCATTGACGAAGGTTTCAAATATAATAACGAAAGGCTGTATAACTAGTATATTGCCTTCACCGAGTTTGGACATCCCATAACGTGCCGGTCAACAGTGCAGACTATTACTAGACTGTTCGCTTTCCAACAGCATGAAATATTGTAAGCTTTCCATTCTAATCATTAAAAAAAAAACATTTTCAGTATCTGAAATATTTAAGAGATGGTTGAATCTTTTAACTCCATTTTATAGTTATAATTCAATGATTTAATATTTTAAAAAAATAAACTAATTATAAGGAACAAATAAGCTACTTTTATATTTGATGCATTTAATTTCCAACATCTTTGTTCTTGTTAAATATTAGTAATTGCATATACCTGTGACATCATTACCGTTTTTTTCAGTTTTGCTTGCCAACTTATTTTGTTATATGAGGGGGATATCTTGTCATTTGGGTATCCAAATCATGGCTACTGAAGAGTCTCAAAATGGATTGTAAAGTTCGGGGAAACTGATAAAGGACCAAAAATATAAGCTAAAGGATTATTATTAGTCCTTCTTTTAACGGTGGGTCACTGAGGAGCATTTGTGAATCCCAGTCCCCCTCAGCTGTGGTTGTAAATTGCAAGCGTTTGTGCATTTCTCTCGTAATGGCAAAGAGGAATCAATCTTCAGCATTAAACAAGGAGTTGGAATACAGGCATGAGCTTGTGATTACTGAAGCCTGATGGAAAGTATCCTTTTATTTCTGGGATAAATGTTCTAAAGTTAAAAGATAATAGCCAGTCAAAAGCATTCAGTTTTGAGGTTCATTTTATTATAAATATTGTAGTAGCTGTTTTGATTTTGGGGCTGTTAATTACCTTGTGGAAATTTATACCCATTTTTGCTTAAAGGTAGCAGAAAATTGTCATAGTTAACCAATGTGCACCAGTGTCTGGTGTCAGTGGTTTAGGTATCTGAGATGCCAGCAGTTATTTCGATAAAGTAACATTAATTTTAGAGCAGGGTGCTGCTATTTTGCTTTTGTCAATCACGTCTCTGTATCTTTTTTTAAAAAAACTGAAAATATCATTCTTAAAGGTTCTTGGCAAATTTGTGCTTTACATTTTATTGATGAAGCTATTACATAGTGTCAGAAGCTGAACGCAGAGTCTGGCTTTGACTGTCTGCACTGGGTGACTGGTTTCCTGATGGTGCGTATCTGTCTTTCCCCTTGATTTTATCAAGGACTGTATATTTGCCATTGTAGACTGTTATGTGGTGTTCACTGTCATAGGACTGTGTTTAAAAGGAAGAACTACATGATGTACTGACAGCCCCGATAGTGACACAAAGTTTCAGGTTTTTTTATTTTTGCTTTTGTGTTTTCAAAAGTATAATGTTTAATGTTGTCAATGGTCCAGCTTCTTATTTCACTGCAGCATTAGCAGAATGTAAATTCTGATGCTAAATTTATATATATCTTGAAGCTTAATGTATATAATAGTAGTTTGCCATGGGATACACAATGTAAACAAACTGTAGAAGCAACGATTGTGAGTTCTGTGTTTTCTCCATTTGAGTATTTTGTAATTTTTGAAATATTTGTGACTTAAATAAACCAACAGAGCTGCAATAATCTTGTTTCTCTTTGATTGCACAGCAGAAGAAAAGATGTGCCAGCTGGCTCTCATTATTCTGCTGGTTGGTGCACTGTGATGTTGATAATCGAGGCTCATTGGCTTAAAAAAAATCTTTTGTGATCAATTCTGTAACTGTGTCATTCAAAGTATCCTTTTCAGGATGATTATCTGTGAGAATTGAATGGCCTTACCTTCCACTGATCTGACTTGGATGGGTTTAAGCGGAAAATATTCACGGACATGTTCACAACATACAGAAGGCCCTGGTTTCCGCCGTGGACATTAATTTATAGCCTTAACTTTGTTACATGTTGATGCACTGCCATTCCTGTTGTTTTTGATGATTGGATCCCCAGGATTATCTGATGCAATTGTGGCAGGTGGATCTAAGCATGTTCAGACCTGGATACAGCGTGGAAACAGGTGCTTCGGCCCTCTGAGTCCCCGGTGACTAGCGATTGCCCCGTACACCAGCACTATCCTACACACTGGGGACAATATACAATTTTTCACTAAAGCCAATTAACTGACTAACTTGTACATCTTTGGAGTGTGGAAGGAGACCTGAGCACCCGGAGAGAACCTTCGCAGTCACAGTGAGGATGTACTAGTAGTCGGGATTGACCCCGGTCTCTGGTGCTGTAAGGCAGCAACTCTACCGCTGCACCACCGTGCCGCCCTCATCTTTGTCAGGATGATTATCTGTGAGAATTTGAATTGCGTTACCTTCCATTGATCTGACCAGGATGGGCTTTAGCAAAAGTGTTCATTTACTTTAACCAGTAGACGCTAGTTTCTGCTGTGGACCTTAAATTGTAGCCATTGCACTTCGATTCACTGACATTCCTGGTGTTTTTGATGATTGGATTCCCTGATGCCGATCATCAACCACCCAGCTTCATAGATCCTACATTGATCCCACTTTCCCATCAACTTGCTGCCCCCTCCAGATTCTACTGCTGACCCACAATCTAGGAGCAATGTTACACTGGCTATTTAATCTCGCAGCTGCATGTCTGAGAGATGTAGGGAGGAAACTGGAGGAAAGCCGACAAACTCCACACAAACAGCAGCAGAGGTCAGGACTGGGCTGTGTGGAAGCAACTCTGCTATCTACACCACTGTGCCAACAATTCAGTTGAGGAGAACTTCACAACATAAGCACAGTCACAGCCGCCAAGCATAAGAGAATATTGAAGTAGGTAACCGATATCTTGGTCGGAAGAGATCAGGAGGGGGAAACTTTGAGGATGAATTCCAGAACTAAGAGACGGGGCAGTAGCTGGGAAGTCAGGGTTGGAGATTCATAGAGTTCTCAGAAGGTTATTAGGATTTAAACATTGTGCGAATGGAGAAGGGTGATGGAAAATTTGAAAGCAAGGGTAGAATTTGAAATTCAAGCCATTGCTGTAGTGAAAATCATTGTGATGGTGAATGATGGAAGTCAATCAGGAGAAAAACAGAGCATCAGTCTGTTGGTAACCAAAGAGTGGATGAGATTCTCAGCAGCAGATTGACTGGAATAGAGGTGGACGTGACTGTCTCTGTGATGGAGAGGAGGGGTAGATCAACTGGGATGAAGACACGAGGAACTACAGATGCTGGTTTACAAAAGAAGAGACAGAGTGCTGGGTCAGCCATTCAGGCAGCATCTCAGGATCGGTGACTAAGGAAGGGTCCCAAACCGAAACATCACCTATCCATGATCTCCTAAGATGCTGCCTGACCTGCTGAGGTGCTCCAGCACTCTTGTGTCTTTGCTGCTCAAATGGGATGTTGAGAATGCAAACAATCTTTTTCAGATTGAGAGTGGTTAATGAGGAAAATGGACTAAATGGCATGGAAATAGTGTTTGCAGAAGCCATGAGCAGTTTAAATTGGCATCATGGTTTCTCTGCGGCACTGTTCTTAAGGGGCTGTCCCACTTGGGCGACCTAATTGGCGATTTTAGTTGAGTTTGAAAAAATGACATGTTGAAGACCGCCTTCGACTATGTAGAAGACCTCCTTCGACTATCTACGACTAACTTCGGGAAGATTGGACACCGAATAGTGGAGAGTGAAGACGACCTCCTTTGACCTCCCTTCGACTATGATGGAGACTATCTATGACTACCCTCGATTCCCTACGACTAACATGCCGACCTACTACGACTAAACCTACGAGTAAATAAAGTATCTATTTTTTCCATGGCGACCTTTTTTTACTCGCGGGCATTTTTTAACATATTGAAAAAACCGCCGCGACCTTGCTGAGGCCTTGAGTACACAGAGACCACTCTCGAGCATGAAGGAGAGTTACGAAGACCTCCCTCCTACGACCTGGTGTCGACCAGGCTGCGAGTATGAGTCGAGGGCAAACTCACCAGAACTCGCGGATTAGGTCCCCAAGTGGGACAGGCCCTTTAGTTCTGAGGCGGCCTGAAAAGCACAATGGCGATATTAGAAGTGGGGGGATTTGAAAATCAGATGAGGCAGAGCTGGGTGGCATCACTGAATAACTGGAACTTGCCATGTTTTCACAGAACTCTATCTAGATCTGAAATATGAGGAGCTTCAAAAATACAGTCGATCCTGAAGCAGGCAGTGAAAAGAAAACAGGAATTTCTCTTAATTTGAATCAACAGAAGAGAGGGCAACTGGGCTATGGATGAGAGTCACATGATGGCAGGTTAGGTGTTAAACTCTGTGAGAGGATTCAAGGAGGATCGAAGATGTGTTTGTGACCTCGATTAGATTAGAGTTAGTGCTTTTGGGAGGTATTAATCTGATGATCTACTTAAACGCCCAGATAAGGCAATAATCCCAGACTGGCAACAGAATTATTCATACAGTCAATATTTTAAGTAATGTGCTAATTTAACACGTTCAACATTTTGGGTACAGATTTTCTTTAATCGGAGTCAGAGCAGCAACTAAGAGATCTCAATAGGCAGCCGTTGTATTGATTGATCAAAATTGGCTAATTGAGCACCCAATTAAAAAAAAGGCAAGGTGTAGCGGAGCGTGCTGTTGGGAGAGGTGTTGAGGGTAAGCAGGAGGCTTTGGCTCAAGAGGCTTCGGCAAGGAGGCTGAGCAGAGGGGGACAGGAGGTAAGGGTACAGTCCGCTGTTTCTTGTGTGTAATTGTTGTGCCTTGTTAGCTTATAGATACAGCGCGGAAATAGGCCCTTTGGCCCACCGAGTCCGCACCGACTAGCGATTCCTGCACACAAGCACAATCCTACACACACTAGGGACAATTTGACACTTATACCCAGCCAATTAACCTACAAACCTGTACGTCTTTAGAGTGTGGGAGGAAACTGAAGCTCTCTGAGAAAAACCCACGTGATGTAAAAACGGCAGTGCTACGGTGGTCATGGGAGATTTGAATACGCAGAAAGACTGGGATAATTAGGTTGGCACTGGACCCCAAGAAAGGGAATTTGTAGAGTGAGATGGATTCCTAGAGCAGCTTGTGGTGGAGCACACCAGGGAAAAGGCAATTATGGATTTAATGTTATGTAATGAACCGGATTTGATAAGGGAACTCAAGGTAAAGGAACCATTACGAGGTAGCATGGCTTTGTGAAGGGGAGATCTTGCTGGACAAATTTACTGAAATTCTTTGAGGAAGTAAATAGCAGGATAGACAAAGGAGAGTCAGTAGATGTTGTTTACTTAGATTTTCAGAAAGCCTTTGATAAGGTGCGGCACGTGGGGCTGCTAAGGGAAGTGAGTGCCCACGGTATCAGGTGGCAGATACTAGCATGGATCGCAGGTTGGCTGGATGGCAGAAGACAAAGTGGAGCAATAAAAGGGGGTTGTTCTGGTTGGCTGCCAGTGACTAGTGGAGTTGCCCTGGGGTCGGTGCTGGGGCCGCTACTCTTCACTTTGTATATTATGATTTGGACGAGGGGATTGTAGGCTTTGTTGCCAAGTTTGCGGATGATATGAAAATAGGCGGAGGGGCAGGTAGTGTAGAGAATGCAGGGACTCTGCAGAAGGACTTGGGACAGGTTGGGAGAGTGGGCAGAAAAGTGGCAGGTGGAATATAGTGTAGCAAAGTGTGGAGTCATGCATCTAGGGAGTAGGAATAAAGGCGTAGACTATTTTCTAAATGGTGAGATAATCCAGAAATCGGAGGTACAAAGGGACTTGGGAGTGCTGGTGCAGGATTCCCAAAAAGTTAATCTGCAAGTCAAATCGGCAGGAAAGAAAGCAAACTCTAATATAGCATTTATTTCGAGGGCTTGTATACAAAAACAGGGATGTAATGTAGTGTTTCTATAGGTAGAGCTCTAGGAGCTAGTGGAATCAAGGGATATGGGGAGAAGGCAGGCTCGGGTTATTGATTGGGGAAGATCAGCCATGATCACAATGAATGGCGGTGCTGGCTCGAAGGGCCGAATGGCCCCCTCCTCCACCTATTTTCTATGTTTTCTATAATGCTGAGGCTCTGGAAGGCGTTGCTGGTAAGGCCGCATTTGGAATATTGTGAGCAATTTTGAGCATCGTATCTGAAGAAGAATGTGCTGGCTCTGGAGTGGGTCCAGTGGAGGTTTACAAGAATGATCCCAGTGAATGAGAGGATAACCTATGATGAGTGTTTGTTGCCTCTGGGCCTGCACTTGCTGGAGTTTAGAACAATGAGGGGGGACCTCATTGAAACATACAGAATAGTAAAAGGCTTAGATAGATTTGATGTGGAGAGAATGTTTCCCCTAGCGAGAGAGTCTTGGACTGGAGATCATAGCCTCAGAATTATAGGACGTTCTTTTTGGAAGGCGATGAGGAGAAATTTCTTAAGTAAGAGGGTGGTAACTCTGGAATTCTTTGCCACAGAACACTGTGGAGGCCAAGTCAGTGGATATTTTTAAGGCAGAGATCGATAGATTCTTGATTAGTACAAGTGTCAGGGTTATGGGGAGAGGGCAGGAGAATGGGGTAGAAGGGAGAGATGGGTCATCCATGATTGAATGGCGGAGTAGACTTGATGGGCCGTATGGCCTAATTCTACTACTATCACTTATGACCTTATGAGGTCACGGGGAGAATGTACAAAATCCGTGCAGACGGCACTCGTGGTCTGGATTGAACCCGGGTCTCTGGTGCTGTCAGGCAGCAAATCTACTGCTGCGCCACCTTGCCGCACATTTCCTCTTGGTTTTAGTGCAGTAGGGAGGGCAGGTAGACTGGTGCAATGCTCCTCCTGCAGGGTGTGTGGACTCTGGGGAAACTGCTGGTGCCCCTGATGACTACACCTGTGGGGACCGTGTCCAGGGGCAGCTACTTACAGACTGCGTTAGGGAACTGGAGCTGCAGCTGGACGAGCTCAGCATCGTCCGGGGGGATGAGAGCTTCATGGACAGGAGTTATGGTGAGGTGGTCACGCCTAAGGAAGGTACAGGACCACGAGGAAAGGGAGTAGACTGGGAGTGAACAGGTATACCATTTTGGATACTGGAGAGTGCGGGGGGTGGAGAGGAGGAGCAGAGGAGTGTGGGTGGAAGGGAGGAGGGAGGGAAGGTGGTGGGGTAGGAGGGAGAAGGTTTGGTGGGGAGGGTGGGGAGAGGAGGGAGGGGAAGTGGGGTAGGAGGGGAGGGGTTTGGTAGGGAGAGGAGTGGGAGGGAGGGGAGGGGGGGACGTTGCTCATCAGGAATGAGCAGCAGTAGCAGACGATGCATCAAGCCTGGCACGGAGGCGCAGCAGGGAAGGGCAATGGCAGGTAGAGCTATAGTGGGAGGGGGTTTGTTAGTTAGGCAGACAGAACGGAGATTATGTGGCAGCAATCGAGACTCCAGGATGGTGTGTTGCCTCCCTGGTGCCGGGGTGCAGGACAGTGTTACCACTTTGAATAAAATTACCTGAAATTCAGGAAATTCTGGTTGTCTTCGGGTAATTTTAGGGAAATTGGATCATTTTGGGAAATTTCCGTATCCAGCCCACAAAGGGCTGTAAAGGTAATACACACAGCACTGCCGGTTTGGCACTCAAAGGTTTAAACAGCGCTGTCAGTTTAATGCATGGGAATTTAAACAAAGAGCTGTCGGTTGCAGCGCTACGGGTTCTAAATATAGCGCTACCGGCTGCAGCGCTATGGGCTGTAAACAGAGCGCTATGGGTCACAGGCTGTTTGGGAAAATTCTTGTATAACAATGAGTCTTTGGAATTCTCTTTCTCAGTGGAAGTTGAGCCTTTGGTTATTTTTCGGGCAGTGATAGAATTCTGGATAAGCCTAGTGGTGAAAGGTTACCAGTGGGCGGTGGGATTGCAGTTACATTGGGATTGGCCTTGATCTTACAGAACAGTGGGTGGGCTCAAGGGGCCAAGAGGGAGGGAGGGAAGGGTGGAGGGGAGAGAGAGGGAAAAGGAGGGAGGGAGAGACAGGGAGGGGGAGTGAGAGAGGGAGGGAGAGAAAGAGGGGGAGGGAGGGAGGGAAGTAGGGAGAGGGGGAGGGAGGGAGAATGGGAGGGAGAGAGCGCAGAGACAGACACATGAGATAGCAATGTTACAAAATTTTGAGATTTAAAAAATCAAGTCTGCAATTTATCCCATCAGATAAAGCATAAAAAGAAGTTTAATTTGACACCTAATTCACTTTCATAACTTCAGTATTAAAAAAGTTATGGCCATTTTCATACTCTGAAATTAGCATCTTGTTCCCTATTGCTTTTCCATTGACTTAACTCAAAAGCTGTGATCGAGGACAGTCAAAAGCCCATAACTTTCTTAAAAATTAAGAGAACTGAATGACATTTTCAGTTATTATAGATTAAAGCATTCTGAAACAAATATGAAACAATCTTACTTGGATGCCCTGAAATTAAAGCATATAATTAGTTAGTTACCCAATTGTAGCTATTACAAAATTCAATTACTAGATCTAAACATCTATCCATTTCTTAAGAAAAGGTTAACATTTTTAAATAGCCTAAGTGTCCAAATAACATTCACGCAAGAATTCACAATATAACATGATTTTTTAATCTCAATGTCATGAATTTATAGGCCAAGTGGAAGGAATTTAGTGTTTAATTCCCGTAATTTAATGGCCATTTAAATCATCTTGCGAGTGGGATTTTGTGGAACGCGATCGATTGGAACGTTGCATTTGTGGTGAATTTAAACCCCATATCAGTAGGAAAAACACTGCACTGGGGCCTAAATCGCCTTTTTGCAGCGTAAAATTTGGATTAAAGTAATCCTAAAAAGCACGTTTATATGTAAAATAAACGGCTTACCTTGCTTTGTCATTACGTGAGATCTGTCCTGTTGACGGCGTTAAAAGTCAATTTTTATTTTACTCCTGCTATTAAATTATCCAGCGATGTTTTTAAAAAACTTGATAAAACGCAAGTCGGATCGATTATTCTTCAGCAGCTAAACAGCCTGACAAAGATCGACTTCAACAGGCAGGAGAAAACGGCATTTTAAACCCGCACGCCTCTCAAAGGCGCCAAAATCGTGCACGCAGCCAGTGGCAGAACTGCAGCGCCGCTGAAGGTACGTTTTGTAACATAACTACATGAGAGCAGGTTGAAAAAACGATGATGCGACAGCTGTTGGAGGCAACAAAAGCTGCCTTGCATAACGCTGTACAAGTGAGTAACAGGAGCAGGATGATACGGTGTAGTTACATAGATCTATTTTGCCTTGTTCTTTGTGTTGTTAATGTGTTTCCAAAAAAAAAAAACAACAACAAATAGCACGCAGGAAGCATTTTTGAAAATTTCAGGAAATACCATCAAATTCCAGGAAATGTAGGATTCTATTTAAGGAAAAAAAAATTTGAGGCGTGGAAGCACTGGTGCAGGATGTCTCAGAGTGACTGCATGACATTCTCAAGGAGCAGAGCAGGCAGAAGATGTACATGTTGGCACAAATAACACGTGTAGGACAAGGGATGAGGTCCTGCAAAATGAATATAGGAAGTTTGAGAAAAGGGTAAAATGCAGGGTCTTCCAAGGTAGCACAGAAACAGGCCCTTCAGCCCACAATCTCCATGCCAAACATGATGCCAAGTTTAAAAAAGCCTCTTAAATGCCCCCATTGTATCTGACTCCACCACCATCCTAGGCAGCGTGTTCCAGGCACCCACCAACATATGTGTAACAAAAACGCCCCCCCATCTCATTTGAACTTTTCCCCTCACACTCTGCGTGGATTTCCTCCGGGTGCTCCGGTTTCCTCCCATATTTCAAGGACGTGCAGCTTGGTAGGATAATCAGCCAGTGTAAATTGTCCCTGTAAACGGATCATTGAAACTGGAATCAGTTGATGGGAATACATGGAGAAACACATGGTATTCAAGTAAATGGTGCTTGATGGATGGCAGGGACCCAGTGGGCCGAAGGGCCTATTTCAAGTTGTTTGACTCCATGACTACAACTGTTAGATCAGGATATGAGGTTAATCCATGATCCAGTTGACTGAGATCTGGGTCTGAAGGTCTAAGTGATTTATCCTGTTCCAATGTTGCCAACCAACAGAATTAATCCTTGTCATTAGTCTCAGTGAGTGTTTTGCCTTAATTGAGTTTCCTCAATGCATCACTCTGAATAATCCTGGCTGGATGGAAGAGATATCATGTTAGAGATTTATCGCAGTGAGAATTGTTTCAAAAATGATGCGTACAAAATCATGAGAGGAATAGAAGATAGACACAAAATGCTGGAGTAACTCAGCGGGACAGGCAGCATCTCTGGAGAGAAGGAATGGAAGACCCTTCTTCAAACACGAAACGTCACCCATTCCTCTCCAAAGATACTGCCTGCCCCGCTGAGTTACTCCAGCATTTTGTATCTGTCTTCGATTTACACCAGCATCTGCAGTTCCTTCCTACATATGAGAGGAATAGATTGGATAAACGCACAGTCTCTTGCCCAGAGTAGGAATCGAGAACCAAACGACATAGGTGAAAGGTAAGGGGGGAAAGCTTTAATAAGAAGGGGTAACCTTTTCACACAAAGGGTGGTGGGTGTGTGGAATGAGATGCTGGAAGGGGTAGTATTGCAACGTTTAAGAAGCATTTAGACAGGTGCATGGTAGGACAGGTTTAGAGGGCTATGAGCCAAATGCAGGCAGATGGGACTCGTGTAGATGGGACATGTTGGTCGGTGTGTGCAATTTGGGCCGAAGGGCCTGTTTCCACGCTGTAGGACTGACTCTATGAAATATAATTTGCCCACACTTTGGCTGTGGAAAGTTCATCTAATTTGGCTGTGGGTGGAAATGTTGCCGAACAAATTATGGTGTGTGCATAGTGAAAGAAGAATTTTCAGAGAGGTTGATTTTTGCATCAAAAGCCAGGGTCACAATTACACGACAAGATTATGGGGACTCTGTGAGGAATCAGCTCATATTTTCAAGGAATAAAACACCCTAAAGACTACTCAGGAGAGACTCTGAAACATTTAACTCCCAGTGGGATTAATTCCAAAGCCATTATGTAAGTGTAGGAAAGAACTGCAGATGTTGGTTTAGATCGAAGGTAGACACAAAATGCTGGAGTCACTCAGCGGGGCAAGCAGCATCTCTAGAGAGAAGGAATAAGTGACCCTTCTTCAGTCTGAAGAAGGGTCTCAACCCAAAATGTGACCCATTCCTTCTCTCCAGAGATGCTGTCTGTCCCGCTGAGTTACGCCAGCATTTTGTGTCTACCTTCGATTTCGTTTCGGGTCGCAACTAAAGTGTGAAGAAGGGTCTCGTCCCGAAATGTCACCCATTCCTTTTCTCCAGAGAAGCTGCCTGTCCCGCTGAGTTTTTCCAGCATTTGGTGACTCTCTAAGCATTTGCTGTCATCACCTAAACCCCTCCCCCAACCCCCACCCTGGCACTCCCCAATCGGGACCATTTCCACTTCATGCTGCCAACGTATTCAAGAACCATTTTCACTCCAGTCATTCCTCTTCCCCCCCCCACCCCAAAAGATACAAAAGCCTGAAAGCACATACCTCCAGATTCAGGATCTGACTACTGAACAGTCCTCTCATAAACTAGGGTGTAATCCCAATCTCCCAACCTACCTCACTGTGGGCCTTGCATTTTTTTTACCTGCACTTTCTCTGTACGCGATATGCTGAACTCTAGAATCATTCTCTTTGCAATACTTACTGAATCTGCGGCTTCATTGTACCCAATAATAGTATGAGTTGACTGGATAGCAAGCAAAGGTATCTCAGTACACATGATGATAATTAATAATACCAATCCAATAACAAAATGTAAAAGACATCTAGGCAGATTCATGCATAGAAAAGGACGGATTTGGGCCAAATGCAGACAAATGGGACTAACTCAGGTAGGCACTTTGGTTGCCATGGACACGATGGGTTGAGTGGCCTGTTTCACAGTTATGACTGAGATGAATTTTCCACCATGTCTGTTGCGCTCCCCCCACCTATTTCTCCGTCACCTATAAACCACATCTATTATCGACCCCACTCCCGCAGCCCTACTCTCCCACACCCACATGCACAAGGGGCAATTAACAGCAATCAATTAACCTGTGCGTGTGGGAGGGAGCCAGAGCCCAGAGAAAACCCGCGCCATCTCACCGAGAGAATGTAAACACTTTACGGAGAGGGCAGTGGAGGTCAGTATCAAATGGAGCTGTGAGGCAGCTGTACTCCCACTGCAGTTACATTTTTATAATGCATTGGTGTTTCAGTTTTACTTTCTGATATTCTTGGATATTCCTTCAAGAAACGGTGGCGCAGCGGTAGAGTTGCTGCCTTACAGCACCCGAGACCTGAGCTCGACACTGACTACAGATGCAACAGCACCTCATACTTCGTTTGGGAGGTTTACAACCCAGCAGCATGAATGTTAATTTCATTAATTTCAAGTAACTCTTGCATCCCCCCTCCCCTCCTCTCTCTCCCCTCTCTCTCCCCTCGTTCAAGAGATTACTCCCTCTAGCCGCTAAGTGGACTGCATGGTTAAGGGGAATATCGTTATATGCATGCGAGCTCTCCGTCAGAGACCTTCAGAGTTTCTTCACAGATATATCTTCAAAACACAATCCTTTAATTAATAAATTCTTTATTGTTGATGAAAAACAATAAGGTACATCCAAACTTCTTCCGACTCACACACTACAATCTTCATCGATCTCCAGCTTGTCGCTTTAAAAAACTCGTGTGTCCGTTACACTTCGCATGATCTCCGTTACACTATACATGGTCAAAGGGTGAACCTTCCCCATGCTCGTTCAAAAACTAAACTGAAAACTAAGCTTCTGTGCAAGTAACTTGGTCCTAAAATACGCCATAAATCCCACCCACAATATAACGGTCAGTCTAAAATTTAAAGACACATGCTACACAATGACACACAAAACAAGCCAAATGGCCATTACACCACTGTTTGCATCCTCGTATCTCTCTCGTTAGCCCAGCTACCCCAGCCAGCAATGGGCCATTAAGGGCTCCACCATTTCTGAGGTCATGATTTGTTCTGCCCTTTTCTCACCTCCAGTTTATTTCCCTTCTCCCCCACCTCAACTTTCACTCTGAAGAAGGGGTCCGACCCGAAACCTCACCTATTCTATTTCTCCAGAGACGCTGCCTGACCCACTGAGTTACTCCACCATTTTGTGTCTATCTTCGGTATAAACCAGCATCTGCTGTTCCTTCCTACACAGTTAAAATTCTGAATTGCTACAATTGATAGGAGTCGGTTGTTTGCGGGCAAAGGAACGTCCAGAAAGAGGGATGCTTTTAAATGTACGATGACATGAGTCCAAGGCATGCATGTTCGAGTACGATGACCTCCAGCTTCAAGAACAGCTTCCTCCTATCAACCATCAGGCTCTTGAACACTGCGCAACCCTAACCATAACTGTACCTCAGCAACAGTAGAGCTGCTGCCTTACAGCACCAGAGACCTGGGTTTGATCTTGACGATGGGTGCCTACAGTACCGAGTTTTCACATTCTCCCTGTGACCGCATTAGTGTTCTCCTGGTGCTGCGGTTTCCTCCTACATTCCAAAGACATACAGGTTTGTAGGTTAATTGGCCTCTGTAAATTGTCCCTAGTGTGTAGGATAGTACTAGTGCACGGGTGATTGTTGGTCAGCGCAGACTCGGTGGGCCGAAGGGCCTGTTTCCACACTGTATCTCTAAACTAAATGAAACAATCTACTGTGGACTTTGTATGTGGCATTACACACTTTTGTTCATTGTTTTATGTCATAGGAAAGATGTTGTCAAGCTAGAGAGGGTGCAGAGAAGATTTACCAGGATGTTGCCAGGACTCGAGGGCCTACGCTATAGGGAGAGATTGAGCAGGCGGAGAATCTATTCCTTGGAGTGCAGGAGGATGAGAGGTGTACAAAATCATGAGATATATAGATCAGGGAAACGCACAGAATATTTTGCCCAGTGTAGAGAAATCAAGAACCAGAGGACATGGGTATCTTTTTTATACAAAGGATGATGGGTAGATAGAACAAGCTTCCTGAGGAGATAGTGGAGGCAGATACTTTCATAACATTTAAAAAATATTGGTAGGATAGGCTTGGAGAGATATGGGCAAAACACAGGCAGGCGGGACTAGTATAGATGGGGCATGTTGGTCAGCATGGGCAAGTCGGGCCGAAAGGACTGTTTCCTCGCTGCATGACTATGACACAGTGTATTCCCTGTCCCAGCTCCCAGGAGCACCAGTGTACATTCTGAATCAGACTCGGTTTTCCACCAGTTCCCCAACTACATTCAATTTTGTTCACGATGTACACATTATCCTGCAAAGGACACAATCTTGTTTAAAAAATAAACATTGGGAAACTGATAACTGCCAGACAGGAAGCCGAACAATGCATAACAAGACCTGCAGTGGCTCAGTTACCCTTGGTTCAAGAGTTAGAATCCATGGGTCCATTCCAGGAACGGAATACATAAGCTGTGTTCAAAACACTGTGGCTGGAGTAACTCAGCGGGTCAGGAAGGAAATGGACAGGCGACGTCTTGGGTTGGGACCCATCTTCGGACTGATTGTAGTTGGGCGGAGAAAGCTGGAAAAGATAGGTGGGACGGGAATGGATCAAGGCCTGGCAAGTGATAGGTGGATACAGGTGAGGGGCGGTGGGGCGTTGAATTTGGTAAATGGATGAGGTGACAAAGGCTAGAGATGATAAGGAACCAAAAGGGTGTTAGACAAGGAGTGAAGAGGAGTGAAATGTGAACCCAGAGGGAGGGATATACAGTGGTGAAACCAAAATGTATAAAAATGGCCTTTATTAAAATCTGACAATGTGCACGTTAACCACATGTGATTTTTTTTTTCTATTACAAATCTCAAATTGTGGAGTACAGAGGCAAATAAATACATGATGCGTCTTTGTCCCAGACATTATGGAGGGCAATGTGGTGGAAGGGGTGGGTGGGGTGGAGCGTGGGGAAGACTAAAGGACTACTGAGATAAATGAGATGGGGGGGGGGGGGCACAAGAGAGAGAGGGGTAAGGGGGGATATTATTTAAATATGGAGAATTCAAAATGTTCACAGGTGCTGGCCCGCTGAGTTTAGTTTAGAGATACAGCGTGGAAACAGGCCATTTGGCCCTCCGAGTCTGCGCCGACCAGCGATCCCCCCGTACACTAACACTACCCTACACACTAGGAACAATTTACAATTTTTACTAAAACCAATTAACCTACAAACCTGTACGTATTTGGAGAGTGGGAGGAAACCCGGAGAAAACCCACGGGGTCTCGGGGAGAACGTATGCACTCTGTAGAGACAGCACCCATGGTCAGGATCGAACCTGTGTGTCTGGCGCTGTAAGGCAGCAACTGTACCACCCACCGAGTTCCTCCAACGGTTTATGTTTTGCTCAAGATTCCAGCATCTGCAGTTCCTTGTGTCTAAGCCTTGTTACTGCAGGATCAATGTTTTGGAGGCAGCAGCCTTCACTGATCTGAGTGCTAGTCTGCAATTCGAATTGTTCAAGTGGATGTGAAAACCTCCATAAGAAAATGTAAAGGGGAGGGAATTTGAAACCAAGATTCTCTCTTCAACCATCGCAGCGGGATTAACTGGCCTTATTGTGTGCACGGAACATCTGTTGTGTGCTGCTCCATAATAGCTTTAACGAGACTTCAAAGTAATTCATTGTGGCTTTGAGATATTGCCGAAGAATGTGATTGTTATATAAATTCAAGCCTTTGCTAAATGCAAATGTGTTAAATATTAATATGGAAGTAAGACGTTGAAAGTTTGCGATAAATGGGTCAGTCACTCTGCACATTAATCAGAAGGAGATTCCAGGCTTATTACATGGTATTAGGCTTGTGCTTAATAGTAATAAAGCAGGAGTACTGATTAACAGAAATAACCAGCAAATCAGAAATTATTTGTTGTTCCACAAGGCGTTGGCCAAATCGGCTTTTAAACTTCTGGTATTCCAATCATAGATAGGATATGACAGTCGAGGAGAAGGTACAGAGCCAAACAAAGATAACTCCAGCCTTTGTGAATTGAAGTTATCAGACAAAATAAGGAAGTTCAGCCTTTATTTCAAATATTTTAAATGTTTCTAATTGAGTTCCTAAGGTTAGGAACAGCTCAGATTGAGCAAATTAACTGTTGAAGGCAAAAAGTTCACTTAACAACATTAGAACTGAGCAGGTTATCATTGAAGCTTTCCTGAAGTTCCTAACTTCATATGCTATGTGAGCAGAATTAGGCCATTGGGCCCATCGATTCTACTCCAACATTCAATCATGGCTGATTTATCTTTTCCACTCAACCCCATTCTCCTGCCTTCTCTGACACCTGTACTAATCAAGAACCCCTACCGTAAAAGTATCCATTGACTTGGCCTCAACAGCTTTCTGTGGCAATGAATTCCACACATTCACCACTCTGAACCCAGACTAAAAGCATTTATTTTTTTGCTAGCCAGAATGGCCATATGGAATTGTGTTCGAATTCGAGTAGATTCAGCTTTAGCAGCACCCTAAACTTAACGCAACAAACAGCAGATGCTGGAAATTTAAAAATAAAGAGAAGCATGCCCTGGAATGAGGGAGGCTGCAGAAAGTGGTGGATACTGCCCGGTCCAACGAGGGTTCTGACCTCCCCACCATTGAAAGGTTCTACAGGAAGCGTTACCTCAAACGACAGGTCACATCATCAAAGCCCCATATCCCCCCGGCCGCACCCTCTCCTCACTGCTGTCAACAAGAAGGTGGACAAGGAGCCGGAGAACGGTGACCACCAGGTTCTAGAGCAGTTTCTTCCCATCAATCATCTGGGTCTTGAACAATGCACAACCCTAACCATAACCTTACCTCAGCAACAGTTGCACAGTGGTAGAGCTGCTGCCTTACAGAGATCCGGGTTCGATCCTGACTGTGGGTGCTTTCTGTACTGAGTTTGCACGTTGACCGTGTGGGTTTTCTCCGGGTGCTCCTATGGCAGCTCGTTCCATATACCAACACATTCTGTGATAAAGCTGTCTCTCAGGTTTCTATTAAATCATGCCCCTCTCACCTTAAACCTATGCCAACAGGGGGCACCACATGCTGACAGCCTTTCCCACAGTCCTTCTGCCTTTTTGTCTTTTTTTGTTGTTATTTTTAGTGTGTTTTAGTTTGTGTTATTGTTCTCTGGTTTGTTTTATGTGGGGGGCGGGGGAGGGGGTCGAGGGAAACTTTTTTTCAATCTCTTACCTTGCCGGAGATGTGATTGTTTTCCGGATCGCATCTCCGGTCGCTCTGCGGCCTAACATCATGGAGCTGGAGGCCTTGCTCGGGACTGACTTTGAGCCCCACCACGGGGCCGTAGACTTACCATCGGAGCCGAACTCTTGCCTGAGGATTTCACCATCGAGGAGCTCGCAGTCTCGGGTAGAGACCAATGTCGGGAAGCTCCAAACGATGCAGAAGGTTCGACTATCCCCGACCCGGGGTCTGATCGCCCGGCGAGGAGGAGATGCGATTCACCCCCGATGCGGGAGCTTGATCGCCCAGACGCGAGGACCCAAACGCCAACAGCTACGGGAGCCAAGATCATCCCGTCAGCGGAAGGCTCGAGGCCCCCGACCGCAGGAGAACAAAGAAGGGAAGAGATTGAACTTTTTTTCGCCTTCCATCACAGTGAGGAATGTGGAGGAGTCACTGTGGTGGATGTTTATGTTAAAATGTATTTTGTGTGTTCCGTTGCGTTTTATTAGTATGACTGTACGGCAAATGAAATTCCTCGTATGTTGCAAAACATACTTGGCTAATAAAGTATTATTATGATTATGATTATGTCCTCTGGTTCATGATTCCCTTGTCCTGGTTAAAAAACGTTGTGTTCGTCCTATATATCCCATCATGATCTTATACACCTCCATAAGATCATCCCTCAGCCTCCTGCACCTTTCCAAATGCCTTTTAAATGTTGTTACAGTACCTATCCCAACTACTTCCTCCGGCAACTCATTCCACATACACAACCAAAGGCTTCGCTCTTTGTTCTTTATACACAACACCCTCTATGTGAAAAAGTTGCTCCTCGTATTCCAATGAAATCTTTCCCCTCTCTCCTTAAACCTATGTCCTCTGGTTCTTGATCCCCCCCACCCCTACACTGGGTAAAAGACCCTGTGCAGTTACATTATCTATTCCCCTCATCATCTTATACACCTCTATAAGATCACCCTTCAACCTCCTACACTCAAAGGAATAAGACCCTAGCCTACCCAACCTCTCCCTGTAGCTCAATCCCTCGAGTCCTGGCAACATCCTCGTAAATCTTCTCTGAACTTTTTTTTTAACATCACAACATCCTTCCTATAGCAGAGTGACCAAAACTGAACACAATACTCCAAATAGAGCCTCTCCAACAGCATGTACACGTGTGACACAACATCCCAGCTCTCTCCCTTGAATCTCAGTCTGAAGAAGAGTCTCAATCCAAAATGTCACCTATTCCTTTTCTCCAGAGATGCTGCCTGACTCGCTGAGTTTGCTCCAGCTTTTTGTCTCTGACTTAGAAGATATTTTCCTTTCTGTTTAAACTAAAAATCCAATGGTTATAAATAGGCAGTTTCAAAATCCCTATCTTCATGCTAAAAACAACACCAGTCACTGCCCTGAAACAAGTGAGACTAGCCCAGTATGCCAACTTGGTCGGTATGGACAACATGGGGCGAAAGGCCTGTTTCCTTGCTGTGTAGCTCTATAAATCCATGTCTGAGTGAGGCTAAGTCATGGACATATAGAGATATTGCCAGACCTTTTGAGTTACTCCAGCACTTTGAGTCTATCTTTGGTATAAACCAGCATCTGCAGTTCTTTGTTTTTTCACAGAGATAGAAAGTTAATACATTTTATCTTTGATGCTCTGACTTAGAAGTAGCAAACCTCATCACGGAAACGGAAGTGGAATGATCCTTATGTTAGCCGCTTAAAATACTGAATTTTGATGAATTCACATCATAATCACGTCATAAATAATAAATTCATGGCAGAGAGACATTTGCTGCTTTGCCTTGCAGGTGAGAAAAGAGAAGCTAAAGTCTAAATAATAGAAGACAGGTTTGTGTTGGAGCCGGTACTAAGAGGAAGTGGCTGATGTGTTGCCCTCATTTGGAAAGGACGTTTTCTATCATGGGCCAAAAAAGCCAATTGTGAATTTTATTTCCCAGCTCGTGCACACCAATTTGTTTTAAATGCTAAGCTTTAAGTAGATGAATGCACATGTTAAAGCAACAATACAGCTTCCATAGTAAATGGAAAAAAAACTACAGAAGCTGGAAATCTGAGAGGCACGGTGGCGCAGCAGTGGAGTTGCTGCCCTACAGCGAATACAGAGCCGGACACCCGGGTTCGATCCTGACTACGGGCGCTGTCTGTACAGAGTTTGTATGTTTTCCCCGTGACCTGCGTGGGTTTTCTCCGAGATCTTTGGTTTCCTCCCACACTCCAAAGACGTACAGGTATGTAGGTTAATTTGCTTGGTAAATGTGAAAGTTGTCCCTAGTGTGTATAGGATAGTGTTAATGTGCGGGAAACACTGCAGTCCGCAGGCCGCGGTTGGAGCGTCGATCTCAGGCAAAGGGATTGGCTCCGATGGGAAGTCCACGCCACACGGTGGAGCTCAAAGTCAGCCCTGAGCCAGGCCTCCAGCACCACGATGTTAGGCTGCAGAATGACCAGAGATACGATCTGGAAAACAATCACATCTCCGGCAAGGTAAGAGATTGAAAAAAAGTTTCCCTGATCCCCCGCCCACCCCCCACATAAAACAAACCAGAGAACGTTAATACCTACTTTTTAAACACACTAAAACTAACAAAAAAAAGACAAAAAGAAGAGGTGTAGGCGAGGTGTAGGCGAGGCTGCCATCGAAGCGCCACCCGGTGGAAAGTCAAAACGTCTTCCCTCTTTATTCTCCCAAAGAATCGAAGCTCCCGCAGCCGGCAATCGAAGCTCCCGTGTCGGGGCGGTCGAAGCTCCTGCGGCATGGAGCTCCCGAAGTCGGTTTCTAACGAGGGACCGCGAGCTCCACGATGTTAACGTCCGCAGGCTCCCACAGTCGGAGCTCCCGAAGCCAGTCTCCAGCAGAGGCCGTCAGCTCCTCGATGTTAGGCCGCAGTGCGGACGGAGATACAATAGGAAAAAAATCGCATCTCCGTCAAGGTAAGAGATTTTTAAAAAGTTTCCCCCAACCACCCCCCCCCAACACCCCCCACATAAAACCAGCTAAAGACCATGAAAACGTACATTTAACACATACTATAAAACAACAAAGAAGGAATGGACGAGGCAGACTGTTGGCGAGGCAGCCATTGGTGGCACCACCAGGTTTGAATCAGGATGGGCCAGTTCTAATGAAAGGTTATCAACCTGTGAAGTTTATTCCATTTCTCCTCCCTCCACAGACGCTGAGTATTTCCACCATTCCCTTTTGTTTCAGATTTCCAGCCACTGCATTCTTTTGTGTATTAGTCATTTCTTTTCTCTGAAGAAGGATCCCGAAACGTCACCTATCCATGTTCTACAGGGATGCCACCTGACTTGCTGAGCTACTCCAGCACTTTGTGTCTTTATTTAGAATTTATTTTCTCTCCTCTGTCCTCCCAAATAACAATTAATTTAGTTTAGTTTAGAAATGCAGTGTGGAAACAGGATAGGGATGGGAACCAAAGATGGAGGTTAGGAGCAGTAAGTCTCAAAAGAAAGATAGACAGAGAGAGGTGAAGGACAATGGTGAAGATGACAGATAAAGTGTGTATATTTCAATGCAAGGCGTATTGTGGGGAAAGCAGGCGAACTTAAAGGTTGGTCGTTAACACTGTGATGTTGTTGCCATTTGGAATTGGTGCAGGGGGCAGGGATTCAGAATTTTGGATCATGAGATCAGAAGATTGAAAACACACACCTCCAGGTTCAGGGACAATCTCTTCCCAGCTGTAATCAGGCAACTGAACGGTCTTCTCATCAGGTAGAGTGCGGTCATGACACTCCCAGACACCTCATTGGAGACCTTTGAACGCAGAATGTTCTTTAGCCTAAATCTATGCGCTGTGGACAGTTTGATTGTAATCATGTACAATCATTTCTCTGACTGTACAGCAGGCAAACACAAGTGTTTCACTGTACCTCGGTACACGTGACAATAATAAACTATCCTAAACTAAACTATGACTGGAACAACCTGGAGTGAGAGCATTTTTTCATATAATTTCTTCTGTCATAGCCAAGAGCAGTTCCTGAAACTTGGCCAGATCCCATTCAGTAAACCCGGCATCCCCTCTCTCCATCCCCCCTCGCCCTAGTTGTCCTACCAGTTCCACTGTTCGCATCCCTGTGTCCCTTCATTATCACCTCTTCCCCAGCCAACAATGGGCCATTGTGGGCTCCACCCTTCTTGGTCATTTGTTGCCGGCCCTGGTTTTTTTTCTGGCCTATTCCAACCTCCAGTTCCTCCCCCTTTTATGTTCAGTCTGAAGAAGGGTTCCAACTCGAAACATCACCCATCTTCTTTCTCCAGAGATGCTGCCCGACCAGCTTACTCAGCACTCTGTTTCTATCTTCCGTATACACCAGCAAATGCAGTTCCAGTCCACAGCTAATGTTCCTACGTCAACCAGCATCCACCATCGGATCCACCAAAATTTCACACCTTTTTTCTTGGAAGGATTTCTACCAATAAAATATCCCATATCCCTTCATATTTCTCTTAATATTTGAGAATGAGACAAATAAAGCAGGGAGACATAGGCTGTGGGGAGAGTATAACAGGAGTAGATTGGGTAGACGTACAAAGTCTCTTGCCCAGAGTAGGAAAATCGAGAACCAGAGTGCATAGGTTTAATGTGACAGGGGAAAGATTTTACCGGAATGAGGTGTAACTTTTTTACACAAAGGTTGGTGTATGGAACGAGCTGCCGGAGCATGTGGTTGAGGCAGGGACTACCGTAACATTTAAGACGCAATTGGACAAGTACATGGATATGACAGGTTTAGAGGGATCAGGGCCAAATGCTGGCAGGTGGGACTAGTGTAGAAGGGACATGTTGGCCGGTGTGGGCAAGTTGGGCCGAAGGGCCTGTTTCCACGCTGTCTGACTCGATGAGAGATTGAGACTCAGGAGAGAAATCGAGAGAGTTCAGGATCTTGACAGCTGAAAGTCTGGATGCTTTCTATTTTCTTGACCAGCATGTTTATTCTCTCTCTTCATGATCCAGCGCACTTCGATCTTTCTGATGCCTGACCCGCTGAGTTACTCCAGCACTTTGTGTCTACCTTCAGCATTTACTCACGTTGCACTTTCGGGACACGCCTTGCAGAGTTTGGCTGGTCAGAGGTGGGTGGACCAAACTTGCCAGCACTTTGACTGAGAAATGGTGGACATTACGATATAGAGCCCGGACTATTCATTTTGTGAATCAAGCCCCTTTAATTAAGAATGGATGAGATGGGATCAAAATGAAGTTAAATGGAGACTAATATTAGGAAAATATAATCATATTTCCTACATATTTCCTTTAAGTAAGTTAAATTCATCAATTTAAAAGACTTTTGAAGAATCTCCCAATGATCTTTTAATAAAACTGTCAGTAGCTTTGGAAAATATAGCTAGTCGTATCCTTTAAAGCAGACATTGATGTAAAACTTGGTAAATACATTATTTTCAGCAAAATCTTTCCTTAGCCACAGTTATCCATCTTCATGTCCTGGATCTGAATCAGTGTCAGTTTTCTGGCAGATGATGCCAGCTGAACAAAATATATTGCACCAAAAATGATAAGGGAAGATTTTTTTTCATAATTGGGAAAAATGGACTGAAGAGGGTGCGCCATTATTTTTTGTTCCCATGCTGGATTTATAAATGAGTGCTGTTGGAAAATTGCAGCGGTGTTTTAATCTATCACATAGAGAGCATACGTGAGTGCTGACATCCTTCATTTTAATTGGAGCCCATTTCAAAGTTACAAAGAGAGTGAGATTGACTGCATTGCAAAAGGGGTTTTATTTTAACCGAGTTGCTTCAGAATTGGGGATGTTACAAGCAGGTTGCCCTTGCCCATTAGTTTGTCCTGTGTGGGAGGTTAGACTGAGGCGACCCTTATTCTCATCCATTCAGGTACTGCACATTGGCGCAACTGCTGGAAATGATGCCACACTGCGCCAGCGACCTGGGTTCGATCCTGATCTCGGTCGCTGTCCGTGTGGAGTTTGTATGTTTCCCCCGTGACCGCTTGGGTTTCCTCCGGGTGCTCCGATTTCCTCCCACGTCTCAAAGACGCGCAGGTTTGTGGGAAAGAGGGATAACATAGAAACAGTGTAAAAGGGTGAAAGATGGTCGGCATGGAATTAGTGGGCTGCAGGGACTGTTCCCATGCTGAATCTCTAAACTAAACTCAGCTAAATACTTTAGAAGGAACTGCAGATGCTGGTTTAAACCAAAGACAGACACAAAAAGCTGGAGTAACTCAGCGGGACAGGCAGCATCTCTGGAGAGAAGGAATGGGTGACGTTTCGGGTCGATACCCTTCTTCAGACTGGTTAGGGATGAGGGATACGAGAGATACAGACGATGAATGTAGAGGATGATTGGAGGAACAGCAACCCATATTTTGTTTGGGCAGTTCACAGCCCAATGGTATGAATATTGATTTATAGACAATAGACAATAGGTGCAGGAGTAGGCCATTTGGCCCTTCGAGCTAGCACCGCCATTCAATGTGATCATGGCTGATTATCCCCAATCAGTACCCCGTTCCTGCCTTCTCCCCATATACCCTGACTCGGCTATTTTTAAGAGCCCTATCAAGCTCTCTCTTGAAAGCATCCAGAGAACCGGCCTCCACCGCCCTCTGAGGTAGAGAATTCCACAGACTCGCCACTCTCTGTGAGAAAAAGTGTTTCCTCGTCTTCGTTCTAAATGGCTTACTCCTTATTTTTAAACTGTGGCCCCTGTTTCTGGAAAATGTTTCCTGCCTCTGGTGTGTCCAAGCCCTTAACAATCTTATATGTTTCAATGAGATCCCCTCTCATCCTTCTAAACTCCAGAGTGTACAAGCCCAGCTGTTCCATTCTCTCAGCATATGACAGTCCCGCCATCCCGGGAATTAACCTTGTAAACCTACGCTGCACTCCCTCAATGGCAAGATTGTCCTTCCTCAAATTTAGGGGACCAAAACTGTACACAATACTCCAGATGTGGTCTCACAAGGGCTCTGTGCCACTGCAGAAGGACCTCTTTGTTCCTATATTTTGTTATAAAGGCCAACATGCCATTTGCTTTCTTCACTGCCTGCTGTACCTGCATGCTTACTTTCAAAGTGTGATGTACAAGGACCCCCAGATCCCGTTGTACTTCCCCTTTTCCCAACTTGACGCCATTTAGCTAGTAATCTACCTTCCTGTTTTTGATGATAACCTCACATTTATCCGCATTAAACTTCATCTGCCATGCATCTGCCCACTCCCCCAACCTGTCCAAGTCACCCTGCATTCTCAGAGCATCCACCTCACAGTTCACACTGCCACCCAGCTTTGTGTCATCTGCAAATTTGCTAATGTTACTTTGCATCCCTTCATCCAAATCATTGATGTATATTGTAAATAGCTGCGGTCCCAGCACTGAGCCTTGCGGTACCCCACTAGTCATTACCTGCCATTCTCAAAGGGACCTGTTAATCCCTACTCTTTGTTTCCTGTCAGCCAACCACTTTTCTATCCATGTCAGCACTCTACCCCCAATACCATGTGCCCTATTTTTGCCCACTAATCTCCTATGTGGGACCTTATCAAATGCTTTCTGAAAGTCCAGGTACACTACATCCACTGGCTCTCCCTTGTCCATTATCCTAGTTACATCTTCAAAAATTATAGAAGATTAGTCAAGCATGATTTCCCCTTCGTAAATCCACGCTGACTCGGACCGATCCTGTTACTGCTATCCAAATGTTCGGCTATCTCATCTTTTATAATTGACTCCAGCATCTTCCCCACCACCGATGTCAGGCTAACTGGTCTATAATTCCCTGTTTTCTCTCTCCCACCTTTCTTAAAAAGTGGGATAACATGGGATTAGATTTCTCTAACTTCAGACAGCCCAGGCATTCCCTCTCTCTTCCCCCCCCCCCCCCCCCCCCCACCTAAGTCGCACTAACTTCTCGGTTTCACCCAACAAAGCTAACAATCTTTTATCATAATAACTTTTTTACATATCTTTTATTCATTGTTCTTTATCTCTCTACAACATTGCCTTTATCTCTCTTTTCCCATATCCCTAACCAGTCTGAGGAAGGGTCTCAACCCAAAACGTCACCCATTCCTTCTCTCCAGAGATGCTGCCTGTCCCGCTGAGTTACTCCAGCTTTTTGTGTCCAAATACTTTAGATTATCTACTGAAGAGACTGGATTGTGTTGGTGTGGACAAACCCATTCATGTTGTTGGGGCACAGGTTAGAAGGGATTGGGCAGAATGTGAGATGTAGCAGCAGATCCAAGTTAGATATGTGGAAGTTCCTCCCTAATGCAGAAATGCTGGACTGCAGGTCAGACTAGTCAGGCCACTGAGATCTGAGTTGGGTAGTATTGTTAATCCTGGCAAAATTGGAGCAGCCATGGCATTAAAATTGAGTGAGGGGTTATGTACTGCTGGGCCATTTTGGTCAAGTTAAATGTGCCTCTGCAGAACTGAGACAAGCTGCTGAATGGTGCCAGCATGTCTGTGGCCCAGATCAGTGTTGCAGAGAATGAATGGGACATCTGCAGAGTTCTTACAATGAGGTGGAAAATGCATTGATCTGATTGGATCAATGCAAACTGAGTGTACATAGTATAAATAATGTTGCAAGACGGTTACTCTGTTAATTGCCGATTGGTTGAAATGTTGAGCCTTGGAGGAACTGTTTGAATCCCAGGGCACATGTTGCACTATTCATCTGTGTTGGCTTCCTTCTAGAAGCTTCTTTTGAATACAATGTAAGATTATGTTATTGGGCTGGGGAACTGTCAATTATGTACTGTTATTATCAATATGTTTGATTGGTTTATAAAGAGACCACCCCCATGTGGTTCGGCCCCTCAAGGTTCGGGGACCTATAAAAGGCAGCCCCCACGAGGTCCTTTGTCAATCTTCTGAAAGAGCGCTTGGGACTGCGTGACCTTTGGGAGTGTTTCTGCTTGCACGAGGCGAGAAGGGCTTGACCAATCAGATACGAGGATCAAACCCGCGGTGGTTAGATCACGTATAGGGGAAGTTTTGTTGTGTTATCCAAAATAAAGTTTAGTTGCTCAAGTGCTTGATTCAGTATTTTATTGACTGAAACTAGACTGGGGGGAGCTTAGAACAAGCTATTTACAGAATTTGTTTAGTTTATTGTTACGTGTACCGAGGTACACTGAAAAGCTTTTAATGCATCCTAAGCAGTCAGCGGAAAGACAATAGACGATTACAATCAAACCGTCCGCAGTGTACAGATACATGATAAAGGGAATAACGTGAATAACATTTGGTGCAAGATAAAGTCCAGTAAAGTCTGATCAAAGATAGTCCGAGAATCTCCAATGAGGCTTGATCAATTTCTTAACTCTACAATTTTCTCTCCAATATCCCACAAGACACAGACATTGTCAATTGTACAAATACATCAAGGATAAATCGTTGAATCATTCAACAGGGAAACGTACCCTATGGACCTTTGATTTCTGTGAACATTTTGCATCCATTTAGACTTCACTACACGAATCCCTTTTTTTCCCCTTATATTTTCAGATTCTGCCGCTCACAATAGATACATTTCACTTTGACCAAGTTACCTCCCAATATGCACGCCTTTGGGATATGGGACGAAAGGGGAGCTCCTGGAAGAAGTTCCACACAGTCACAGGGAGAACGTACAAGTTCCACGTGGAGAGCACTGAAGGTCAGGCATCTATATGAATCTTCATCTGTATCTTCCATCACATTGAACGTTTTATTAAATAATAGGTCTGAATTTGCAATCAGCTGCAGAACAAAGGTGTTTTTTTAAACCTCCAGAAAAGCAGTCCCCAAAGAGATGTTGCGATCTCGAAGGCACTAACTTACCTTTCCTGATCTTTCTTGCTGCCAGGCATCAGGTCTTCAGTTTTAGTTTAGAGATACAGCGTGGAAGCTAGCTCTTCGGCTCACCGAGCCCGAGCCTACCAGCGATCACTGCACGCTAACACTATCCTACACACACTAGGGACAATTTGCTATTACACCAAGCCAATTAACCTACAAACCCGTACGTCTTTGAAGTGTGACACAAAAAGCTGGAGTAACTCTGCGGGAGAGGAAGCATTTCTGGAGAGAAGGAATGGGTGACGTTTCGGGTCGAGTCCCTTCTTCAGACTGGTTAGGGATAAGGGAAACGAGAGATATAGACGATGATTTTGATTAATAAAAAATATGCAAAAAAGGTTGATGGTAAAGGAAACATTGTTAGCTGTTTGTAGAGTGAAAATGAGAAGTTAGTGCAACTTGGGTGGGGGAAGGAATGCCGGGGCTGCATGAAGTGAGAGAAATCAATATTCATACCACTGGGCTGTGAGCTGCCCAAGTGAAATATGAGATGCTGTTCCTCCAATTTGCGTTTAGCCTCACTCTGACAATGGAGGAGACCTAGGACAGAAAGGTCTGTGTGGGAATGGGAAGGAGAGTTAAAATGTCCAGCAACCGGGAGATCAGGTAGGTCCAGGCGGGCTGAGCGAAGGTGTTCCGCTAAACGATCGCCCAGTCTACGTATGGTCTCGCCGATGCATATTTTGAAAAACGGATACAGTAGATGAGGTTGGAGGAGGTGCAAGTGAACCTCTACGTAACCTGAAAGGACTGTCGGGGTCCCAGGGCAGAGTCGAGGGATGAGGTCTTTGAAGTGTGTCAGGAAACCGGAGCACCCGGAGAAAACCCACGCAGGTCACAGGGAGAACGTACAAACTCCATACAGACAGCACTCAGGATCGTAATCAGGATCGAACCTGGGTCTCTGGTGCTGTAAGGCAGCAACTCTACCTCTGCACCACCAATCACATTGAAGAATCTCACCGATAACAAAGCAGGAAGGAATAAAACACAATTTATAATGAGATTTATAAATATTATGTAAAGTGGTAAATAAATAACTTTCTTAGGTTCACATCCCCAACTGTTTTATATCACACAGAAAAGTTGGCGTATTTTATTTAGTTGTTTTATACATGTGAAGAGATGAGGCCCAGACTGACGCATCAGACACTTCACAGTCAGCTGGCCTACTCTCTGCTTTAAGTATTTTAACCAAATTCCTATCCATAAGAGTGCATTGGGGGATTTTTTTGAATTTATTGCTGTTATCCCACTGTCAAGGAGTTCCCTCGTCACTATTGTTCACTGATGTATCACGTCAAAACATTCAGAGGTTGGAGTGTTGAACCATAGCTATGAGTTTGAAGCCCACCGTGCCAGCTGGGCGAGTTAAACTGAGGTTAAGGGGCTGTCCCACTTGGGTGACCTAATTGGCGAGTTTAGAAGAGTTTGAAAAAATGACATGTTGAAGACCTCCTTCGACCTCCTTCGACTATGTTGAAGACTAGCTACGACTCGCTTCGGGAAAATTGGACACTGAATAGTGGAGAGTGAAGACGACCTCCTTCGACCTCCCTTCGACCATGATGAAGACTATCTACGACTACCTTCGACTACCCTCGATTACCTACGACTAACATGCCGACCTACTACGACCGACTATGACTAAACCAACGAGTAAAAAAAGTATCGATTTTTTCCATGGCGACCTTTTTTTACTCGCGGGCATTTTTTAACATATTGAAAAAAACCGCCGCGACCTAGCTGAGGCCTCGAGTACACGGAGACCACTCTCGAGCATGAAGGTGAGCTACGAAGACCTCCCTCCTACGACCTCGTTTTGACCATGCTGCGAGTACAAGTCGAGGGCAAACTTGCCAGAACTCGCGGATTAGGTCGCCCAAGTGGGACAGGTCCTTAATTATATTAAATGGAAATGAAAAGTTAATTGTGAGCATGAGACATCAGGATTGTCAGGAAATCCCAGTGCTTCAGCAATGTCCTTCAGGGTTGGAGATCTCTCATCCTCACCTCATCCAGAATTGCTGCCTTACAGCGCCAGAGACCCGGATTCGATCCTGACTACGGGTTCTGTTTGAACAGAGTAGGTTTCCTCCGGGTGCTCTGGTTTCCTCCTACATTCCCAAGATGTACAAGTAGGTAAAATTGTCGCTAGTGTGTAGGGTAGTGCTGGTTTTTAAGGGGTGATCGCTGGTCGGCGTGGATTCACTGGGCCCAAGGGCCTGTCTCCGTGCTGTATCTCGAATCTATCTAAAATAAACTATCTGATCGATAGACTCGTATATTTATGTAGGGTAGAAGCAGGCCTTTCAGCCCACCACACACATACTGACCCCTTTCCCCTCCTGTACTAATCCCATTTTCCTGCATTAGGGTGGTATTCCTCCATGCATTTTGTTTTTAAGTGCCTGTCTAAATGATTCGTAAACGTAGCGATTGTATCTGATTCCAACACTGCCTCTGGCTGCACAGATATCCACCAATCTCTGTGCAACACTTACACCTTAAATCCTCTGTCAAACTCCTTCCTCACAGTAACTCTACGCCCTCTTGTTTTTGATGCCTTATAGAGCACAGAACAGTACATCACAGGAACAGGCCCTTCGGCCCACAATGTCTGCGCTGAGCATGATGCCAAGACCAACTGTCACCTGCCTCAACATAACCCATTTACATACCTAGACAATAGGTGCAGGAGTAGGCCATTCGGCCCCTCGAGCCAGCACCGCTAGCCATAAGAGATCTATCTAACTCTCTTTTGAATGCATCCAGTGAATCGGCCTCCACTGCCTTCTGAGGCAGAGAATTCCACAGATTCACAACCCTCTGGGTGAAAAGGTTTTTCCTCATCTCAATTCTAAATGGCCTACCCCTTATTCTTAAATTCTGCCCCCTGGTTCTGGACTCCCCCAACATCGGGAATATGTTTCCTGCACCTACCGTGTCCAATCCCTTAATAATTTTATATGTTTCTATAAGATCCCCTCTCATCCTAAATTCCAGTGAATACAGTCGCTCCATTCTTTCATCAAATGACAGTCCTGCCATCCCGGGAATTTACCTCATGAACCTACGCTGCACTCTCTCAATAGCAATAATGTCCTTCCTCAAATTAAGAGACCAAAACTGCACTAGGTGCGGTCTCACCAGGGCCCTGTGCAACTGCAGAAGGACCTCTTTACTCCTATACTCAACTCCTCTCGTTATGAAGGCCAACTTGCCATTAGCTTTCTTTACTGCCTGCTGTACCTGCATGCTTACTTTCAGTGACTGATGTACAAGGACACCCAGGTCTTGTTGTATTTCCCCTTTTCCTAACCTGACACCAGATAATAATCTGCCTTCCAGTTCTTGCAACCAAAGTGGATAACTTCACATTTATCTACATTGTACTGCATCTGCCATGCATCCACCCACTCACCAAACCTGTCCAAGTCACCCTGCATCCTCCTCACAGTTCACACTGCCACCCAGCTTAGTGTCATCTGCAAATTTGCTAATGTTACTTTTAATCCCTTCATCCAAATCATTGATTCCTTCATCTACTGTATATTGTAAATAGCTGCGGTCCCAGCACCGAGCCTTGCGGCACCCCACTAGTCACTGCCTGCCATTCTGAAAGGGACCCGTTAATCCCTACTCTTTGTTTCCAGAGATGCTGCCTATCCCGCTGAGCCACTGAGTGGGATGGAATTTATCACGGGAAAAAGATTTTGACCTTAGTCTGAGTCTTGTGGGATAATAGGGAGAAAATAGTTGCGTTAAGGATTAGGATTCAAGCTAAGGTCTCTGTAGCCTGACTCAGGAGCCTGACCATTCAGTGCCAAAGGGAGAAATAGAGTGGAAATATCATAATCACACTTTATTAGCCAAGTATGTTTTGCAACAGACGAGGAATTTGATTTGCCGTACAGTCATACCATTAAAAAGCAACAATACACACAAAATACATTTTAACATGAACATCCACCACAGTGACTCCTCCACATTCCTCACTGTGATGGAAGGCAAAAAAAGTTCGATCTCTTGAGGGGGCCTCAATCCTTGTTGATCGGACGATCTTGGCTCCCATAGCCGGCAGTCGGGCGATCAAGCTCCTGCATCGGTGGGGGGGGGGGGGGGAATCTCAGGTCCCCGCACCGGGCGATCTGACCCCAGGTCTGGGCTAGTCGAACCCTCTGCGTCGTTTGGAGCTCCCGACATCGGTCTCTACCCAGGACTGAGAGCTCCAGCACAGGAACATGTACACTACAGCACAGGTACAGGCCCTTTGCCACAATGTCCATGCCCAACATGTTGCCAAGTTCAACTAATCTCTTCTGCCTGCACGCGATCCATATCCCTCCATCCCCTGTATAATCCACGTCCAAAAGTCTATTCCTAAATATCCATGTCCTAACCAAAGTCTCTTAAACCCCACTGTTGTATCTGCCTCCACCACCACCCCTGGCAGCACATTCCAGCCACCCACCACCTTTGTATAAAATAAACTTGCCCTGCATATTCCCTTTAAACCTCCTATCCCCCGCCCTCTAGTCTTTAACATTTCCACCGTGGCGGGGGGGGGGGGGGGGGGGGGGGGGGGGGGGGGGGGGGGGGGGGGGGGGGCGGGGGACAGGAAACATTGATCCTTAAACTCATTCAGAAACGGCCCTGCCAGGAAGTTCAGGGGCAGTACAGGACGGACAATAAATCCTCACCAGTAACATCCGCAAATCACGTCTGCACTCAGAGATATATTTATGAACGGTGTATTTTGCTGCCAGCTCTCCCAACTTTAAACCTCTCCTTCATTTCGAGCAGGAGCAGAACCTCAGTGTTTTTCAGCTGAAGGTAATTTTTCAAAACCGCCCACACAATTCACTCTCAACTGAACGATCTCTCGTTGAAAGTTGGCTGTTGTTCCCGATTTGTATTCGAGGGTTGTGTAACCCAGAGCAGCCGATTAAATCTCCAGCTTGCGCGCTTGTTTACATTGCCTCACTGAAAGAAACTAGGCCACACTCCATCATTACAATGCTGCAGATTTGTTTCCCCCTCTGTCAACCCTCTCTGATTTAATGTGAACTAGCAATTGTCTGTGTACCATTTGTGACAAACTGAGTAGCCATAATAGACCCTTTTAGCCTCAGTATTTCTAAGTGCTAAATGGCAGTCTCTTCTATTCCTTTTTCAGTATTGCTGTGATTATCCGCACTCATTTGTCCAAATATGAATGGCCCTCTCGTGATACACGTTGCAGTACTCATGCTCATGTGAAAATCCACTTTTCTGTTTTATTCAATTTTTTCAGGGTTGGGGGGGTCGAGTTTCTCAACATAAGTAAATAATCGGTAGAGTTGCTGCCTCACAGTGCCAGAGACCCGGGTTCGATCCTGACTACGGGTGCTGCCTGTACGGAGTTTGTACGTTCTCCCCGTGTTCGCGTGTCCCCTCCGGTTTCCTCCTACATTCCAAAGGTTTGTCAGTTTTGGTAAAAATTGTAAGTTGTCCTAGTGTGTAGGATAGTGCCAGCGTACAAGGCTCGCTGGTCGACATGGACTGGGTGGGCCGCAGAGCCTGTTTCCACGCTGCATCTCTCAAGATTAAAGTCTAAATCAACACAGGGGGTGGTGGGTGTGTGGAAGGAACCACCAGAGGAGGTGGTGGAGAGTACAATTTAAATACAATTACATTTGAACAGCTACATGGACAGGAACGTTTGCAGGGATATGGGCCAGGCACGCAGGCACGTGGGGTTGCTTGTTCAGCATTGAGGGCCTGTTTCTATGTGTATGAAGAAACTGCAGATGCTGGTTTAAACCAAAGATAGACACAAAATGCTGGAGTACCTCAGCGGGACAGGCAGCATTTCTGGAGAGAAGGAATGGGTGACTTTTCGGGTCGAGACCGTTCTTCAGTCTGAAGAAGGTCTCGACACGACACGTTTTGGGCCTATTTATATGCTGTATAGTTGGGCTGAAGGGCCTGTTTCTATGCTGTAGAGTTGGGCTGAAGGGCCTCTATGCTGTTTGGTTGGGCTGAAGGGCCTGTTTACATGCTGTACAGCTATGATTCTCACTATCCAAGTCTCTGTGTTTAAAACGCGACAGCAATTTATATGAGCACTTTGGAGCGCGTTAATAAATAGATGTAGAGAGGTCACAGAGCAGCCACAAACTTATTGAATGATCAAGCAGTCTCAGGTAAATAAATGGGTTCCTCCTGTTTGTCTTGGAAGCCACCACTCTGATAAAACCCGTGGTCTAACAAATGGCCAGTTCATCCACTAACTCACGGGAGTTGAGTCTTGTTGACCAGGCCACTCCTAACTACCTTTGAGAAAGGGCTGCTGAGCCGTCTCCTTGAACCACTGCAGTCCTCCAGGTAAAGAAGCTCCACTGTGCTGTGGGAGGGAGTTCCAGGACTTAGGCCCAGTCACAATGAAGGAAGACTGATACAGGTCCACCACTGATTTTCCAGCACCCTTGATTTTAGAGCCATTCTGGATAATCCATTTTGCCAGACCAAAGAAGTCATGGCTTCCAAGAGGGGTCAAACAGTACCAGAACGGTCTGCCTAGACTGCCGAATGGGCCGAGAAATCGGCCGTGGAAATTGGCCGTTGACCTGATCTGCCGGCCCCGACTGAGCTGCAGTTCCAGAGCCCCGGCCACAGAGGTCGAATTGAACCTGTCGATTGGCGCGGAAGTCCCGATGAGGTTGAGATTTGCTCCTTTACCCGGCCTAGGCGCTTTCAGGGGGACTTCCAGGGATTTCAAGTTGCTCTCATCAGTTCATAAGTGATAGGGGCAGAGTTAGGCCATTCAGCCCATCAATTCCATCCTGCCATTCAATCATGGCTGATCTATCTCTCCCAAAACCCATTCTCCTGCCTTCTTCCCTCAACCCCTGACGCCCATACAAATCACAAATCTATCTATCTCTGCCTTTAAAATATCCAATGAATTGGCCACCACAGCCGTCTGATCTCGTGATTTTGTACGGATTGAACAAAGCACTCTACCATCAGTTGCTGGAAAATCGGTGGTGGATCTGTGCACTTGTTCATCTTCATACTGTGTGCAACCTGGAGGGTCCCGGCAGGTACTGGTGTGCCTTTGGTGGGATCGGTTGTGGCAATGGAGATTAATGTTAAAGAGGTTTTGTCGAGTTGCTGCTTGGCTCCTGCAGACTGTGCACCTTGATGCCAGAGTGCATCAGTGGTAGAGGCAGTGGATATCCAGTGGTAGAGGCAGTGGTATTGGGGGTAGCCGCTCATAAAGAAGAGGAAGGTTCACGGAAGGTAAAGGCCAACTCGACTGATCGCCTGAGTTGGCCAACTCTGCTCACTCCTGGCGTGGCTTGTGGGTGGTGTAAAGCTTGGTGTGTCAAGAGAGGAGTCTCACAAACTAACCTCCGTTGCTCCCCCGGTCACAGTGTTCATGGGACTGGTCTGGTTGAGATTCCAGTCAAAGATTAATTATCCCCCTCTCTCAGGGTGTTGAAGGGTGGGATGTGTTTATGGTCATGCTGCTTGATGAGAAGGGAGCAGGTTTGACTGCTTTTTGGGCTCAGCAATATAGAAACATAGAAACATAGAAAATCGGTGCAGGAGGAGGCCATTCGGCCCTTCAAGCCAGCGCCATTCATTGTGATCATGGCTGATCGTCCACTTTCAATAACCCGTGCCTGCCTTCTCCCCATATCCCTTGACTCCACTAGCCCCTAGAGCTCTACCCAACTCTCTCTTAAATCCATCCAGCGATTTGGCCTCCACTGCCCTCTGTGGCAGGGAATTCCATACATTCACAACTCTCTGGGTAAAAAAAGTTTTTTCTCACCTCTGTCTTAAATGACTTCCCCTTTATTCTAAGAAAGGGGAGGTCATCCAATAACACCCACCCTTCTTTGTGATAAACTCCAGCAAGGAAGCAATCTTCCCTAACTCCCTATTGCCTTCAGTGTTACTGGAGCTGGTTTTGGTATTTATTATTGTCACGTGTTCCAAGGTACAATGAAAAACTTTGCGTTCTATCCAGTCAAGTCATACTGCACATGAGTACAACAGTCAAAGTCAAGTCAAAGTCAAAAGAGTTTATTGTCATGTGTCCCTGACAGGACAATGGAATTCTTTCTTTGCTTCAGCACAACAGAACATAGTAGGCATTGACTACAAAACTGGCTTTACAAAGAGAAAAATACCAGAGCGTGGATTATAATGTGACAGAACTCGAGCATTGCAGCTGCAGAGAAAGTGCCGGTAAAAAAAATCCCAAGGTCCACAATGAGGTAGGTTGGAAGATCGGGACTAAGCCCTAGCTTAACTCTGTCTGAAGAAGGACCACAATCCGAAACGTCACCCATTCATTCTCCTTTTGTGTCTATCTTCAGTATAAACGAGAATCTGCAGTTCCTTCTTACACATCACAACATCTAGCCTGTCAAACCCCCTTAGGATCTTCGATGTTTGAATTAGATCACCTATCATTCTTCTGAACTACAAGGAATACTGACCCAAACTATCTAGCCTCTCTTGACAGGACAACCCTCTCGTCCCAGTAAATACCCTGGTAAATATTTTTTGGACTGGCTACCATACTTCCATCGGTGAGGAGACCAATATTTACATGAGGCCTCACCAATATCCTGTAAAACTATAACAAAACTTCCCTATTCTTAAAGTCCAATCCCTTCCTAAGAAAGGTCATTAGTATTTAACTACTTGTTAAATCTCAGATAGACACAAAATGTTTGGCAGTTATTGTGGGTGGAACGGCCTGTTCCTGCACTGTCCTGTTCTATATTTTAAACACTGAACTTGTTGCAGAGTAACTCAGTGGGTCAGGCAGCATCGATGGGATTGTCTGAAAGCCATCATATATACAATGGACTGAATAGCCATTAAGAATTATATGAGAATTTCTAGGCTTATTTGGGTATTCTACCCTCTAGGTCCCTCTGGTGGCCAAATGCAATGTGGCCCAGGAAAGCTCCTAGAAACGGAACCAGGAAGTAGATTCATAGAAACATAGAAAATAGGTGCAGGAGGAGGCCATTCGGCCCTTCAAGCCAGCATCGGCATTCAATATGATCATGGCTGATCGTCCGCTATCAATAACCCGTGCCTGCCTTCTCCCCATATCCCTTGACTCCACTAGCCCCTAGATGTCTATCAAACTCTCTCTTAAATCCATCCAGTGATTTGGCCTCCACTGCCCTCTGTGGCAGGGCATTCCATAAATTCACAACTCTCTGTGTAAAAAAGGTTTTTCTCAGCTCAGTCCTAAATAACCTCCCCTTTATTCTAAGACGTTGGCCCCTGGTTCTGGACTCACCCAGCATTGGGAACATTTTACCTGCATCTAGCTTGTTCAGTCCTTTTATAATTTTTATATGTTTCTGTCAGATCCCCCCTCATCCTTCTAAACTCCAGTGAATACAAGCCTAGTCTTTTCAATCTTTCTTCATATGACAGTCCCGCCATCCCAGGGATCAATCTCGTGAACCTACACTGCACTGCCTCAATCACAAGGATGTCCTTCCTCAAATTAGGAGACCAAAACTGTACACAATACTCCAGATGTGGTCTCACCAGAGCCCTATACAACTGCAGAAGAACCCCTTTACTCCTGTACTGAAATCCTCTTGTTATGAAGGCCAACATTCCATTAGCTTTCTTCACTGCCTGCTGTACCTGCACGCCAACTTTCAGTGACTGGTGTACAAGGCCACCCAGGTCTCGCTGTACCTCCCCCTTACCTAACCTAACCCCATTGAGATAATAATCTGCCCCCTTGTTTTTGCCGCCAAAGTGGATAACCTCACATTAATCTATATTATACTGCATCTGCCACGCATCTGCCCACTCACTCAACCTGTCCAGGTCCCCCTGCAACCTCCTAACATCCTCTTCACAGTCATCCGCAAACTTGCTAGTGTTGCTCCTAATTCCCTCTTCCAAATCATTTATATATATGGTAAACAATTGCGGCCCCAGCACCGAGCCTTGCGGCACTCCACTCGCCACTGCCTGCCATTCTGAAAAGGACCCGTTCATTCCTACTGTTTGCTTCCGGTCTGCCAACCAATTTTCTATCCATGTCAACACCCTACCCCCAATACCATGTGCTCTAATTTTAGTCACCAGTCTCCCATGCGGGACCTTATCAAAGGCTTTCTGAAAGTCTAGATACACTACATCCACTGGCACCCCTTCATCCATTTTACTTCTCACATCCTCAAAAAATTCTAGAAGATTAGTCAAGCATGATTTCCCTTTCATAAATCCATGTTGACTTGGACTAATCATTTTACTGCTATCCAAATGCTCCATTATTACCTTTTTAATAATTGACTCCAGCATCTTTCCCACCACCGAAGTCAGGCTAACTGGTCTGTAATTCCCCGTTTTCTCTCACGCTCCTTTCTTGAAAAGTGGGATAACATTAGCTATCCCCAAATCCACAGGAACTGATCCTGAATCTATTGAACATTGGAAAATGATCACCAATGCGTCCACTATTTCTAGAGCCACCTCCGTGAGGACCCTGGGATGCAGACCATCAGGCCCAGGGGATTTATCATCGTTCAGTCCCATTAGCCTACCCAATACTATTTCTCGCCTAATGAAAATTTCTTTCAGTTCCTCTACCCCCTTAGATCCTCTGTCCTCCAGTACATCTGGGAGATTGTTTGTGTTCTCCTTGGTGAAGACGGATCCGAAGTACCTATTCAACTCTTCTGCCATTTCCTTGTTGCCCATAATTATTTCACCCGTGTCTGCCTTCAAGGGACCCACAGTTGACTTTGCTACTCTTTTTCCCTTAACATATCTAAAGAAGCTTTTACTGTCCTTCTTTATATTCCTGGCCAGCTTCCCTTCGTACTTCATCTTTTCAGCCCGTATTGCCCGTTTTGTTTCCTTCTGTTGTCCTATGAAAGTTTCCCAATCCTCTGGCTTCCGGCTACTCTTTGCTGTGTTATACATCTTTTCTTTTAGTTTTATTCTGTCCCTAACTTCTCTTGTCAGCCACGGTTGCCTCCTACTCCCCTTAGAGTCTTTCTTCCTTTTTGGAATGAAATGATCCTGCGTCTTCCGGATTATGCCAAGAAATTCCTGCCATTGCTGTTCCACCATCATTCCTGCTAGGATCCCTTTCCAGTCTACTTTGGCCAGCTCCCCTCTCATGCCTTCATAGTCCCCTTTGTTCAACTGCATCACTGCCACTTCTGATTTAATGTTCTCCTTCTCAAATTGCAGATTAAAACTAATCATATTATGATCACTACCTCCAAGCGGTTCCTTTACCTCGAGTTCTCTTATCATATCTGGTTCATTGGACAAATCCAGAATTGCCTTTTCTCTGGTCGGCTCCATTACAAGCTGCTCTAAGGATCCATCTCGGAGGCATTCTACAAACCCTCTTTCTTGGGGTCCTGAACCAACCTGATTTTCCCAGTCTACCTGCATATTGAAATCCCCCATCACCACAGTGGCATTACCTTTGTTACACGCCAGTTTTAACTCCTGCTGCAACTTACACCCTACACCCAGGCTACTATTTGGGGGTCTGTAAATAACACCAATTAGTGTCTTCTTGCCTTTACAATTCCTCAACTCAATCCACAGTGACTCTACCTCATCAGTCCGTATGTCTTCCCTCGCAAGGGACTGAATTCCATCCCTCACTTGCAGAGCTAACCCCCTCCTCTGCCCACCTGCCTGTCCTTTCTGTAGGATGTATAACCCTGAATATTAAGTTCCCAGGCCCGATCCACCTGCAGCCACGTCTCAGTAATCCCCACAATGTCATATCTACCAACCTGTAACTGAGCCTCAAGCTCATCTACTTTACTTCTTATACTTTGCGCATTCATATACAATACTTTTAATTCCTTACGCATCTCACCTTTCACATCGATCCCTTTTACACTTGGCCATACTCTCCTGTCCCTTTGTGAGCTTCCTTTCCTGTTAATTCTGGGGTAATTAACCATCCCTTTACTCTCTTTCCCTTTAACTCCATCCTCGACTATCCCATTTGACACCCCACCCCCCTTATTCCATATCGGGGAATACGCTGCACTGGTATTTATAGGCCAATGGTCTCAATACACAATGTCCACCATCGTGGATTAATGGGAGGGAATATCTAAGCTTTTAGTTTTTTTTAAATGTCCGCAAGGCCTGTTTCTGTGCTGTATCTCTAAAGTCTAAAGGCCCTTTGAAGAAGGCCCAAATCTTGGAAACGGCTCTGTGCCCGTCATGTCCATGCTGAGTTTATTGGTGGAGGTGTGGCCTCTGCAAGGAATATTCTAGTTGGCATTTGCTTCTTAATAAATGGATCTGATTCCAAGCCAGTTGTGTGATACACAATGTGTAAATTACATTCAAGCACGTACATGAAGACAATCTTTTGTAGAAACACCTCAATCAGTTGGAAAACTGAATTGAGTTACAAACTACAGGCAAATATAAAAAATGTATAGTACAAAATGAACAATACAAGTCTACGATAAAGAGACCAAAATTGTACACATGGAAGTTGGTTTATATTGGACCAGGGGCCACAGTTTAAGAACAAGGGGTAAGCCATTTAGAATGGAGACGAGGAAACACTTTTTCTCACAGAGAGTTGTGAGTCTGTGGAATGCTCTGCCTCGGAGGGCGGTGGAGGCCGGTTCTCTGGATACTTTCCAGAGAGAGCTAGATAGGGCTCTTAAAGATAGCGGAGTCAGGGGATATGGGGAGAAGGCAGGAACAGGATACTGATTGGGGATGATCAGCCATGATCACATTGAATGGCAGTGCTGGCTCGAAGGGCCAAATGGCCTACTCCTGCACCTATTGCCTATTATCGCCATGTGTACGGAAATACAGTAAAAAAAACTTTTACGTGTGCTATTCAGATAAATCATACTATACAATGTACAATCAAGCCATACAGAGGTATGGGCTTTCAAGCTTTAGTATCTCCTGCCCAACGGGAGAAGGGAGAAGAGGAAATGACCGGGGTGTGAATGCTCCTGGATTAGGTTGGCTGTTATCACAGGGCAGTGTGAAGGATCGGGAGGTTGTCATAGCCCGGACTCAAAATGTATATATTTTTAAAAAGCATATAAAATGTGGTCTTTGGAGAATATGCTGAAGTTTTGTACTATACAAGATTATTGGATGCAGCATTAGCATTGGATGAAGCCTTAGCCATTTATTGGATGCAGCATTAGCATTGGATGAAGCCTTAGCCATCGCACTGAAAGATATGTATTCAGGATAAATGGAAAACATCTGGTGATAATGGTGGCGAGAGGAGGTTTCAGTAAGGCATATGATAGTATCAGAAAGGCAAATCTACTATTTTAAAATAAGCTTAGTTAAGGCAGGATTCTAGGAATAGAGGAAGGGAATCAGACATTGAGGCAAGAGATTGAAGGTAGACAAAAATGCTGGAGAAACTCAGCAGGGGAGGCAGCATCTATGGAGCAAAGGAGATGGGCAACGTTTCGGGCCAAAACCCTTCTGCTGAGATTGGATGGTCAGACTAATAGAGTTACATAGATGTTGCACAGCTGCATCTAGGATTGGGCTGGGAACATAGACACAAAAAGCTGGAGTCACCCAGCGGGTCAGGCAGCATCTCTGGAGACAAGGAATAGGTGACGTTTCTGGTCGTGAAGGGTCTATCTTCAGTGAACACCAGCATCTGCAGTTCCCTCCTACACACATTGGGTGGGAGTCCGAATCTGGAGCAGGTAAGTCGGACGACATGGAATGTTAAACCAGGTGATCCCAAAGTTAGACTGACTGAGTTAGTTGGTGGGTAAATGGACAATGCAAGTTCAATATTGGGGCAGGTAAAGTAGATGTGAACAGAGCACCAGGTGCTGGAGGAACGCAGCAGGTCAGACAGATCTGGGAGGGAATGGACTGGTGACTATTTGGGTCAGGACCCTTCCTCGGTGGATGATGGACTAGGTGATTCAGATGTCGAGCTGCATAAATTAAAATTACTATTAACACACAAAGTACACGCTATAACACCAGGAGAGTGCTCAACAAAGAAAGCCAAGCCCAATGGCAAAGTATTATCTAAACTACTGATACACACTTATGGGCCTGTCCCACTTAGGCGATTTTTTAGCCGACTATAGGTGACTACGCTGTAGCCACATGGTCGCAGGGGTGTCACCTGTATGGTCGTGAGTAGGCTCCTCAGTCTCTCATAGAATCGTAATGTTTTTCTGGTCGCCGCTGGATTCCGAGATGTTCAAAACTTTTTGGCGACAGTTGGTTTGACGCCAATGAGCGTAGCTTGATTTCTCCTGACGTAGGTGCTGTCGTAGGTTGTCGCCAGGTGACGTAGGTTGTTGCCGGTGCTGACTTTGGTAAATTCCATTGGCGACTACCTACGTCAACCTACGTCAACTGATTGTCTGAAGTTGGCTTCAGTTGTCGCTGACAGGGTCGTTGCTTGTCGTAGCTTGTCACAGGTGGATGTAGGTTGTCGTAAGTGTGGTCTTAGGTGGACGTCCTAATGGATCGTCGGCTGCCATTAGCTTGCCGTCGACTAGGTGGTAGGTTGTTGTGGACATTGTCGTAGGGGGGGGGGGGGGGGGTCCAGTCGCTGGTTTTACGGCGACCTGCTACAACTATGACAGTCGCCGGCAGTCGCTGAAAAAATTGCGTAAGTGGGACAGACCCATTATGCTACACGACAGTAACTGACTCCATATGCAATAAAAAGCTATTTACATATTAACAAGCACATAAAAATTAACCGTGTAGATGCAGCATATCAAATAAACATTTTTAAAGTGGGACACTGGTTCAGACAGTACCATGAGCAGCCCATGGGTGTAAAATTCTGGGTTGAATGAATTCAAGATCATTCTAGGGTTGGCCTGAGTGAAATCCAGAGTACAGTCAGGTAACCATTGGAAGTGAAACCATCGCACCAACTTTTTTTAAGATGTTTGCTTGGCAGAAACCCTTAATGTAGAAAAATGTAAGGCTTACTTGCTTTTCTTCCCCCAAACTGTTAATTGGATTATTAAAAATATGCAGAATAGAATAGTCAAAATCTCTTTGTTTTCCCCACTGCCTTTGACAAGGTCTCATGTGAAGACCACCTAATTAATCTAGAACAACAACAGAAATACTAGGAAACTCAGCTGGTCTGATTCCAGGCCTTCAACCTGAATTGCTAACTGGCTGTGTAGGAAGGAACTGCAGATGCTGGTTTATAGAAAATAGACTCAGCTGTTCTCTTTCCACAGATGCTGCTTGACTGCCTGAGTTCTTCCACCATTTCCTCTTTTTTGAACGATTTGAAGTTGGCTTCAGTTGTCGCCGACAGGGTCTTTGCTTGTCGTAGCTGGATTCCAGCATCTGTTGTTTTCTACTTTTAATTATCTAGCACCAGGTTTGTTGTGAAGATTGGATCAATATCTGAATAACAATAGGATGTAAATGTTGGATCAGGTCTAAGATCGAAGCATGTGTACTAGGCTGTGTCTGGGTAAGGCAGCAGATTTAGCGAGCACTTTGTGAATCGTGGTTCCAATGCCGTTGAAACAAGTTGGGCCAGGTCAAAAATCAAAGCCTGTTACTAATGCCGATGTCCGATTGGAAAAGCTTTAAACTGATACCAACTCATTTAAGTTTAAACCTTGATAACCATCAAGATGTTGAGTGGATCTTAGCCCCATTCGCTTCAACTGGGTTGGAACCACGATGCCTTACCTACTCAGAAAGATTATTGTTAGGATACGCGCCACAAATGGATTGTTTGTCACAGAAGAGCCTCACTTGGCTGTGCCCCTAATCCTGTATATTACATGTCGCCCTGTAATTCCATTAATTCCAATTAATTGTTTAGAACTGTCGCAAATATATACATTGGTATACACGTTTGTATACATTGGATATGCAGCAAATAATTTCACTGTGGCCAGTCACAAGTGACAATAAAGTATTTCATTCCAAAATTGGGTAATTTGACCAGTTATACAGGGGTTGCAACAAGATACATGTTTAACACTATCACCAACTAGAATAGATTTATTTCTTAATGTGGATTAAGAAGTCTAGACAGGTACATGGACAGGACAGGTTTGAAGGGATCAGGACCAAATGCGGGCAAGTGGGACTAGTGTAGCTGGGACATATTGGCTGGTGTGGGCAAGTTGGGCTGAAGGGCCTGTCTCCACGCTGTCTCACTCTATGACTCTAAGAGAATCTAATGTAAAATTCCACTCAACTGCTGATGTTCATGTTGACCAAGTAGTCCATCAGATGGTCCCTGTTGTAGGGTAAACAACGGTGAGGGCTAATAATTAGTAAATTGGGATGTGGATTGTGCTCATGTGGTGACAGGGAACTGCAGACAAAGCCTAAAAGTAGAGACATGGAATGGCGCCGTGTTAAGACCCAAGTTTCAGGAGCCTCATTGATTATGTTATAGTGTTCATTGTAACAGAAAACTGGATCTACTGTTAACAAAGTTGGATTTGTGGATCATCATCTAATTCTGTTTGTCAGAATCAAGTCTTTCTTAGTTCCATCCTGTGTAAGACCTCATTGTACTGTTAGTCAAGTTTCTGTCCTTAAGACCTCATTTTACTGTCAAGTTTCTAAGTAATCTTGTCATCTGAGAATATTAAAACTGTTTCTTAGTCACACTTGGGTGGTTAGCTTTGGCTGGCCTCCTGGTGCGCACCAGTTTAATAAATCGCCCCTTTACTTCAAACACCAACTCTGTGTGACCTTTCCATTCTGCTCCTGCAATCTCCTTCAGAAAATCCACAAGGTTACAGTGCACCACACTTTACTCGAGGACGAGGCCTGAAGAATGGTCCCAACCCATAACGTCCTCTGACTGTCTCCCTCCAGCAGATTATTTAAAAAAAAACAGTACAGCACAGGAACAGGCCCTTCAGCCGACGATATCCGTGTGGAACATGAAACCACAATAAACTAATCTCATCCATCTGCCTAACTGAAAGCCTCTTAAACTCGACTATCATATCTGCCTCCACCAACATCCCAAGCAGCATGTTCCAGGCACCCACCGCCCTCTGTGTAAAAAAAAAACCCGCACATCTCCTTTCGACTTTCCCCCTTTTCCATCAGGTACGTAGGAGATACAGAAGTTTGAAAACGCATACTTCCAGATTCTGCAATAGTTTCTTCCAAGCTGTTATCATACAACTGAACGGCCCTCTCATCAGCTAGAGGGTGGTCCTGACCACCCATCTACCTCATTGGAGATCTTTGAACTTTCTTTAATCAGACTTCAAAGTTATATCTTGCACTAAATGTTGTATCCTTTATCTGTGCACTGTGGACGGCTGGGTTTTATTCATGTATTGTTGTTTCTTTGACAGGACAGCAAGTTAAAAAAAACTTTTCACTGTACCTCAAAACATGTGACAATAATAAACGAAACTAAACTTGAATCTATGCCACCTGCAGTTCGTTCCTTCAGCTCTATATAACTAAAAGACTTCATCTTGTTTGTGTCTCTGTGTGTGTATGTGTGCGTGCCAATCTGGTTAATTCCTATCTTCCTCAGGGCCGGGCCGAGTACGAGAACCAGGCCGAGTTCCAGGCCCTGGCGCTGCTCCACGACCTGGGTAGGTGCTGGGGCAGGGAATGGGAGTGAGGGGAGGAGGAGGATAGGGTGGGGAGTAGGGCCTCCCCCTCCCCCTCCCTCTCTACCCCCCCTCCCCTGGCCCCCTTCTCCCTCTCTACCCCCCTCCCTCTCTATAGGTATGTTACTCCCTATCTATAGGTATGCTGCAGTTCTGCCACTGCCCGTGTGCGCGACTTTGGCGCCTTTGAGAGGGGGGCGGGTTTAAAATGCGGTTTTCTCCAGGCTATTCAAATCGATTTTTCTCAGGGTGTTTAGTTGCTGAAGGGAAATCGCTCCGACATTTGTTTTATGAAGTTATTTTTAAACTACGCTGGATAATTTATTAGCAGGAGTAAATTAAAAATCATCTTGTAAAGCCGTGAACTCCGACAACGGGACGGATCTCACGTACGGGACAAAGCAAGGTACACCGTTTATTTTTTCATATAAACTTGCTTCTTAGGATGCCTTTAATCAAAATTTCATGTTGCGAAATGGTGACTTAGAAAAGATACGAACCGGCAGTGTTTTTCCTGCCGACTGGGGTTTAAATTCACTGCAACCGCAACGTTCCAATCGATCGCATTCCATAAAATCCCACTCGCAAGATGATTTAAATGGCCATTAATTTACGGGAATTAAACACTAAATTCCTTCCATTTGGCCTATAAATTCCTGACAATGAGATTTAAAAATCATGTCATATTGTGAATTATTGTGTGAATGTTATTTGGACACTTGGGCTATTTAAAAATGTTAATCTTTTCTTAAGAAATGGATAGATGTTTAGATCTAGTAATTGAATTTTGTAATTAGCTACAATTGGGTAACAAACTAATTATATGCTTTAATTTCAGGTCATCCAAATAAGATTGTTTCATATTTGTTTCAGAATACTTCAATCTATAATAACTTTAAATTTCTTTCAATTCTCTTAATTTTTAAGAAAGTTATGGGCTTTTGACTGTCCTCGATCACAGCTTTTGTGTTAAGTCAATGGAAAGCAATAGGGAACAAGATGCTAATTTCCGAGTATGAAAATAACAAGACTTTTTTTAATACTGAAGATATGAAAATGAATTAGGTGCCAAATTAAACTTCTTTTTATGCTTTATCTGATGGGATAAATTGCAGACGATTTTTTAAATCTCAAAATTTTGTAACATTGCTACTCTCTAGGGATTGAAGAGGAAGGGTGAAGAGGAGGAGGAGGGTGTGCTGGGGGATGAGGAGAAATGAGCCGCGTCAGCGAAGTTGGGGGCTATGCGTAAGTGGTGCAATATTATGTTGGTGGACGGGTAAGTGGTGGAACCTTCCGTTGGGGAAGCAGACGCAACGGGTCTGTACTTGGTCTAGTACATATTAAATCTCTGCCCTCTACGCTCCTTTGGCTCAAGATTCCAACATCTGCAGTCACTATAAATCACCACTTCCTGTGAGCCACTGATGGAAGATTCCAACAATGCGCCACTCAGATCAATCAAAATTCCTCCTCTTTCCAGCTTTTCCTAATTCCAGCAACCCGTCGAGCTGGAATTCTCATTCTGTTTTCTGAGAATTTGTTTTCTCTTGAAAATCAAATCTAGTACAAGGTTTCTTTAAAAAAAAAGAAAATTGCACTCTGACAGCTTTGACTGGGCAAAGTGCCAGTCAATTAGTTATACTGGCCTGTATCATTGCCAGTGGCCCTACTTTTAATGCAAGCCTTGCTCTTGCGGGTGAGAGTTTGGTATGTTGCCTGAAACTGACTGAACATCGAATGTCAGGGAGCTGAGAGGGAAAGTAAACGCATGCCGTTTACGCTGTGGGTCCAAACAAGACGATTTAAACGTTACACTTGGTGAGCTTCATTGCAGCACAAAGCGAGAATAATTGTCTCTGTATATTATCAATGAAAATAAATGTTTGGACTCCCTTTATTGCCTCTTTTCTCACGGCTGTTTTCAGCCCACACACGCTCGTTGCTGCTCAGAGAATCATTGTCCTGATGATTGGAGCCAACACACTGTGGACATGCCAGCCCGGGGCTCACGTTGCCTCATAGCCTCTCGTTGGAAGCAAGTCAACACTTTTGGCTCATCGCAACAGCTCAGCCCACACCCAACTGTTTCCTGCCTGCAGCCCGAAGCACAGGCTTACACCAATGTTCCACCTTTGTTTCATAGAACATAGAAAAATAGATGCAGGAGTAGGCCATTCAGCCCTTTGATCCAGCACCGCCATTCAATATGGTCATGGCTGATCTTCTAAAATCAGTACCCGTTCCTGCTTTATTCCCCATATCCCTTGATTCCTTTCGCTGTAAGAGCTAAATCTAACTCTCTCTAGAAACCATCCAGTGAATTGGCCTTCACTGCTTTCTGGCAGAGAATTCCACAGATTCACACCTCTCTGGGTGAAGAAGGTTTTCCTCATCGCAGTCCTAAATGGCCTAACCCCCCATAGAACATAGATCTGTACAGCACAGGAACAGGCCCTTCGGCCCATAGTGTCTGTGCCGAAACGTGAGGCCAGGTTAGGCTAATCTCTGCCTGCACGTGATCCAGATCTCTCCATTCCCTGCATATCCGTGTGCCTATCTGAAAGCCTCTTAAATGTGCCTATCCTATCTGCCTCCACCATCACACTTCATTGATTCAATTCAAATGACTCATAGATACTTTATTACCACATGTACTTAGATACAGTGAAATTCTTTGTTTTGCATACAATTCGGTAAGATCATACAGCAGATGTCACCTAGGCAGTACACTAGAGTCGCCAGGTTCCTGGTGCTGACAACGTTACAAAAAGTGAATCGGACAGTTTTGTCTTGAAACGGAGAACTGGGCCTGCTGCTGCACCTCCCACAGTCAAGTCAAGTCAAGTTTATTCCTCACATATGCATACGAGATGTGCATTGAAATGAAAAAGTGGCAATGCTTGCGAATTGCGCCAAAAAACTACAAACAGAATGGAACAGAATCACATTTTCACATATTACATATTTGTGGGAGGGAAAAAAAAGGAAAAAGGAGCACAGTAAGAGACACCACACAACAGTAAGCTGGTGCAGTAAGTGAGTCGCTGGTGAGATCGGGGTTTACAGTCCTCATGGCCTCTGGGAAGAAGCTCCTTCTCATCCTCTCCAGGGTCCTCTCCTTGGCAGCCCCCCTTCCGGGACGCCCTGCACTCTCGGCAACCCACCCCCTCCCCCCACCCACGCCATGTCCCCTCTTCACTCTCTGTGGCCCTCCTTGCTCTCGGCCCCGGCTGGGCCCCCAGGCAGTGCGTCCCAGATACACACCACTCTCAATGTCAATAACCTATCCCGCTCATCTCCTTTAAACGTTCGGTCCTACGAGGAAAGATTCCACAAAATAGGCCTCTGCTCTTGTGCGTTCAGAGGACTGAATGGTGATCTCCCTCTCAAGATCATGAAGGGAAGCATTAAGCAGGTAGATGATGTGAGGCTGTTTCTCCTCTGGAAGAATCTAACAACAAATGGCATGGATTGAGATGGAGATGAAGATAATACGAGAAAAATAATGTCTAGTTTAATAAGATAGTGCAGAAGAGATTCACCAGGGTATTGAGGAAACAACAACGAGTTGGAGGGAGTTATTTTGGAGACACCACATGAAAACAGGCCCTCTGGCCCACCGAGACCGCACCAACCATCGGTCACCGGTACACGAGCACTATCCTACACACGAGGGACTGTTTACAATTTTACTGAAGTCAATTAACCTACAAACCTGCACGTCTTTGGAGTCTGGAAGGAAATTAGAGCACCTGGGGAGAACCCACGCGGTCACAGGGAGAACGTACAAACTCCGTACAGACAGCACCCGTAGCCAGGATTGAGCTCGAGTCTCTTGCGCCGTAAGGCAGCAACTCTACCGCTGCGCCAACTGTGCCAACCTGCCATCTCTTGTGCCTTCACCATGCTGATACCTGGAATGAAGGGCTGCACATATTACGAGAGATTGAATTGGCTGAGTTTATTTTCACCAAAATATAGGAGGCTAAGTGTGACCTTAGGAAGGCCTATACAATGATGAGGTGCATAGATTGGATCGAGTCAGGGTCATTCGCCCACAGGAGGGGTGTCTAGAACTGGGGGGCACAGGTTTCAATTGAGAGGGGAGAACTTCAAAGGAGATTTGTGGGGCATGTTTTGCACACAGAGGGTTGTAGTTAATTGGAACAAGCTGCCAGAAGAGGTGGTGGAGGCAGATACAATTGCAGTGTTTAAAAGGCAAGTAAACAGCTACATCAAAAGGAAATGTGTGGAGGGATGCAGCTTAATACTTGCAAATGGGATTAGTGTAGAAAGATATCATGTTCGGCATGGATAGCATGTGTCAAAAGGGGGCGGTTTCTGTGATGTATAATTCTATGATTCTAATTTCATCTTTCAAAGGCTTGTGAATTTATTGAATTCCATGTCATAGGTAGCAACGTACAGTGAGTTATTAAGCACAGTCAAAACCTTTTTCCCCAGGGTGGAAAAGGGTCCACCACTAGTGGGGAATAGTTATAAGGTGAGAGGAGCAAAATGTAATGTAGACCTGGAACGTATTGCCAGAGGTAGTGATGGAGGCAGGTATGATAGTGGGTTCAGATCATAGTTTAGTTTTGTTTATTCTCACATGTACCGAGGTACAGTGAAAAGCACTTTTGTTGCATGCTATCCAGTCAGCAGAAATACTATACACGATTACAATCGAAATTCCATAATGTACAGATACAGGATGAAGGGAGTTACAGTTAGTTCAAGATAACGTCCAGTAAGTCCCGATTAAAAATAGTCCGAGGGTCTCCAATGAGGTCGATGGTATCTCAGGACCGCTCTCTAGTTGTTGATGGGATGGTTCAGTTGTCTGATAACAGCTGGGAAGAAACCTTCCCTGAATCTAGTGATGTGCTTTTTCACCCTTCTGTACCTCTTGCCTGATGGGAGAGGGGAGAAGAGGGAGTGGCCGGGGTGAGACTGGTCCTTGATTATGCTGGTGGCATTGCCGAGGCAGCGAGAGGTGTAGATGAAGTCAATGGATGGAAAGTTGGTTTGTGTGATGGCTGCGATCAGGCATCATGTTCAGGACAAACATTGTGGGCCGAAGGGCCCATTCCAGTGCTGTACTGTTCTATGATCTACGTTCATAATTACCAAAATGGACATCCTGTTTCCACACTGACATAGGTCTGCGTAAGGTTCCACACGGTGGAAAGGCTGCCGGTGAATTTGCGTGTCCCAACTAAACCTTCATCCTTCAAGCTGCATGAGTTCCGACCCAAAGAGGAAAAATCCAGATTTTAAATGAACATCCCACCTGTCAAAAGATAGATTGCAACGGTGATTTATGAATCTAATTCTTATAAAACTTTATGGATATGGAGGATTCACTTACCGCTAGTAATCACTGGGCACTGATTATTTGATCATTTAAACGTTTTGTACAAGAAAATTGGTCCAGAAAATTAATCAATTTGTCCAACCTTAACCTCAAAGTAGAAGAGGGAGCAGTATTTTTCGGAGCTCCTTTCCATTGATAGAAACATAGAAGCATAGAAAATAGTTGCAGGAGTCGGCCATTCGGCCCTTCGAGCCAGCACCGCCATTCAATATGATCATGGCTGATCATCCAGAATCAGAACCCCATTCCCGCTTTCTCCCCATAGCTCTTTATTCCGCTAGCCCTAAGTGCTATATCGAACTCTCTCTTGAAAACACCCAGTGAATTGGCGCCCACTGCCTTCTGTGGCAGCGAATCCCACAGATTCACAACTCTCTGGCTGAAAAAGTTGTTCCTCTTGACGTCCAGTCTCAACTGGGCATTGTGGCAGGAGCTGGTGGATAGTCATTGAACGGAAATGTTAACTCATGTTTCTGCCTCCATAGACACTGCCTGACCCCCTGAACCATTATTATTGTGTCAGGGACCTGCAGCTGATGAAGCTTTAAACCCCTGTCTCACGGTGCCAGTCCACCCATGCGTGATCCCGAGTTTAAAACAAATCAAACTCGTGGTAATCACGTAGAATTAACGTAGCGGGAACGTCGGCACCCGTAACGCTAACGGCAGGTACTCGGGAAACTTGTTAACTCGTGAAAATCTTTCAACATGATGAAAGATTTCCACGAGTCAAATTTACTCTTGAAGTAAATGTTTTAAACTTTTAAACTCCTTGTAAGATCGTAGTAGCCCGTGAGTTTACCGTAGTGGCTCGTAGGTCTACCGTGGGCACTCTTTAACTCAGTCGGACAGGCAGCATCTTTGGAGAGAAGGAATGGGTGACGGGATGACGTTTCCAAAATTCTGCTGCGTCTTTGTGTTACTCCAGCACTGTGTGTTCACTTTTTGCCAACCAGCATCTGCCCTTTCTTGTGTATGACATTATTTGTATCCCTGGCAGTCGATTGTCGCTCCCTTCAGTTACCCAGGGGGTCGGGACGGGACTGGAGTTGGGAGGGGAGGGGGAGGGATAGAGGGGAGAGGGGAGAGAGGGAAAGGGCGAGGGGGGAGAGAGGGAGGGGGACGAGAGGAGGGAGGGTGATGTGAGAGAGAGGGAGGAGAGGGGAGTGGCGATAGAGGGAGGGGGCGAGAGGGAGGGGGGGAAGGGAGAGAGAGAGGAGGACAGGAAAGAGAAACAGAGAGAGAATCAGAGGAACAGAAGAATCTGAAGCAAGCACCTCACTATTATTGGTTCTTATTTATGGGATACAAATATTTTATCAAAGGTAACAAGAATAACAATGCGCAAAATCAAAATGTGGAGATACTGGGTGAGTAGAGAGACACACACTGCCATCCCTCTGGTCTACGGACCTTGCTGTCGTGGGAAAAAATAACGTTAATGTTCAATTTACCTCATCTTTTTGTTAGAAGTTTCCAATGTTTTGATGAGAGATAAATTAAGGGAATAAAGCAATCTTACTAGACACAAAAAGCTGGAGTAACTCAGCCAAGCCAGCAGCGTCTCTGGAGAGAAGGGTCGAACGTTTTTTTCAGTCTGAAGAAGAGACACGGCCAGAAACGTCACCCATTCCATCTCTCCAGAAATGCTGCATGTCCCGCTGAGTTACTCCAGCATTTTGTGTCTATCTTCGGTGTAAGCCAGCATCTGCAGTTCCTCCCGACACAAAACAGCCTTTCAATGATTGATGCCAGACCTTGAACAAATGCAGCTCAAATGGACTTTTGCATGCAATTTTGGAAGGGTTGTCTCTTGAAACAAATTGCTCTAAATGTTTGAAGGAAGGAATTGCAGATACTAGTTTAAACCAGAGATAGACACAAAATGATGGACTAACGCAGCTGGTCAGGCAGCATCTCTGGAGAAAAGAAATAGGTGATGCTTCGGGTCGAGATCGCTCTTCAGGCTGGGTCTTTCTATAGAGTAAAAAAAACTGCATGCCATCATTTTTACCATGTGATGATTTTTCCACACGTCGGTATCGTTGTTGGCTCAAGAGTAACTCGGGAGAGGAACTTGGTACATCGCAGAAATGAGAAGTAAACGGCAAACTTAGACATACACGCGGGAACTCGTTTAAACTCGTGAACATAAACTTGGAATCTCGTAGACAACCACGAGTTTGATTTTTTTCTTTCACTCGGGATCACTCGTGGGTGGACTCGCACCGTGAGACAGGGCCATTTCCTTGAGAATGGACGTTAAAACATTTACAAAATGTTACTTTTCTGGAAGTTGTGAAATCATTAAATAATCAGTTTCTAGTTAATTAACCCACCATATAATTTTAAAAGAATTGGATTCATGTCACCAGGCAATCTACATACCGGTAGGATATGAAGGGAAGGATATACTTGAAATAGAAGGAATGCAACAAAGGATTTCTTGAGGGTTGGGTTTGTCCTATAAGAAGACGGCACAGTGGCAGCTGATAGAGATGCTGCCTCACAACGCTTGAGACCTGGGTTCAATCCTGACCTTGGGTGCTGCGTATGTGGAGTTTACACCTTTTCCCTGTGACCACGTGGGTTTTCTTCGGGTGTTCCGGTTTTCCCCCCCACATCCCAAAGTGTGAGTTTGTAGGTCAAGTGGCCTCTGTAAATGATCCCCAATGTGTCGGGAGTGGATGAGAAAGTGGGAGAATTTAGTGTGAATGAGTGATCGATGGTCGACATGGACTCGATGGGCCGAAGGGTCTCCTTCCCCATCTTTCTATCTCTCTCTCCTTCCCCTCCCCCCTCTCTCTCTTTCCCTCCCTCTGCCTCTTTCTTCCCCCCTCACACTCTCTCTATTATTCTCTACCCTGGCTCAATGTCTCCAGGTATAGATTCTTTCACCTCCACTATCTGACTCGATTCGATTTCATTTTGCACATTTGATATTCTGCACCTCCTTCAATTAATCCACAATCCTTCTAACAATCTCTATTTGGCCGTCAATATTAATGAATTCAAATCTCCTGACATCTTGCCTTTCTGTGTTGAATGGGGGCCCTGACAGCCAAATGCAACTTAATTTACTCTTCTTCTTTCAATATTGTCACTTGATATTCTCTCTCTCTGTGCAGAAAAACATTATCTGTGATTTTTATGAAGCAATGATACATTACAATGACATTCAGCAGCTTTCTAAAGTCTGCTACCTCTCCCCACATAAAAGTTGCAATAAATTCTTGCACCAGAATTTACAGTATTGTATATATATTTATTCTGAATCCTTTTCTGTATTTCTGGCTGAAGAAGCCACGAAAACAAACATCCTATTCTTATATTTGTGGCCATTTTTCCATGGGCGGAAATCGCTTTTAAAACATGGGGGGGGGGGGGGGGGACACACACACACACACACACACTATGAGCCCTAATATCTGGTGACGGGGTCCGGCCCGTAACCCGAAATCATCCGGCCCGCAGGCATTAGTTTTTGCAACCTGTGCACTGCAGCCCAAAGATCCTATAACGAGCAAGATAGCCCACTCGACGAAAAAGACGCAGTATGGTCATGGTAAGATTCATAGGTAATTTTCGGCCCCATTTCCGTAACCGGCTTCTGTCTCCGCACCAAAGCTCCCATAGGATAATAGCGCGGAGACGGAAAAATCCTCGTAAAAATAAAAGTTATTTGGTAAAAATCTTCTCCTCATTTTCGGAATTTAAATTTATTAACACAAACTGTTCCCCCCGCAACGTTGATTACACTGCGAGTCGTGTCGGGTCCGGTTACGGAAACGGATGAAAAAAAGGCCCACGTTCCGTTCCGTTGCGTACTGCACGTCAGCCCATTGCGTTTAGCAGGAGTGGTCTATCTTGCTCCGCTATAGGATCTTTGTTGCAGCCCGGGGCAGGCGAACCGGCCTGGGAACTGCAGTTAATCCCGGGCTGCTAGATTCTAGGAGCTGGCGGCCTCCAACTGGAATTCGACCTTGAGTCCCCTTGTGCCCCCCCCCCCCCCCCCCCCCCAGGATTTCCGCCTATGGCGTCCACCCTGGAGCTTTTACTCCAATATTAAATTGCCCTCGTAGTATTTTAGGATCTTTCAGCATGTGTCTAGTTGGAGCTACCCTTCAATGGCTTATTTCCTTTCATTTGTATATTACATTTTCCTGTAGAGGCTTTATTCCCCTGTTCTCACCTTCTGTGAAGAGCTTCTGTCTCTCTGAGGAGTGCCGATGTCCCAAGGAGCAAGAAACCTCTGGGATGCCAGGGACCAGAGTGGCAGGTGCAGCGGCAGGCAGTAGATAGGACTGTTCGGTGAACTCTTGTCACTTTGTTGGTGTCAAAACATGGTGACACTTGTGTCCTGCCTTGGTGAGATCTGCTACATGATTTTGCCAGGTTTAGTTTAGTTTAGTTCGGAACAGCGTGGAAACAGGCCTGTCGGCCCACCGTGCCAACCATCGATCCACGCATATTAACACTATCCTCCACCCATTAGGGACAATTTTTACATTTATACCAAGCCAATTAACCTACAAACCTGTACGTCTTTGGAGAACTGAAGATCTCGGAGACAACCCACGCAGGTCACGGGGAAAACGTACCAACTCACTACAGACAGCGCCCTTAGTCGGGATCGAACCCGGGTCTTCGGCACTGCATTCACTGTAAGGCAGCAACTCCACCCCTGCGCCGCTGTATGTAAAACAAAGCATTTCACTGTACCAAGTACCTGTGACAACAAATTATAATTGAATTGAATTAAACCATGGTCCATCAGTAGGTAACAAACCGTTGCATTAAACTAATCCAGCAACATGTCACCATGTTTGGTTTTATATGGCATTTTGGCTCCCTTGTGTTGCATCTTCCAAGGTGGTTCAAATCAATATATATGGTGCCTATAAATCAAGTGTTTATCTCTGCTGCCGTTCCTTTCTGACCGTGTTAAATAATTTGCAACTCCACGCACTTGGTTGTTCATCAACTCACGAAGGGTCACAAAACTCCTTGCAGGCAGAAGAAAATTACAAGGGACAAAATCCTTGGATAGACACAAAATGCTGGAGCAACTCAGCGGGGCAGACAGCATCTCTGGAGAGAAGGAATGGGTGATGTTTCTTCAGACTGCCATCCCTCAGTACACGGAATGGAATTCAATATTTGAAACGTTATTATTATTAAATCTTATTGTTCACAGTAATGAACAATAACATAAATATGAATCCTGCAGAAATTAATAGATTAGTAGGATATTGGATGTTAATAACTCTGTCCCACGGTGCGAGATCATTCCAAGAGCTCTCCCGAGTTTAAAAAAAATCAAACTCGTGGTAAGCACGGAGAATGAACGTAGCAGGTACGTCTGAGCTCGGGGATGTCTCGTAGCGGCTCGTAACGCTAACGGCAGGTACTCGAGAAGACTCGCTAATGGCAGGTGAGCTCGGGAAGACTCGTTAAGATTTTTCAACATGCTGAAAAATGTCCACGAGAGCCCCGAGTACCGACGAGTGGCCATTACCGTAAATCTCCGAGTTCGAATCAGGGCAAACTCGGGAGAGCTCTTGGAATGAACTCGTACCGTGGGACGGGCTTTCAGAGTTTAGAGATGCAGTGTGGAAACAGGCTCTTTGGGCCATCGGGTCCACACGGACCACCCATCACCCATTCACAATGGTTCTATGTTATCCAACTTACTCATCCACTCTCTACACACTAGGGGCAATTTACAGAAATCAATTAACCTAGAAACCCGCACGTCTTTGGGCTGTGGGAGGAAACTCCCCCCTTCCCCATCTCCCCTCTCCCCTCCCCCTCTTCCCTACTGTATCATATGGTTCATTGCGGTTCCGGTGGCATTTCAAGTGTTTGTTGCTTCGACTTTTCTTGTTTTTTTTTTAGTATGTCCAAAAGTATGTCTTAGTGTTTCTCTGTATGTCTTGTGTGGTGGGAGGTGGTGGGGAATAGGGGGAAACCAACCTCGATGGAGATGCAACTTTCCTGCTCGTCGCTTCTTCGCACCCCCTCCCCCCCTCCCCCCCGCGGCCTTACAGCTGGTTTGGTGCGGCCTTTCCCGGAGTCGGGCCCAGAGCTTCAGCAGCAGTGCGGCAGGGACTTTTACATCGCGGATTGGGGCGACCCCCGACCCCTTGCCGGGGATCACCGGAGAGGCGCTCCGACTGCTGGCCTGCAGCCTACAACACCTTGGAGCCTCTCTCTGTGGAGCTTCTGGCGGCAGGCGTGGAGCACTGAGGCACAGCCGACTGGAAGAACTCAGTGACCTTCCTCACGGCCAACTCCATGGCTCAGAGAAAGAAGAATATGGCCCCTGTCCTCTCTCTCTTCAAATATTTAAAAATGTCGATTCTGTGGCCAGCCAGCTGCTGTGAGCAACCTTTGTAGATTGCATTCCCTGCCACATTCGAGGGCTCGGCTGGTCACCTCGGGATTGCTTTGCTGTCGGGGTATTCTGTACGTGTGACTTTTCTTCCCCTCTCACTTTTCCCCCCCTCCCCCCTCCCCTCTCCCCCCTTCCCCTCTTCACCCCCTCCCCCTCCCCCCTCCCCTTCCCCCCCCCCTCCTCTCCCCCTCCCCCTCCCCCCTCCCCTTCCCCCTCCTCTCCACTCCCTCCCCCCTCCACCCTCCCCCCCTCTCCCCTCCCCCCTCCTCTCCCCTCCCTCCCCTCCCCCTCCCCTCCCCCCTCCTCTTCCCTCCTCTCCCCTCCCCCCCCCTCCCCCCTCCCCCCCCCCTCCACCCTCCCCCCCTCCCCCCTCCTCTCCCCTTCCCCCTCCCCTCCCCCCCTCCTCTCCCCTCCCTCCCCTTCCCCCTCCTCTCCCCTCCTCTCCCCTCCCCCTCCACCCTCCCCCCCCTCCACCCTCCTCTCCCGTCCCCCCCCTTCCCCCTCCTCTCCCCTCCTCTCCCCTTCCCCCTCCCCCCCTCCACCCTCCCCCTCCCCCCTCCCCCCCTCCCCCTCCTCCCCCCCCCTCCCCCCTCCTCTCCCCTCCCCCTCCCCCCCCCTCCTCTCCCCTCCCCCCCTCCACCCTCCACCCTCCCCCCCTCCCCCTCCCCCCTCCTCTCCCCTTCCCCCTCCCCTCCCCCCAACTGCTCGTTCTCAGAGTTGACCAGAGCTGTGGCTTGCACAGCCGGTGGCATCACCACCACCATACCCGCCCGGCATGTGTGGTGGCACCAGCTGGCAGGCACTGCCCCGCTATTCCGAGAACAGACTTCTCAATGGTTCTTTTATTATGAAGGTAGACACAAAATGCTGGAGTGAGTCAGCGGGTCAGGCAACATCTCTGGAGAGAAGGAATGGGTGACGTTTTGAGCCGAGACCCTTCTTATACCCCGTACCAAGGTTCAGTGAAATTCTTTTTTTGCGTGCGGATCAGTAAGATTATTGCCATGCATACCGTAAATACAATCCCTGGTTAAACACATAGTGCATAGATAGGCACTAAATGCTGGAGTAACTTAGCGGGCCAGGCAGAAAGTCTGGAGAAAAAAAATAGGTGACGTTTCGGATTGGAACCTCTGTGTACAGAAGCTATAGCTGACCTCAAGTCAACAATAGGGGAGAACATGTTTACTATTTTTTACGTTGCCTTAAGACATTGAACGAAGAACAGCGAATTGTGAACGCAGCCCGAAGATCACACAAACCCTCCCATCCATTGACTCAATTTACACCTCACGCTGCCTCGGCAACGCCAGCAGCATAATCAAAGACGAGTTGCACCCTTCGCCCCTCTCCCATCGGGCAAAAGGTACAGAAGTGTGAAAACGCCTCTCTCCGGATTCAGGGACAGTTTCTTCATAGCTGTTATCACGCAACTGAACCATCCCACCACAACCAGAGAGCAGTCCTGAACTACTACCCACCTCATTGGTGACCCTTGGACTATCTTTGAGCGGACTTTACTGGTTTTACCTTGCACTAAAGGTTATTCCCTTATCATGTATCCATACACAGTAAGTGGCTCGATTGTAATCATGTATTGTCTTTCCTCTGAGTGGTTGGCATGCAACAAGAGCTTTTAACTGTACCTCGGTACACGTGACAATGAGCTAAACTGAACTAAACAGTATCGGTCAGGAGCAGGCCCTTCGGCCCACAATATTCATGCTGAACATGATGCCATGAAATTAATCTCCGCTGATTAATCTCCTCTGATTAATCTCCATATGATCCACAGCCCCCCCCCCCCCATATCCATGTGCCTTTCTTAAAGCTTGTAAAATGCCACTATCGTATCTGCCTCCACCATCACTCCTGGCAGAATGAGAATATTAAACCTTGGTATAATTTTACAGGGGACCGACATTAGTCAGCATTCCCAGCGTTGGTGCAATTAACAGGGTTTAGCATATGGGTAGGAGTATGGATAAGGGAGGCACATTTCCTCTACTGAAGGATATTAGTGAACATGATTAGTTTTTACAACAATGAAGCAGTTCCGTCGTCGGCACTGCAGACACCCTTTATTAAATTGCAGATCCATTTAATCTGATTGGGTGGGATTCAAAATAACCTGGGCCTCCGAATGCTAGTCAGGAGTCAAGAGTGTTTTATTGTCATATGTCCCAGACAGACCGAACAATGAAAGTCTTACTGGCAGCAATACAACAGAACATATAAACATTCTGCTCTGTTGGCAATATAATGAACGAGATTTTAAAAAAATCAGTGTGTGTGTGTGTATGTGGGATGAAGGATGAGAGGGGGGTGACAGGGATGAGAGAGGGAGTGGGGTAGAGGGGTTGTGGGGTGGTGGAGTGCAGGGGGGTAGGGAGGGGGGTGGAAGGGAGAGGGACAGGGAGGGGTGATTTGATGGGAGGGGGATAGGCGTGAGTGGTGAAATATTGCGTTGGGTTGCATTGGGGGACCAATAAATATATATATGTATATACACACATAAAAACTGCAATGTGTATGCATACATATATATACACATAAATACTAACAAACAATAATAGTGGTTTATATATTCACACATTGCTTTTTTAAAATCTCGTTCATTATATTGCTAACAGAGCACGATGTTGATTTGGCCTTTTTGCACTATTATAGTTTGTTAATTTTCATGTATGTGTGTGTGTGTATATATATATATATATATATATTATAAAACTGACAAACAAACAATAATAGTGCAAAAAGGCAAAATCAATGCCCCTAAACCCATGTAGTTCAGAACTTATTTGGAGGTTGTTGTGTTTAACTAATATCTGTAGGGAAGAGTCCAGCAGCTTAATCATGTCAGGATATGGAGCCAAAGGTGGTGGCTGTTTTTGGTACAGAGAGCAGTGGTGATCTCACTGAACGGTGGAACGTGCTCTGGAGGCTGAATCGTACACATCTGCTCCAAAGTGCTCTCATTATTCTCCACCGACATTAGCATACTTGACGAGAACAAGTCGCACACAATGACAGCAGAACGGGCTGGCCCTGGTGTTCGTGCTCCCGTCTCTCTGCCTTCGGCTGGGACGGTTGTAGAGTGCAGGTCGCTCTCGAGTGAGGAGGTGGCATCTCAGTAGCACGGTGCCCCCAGAGAGAAAGGGGACGGAGACCCCACACCTGTCCACCAGACAGGTGACCGCGCTGGAGACAGAGCTGTATCTGCTGTCAATGTCTGTAGCTAGTTTAAACAATTAAAAAAATTATCAAGGTGGCACAGCGGCCTTACAGCGCCAGAGACCTGGTTATGATCCTGATTACAGTTGCTTGCGGAACGGAGTTTGTACCTTCTCCCCGTGACCATGTGGGTTTTCCCCAGGTGCTCCGGTTTCCTCCCACACTCCAAAGACGTGCAGGTTTGTAGGTTAATTGGCCTTGGTAAAAATAGTAAATGGTCTCTGGTGTGCAGGATAGTGCGGGACCGCTGGTTAGTGCGGACTCAGTGGGCTAAAGGCGCTCCCGGCCGTCTCTCTAATCTATACTAAAACTAATCTCTGACACTTCAGGCTTAGCTTAGTGTACAACAGGGAAATAGGCCCTTCGGCCCACTTAGTTCACACCCATCATCAATCATCCGTTCACGCGGGTTCGACGTTATCCCTCTTTCTCATCCACTCCCTGCACACGAGGAACATTTACAGAGGCCAATTATCCCACAAACCGGCACGTCTTTGGGATGAGAGGGGAAAACCAGAGAAAACCCACGCAGTCACAGGGAAACTGTGCACTGTCAGCACCCGAGGTCAGAATTGAACCCGGCTCTCTGGCACTGTGAGACAGCAGCTCTACCAGCTGCATCATTGTGCCACTTAAAAATAAAATTTTAAATATTGGATTTGATGTTATTTATAACATATTAAAATATTCACATTTTAAATTAAGACATTTTAAATGCTGAGAAATAATTAAAAATATTAAACTTATTACAACATAGGAAGAGGCCATTCCATCCATCAATCCTTTCCTAACTCTTTGTGATCCTGTGACTTATTCTCGCTTTTCTGCCTCTTTTGTTACCTGCCTACCTGTGCTCGTGGCCATTTAACCTCCCGGAACTTCTTTCGCATGCAGGAGGAAACCGGAGCACTCGGAGGGAACTCAACGTGGTCACAGAGAGAATGTGTAGACTCCACACAGACAGCAACAGAGATTAGCATTGAACTTGGATCCCTGGAGCGGTGAGGCAGTGGCTCTGCCCGTATAGTACTAAAGTAATTTAATGAACATGAATCACCTCGCCCTTTACTCCCCTATCAATAGGATTGCAATTACCTCTGTAAGGAATGAAGTCTCTAACCCTGTGCTGGTCTGACCTGGTCAAAAAGGACATTGGTTGCTGGTCGACCTAGGGAAGGCAATGGCTGAAGGCCTGCAGCAGCCTGGGGCTTGCCTGAATCCCTCATCACCACTCACTCAGGAGCGTGGACTTGGAAAATGCTGGTCAAACATGGTGTGTAGGAAGGAATTGCGGGACGCTGGTTTAATCCGAAGATAGATGCAAAAAGTTGGAGTAACTCAGAGGGACGGAGAGAAGGAATGCGTGACGTTTTGGGTCGAGATCCTTCTTCAAACTGATCCGCCTGAACTTCTTCAGTCTGAAGAAACGTCACCCATTCCTTCTCTCCAGAGATGCTGCCTGTCCCGCTGAGTTACTCCAGCTTTTTGTGTTTATCTTCGGTAAACCATGCATGCAGGCTCAATAGACTACTTCTGTACAATTGTTAATCGGGGGTGGTATGGTGATACTCTACTGGGCTGTTTGTAAGAAAAGAATTGCACTGTGAGTTTGCACTCCACGCACGCGACATTGAAAACACCATTGAACCATTGAGTGTTCATTTCCCAGGACATTGCTGGGAAACTTCAGTGAGACTGGATTCCTTGAATAAAGTCTTGGACTTATGGGCCTGTCCCACTTAGGCGATTTTTTGGCCGACTACAGGCGACTGTCGCAAAAATGTCAACATGTTGAAAATTTTTGTGCGACAATTTTTGCTTTCGTAGGTGCTGTCTTAGGTTGTCGCCAAGAGTCGTAGGTGAATTCCATTAAAACTAGTCCCTGGCAGTCACCTAAAGAGTCGCCTAAATGGGACAGGCCCTTTACAACAGCTTTACCAATTCTGGGGCTTGGTTGTGTTGGAAGCGGTTTCCCAACCAAATATCTTTCCTGTTAAGTAGACACAAGAAAATGCAGGCGCTGGTTTACCAATCAAGAGACAAAGTGCTGGAGTAACTCAGCGCTTCGGCCAGCATCTCTGGAGGACATGGATAGGCGATGTTTTGGGTCGGGACCTGAAAACGTTGCCTGTTTGTCCTCCAGAGATTCTGCCCGAACCACCGAGTTACTCCTGCACTTTGAGAATTTCATGTCAAATCTTCGGTAAAATTCTCCTTTCCTCCCAAATGTAGTTTCTGGGGATCTCCAGCAGATGGCAGCATTTAGTTCGCAGTAGACGCTTGTTGGATCTTTGCTGGCTTTGTCAGAACAGACCCATTGAAGCAACACCAGTAATTAGGCACCATGATTATTTTATCTTGTAATTTGTGCCCTGATGTTTTCACTAGGGTTTTACTTACAAACAGCGTATCTGTCACCTTAATACATTAAAATAATCAGCAAAAGTAATGGATCTCAACAAGTCAGGCAGCATCTCTGGAGGGAAAGGACAGACACCGTTTTGGGTCGCGATCTTCTTCAGACCGAGTTACTCCAGCACTTTGTGTTTCACTCAGGATTCCAGCACCTGCAGTTCCTCGTGTCATAATGATATCAAGTGTAAATTTTATTTATTTCTCCACAGGTGAATCCTGACTTTCCAGCCTTTTCTGTTCTATTTTAGATTGAGAGTTTTTGTTGTTGAAACATATTATCTTTATGGCCTTGCTCTCAACGTCTGTGAAGTATGGGAGGAAATGTGTGGAGGGGCAGGTAGAGAAAGCATGGACACTGCAGAAGGTCTTGGACTGGATAGACTCGGCTTGTACTCGCTAGAATTTAGAAGATTGAGGGGGGATCTTATAGAGACTTACAAAATTCTTATGGGGTTGGACAGGCTAGATGCAGGAAGATTGTTCCCGATGTCGGGGAAGTCCAGAACAAGGGGTCACAGTTTAAGGATAAGGGGGAAGTCTTTTAGGACCGAGATGAGAAAATCATTTTTCACACAGAGAGTGGTGAATCTGTGGAATTCTCTGCCACAGAAGGTAGTTGAGGCCAGTTCATTGGCTATATTTAAGAGGGAGTTAGATGTGGCCCTTGTGGCTAAAGGGATCAGGGGGTGTGGAGAGAAGGCAGGTACAGGATACTGAGTTGGATGATCTGCCATGATCATATTGAATGGCGGTGCAGGCTCGAAGGGCCGAATGGCCTACTCCTGCACCTATTTTCTATGGTTCTATGTTTCTATGACAGGTCGGGAGATTCTTGATTAGTACAGGTGTCAGGGGTTATGGGGAGAAAGCAGGAGAATGGGGTTGAGATGGAAAGATAGATCAGCTATGATTGAATGGCGGAGTAGACTTGATGGACTGAATGGCCCAATTCTACACCTAGAACATGGACTTATGAACCTGGAGGAAACCTGCACAGTCACAGGGAGAACATACAAACTCCACACAGACAGCACCAGAAGTTAGGATTGAATGGGGTGGCGCAGCGGCACTGAGGTAGTTGCTGCCTTACTGTGCTTGCAGCGCCGGAGACCCAGGTTTGATACCGACTACGGGTGCTGTCTGTATGGAGTTTGCACGTTCTCCCCGTGACCGCGTGGGTTTTCTCCGAGATCTTCAGTTTCCTCCAACACTCCAAAGACGTACAGGTTTGTAAGGTTAATTGGCTTGGTATAAGTTCAATTGGCTTTAGTGTGTGTATAGGATAGTGTAACTGTGCGGGGATCGCTGGTCGGTGCGGACTTGGTGGGCTGAAGGGCCTGTTTCGGCGCTGTATCTCGAACCTAAACTAAACTAAACTGTGTCAAAAGTCAAGAGTTTTTATGCATTGTTGATTGATTGAAGGGTACAGCATGGAAACAGGCCCTTTGGCCCACCGAGTCCACTGCAGACCATCAGTAGTTCCGTGCTATCCCACTTTCACATCTGCTCCCTGCACACTAGGAGCAATCTACAGAAGCCAATGAACCCAGAAACCCGCACGTCTTTGGGACGTGGGAGGAAACCAGAGCATAGGGAACATGCAAGCTCCACATAGACAGCACCCGAGGTCAGGATTGAACCCGGGTCTCTGGCGCTGTGAGGCAGCAGCTCTGCCAGCTGCACCACTATTTGATTCTTACATGTACTGAAAATGGAACAATGAGATTGTTACTTGCTGCAGTTTTATTGGCACATTAATGAGAAACACACAAATGAATATACAAGAATTAATAATGCAGTCATAAAATAATAATCAGTCATATGAGGTAATCAGGCTAGAATAGTACAAAGCCAATGTCCATTATAGATCTTTGGTGTGCTCATGGTTAGTGTTGTGCAGTTTTCAAGAACTTGGAGGGAAGAAGCTGTTCTTGACTTAAGTCATAAGTAATAGGAATAGAATTAGGCCATTCCTCCCATGAAGTCTACTCCGCCACTCAATCGTAGCTGGATCTATCTCTCCCTCCTAACCCCATTCTCTTGCCTTCGCCCCACAACCTCCGACACCTGTACTAATCAAGAATGTATTTATCTCTGCCTTAAAAAATATCCATTGACTTGGCCTCCACAGCCTTCTATGGCAATGAATTCCACAGACTCACCACAGTCTGACTAAGGAAATTCCTCCTCATCTTCCTAAAGGAACATCCTTTAATTCTGAGGAAGAGGTTCCACATCTGTATTTCTCATCTTTTCTTTCAACATAGGGGATTATTTGGTTCATCAAATCCATGCTGCCGGTCAGAACACAAGAAAACAGGATCCGGAGTAGGCCACTCAGCCCCTCGAGCCCATTCCACCATTTAATGTGATCATAGAAACATAGAAAATAGGTGCAGGAGTAGGCCAGTGGGCCCTTCGAGCCTGCACCGCCATTCAACATGATCATGGCTGATTATCCAAAATCAGTACCCCATTCTTGCTTTCTCCCCATATCCCTTTATTCCGTTAGCCCTAAGAGCTAAATCTAACTCTCTCTTGAAAACATCCAGTGAATTGTCCTCCACTGCCTTCTGTGGCAGGGAATTCCACAGATTCACAACTCTCTGGGTGAAAATATTTTTCCTCATCTCAGTCCTAAATGGCCTACCCCTTATTTTTAAACTGTGACCCCTGATTCTGGACTCCCTCAACATGGGGAACATGGCTGATCTCCACCTCCTCTGCCTGCACATGCTCCTTGGGCCTCCATTCCCTGCATATCCATGTGCCAATCTAAAAGTCCCTTAAATGCCACTATCGTATCTGCCTTCACCACCACCCCTGGCAGCACGTTCCAGGCACACACCACCCTCTGTGTATAAAACCTGCCCTGTACATCTGCTTTAAACTTTGCCCCTCTCACCTTAAAGCTCTGCTCTCTAGCCTTTGACATTTCCCCCATGACTGTCTACCCTATCTATACTCGACTATCTGCTGCCTCGTTGCCTCCCCCATTGATAGGCATGTGAGCGAGACTAGTTTACAAGGATAACAGGGTTAGGGTTAGGATAACTGGACTGTTGGAATTGCTCTGAGAACTAGCATAGACTTGAAGGACCGTGAGGCATCACATTACCAAACTGGATAAAGAGGGCAAATTTCCTCATTGCAATGGAAGGAGATGAGGTTTCCTCCAGCACTTTGTGTCTTCTTCTGCCAACCAGCATCTGCATTTCCTTGTGTCTCACCTCTACATATGTTGTGTTGGGATTCTTCCTCCTCACCATGCCCTGTTGTCCTCAGTTGCTCGCTGGTGGGTGAGGGCAGTGCCCACAGGCTGGGCACCCCCTTCCCCCCCCCCCCCCACTGGGAATCCAGTTGTGTAGTGGGAGTGATGAATCGCAGTAGCGGGAGAGTCACTGTCTTACAGCGCCAAGGATCCAGGTTCAGTCCTGACTACGGGTGCTGTCTGTACGGAGTTTGTACGCTCTCCCTGTGAATGCATGAGTTTTCTCCAGTTGCTCCAGGTTTGTAGGTTAATTGGCTTTGGTAAAAGTATTAAATTGCCACTAGGATAGTGTGGGATCGCTGGTTGGTGCAGACTCGGAGGGCTAAAGGGCCTGTTTCCATGCTGTATCTCTAAAGTAAACTAAAACTAATCTCTGACACTTCAGGCTTAGTTTAGTTTTGGTGCAGGTTTGTAGCTTAATTTGCTTCTATAAATTGTCCCTAGTATGTAGGATATAACTAGTGCACGGGCTGATTATTGGTCGGCGCAGACTTGGTGGGCCGAAGGGCCTGTTTCCACACTGTATCTCTAAACCAAAAGCTAAACTGATGAATGGACATGTTCGCCCACACCCACTGCCTGTGACACCGCCTTATGCAGGAGACGTCTGCACAAAATCTCAGTTGCCAAGTCTTACAAACTGCGGCTGTTGGAAAGAGGCCATCTGCTGACGAACCATCTCCCACCAAGCTAACCCCTTCACCACTGGGCAGAAACCAGTGCTGTGGACCTAAACTCAAACTCTTCTGACAAATGTGCAATTACAATGAATGTAGGCAATTAGACTTTAGACTTTAGAGATAGAGCGTGGAAACAGGCCCTTCGGCCCACTGAGTCCACATGGTTGTGTGTGTGTGTATATATATATATAATGGTATATGGACACACTGATCTGTTTTGTAGTCATGCCTACTATGTTTTGTTGTGCAGAAGCAAAGCAAGAATGTCTTTGAGCTATCAGGGACACGTGACAATAAACTCTCTTGAATCTCGAATCTTGATCAGCACGTATACTAATATTACCCCTGCACACGAAGGAAAGGTTTATAACTTTCTCCGAAGCCAATTAACCTACAAAGCTATCTTTGGGATGTGGGAGGAAACCGGAGCACCCAGAGAAAACTGAAACGGGTCACAGGGAGAACATGCAAACTCCGTACAGACAGCATCCGTAGTCGGGATTAAACCTGGGTCTCTGGCGCTGTGGGGCAGCAACTCTATCTCTGGGCCACCAGGTAGGTGCCACACTTTCTCAAACAAAAACCATGACAGGTAATATCTTAAACCACTCATTTTATTTCACTGCTTTCACTATTGATTGATTGATTGATACAACATGGAATCAGGCCCTTTGGCCACCGAGTCCATGCTGACCCATTCACACTAGTTCTGCGTCAACCCAATTTCTCATCCACTCCCTGCACACTCGGGGCAATTTATAGAGGCTAATTAATCTCCAAACCCGCATGTCTTGGGAACAGGGGCAACAGGAAACTCGCAAAGTCAGAGGGAGAACGTGCAAACCCCACACAGACAGCAACCCAGGTCGGGATCGAACCTGAACCTCTGGCACGGTGAGGCTGTTGCACCACTGCGTAAGATACACTCCGACTCTCTCCTTGTTTCTGCTATTCAATAATAATAATGCAGAAACTTAACTCTCTGCTTTTATTTAATGAATGTTTTGGGGATGCCAAGGCAAGTGATCAGTGCAAGGTAAATTAACAAAATCTATCTGACTGCATTATTCAGTTAAGCTGAGGGATGTAAAAATATCTGTGGGACTCCCACCAGCTCATTACACCCATTTCCAAACTATACATAGAATATGCACAAATGCTAAAATCATTCAGTTGCATTTCTGGATAATATTATTAATAACCACTGAAATTACTTCCCTCTGGCAGTCCTGGGGATTGGCGAATAGCAGCATTAAAAACACAAGCAGTTTTTTGAACGTTATGTAACCCCATAGATTTTTTTCTATAGATCACGCTTTGGTCTTTGAGTGTGATGACAGCAGGTCCTCCAGCATGGAGCACACTTTTAACTTGGCAGAATTAAATGGCATCTCGAGTACAATCATCGACATGGGTCCAAGAACAGGGGATGAGTGAATGCGCTCAGCAAGTCAGGCAGCATCAGTGGAGGCGAAGAACCAAGACGCAACACGGTGGCGCAGCGGTAGAGTTGCTGCCTCACTGCGCCAGAGACCCGAGTTCGATCTTGACTACCAGTGCTGTCTGTCCAAAGTTTGTACGTTCTCCTTATAACCACGTGGGTTTCCTCCGGGTGCTCCGGTTTCCTCCCACACTCCAACGACGCGCGGGTTTGTAGGGTAATTGGCCGCTGTAACTTGTAAATTATTCCTCGTGTGCAGGATAGAACTACTGGACGGGTTGATCGCTGGTCGGCGAGGTCTCGGTGGGCCAAAGGGCCTGTTTCTGGGCTGATTCTCTAAAGTTTAAAGGTAAAAGTTATCAAATAGGACAAGTTGTCCAACAACTTTAGGCCGGGCACGCCACACGAAAGAAGAAGAAGAAAGGTAAAAATCTGCTCAAAGATCTTTTATCAGCACCGTTCTGATGAAAGGCCATTGGCCTGAAACATTACGTCTTTTTCTTACTTCTCAGCCGCTGCCAGATTCTCTGAGTATTTCCCAGCTTTCCTGTTCCTCATCAGCTATAAGGAGAGGTTGGACAAAGTTGGATTGTTTTCTCCTGAGCATAGAGGTTGATGGGAGACCTGACAGAAGTTCATCAAATGATGCAATGCACAGATAGGGCGGACATTCAGAACTTTTTTCCCCAGGGTGAAAATGTCAAAGTCTGGGGTCAAGTTTAGAGGAGATGTGCAGGGCAGTATTTTTACACTGAGACTGGTAGAAGCCTGGAATGTGATGGAAATGGTGCTGGTGTTGGTATAAGAGGCTTTTTAGTATGGATATACAGCGAATGGACAGGTATGGATCAAGTGTAGGCAGAGGAGATTAGTGGATTGCAACCTTCACGTGGTCCATCCTGTTTCGACATATAATGCAATCAACCCGACAAGCACAAACAAGATCAAATGGCACAAGTTGACCTACAACCTTAGGCTGCGCAAGCCATACTTAAGAAGAAGGCGAGGAGTTGGGTTTAATTTGGCATCATGTTGAGCATTGTGGGCCGACGGGTTTGCCCTTGTGCTGCACTGCTCCATGTTTTATGTTCTGTGTTTAGTTTCAGATTTCCAGCAGAAACACACTTTTGTTTTTTTTTTTGGTGAAATGTAGCAACTGAAAAATGCAAACAGACCTTTGCGTGTACTCTCCTGAATCAAACACAAACCACATACACGTAATTGACTTAGGACAGGTATCCACTATTGAAAGATACGCCACCATATGCCGACCTTGCAGCTCTCTTTAGAATGCAGGCACTAAGATGTACAGGTACATAGTTACCTGAAAATGGCAGGCACGATGATGAAAAGGTGAATGGCATATTTGCCTTCATCAGACAGGGCAAGTACAGGATGTGACAATAGACAATAGGTGCAGGAGTAGACCATTCGGCCCTTCAAGCCAGCACCGCCATTCAATCTGATCATGGCTGATCATCCACAATCAGTACCCCGTTCCTGCCTTCTCCCCATATCCGCTATCTTTAAGAGCCCTATCTAGCTCTCTCTTGAAAGTATCCAGAGAACCGGCCTCCACCGCCCTCTGAAGCAGACAATTCCACACTCACAAATCTCTGTGAGAAAAAGTGTTTCCTCGTCTCCGTTCTAAATGGCTTACCCCTTATTCTTAAATTGTGGCCCCTGGTTCTGGACTCCCCCAACATGAGAACATGTTTCCTGCCTCAAGCGTGTCCAAACCCTTAATAATCTTATATGTTTCAATAAGATATCTTCTCATCCTTGTAAACACCAGAATATACAAGCCCAGCCGCTCCATTCTCTCAGAATATGACAGTCCCGCCATCCCGAGAATTAACCTTGTAAACCTACGCTGCACTCCCTCAATAGCAAGAATGTCCTGCCTCAAATTAGGGGACCAAAACAGCACACGTTTGTTGTACAAGATGAGGTTTCAGCCCGAAACATTGCCTATCTCCTTCGCTCCATAGATGCTGCTGCACCCACTGAGTTTCTCCAGCATTTTTGTCGACCTACATCAGGAACATTGTGTGCAGTTCTGGTCGCCATACTACTGCAAGAATGTGATTAATCTTGAGAGGGTGCAGAAAAGATTAACAATGATGTTGGCAGGACTGGTGGGCTTGAGTTATGAGCTTAGACGGGATAGAGTGGGACAGTTTCCATGGAGTGAGGGAGACTGAGGAGTGGTGTTATGGTTTATAAAATCACGAGGGGCATAGCCATAGTGAATGGAGGAGGCACCTATTCCTGAATATATATTTTTTTATTAGAGTATTTAGACAGTGGATTAGCAAACATAAATTATGATAGAAATATTTCATGTTCAACATGCATACATTATTAATATTATCAGTTGTTTCATTTTGACTCTAATAGTTATTTTTTATATAGAGGAAAACAGTAAGAAAAATAGAATAAGAATCTATATCAAAGAAGAAAATCATAAAGAAAGGAATAATTTACTATTAATACATCGTAGGAGATAAGATCAAAGAATATAAGATATAACTTTTCATCTATTCCTAAATCCAAGTTTCAGTTAGGGTTCCCTGCCGAACCATTCTACCCTTTTAAGTAATCAATGAAAGAAGACCATGTTCTAACAAAAACTTCTTGTTTGTCCATTAAGGCAAATCTGATTCTTTCCAGTGTAGGGTCTCCGACATTTCCATAATCCACATTTTAATTGTGGGGGATATAGGGCCTTTCCAAAATTTTAATATTAATTTCTTCCCAATTATTATACTGTAGTCTAGGAAATTTCTTTGGCTTGTTGTAAGAGTTAAACTTTGTTCTGATGTTCCAAGTATTATTAATTTTGGGTCCGGATCCAGTTTAGTATTAATAACTTCAGAAGTTATTCTAAAAATCTCAATCCAGAAATTCTTAATTTTTATACAATTTGCAAAAGTATGTGTTAAATTAGCCTCTAGATGTTGACATTTATCGCAAATAGACGATATTTGTGGGAAGATTCTATTTAGTTTAACTTTGGAATAATGTAATCTATGTAAAACTTTAAATTGTATTAGAGCATGTCTGGAATTTAGCGAGCATTGATGTATGTATTGTACTTTTATCCCATAAATCTTTCGTTATAGATTGATTTATTTCATTTTCCCATGTGTGTCTATATGATTCCGTTGATGGTATCTCACTATCTAAAAGGGTGTTGTAAATATAAGTTATTAATTTTTCTGTATTAGGATGTTTATTCAGACATTCATCTAAGATTTCTGGTTCCCTATTCCTATAATCTTGTGTATTTGACCTAACATAATCTCTGAGTTGCAAGTATCGAAAAAAATTATTTGAGTGTAACCCATAAATCTGTTGCAGTTCTTGAAATGAGAGATAAGTGCCTTTTTTGTAAAGGTGTTCCACCCTTTTGATTCCATAGTTTTTCCATTGTATAAAGCCTTTATCTAGTATGGAAGGTTTGAATAAGGGATTATTTACAATAGGGAGGTAGAGTGCTATATTGTCCAGTTTTAGAGCCTTTTTAAGTTGTTTCCAGATTCGTATACCACTATATATTATAGGGTTTTCCCCATAAGTTTTTTTTGTGCAATTTTGTCGGTGCAAATATAATCGAACCGATTTCGAAAGGTAGACAGTCCTCTTCCATCCTTAACCATTCTGGTTGTTGATCCATTTCTTCCAGCCATGTTTTTAATATAAACTGCCCAGAAATAGAACAAAAAGTTTGGTAGAGCTAAACCTCCATTAATCTTTGATTTACATAAATGTTTTTTATTTATTCTATGATTCTTGTAGTCCCAGATGAAACTTGTAACAGTGGAGTCTACTTTTAAAAAAAATGATTTTGGAATATATATCGGGATGGATTGAAATAGGTACAATAATTGCGGTAGAAAAATCATTTTTATTGCATTAATTCTACCGAACATTGAGATAGGAAGTGTTTTCCAGTATTGAATATTCTTATTTAGTTTATTCATTAAAGGTGGAAAATTTGATTTAAATAAAGAGCTATACCCCTTAGTTACATAAATACCTAAATATTTAAATTTTTCGTCAACTATTTTAAAAGGTGATTGTTGTAGTATATGTATATTATGATCCGTTATTGACATGATTTCGCTTTTATTCCAATTAATTCTATATCCTGAGAAATGACCGAATTGAGTTATTAGATTTAATAAATTTGGAATGCTAATTTCCGGCTTTGTAATATATATTAGTACATCATCTGCATATAGAGAAATTTTATTCGTTGTATCTTTAGTATTGTACCCATGTATTTCTGGATTAGATCTGACATTTTCTGCAAGCGGTTCAATTGCTAAAGCGAATAATAATGGAGATAACGAACATCCTTGTCTACAACCTCTGGAAAGATTAAATTTAGTTGATAACATTTGATTTGTTAGTATTCTAGCTGTTGGGTTAGAATATAACAATTTAACCCATGCGCAGTACTTCTCTCCCAATTGAAATTTTTCCATCACTGAAAATAAATATGGCCATTCTACTTGATCAGGCACCTATTCAATCAGGCACCTATTCCTTTGAATGGAAAAGGAATAGATAACATTTGGGGTTCGATCTCTTCTTCAGTCTGAAGAAGGGTTCCGACCCGAAACATCACCCATTCCTTCTCTCCAGAGATGCTGCCTGACCAGCATTTTGTGTTTATCTTCAGTGTAAACCAGCATCTGCAGTTCCTTCCTACACATGGGCAAGAGAGGATGTTAGGTTTATGGAACGAGCTGCAAGAGGAAGTGGTAGAGGCAGGTGCAAATATGACATTTCAAAGACATTTGGACAGAGACATGGATATAGAAACATAAAAAAATAGAAAATAGGTGCAGGAGTAGGCCATTCGGCCCTTCGAGCCAACACCGCCATTCAATATGATCATGGCTAATCATCCAGAATCAGTGCCCCATTCCTGCTTTCTCCCCATATCCCTTGATTCCATTAACCCTAAGAGCAATATCTAACTCTCTCTTGAATACATCCAGTGAATTGGCCTCCACTGCCTTCTGTGACAGAGAATTCCACAGATTCATTACTCTCTGGGTGAAGAGGTTTTTCCTCATCTCAGTCCTAAATGAAAGGGTCAGAGGGCTACGGGGCAAATACAGGCAGATGGGACAAACTCAGGAAGGCACCTTGGTCAACCAGGACAAATTAGACTGAAGGGTTTGTTTCCGCGCTGTACGACCATGGCTAGGACTAACGCTGGGGTAGATCAGCAGCAGGACAGGTGACTCCCAATCTCAAGGTGAAGTCAAGTTTATTGTCTCATGCACAAGGATGGTGAGCCAAGGGCACAATGAAAGTCTTGTTTGCAGCAGCAATACAGGCACATAGACAAGACACTCAAAAACATGTTATTCACAAAGTACACATAACATTTCTATAAGAATTTCTGTGCAAAGAAAAATACGACATTATTGCGACACTCAATTAGAAGAAAAAAACAAATCTACGTTAATGGTAAATCACCATATCAATGTATTATCGTATCGGTGGTAGGCGCTGGAGGAACTCAGCGAGACAGGCAGCATCTGGGGAGGGGATGATCAGGCAATGTTTTGGATTGCGACTCTTCTTCAGACTAAAGGAGCATCTTCTATCCATTCCCTCCAGAGAAGCTGCTTGACCCACTGAGTTCCTCCGGCACTTCAGGTCAAGGTTATTATTGTCACGTGTGCCGAGGTACAGTGAAAGGATTTGTCCTGCATGCTATCTAATCAGATCAGAAAATGCCATACATAAGTACAATCGAGCCCAACTCAAGTACATTAGGTGGAGCAAAGGGGAAGATGCAGAGTGCAGAGTATAGTTCTCAACATTGTAGCACTTGTCTTCCACAGACCAAGTCCAATGTCTGCAATAGGGTAGGAGTGATTTGTATTCTGTTCAAGATTCCAGTATCTGCAGTTCCTTGTGTCTACCATATCAGGGCAGTTTGTTCTTTGTCACAGATTAGTGGATCACCACAGTTGGGCTTGGACAATATGGGTAGGTATCTGGTGGGTCGATGCTCTGTTTCCGTCTCATATGTTCATAAGCTATAGGGGCAGAATTAGGCCATTCAGCCCATGAAGTATACTCTGCCATTCAATCATGGCTGATCTACCTTTCCCTCTCAATCCTATTCTCTTGCCTTCTCCCCATAACTCCTGACACCCTGTGTCCTGTGATTCTATGATGAAATACCCCTGAGCTCTCTTGATAGTTCTTCTTTCATTTAGTAGCTGTGGCTTCCCTTTTGGTCGGGACTGAAAAGACAAGCCTGTGTTCCGACAGCACCTTCTATGTTACTTCCAAAAAATCCCAAAAGAGCTTTGCAGCCTCCGTTTCCGCCACTTTCAACGTGATCCCACCACGTCTTCCTGTCCCCACCCCATTCCACTTTCTGCTGAGGCCACTCCCTCTGCAAAACCTTGGTCCGCTCATCCCTTCCCGCCCGAACCTTACCAATCCCCAGGTACTTTCCTCTGCAACTGCAGCAGATGTAACACTTGTAACACTGTAATTCTTGATTGGAACGGGTGTCAAGGGTTATGTGGAGAAGGCAGAAAAATGGGATTAGGCGGCAGAGATCAGCGGTGATTGAATGGCGGAGTAGACTCGCGTAGCCGAATGGCCTAATTCTACTCCTATAACTTGTGAACACCTGTCCCTACGCCTCCACTCCCTCACTTCCATCCAGTGACCCCAGCTGCACTTCCAGTCAAGATGGGGGTTCACACACATATCTTCCAACCCTGTGTACTGCATTCGCTGCTCCCAATGTGGCTTCTCCTACACCGGCGAGACCGAGCAAGGACTGAGTGACCTTTTCGCAAAAGATTTACAGCAGCTATCCTTTTAGCCACTAAAGTACTTTGGGCAGCACAGCGACAGAGTTTATGCCTTACGGTGGCAGCGATCCCGACGACGGGTGCTGTCTGCACGGAATTTGTACCTTCTCTCCGTGACTGTGTGGGTTTTCTCCTACATTCTAAAGACGTACAGATTTGCAGATGAATTGGATTTGATACAATTGTAAATAGTCCCGAGTGTGAAGGATAGCGCTATATGGGGTGATCGCTGGTCGGCGCAGTCTCTGTGGGCCGATGGGCCTGCTTCTGCGATGTAGTGTATTTCTAAACTAAACTTAATGAAAATGTAGGAGCTGTGGCAGCCAATTTGCACACAGCAAAGCCCTGTAAGCAATGTAAGAATGAGAACACAATCTTTTTTTAGCAACGTGAGCATAAATATTGGGTGGGGTGCAGGAGGAAGTCCCCTTGCTTTGTTCTATGCGATTTTTTAAAACCAATCTGATTCAACCGATGGCTTAATCCAAAAAAAACCTTAAGTTGGAACAGAGTATCAGTGGAGAGTCGGTCTAAGCTTCTGTTCTTAAATCCCCAGGTTGAATTAGAACTCACAGCTTTCTATTTGACTCGTAGGTGAAGGGAATTATCACTGTAGTCACAGCTGCGTCTAAAGCTCTGGAGTTTTGTCTTACGCAATCTATGATCGTCATATTTTTTTTAACCAACCCACAAATTTCCCAGATTTATTACATTTAATTTCAAAACTTGCCGAGAAACTTGAAATCTGTCTTGATTCTATCATTTTATAACCACTTGTCGAGGGCACTTTCCCTCAAATCATGTAAAATGGATGGCAGAGCTGCTGCCTCACATCAGCCAGAGACACAGGTTCGATCCTGACCTCTTGTGCTGTCTGTGTGGAGTTTGCACTTTCTCCCTGTGACCATGTGGGTTTCCTCCAGGCGCTCTGATTTTTCTCCCCCATCCCAAAGATGTGCAGGCTTGTTGGTTAACTGGCCTCTGTAAATTGCCCCCAGTGTGTAGGGAGCGGATGGGAAAGTGGGATAACATAAAACTAGTGAGAACTGGTGATCGTTAGTCAACATGGACTCGGTGGGTCGAAGGGCTTGATTCCACTGCATCTTTCAACCAATTCAATGCCTGGCCTTTAATAAGTTACTGAAATTACACAAGTTATGCTGGATTTGTTACAAACTTTTTGTGCGCCTTTGGTTTTGTACCATTTGAATATTTAAGCAACACGAGAAGGCCTCATTGAAATGTACAGAATGTGGAGAGGGTGTTTCCACTGGTGGGAGAGTCCAGGACTAAAGCCTCAGAATTAAAGGATGTTCTTTCAGGAGATGAGGAGATATTCAGAGGGTGGTGATTCTGTGGAATTCTTTGCCATACAAGGCTGTGGAGGCCAAGTCAGTGGATATTTTTAAGGCAGAGATAGATAGATTCTTGATTAGTACGGGTGTCAGAGGTTATGGAGAGAAGGCTGGAGAATGGGGTTAGATAGATCAGCCATGATTGAATGGTGGAATGGCCTAATTCTACTCCAATCCCTTATGAGAATTTTAATTAACAATGACACTGTTATCCAGTTAGAAATTATAAAACAGGAAAAATCTAAGGTGAATTCTATAGCAAAATACTGCAGGTGCTGTAAATCTGAAATAAAACAGAAAATTGTGGAAAAGCTCAACAGGAGAGGCAGTGATAATATTTTAGATTTATGTCGGCAGTTCTGCTGAAAGATTTTAAAACATAGACAGTGCTGGAGGAACTCAGCGGGTCATGCAGCATTCCTGGATAACATAGATAGTTTCGGGATCCTTCTTCAGACTTAAATTACCTGAGAGGCAACCTTTTTGGTTATTTGCAACGAGCTGCTGAAGGAGGCAGTTGTACCAGGTACTATATACATTTAAGAGACATTTAGACAGGTACATGGATAGGATAGGTTTAGAGGGATATGGGCCAAATGTGAAGTGTCCGGAACTGAAACCTCACCTATCTATCTCCTCTAGAGATGCTACCTGACCCACTGAATTACTCCAGCACTTTTGTGCCTTTTGTTTTTGTAAACCAGCATCTGCAGTTCCTTGTTTGAACTTGTTGAAAGATTAATTCTGCTTCTCATCACAGATGCTGCCTGAATTCTTACAACATCTTCCGCGTTACTTCAAAGGCCTAATGGGTAAGTGTATTTTTTATTCTGTTTCTTTACCAAACTTCAGCAGGCAGAATATTCTCTGACACTTTGCGCTTCTTCTCTGCCTCAGTAATGTGTGTGAAAGTGAGATTGCTCTAATTTTAACAGGCTTTAGAAAGAGTTGTTACAGAACAATATAGTGTGTTACAGTGTGGAAACAGACCCTTCAGCCCAACTTGCCCACACCGGCCAACATGCCCCACCTACACTAGTCCCACCTGCCTGTGTTTGGCCCATATCCCTCTCAACCCGTCCCATTGCCTTCCCTCACAGTGGGAAACGTTGATTCTGCTGTGGGGGATGTTCATGTTGAACTTTATCGTGTATTGTGTTATTTTTATATGCATGCCTGTATGGCAACTCAAATCTCATTGTACTGTGGTGCATATGACAATTAATGTAACTTAGAAACATAGAAACATAGAAATTAGGTGCAGGAGTAGGCCATTCAGCCCTTCGAGCCTGCACCGCCATTCAACATGATCGTGGCTGATCATCCAACTCAGTATCCCGTACCTGCCTTCTCTCCATAACTCTTAAATATAGCCAATGAACTGGCCTCAACTACCCTCTGTGGCAGAGAGTTCCAGAGACTCACCACTCTCTGTATGAAAAAAGTCTTTCTCATCTCGGTCTTAAAGGATTTCCCCCTTATCCTTAAGCTGTGACCCCTTGTTGGACTTCCCCAACATCGGGAACAATCTTCCTGCATCTAGCCTGTCCAACCCCTTTTTTGTAAGTTTCTATAAGATCCCCTCTCAATCTCCTAAATTGAGAGTATAAACCGAGTCTATCCAGTCTTTCTTCATAAGACAGTCCTGACATCCCAGGAATCAGTGAACCTTCTCTGCACTCCCTCTATGGCAATAATGTCCCTTCCTATTTGGAGACCAAACTGTACGCAATACTCCAGGTGTGGTCTCACCAAGACCCTGTACAACAGAAGTAGAACCTCCCTGCTCCTGTACTCAAATCCTTTTGCTATGAAAGCTTAACATACCATTCGCTTTTTTCACTGCCTGCTGCACCTGCATGCCTACTTTCAATGACTGGTGTACCATGACACCCAGGTCTCGCTGCATCTCCCCTTTTCTAATCGGCCACCATTTAAATAATAGTCTGCTTTCCTGTTTTTGCCACCAAAGTGGATAACCTCACATTTATCCACATTATACTGCATCTGCCAAACATTTGCCCACTCACCCAGCCTATCCAAGTCACCTTGCAGTCTCCTAGCATCCTCCTCACAGCGAACACTGCCCCCCAGCTTAGTGTCATCCGCAAACTTGGAGATATTGCCTTCAATTCCCTCATCCAGATCATTAATATATATTGTAAATAGCTGGGGTCCCAGCACTGAGCCCTGCGGTACCCCACTAGTTACTGCCTGCCATTGTGAAAAGGACCCTGAGCTGAACTTGACTTGAACCTGTACCTGCCTAAATGTTATGAGAGTTCCTGGCACAACTACCTCGTCCGGCAGCTCGTTCCATATTCCCACCCCCCTTTGTGTAAAACAGTTACCCCTCAGGTTCCTATTGCATCTTCCACACCTCACCTTAAACGTATATCGTCTGGTTCTCGATTGCCCTACTCTGGGCAAGAGACTCTACATTTATCCGATCCCGCTCATGATTTTGTGCACCTCTATGAGTTCTCCCCTCATCCTCCTGCGCTGCACCAGTGGGGTCCCCTATTGTGCACTCCCTGCCACTCGATGCACCCCGTGAAGGACACCCGTGATAATGTGCTCTTCCTAGCTGTAAGAATTACTAACCAGCGACGAGCTGTCTGGAGCTCCTGACCCCGTGCACCATCAACACTGTCATGCAGTTGATAAGGCCACCCATTGCACCGGAATGGTTCGTTGAGTCATAGACTCGTGCCGAGCTAAACAGATCAGCACGGTGGCGCAGCGGTAGAGTTGCAGCCTCACAGCTCCAGGGACCCGGGTTCGATCCTGACTACGGGTGCTGTCTGTACGGAGTTTGTACGTTCTCCCCGTGATCTCGTGAGTTTTCTCCGGGTGCTCCGGTTTCCACCCACCCTCCAAAGACGTACAGATTTGCAGGTTAATTGCCTTGGTAAAAATTGTACATTGTGCCAAGTGTGTAGGATAGCGCAGACTCGGTGGGCCGAACGGCCTTTTTCGGGCTGTATCTCTAAACTAAACGAAACTAAATGATCATTCGGCTCACCAAGTCAATGCTGACCTTTTTGTCTGTCAAAACTAAACTCAGTGCCCTGATTATTACGTATCGTTCTATACATCCTGCCCTATTTAAATGCATCTTTAATGTAGTGATTGCATCTGATTCTGCACCTAACCCGGCAGTGAGTTCAAGATATGAAGCACTCTCTGAGTTAGAAAACGTTCCCTTCAAATCCCCTTATAAAACTCTTTTTGCTCACCTTAACCTTACGTCCAGTGGGAACAAGGAACTGCAGATGCTGGTTTACAAAAAAAATACACACACAAAGCGCTGGAGTAATTCAACCGGTCAGGCAGCATCTCCGAAGAAGATGGATAGGTGATGTTTCCGGTCAAGAGCCTCTTGAAACCGATGCACCCTATTGTTTTTGTTCCCCCTGCCACAGGAAAAAAATCTGACTATCTACCTTTCGATGAATTTTCAGATCACACCCGAGCCTCCTTTGCTCAGGGAAGAAGAATCTAATCTCAATCCAATCTCTTCCATAACTAAAGCCTTCGGATTTTTTTCCACTCTCTCATGGTTATCCACACCCTGTGTATAGTGTGGCTACCAGAACTGCAGACACTATTACAAGTGTGGTCAAACCAGTGTTTAATATATTGCAGCAGAGCATCCCAATGTTTATGTTCATAACTCATAGTTGCAGAAGTAGGCCCTTCGGCCCATCAAGTCTATTCTGCCATACTCTGCTGATCTATCGTTCCCTCTCAACTCCATTCTAATGCCTTCTCCCCATAACACCCGATGTCCGTGCTCAACAAGTATCTATCAATCTCTCAAAAAATACCCGATGACATGACCTCCACATCTGTCTGTGGCGATAAATTTCACAGATTCTCCACCATCGAACTAAAGAAATTCCTCATCTCCTTTCTAAAGGCACAACCTTTTATTCTGAGGCTTGCCATTTGGTTCTAGTCCCTCCCTACAAGTTGAAACATCCTCTCCACATCCACTTCATCCAGGTCTTTTACTATTCAGTAGGTTTCAATGATTGTCCCCTCCTTATCCTTCTAAACCCCAGTGAGTACAGACCCAGTGCCATCAAAAGCTCATCATCCGTAACCCAATCATCCACGGGATCATTCTCGTAAACTTCCCCGAGACTCCTCCAACGCCAGCACACCCTTCTGCAGATACGGTTTATGTTCGGTGTCCAGACCTTCTTCACCACCCTATCCACCCTGTTGTTATTAACAGGGAACCATAATTGTTGAACCCCATGTTCTCTCCCTGTTTAGCAACATTCCTTAGCATTCCACCATTTACTGTGTGTGCCAGACCGCTCCCCACTTCCCAAAGCACATCGCCTTGCACTTGCCGGGATTTTATTGATCGACTGGGCTTGTAATCACTGGAATTTAGAAGGATGAGAGGGGATCTTACAGAAACATATAAAATTCTTAAGGGATTGGACAGGCTGAATGCAGGAAAAATGTTTCCCCATGTTGGGGGAGTCCAGAACCAGGGGTCACAGTATAAGAATAAAGGGTTGGCCATTTAGGACTGAGATGAGGAAAGATGTTCTCACCAAGAGAGTTGTGAACCTGTGGAATCTGCGGAATTCTCTGCCACAGAAGGCAGCGGAGACCAATTCACGATATATTCAAGAGAGAGTTAGATATATCTCTTAGGGATAATAGAATCAATGGATATGGGGAGGAAGCAGGAACAGGGTACTGATTTTGGATGATCAGCCATGATCATATAGAATAGCGGTGCTGGCTCGAAGGGCCGAATGGCCTACTCCTGCTCCTAATTATTTTCATGTTCAATGTTCTATCCGCCACCTTTTCATCTGATTTATTATGCAACCGTCCTCACTGTCCACCACACAAACACAATTCCTGTCATCCGCAAACTTGCTAGTCATTTACAAGTTGTTAAAACTTAGCGTGAGTTGCAAGGGCCCCAGCATCGGACCCCTGAGATACACCACTGGTCACAGACTTGCAATAAGTCTGCTGCTCTTTAAAGTTCTGCATTTAACTGGTACTACACACCTCCTTGGATTGCTTAGGAAGGAACTGCAGATGCTGGCTTTTACTGTATATAGACACAAAGTGCTGGAGTAACTCAGCACCTCTGGAGAAAAAGGATGGCTGACATTTCGGGCCGGAACCCTTCTTCAGAGTGTTTCTTGGAGGCGGGCAAGTTTGTGATCCTTAGTAGAGTCCAGGTAGGCAAGGAAGCTTTAGTTTGGTTTAGTTTAGAGATACAGTGCGGAAACAGGCCCTTCGGCCCACCGAGCCCACGCACATTAACAGTACCCTGCACACACTAGGGACAATTCATGCCAATCCAATTAACCTACAAACCTGTACGCCTTTGGAGTGTGGGAGGAAACCGAAGTTCTCGGAGAAAACCCACGTAGGTCACGGGTAGAACATACAAACTGCATGCAGACAACACCCGTGGTCGGGATCGAACCAGGGTGTAAGGCGCTGTAGTGTAAGGCAGTAGCTCTATTGCCACAACACTTTGTGCCTGTTCACAGAATGCTCGGCTGGAAAGGACGAGAATCTACTGTAACTCCCCAGTGTGCGACCTTGTGGTGCTTAATGAAACACTCATAGTTCCCACAGGGTTGGCTCCCACATGACAATTTGTGAAGTGATGTGCTCCAGCCATTGTCCAGCTTTAATACAACCTGTCCAATATTTGTATTTTGGATTGGAATTGAACGTATTAAACTGCTCTGCTGTAGTAATTTAGGTTACAAATGAAGGAAATGCCTGTTTGTGGGTTCCATTTCCAGTTTAATGTAATTGGTTTCATTCACCCGGCCACAGATGAAGGGCAGATTGTCTACTGACGCCCACAGCTGGTCTTAGGGGCTTTTGCAACTGACGAAAAGGCAGAATATCCTCCTCACCCTGTGGGCTTTCCTCTAACACTTATGCAAAACAACTATTCAAACCACAGAACAAATGCGTCATGGATGTAATTGTTATCAGATGGCAGAGGGGGAATACACTCGTCAAAGGAAAATAAGACCATTTTTTATAGAGGAGGAGGAGAGGTTTCACCGAAGCTGCCCTCGGGTTTTCTGCAGGATCGGTGCCACTCCTGCAACAGTTGACAGATGTCAGCGTATTTGCCGGACTCACAGTTTCCCAAACAAGCCCGATCGTAATCCCCTAGTGAAGTTGACAGGGGGAAATCCTGCCAGATCCCTGCCGAGTGCTGGCAGCCTGGGCAAGCAATCCAAACACAACATGAAAGGGGGAAATGTCCTTAGCCTTTTGTTTCCAAATTGTGTGTGCTCTCTCTCTCCCTCTCTCCCCGTTTCTCTCTCCCTCTCCCTCTTTCTCCATCTCCCTCCCTTCCTCTCCCTCCTCTCTCCTTCTCCCTCACTCCATCCCTTCCTCTCCCCCTCTCTCCCTCTCTCCATCCCTTCCTCCTTCCTCTTAGAATCATAGAATCATAGAAAATAGGTGCAGGAGTTGGCCATTCGGCCCTTCGAGCCTGCACCGCCATTCAATATGATCATGGCTGATCATCCAACTCAGTATCCTGTACCTGCTTTCTCTCCATACCCCCTGATCCCTTTAGCCACAAGGGCCACATCTAACTCCCTCTTAAATATAGCCAATGAACTGGGCTCAACTACCTTCTGTGGCAGAGAATTCCACAGACTCACCACTCTCTGTGTGAAAAATGATCTTCTCATCTCGGTCCTAAAAGACTTCCCCCTTATCCTTAAAAGGGGGAAGTCTTCCCTCTTCCCTCCCTCCATCCCTCCCATTCTTCCTTTCTCTCTCATCCATCTATTTCTTTCTCTCTCTCTCTCTCGTTCTCCCTCTCTCTCTCTCTCTCTCTCTCTCATCCACCTCTCTCACTCTCTCTCTCTCTCTCTCTCTCTCTCTCTCTCTCTCTCTCTCTCTCTCTCTCTCTTTTTCTCTTTCTCCCGTGAAGAAATCGTGGAGAAAATCATTTATTAGGAACAACACTTTTTGGACCAGAGCATTATTATTAGTGCCTTATCGCTAAGGATGTCACTAATTTGAGGGACAACTTTTTCCACACAAAGGGTGGAGAGTATATGGAATGAGCAGCCAGAGGAAGTAGAGACAGATACAATATTTTTTTTTTACTTGGACAGGTACATGGATAGAAAATGTTCAGTGGGATATGGACCAAACAAGGGCAAATGGGAGTAGCTTAGAAGGGGCACCTTGGTGGGCATGGACGAGTTGGAAGGGCCTATGTCCATGCTGTGTCACTCTATGACTAATAGAGTCACACGGCACAGCTTCAAGTCACAGGGCCACATAACAGATTTCCATTCCCTAAAAATATCTGGTAGGTTTGTTATCGTTGGAACTCTTTAATTTCAGATTTTATGAGATAATTGAGTCATACAGTGTGGAAACAGGCCTTCGACCAAACTTGCCCACGCTGACCAACGTTCCCTATCTGCCCTAGTCCCACCTGCCTGCATTTGGGCCATATCCCTTTAAACCTATCCTATCCATGTACCTGCCCGAATGTCTCATAAACATTGCGATGGTATCTGCCTCAACTACCCCTTCTGGCAGTTCGTTCCATACACCCACCACCCTTTGTGTGAAAAAGGTACCCCTTAGGTCCCTATTAAATCATCCTCCCCTCACAAAACTATGCCTTCTGGTTCTCGATTCCCCTACTCTGGCCAAAAGGTCATAAGTGAGAGGAGTAGAATTAAGCCATTCGGCCCATCAAGTCTACTCCGCCATTCTATCATGGAGGATCTATCTCTCCCTCCTAACCCCATTCTCCTGCCTTCGCCCCATAACCTCTGACACCTGTACTAATCAAGAAAAGATCAAATCAAACTAATCAAAAGACTGTGTGTTTACCCGATCGATTCCTCTCATGATTTTGTACACCTCCAAGATCACCTCATATCCTCCTGCACTCCAAGGAATGAAGGAGATCAGATTTAGAATTCTCAGCTACCAGAGCGGGACTTGAGATGGAGCCTCCTGAGCAACCATTTCGGACCTTTAGATAATCTGACCATTGTCCTATCATCTCCGACACATCCACGTCCAGAATTATTCAGGAATCTACATTATTACTTCAGTAATATAAGGTAACTAAGTACACACAGTGGTGTAGCTGGTAGACCCCCTGCCTCACAGTGGCCGAGACCTGGGTTCGATCCTGTCCTCTGGTGCTGTCTGTGCAGAGTTGGCACGTTCTCCTGTGGCCGTGTGGATTTCCTCCAGTTTCCTCCCACATTCCATAGACGTGCGGGTTCGTAAGTTAATTGGCCTTTGTAAATTGTCCCGGGTTTGTAGGGAGTGGATGAGAAAGTGGGATAACTTAGAACTAGCGTGGATTGGTGAATGAGAGAACTCGATGGACCAGAGTCTGTCTCCATGCTGAACCTAAAACTAAAACTAAAACAAGGCACATTAGTTCATATGAAGCTTCGCCTTTGAGACTTTGGACTTTAGAGATACAGTGTGGAAACAGGCCCTACGGCCATCCGAGTCATCCTTCACACCAGCGACCCCCCCGTACACCAGCACTATCCTACACACGAGGGACAACTTACAATTTATACCAAAACCAATTAACCTGCACACCTGTACAGGTATGTCTTTGGATTGTGGGAGGAAACTGGAGCACCCAGAGAAAACCCACGAGGCCAAGGGAGAATGTACAAACTCCGTACAGACAGCACCGGTAGTCAGGGTTGAACTCGGGTCTCTGGCGCTGTGAGGCAGCAACACTACCACTGTGCCACTGTGCCAGTGGTATACAGGGGAAACCTCCTGCACATTTTCTGACCATTCATCTCACTGGTCAGAAAATTAGCAGTAGAAACAGAGTGATGAAGGATCTTTGAGCTGAAGCATTTTCCACTCGGTACGAGGCTGCCTGACGTACCGAGTGTTTCCAGCGTTTTCAGTTCTTGCATCAGGTTTCGGGCAACTGTGGATTTTCAGCTTCTCTGAAAACCCACGGCCATTTCCTCACCGACTGAAGTGTGCTCCTAAACTTGTACATTTGAAATTGCAAACTTGAAACTCCATCTCACTTTCGATTTTTTTGTTTACAGCAGCCAGCCTGAACCTGAATAAAAGTGCTTCCAATGCGACTTGCTGCCCTTGCATCTGAAGCACAGAATTTATGTGATGTCAATAACTGCAGCCCACACTGAGAAGCCATTGCAAATGTACTTAAGGTTATGCCATTGACCACACTCTCGTAAAATGAGCAAAGCGTCTCACCGGTGATGGTGACGAGCAAGTCATTACTTCAGTCATGTGAAAGACGCTCGTAAATCAAAGCTCTGGTATTTGTTTATGGCTCTTTTACATTCATGAAGGAGCAACCTGTCACCATTCCTCAGTCGCCAGCGAAATGCCCTGCGTTTGTGCGGCTCTTTTCCTTTCGCCATGCACTGCGATGGAAATGCGTTTGCCTTTGTAATTGATCGCGAAACACAGTGCAAAATTTTTGATCTCAAAATGTCAGTTCAATTACGTAACCGTGTCCCACCGCGTGCCTGCCGTTCAATGTTCAGCCAATACAGTATTTATTACATTTTTAATAAATATTCTTACGTGACACCATAAGGTGGATTTTTGCTGATTAAAATGTCGTGAGGTCATAATTGATATGAGTAGAATTAGGCATTCGACCCATCAAGTCTACTCCGCCATTCAATCATGGCTGATCTATCTCTCCTTCCTAACCCCATTCTCCTGCCTTCTCCCCATAACCCCTGTCACCTGTACTAATCAAGAATCTATCTATCTTCGCCTTAAAAATATCCATTGATTTGGCCTCCACACCCTTCTTTGGCAAATAATTCCACAGATTCACCACCCTCTGACTAAAGAAACCTCCTCATCTCCTTCCTAAAAGAACGTCCTTTAATTCTAAGGCTATGACCTCTAGTCCTAGACTCTCCCACTAGTGGAAACATCCTCTCCACATCCACTCTATCCAAGCCGTTCAGTATTCTGTACGTTTCAATGAGATTTCCCCCCCCCCCTCATTCTTCTAAACTCCAGCGAGTACAGGCCCAGTGCCAGCAAATGCTCATCATACGTTAACCCACTCAATCCTGGGATCATTCTTGTAAACCTCCTCTGGACCCTCAGAGCCAGCACATCCTTCCTCAGATATGGTGCCCAAAATTGCTCACAGCATTCCAAATGTGGCCTTACCAGCACCTTATAGAGCCTCCTGTTTTGTATACAAGCCCTCTTCAAAATAAATGCTAGCATTGAATTTGCTACCTTTATATCAATTTGACTTGCAGATTAACTTTTTAGGAATCCTGCACCAGCACTCCCAAGTCCCTTTGCACCTCCAATTTCTGGATTCTCTCCCCACTTAGAAAATAGTCCACTTACAAAATTAGTCCTAATGGGAATGAAAATAGTTGCTGCTTAAAATTCAATTTTCTTCAATTAAATCAAGATTCCTATTTTGTTAGGAAGCCTAAAATAAAGTTTTACTTTGCGATAAAAAGCCAAAAGGCTAATTTAAATTAAATTATTTCAATAGCGGCATAACCTCTGGAATAGATGTTGGAAACTGAAGGGACAAATAAATCCTCTTGTCAATCCTTATTAATTCTTTATGCCTTGTGAAATGCAAAAGGTCGATTATGAATTGTGTTTTTAAAGACATTCGTAACTTTACCATAAAACAGTCCTGGACGCATGGTAAATAACAACAAAAAAATTAAATTTCAGGCTGGAGTCTTTACTTAGGCAATGCTAAACTCATGGGTTAGGTTATATTTCAATTGAATACCTTTGGAAGGTATTAGCTGTAAAACAACTTGGAGATTGTTTTCTCTAGAGATTGGTGGTTGTTGGGAGACTTGGTCGAAGTTTATAAAATTATGAGAGGCATTGATGGAGTAGACAGCCATAACCTTCTTCCGAGGGTGAAAATGTCAAAGACTTAAGGGCATAGGTTTGAGGTCAAAAGGGGAATGTTTAAAGGTGATGTGCGGGGCATGTTTTTTACACAGAGAGTGGTGGGTGCTTGGAACACACTGCCAGGAGTGTTGGTGGAAGCAGATAAGACAATTACGTTTATGAGGCTTTTTGAAATGCACATGGATATACCGGGAATAGAAGGATATGGATCAAGGAGATTAGTTTAACTTGGCATTGTGTTCAGTGCTGACGTTATCGGCTGAAGGGCCTGTTCTTGTGCTGCACTGGTCTATAACTCCCCGTCAAGGAGTGTCTGCCCTGCTGTGTCTGTCCTCCTGATTAACTCCAGCGTTTTGTGTCTATTTTAGATGTTGACTGTGATGGTTTTTGACCTGATGGGATATATTTAAATATCAAGGAGGGAGAACAACTAATTTCCGTGACTCACACTGGAGTTGATGGAATTTAGGTGTATTTGTATGAGAAGAGTGCGCATTCCAAAGCAGCTATGGAAGTACGCTCAGCAAGACGGAGGCCTCTATCATTTTTATTGCCATCTATTTTTATAGAGGTGTACAAAATCATGACAGGAATGGATCAGGTAAACACACAGACTCCTGCCCAGAGTATGGAAATCGAGAACAAGAGAACGTAGGTTTAAGGTGAGGGGGAGCTAAGATTTAATAGGAACCTGAGGGGTAACTTTTTTTACTTTTTTGACACAAAGGGTGGTGGGTGTATGGAACGAGCTGCCGGAAGTGGGAGTCAAGGCAGGAACCATCGCAACATTTCATATGTTGACAAATTCATGGACTGTTTATGTTTAGACTAAACGGGATATGGGTAAAACAAAGGCAGGAGAGACTAATGTAGATAGGATGTGTTGGTAGATGTGGGCAAATTGGACTGAAGGAACTGTTTTCCACAATGTATAACTCTATGAATCTATTCTTTGGGAGACTTTCTTTTAAATGTTTTTAACAAACTTGTCCATTTCTATCCTATTTAGGATCAACTTTCAGGTGTTATAATAGAGATCAAGCTTGGTTTGCCAAACTGTGCTAGAATTCGTCCCTTCTCACACAAACCACCCCCTCCCCAGGTACTTTCCCCTGCAACCGCAGGAGATGCAACACTTGTCACCCCTCGACTCCATCCAAGGACCGATTCGGTCTTTCCAGGTGAGGCGGAAGTTCACTTGCACCTCCTCCAACCTCATCTACTGCATTCGCTGTTCCAGGTGTCAACTTCTCTACATCGGCGAGACCAAGCACAGGCTCGGCGATCATTTCGCTGAACACCTCCGCTCAGTCCGTTGTAACCAAGCTGATCTCCTGGTTGCTCAGCACTTCAACTCCCCCTCCCATTCCCAATCTGACCTTTCTGTCCTGGGCCTCCTCCATTGTCAGAGTGAGGCCCAGCGTAAATTGGAGGAACAGCACCTTATATTTTGCATAGGTAGTTTACACCTCAGCGGTATGAGCATTGACTAATTTCAGATAGCCCTTGCGTCCTCCCTCCTTCCCCACCCCCTTCTCAGTTCTCCTACTAGTTCTACTGTCTCAGCCCACTATCTTTTTCCCACCCCCTCGATATCAGTCTGAAGAAGGGTCTTGACTCGAAACGTCGCCCATTCCTTCTCTCCATAGATGCTGCTTCACCCGCTGAGTTACTCCAGCATTTTGTGTCTCCCTTCACCTTTATGCTAGAATAAATCTAGTTTTAAATAATAAGATGGAGATACACCCTAAGGGGCCTGTCCCACTTTCACGAGGTAATTCACGAAATCTCCCCTGATTCAAACTCGCAGAATGTTCATAACGAGTCCATAGGAGGTCGTAGGAGTTCGTAGATATATCGTAGTGGCTCGTTATGCCAGCCTTAGGTACTCGTGGCATCAGGTAAGTCGGGACATTTTTTCCAGCCCGATAAAAAATGTCCACGAGTTAAAAAAATGGTCGGGATGGAAGATGGAAGTTGAGGCCAGTTCGTTGGCCATATTTAAGAGGGAGTTGGATGTGGCCCTTGTGGCTGAAGGGATCAGGGGGTATGGAGAGAAGGCAGGTACAGGATACTGAGTTGGATGATCAGCCATGATCATATTGAATGGCGGTGCAGGCTCGAAGGGCCGAATGGCCTGCTCGTGCACCTAATTTCTAAGTGTTCTAAATTAAGTCGTGAAAGTGGGACAGGCCCTTAATGAACATCATTCCCAGGTCATCCTCTGAAGATGGGCAGCAGATCATGGTTTGTGTTTATAATTCACCAACATGTGAAAAAAATACCCTGTTTGTTAACATGAGACCTTCAGGCAAATTGGATGACACTTTATAAGAAGGTGCCTCAATATTGCAAAATGTGTTTTTTTCCTGTTGTTTTAAGGGCATTCCTGAAGCACAGATCTGCATAAATGCAACTTTTTTCCATCACCTATAAGGCATGGTTTCACATCTGTAGGTGTGAGTGAAGAGTAGGAGGTGAATTGCTTTTGATTAATTGATAATAAGTCCGTACACAATTAACTGGCACCAAAGTTAAAAGGTTGGTTTCGTTTGGTTCTTATTATTGTTTTGTGTACCGGGATACAGCGGAAAGCTTTGTTTTGTGTGTTATCCAGTCAAATCATACAATACATGAGTACAATCAAGCAGTAGGAATGAATGTAGATACAGAAATGCAACAGGTAATACAAAGTGAATGATTACCAGAGTGCAGAGTGTAATGTTACAGGATTTTATTGTTACTGTTACAGAGAAAAAGTTCATTTAAAAAAAAAGTACAAGGTCTTCAATGAGATAGAGTCATCGAGTCATAGAGTGATCGAGTGTGGTAACAGGCCCTTCGGCCCAAGCAGCCCATACCGGCCAACATGTCCCAGCTACACTAGCCCCACCTGTCCGTGCTTGGTCCATATCTCTCCATTGGAACCCACGTAGCTGTTCCTTAAATGTTGAGATAGTCCCAGCCTCAACTACCTCCTCTGGCAGCTTGTTGCACACATACACACCACCGTTTGTGTGAAATAGTTACCCCTCAGATTGCTATTAAATATTTTGACTTTTAATTTCACTATAAACCGATGGCCTCTGGTGCTCAATTCACCTACTCCGTCGACGTAGACGTGCATCTACCTGATCTATTCTTCTCATGATTTTATACACCTCTAAAAGATCTCCACTCATCCTCATGCACTCCAGGGAATAGAGTCCCAGCCTACTCAACCTCTCCCCATAGCTCAGACCTTCTAGTCCAGGCAACATCCTCGCGTAGGTGTGTTGGGAGAACGGGTCTACATCCTAGCTTATGGGAGGACGGTTCAGTAGACTGATATCAGAGGGGGAGGATGCTGTTCCTGAACCTGCAGGTATGTGCTTTCATGCCTTTGTATCTTCCAGTCTTCGGGCGAGGAGAGAAGAGAGAATGACTCTGCTCTATGACTAAGACTCGAAGGAAATCTGCCATCCTTGCCTGATCTGGGCTATGTGTGACATCAGTCCCTCAGCGAGGTGGATGATTAGTTGGGCACAGTAGCTGGCCTTGCCAGGAACATCCATATCCTGTGGGCAAATAAATAAAACAGCCAAAATGTGTAATTAAATTGTTAAGCTCGGATACATCGGGGCTAAAAAATTCATTTCCAGCTTTCTCTCGTGGCTACTATTTCTTTCTCCCTCAGTCACATCGCATTTGGTTCCATGGGCTACAAATCTCCTTCACTCCCAATCGCTCTATTTTAATTCAAAATGGCAAGCAGGGCTTAAAGGATTTGTAACCCATAGCAACAGAGCCATGTGTAATCTACACCCACATGCCCTTTACGAATAAAGTTTTGGACGGGAATTTACAGGTCCACCCTCAGCACCAAAATAAAATTGTAATTTTTCTCGTATAACACACAAAGAGCTCTTAAAAATATTGCCTTCAGTCACCGCCAATAGTTGGTGAAGAAATGCATCTCATTTAATTGGAGGAGGTTTAAATCTCCCCTGTGTTCTTTGGGGAAGAGCACTTTCACTTGGTGTCCACCTTTAGTCGGTCCAATTTCCCAGTGGAGGAAAGCCTCAAAATTAGGGATGAGAAAATTATACGTGTATGTGCTGAGAAGTAGACGTGAGGGACAAGCTAGCAACGAGTTTGGAGGAGAAGGGTCTCGAGCTGAAACGTCACCCATTCCTTCTCTCCAGAGATGTTGCCTGTCCCGCTGAGTTAAGCCCCTGTCTCATGGTGCGAATTGACGCACGAGTGACCCCGAGTTTTCACTCACAGTAATCACGTACACTAAACGTAGCGGGAACGTCGGAACTCTTGCGAGCGACTTAGCGACTCGTGGCGCTAACGGCAGGTACCCGTGAAACTTGTTAACTCGTGAAAAAAATCAAACATGTTTAAGTTAAAAATTGAAACATGTAAACTCTTTGTAATAACGTAGTGGCCCTTGCGTTTACCTTAGTGATTCGTGAGTCTACCGTGGGAACTCTTTAACTCAGCGGCCAGGCAGCATCTCTGGAGAGAAGGAATGTGTGACGGGATGACATTTCCAAATTTCAGCCCCATGTGTTCACTTTTTTCAACCAGCATCTGCCCTTTCTTGTGTATGTCATTATTTGTATCTGCAGTGCCTTGTGTCTTGGCAATTCAGGATTCTCCACGCTGGGCAGAGAATGGGATTTGTAAGCGGCTAACTTCATTCAAAAAATTGGAATGTCACATTGGCGGCGCAGCAGTAGAGTTGCTGCCTCACAGCGCCAGAGACCCGAGTTCAATCCTGACGACTGGTGCTGTCCGTACGGAGTTTGCACGTTCTCCCAGTGACCTAGAAACACACCTGTCCAACTCGCCCGGAGTTTCGTTCGGTTCCAGGGTGCAGCCTTACAACGAGGGGAAGGGCAGGTTCCATCTCGACCAGCATCAAAAACTCACGGCTGAGCCACGGCAATGATGATGCCCAGCCTGGAAGGTATCCCGATCCCAATGGGAGGCAGTCATGAGATAATGCCTAGCTGTTGTGCTCGGGGAGAGATTTGGTCTTTTAAATTTGAATCGAAATTCTACACTCAATGGTTATAGTGAACTAAAGTTTGGTTTTATAACTCCCCAAGCTTAGCTCCAAATAAATAAATAAGGGTGCAGTTAACCGCAGTTTCATCGCCGATGCGAACAAGGCTCGGGCGCATACACACATGAAAGGGATAATATGGTATAGTGTCCAAAGAACCGACCCGAAACCTCACCTATTGCTTTTCTCCAGAGATGCTGCCTGAGCCGTTGTGTTACTCCAGCTTTTTGTGTCTATCTTCGGTGTAAACCAGCATCTGCAGTTCCTTCCTGCACAATATAGTATGAACGTCGGGTTTCTAATCTGATACACAATGGATAGGGCACCATCCTCGGGCCAACCTGGTGTCAGGCTGTAGGAAGCAGCTGCGGATGCTGGTTTAAACCAAAGATAGACGAAAAATGCTGGAGTCACTCAGCGGGACAGGCTGCCGTCGTCCATATTCTAGTGACACTCAACACATTGGTGTTCCCGTGCAGCTCTACACCAGAACAAAACACTGAAGAAGGGTCTCGACCCGAAATGTCACCCATTCCTTCTCTCCAGAGATGCTGCCTGTCCCGCTGAGTTACTCCAGTTGTTTTATTCTGGTGTAAAGCTGCACGGGAACACCAATGTGTTGAGTGTCACTAGAGTATGGTCGGCGGCTGCTGGATCACAAAGCTTTTCCACGTGGATCCCACTGAACATATGCAGATGTTATCGTTGCACGTTTATTGCAATCCCACGTAAAGCTCATTCTCACGAAGTTCAATGCGAGGTGCCGCTGGCAATTCAAGTCTAGCCTGCCTTCCGAACATTGCACGCTATAGATACCAGAATGAGACTGATTTAGTCACGTTACCATTGCACCACAAGTCTCTGTTCATTTAGGTTTCTGTTATGTTTCATGTTGGCCGTATCGTGTTTTTTTTAATATCACTACCGTGAACTTTCCCGGAGCTTTGTATATTTAAAACGCTTGCGTTGTCAATAATTCGTACTTTTATTAACATAAAAACGCTGATGCATATCTTGTAAGTCGAGTTAACTTAAAGGCCGCATTCCTTCTCAGCAGCAATTTAGATGAATTGTCCGGAATGGTTTCGCGAGGCTGGCTATCGGCGGTAAAGGGGAAACATGCGTCAGCGCATTTCAACTTATTGGCCGAGCCACAAAAAAAGTAGGAGTTTCTGTTGTCAAAACGAACATCTGTCATAATACTGAATGATTTCTATAAATCTCATTTCAGATAGATGTTTAATCTTTCATGTTGCAACAGCCGCGCCAATCGCCGATCCTCTGCAAATGTCAGTCAGCGGTTAGTTGTCATTTCACTTGTTGCATTTTCTGACCGGCTTTAAAACAGGGCCAATTTATGTCTGCGGGGAATAATCAGCCCATTGAACAAAAGGCCTTCATTCACGGTTGGCTCAAGAGTAACGGGAGGGGAACTTAGTAACTCGGGAGAGGAACTTGCAACATCGCAGAAATGACATACCCGTGGGAACTCGGTTACACACTTGAACATAAACTTGTAATCTCGTACATAACCACGATTCTGTTTTTTTTCTTTCACTTGGGGTCACTCGTGGGTGGACTTGCACCGTGAGACAGGGCCACTACTCCAGCATTCTGTGTCTACCTTCAACGTATAGGAGAACGACCAAGAGATTGGGTACGTCACCAAACAAACGTCTCCAAATACATTGTAGAAAGTATCCTGACTGGATGCATCACGGCCTGGTATGGCAACTCCAATGCACAGGAGGCTGTAGAGAGTGGTAGACTCAGCCCAGTCCATCACAGGCACAGCCCTCCCCATCATTGAAAGCAACTCGATGAGGCACTGCCTCAGGAACGTGGCATCTATCATCAAGGATCCCCACCATGTCCCCTTCTCACTGCTACCTTCAGGCAAGATGTAGAGAAGGCTGGATTCCCATGCCACCAGGATAGGAACAGGTTCGTTCCTACAACCATCAGGTTCTGTTGCTGTGATAGGACCACTCAGGGCCTCTTGCAATCCCACAGAGCTGTTTTCTATATGTGTAGGAAAGAACTGCAGATGCTGGTTTTAATCGAAGGTAGGCACAAAATGCTGGAGTAACTCAGCGGGACAGGCAGCATCTCTGGAGAGAAGGAATGGGTGATGTTTCGGGTCGAGACCCTTCTTCAGACTGATGTCAGGGGAATGGGTGGGACAGAGATAGAATGGAGTCGGAGACGGTAGGACTGGTGGGAGAACTGGGAAGGGGGAGGGGATGGAGAGAGAGGGAAAGCAAGGACTATTTGAAGTTATAGTGGTGGGTATATGCAACGAGCTGTCACAGGAGTGGAACCAGGGCACATAGGTTTAAGATGAGGAGGGAAAGATTTAATAGAAACCTGAGGGTCAACCTTTTCACTCAGAGGGTGGTGGGGATATGGAACGAACTGCCGCAGGAGGTAGTTGAGGTAATCATAATCATTCTTTATTAGCTAAGTACGTTTTGCAACATACGAGGAATTTGATTTGCTGTACAGGTACCAATAAAAAGCAACAGAACACACAGAATACATTTTAACATAAACATCTACCACAGTGACTCCTCCACATTCCTCACTGTGATGGAAGGCGAAAAAAAGGTCAATCTCTCCCTTCTTTGTCCTCAGGCGGTCGGGGGCCTCGAACCGCCCGTTGACGCTGAGATCTTACTCCCATAGCCGGCGACAGGCCTCGTCGTGGGGGAAATCAAGCACCTGCATCGGGGGAGGGGGGAGAATCTTAGCTCCGGTATAGTCATGTGTAATCTACACCCACATGCCCTTTATGAATAAAGTTTTGGACGGGAATTTACAGGTCCACCCTCAGCACCAAAATAAAATTGTAATTTTTCTCGTATAACACACAAAGAGCTCTTAAAAATATTGCCTTCAGTCACCGCCAGTAGTTGGTGAAGAAATGCATTTCGTTTAATTGAAAGGAGCTTTAAATCTCCCCTGTGTTCTTTGGGGAAGAGCACTTTCACTTGGATACAAGATTTAATTCTGGCGTCCACCTTTATAACACCTTTATAACAGCACCCTATAACAGCATTTAACAGACAGGTACGTGGATAGGAAAAGTTTAGAAGGGCATGGGTCAAAGGCAGGCGGGTAGGACTTGCGTAGATGGGGCATTTTGGTGGGCATAGGCAAGTTGGGCTGATGGGCCTGTTTCCATGCCTCATCTCAATGACACTCTGACATACAAGTTGACAGCTTTTTCCTGCAGGAGAGGGCTGTGGATTGCATGGGTCAGGACACAGCATCCAGGTAAGAGTTGCCTAGAGTTGTCTGGAAGGAGAGTCTCAGATTTTGGGACCAACACAGTAAGTATCTGATTTTCAATGACACTTGATTTATCATAGATTATAACAGTGCAGCAAAATATAGAACGTGGCATTGCTTGAAGAGTGTGCAGCATGAGTTTACGGAAGGGAACCAAGAGTAAATTCCAAGGAGAGTTTCCATAAACTACAATTAGATTCACTAGAATTTTGCAGGTTAAGATTTGATTGGAAGTTCCAAAGAAATATAGGCGTGCCCTTTGAATAGGTGGAAAGTGGTGGGAACGTCCAGGGCAATGAAGTAGAGTCAAAGAGTTCGGGTGAGATACATAAGAGGAAAGTTAACAAACAGTTCTGCATGAACCGTTGGAGCAATTTGGGACCCGTCAGACAATTTATGTCAGGTGAATTGTTAAATTTGAAATGTTTAGATTTTGGTTAACTAAATGCAGAAAGAGGTGTGGAATAAACATTAATAAACGGTTAGGTCACAGGTCGAACATGAGGAGCTAATGGACTACTGTGCAGGTGTTAAAATTAAATAACCGGACATGTTAAATATCTGTTCAACCGCCTCCACAGGGTAAGTAGACATTAGTAAAATCCACTAATATATTGTTAATTAACTCATTTAGAAATAAACAATTACTTGGAAACAGCATTAAAGTATTATGGAGAATTAATCAAGCTTATCAGGAGATCATGTTGCGAATGGAACTGGCACCAAAATTAACCTTCTTCCCTGTGGCTATCAAACTGTACAAGTCCTTCCTCTTCTGTCGAGGGGTAGACTGACTCTCCTCCACCCCTGCCCCCCTCACTCTCCCCAAATCTTCGCACATCCATCAATCCTTTCCACTCGTCACTTTAATTTCATGTTTCAGGTATCTTGTGTTATGACTGTTGGCAGATCAATTTCCCTCCTGGGATCGATAAAGTTCTATCGTATTGTATCGTATCATATCGTAAGTACCAATAAGGACATAGAGTGCTGGAGTAACTCAGCGGGCCAGGTAGCATCCCTGCACAACATGGCTAGTATTCCTCTTTGGAACTGTTATCCTCCCTGTCCCACTGGAGGTTCCCGGAAGCTTTGTCCTCTGGCAACCACCTTCAACTTGCATCGCAACCGACTTCGACTAAAAAATTACCGATTTTTAAAACAGAAACCACTGTCGACCATTAGGGAGACTGACAAAAACCTCCGGGAACCGCACGGAAACCTTGGGTGGGGCGCAAAGTCTCCAGAGGTTTCCGTTCAGGTTTCCTAAGTGGGACAGGGGCATAACGCTGCAACACACAAGTATTTAGAATTACGAGAGGCACAGACAGAAACATAGAAACATAGAAAATAGGTGCAGGAGGAGGCCATTCGGCCCTTCGAGCCTGCACCGCCATTCAATATGATCACGCTATCAATAACCCGTGCCTGCCTTCTCCCCATATCCCTTGACTCCACTAGCCCCTAGAGCTCTATCCAACTCTCTCTTAAATCCATCCAGTGATTTGGCCTCCACTGCCCTCTGTGGCAGGGAATTCCATTGGGAACATTTTTCCTGCAGAGTAGATGGTTTGAAACATTTTCCAGGTTGGAAATGTCAAATACAAAAGGGCATGGTTTTAAGGTGAGAAGATGGAAGTTTAAAAGGAGATTTGCGAGGCAAGTTATTTTACACAGAGAGTAGTGAGTGTCTGGAACGTGTTGCCAGGGGAAGTGGTCGAAGCAGATATGAGAGTGACATTTAAGAAGCATTGAGACAGACTGATGAACAGGCAGGAAATGAAGGGATATTAGTTTAGTTTAGTTTATTGTCACATGTACCAAGGTACAGTGAAAAGCTTTAGCTGCATGCTATCCAGTCAACAAAAAGACAAAATCTGATTACAATCGAGCCATTTACAGTGTATAGATAGATGATAATGGAATAATGTTTAGTGCAAGGTAAAGCCAGCCAAGTCCAGTCGAGGATTGTCCGAGGGTCACTAACGAGGTAGATAGTAGCTGGATATTGACCTTGTGTAGGCTGACGGTATTAGTTTAGATGGACATTATGGTCAGAGGTGGACATTATGGATTCCACTAGCCCCTAGAGCTCTACCTAACTCTCTCTTAAGATTCCCCCTCATCCTTCTTCCTTCAATCAGTTCAACTGAATTGTGAACAGCAATATAATAATTTTTAGTTCAGTTTAGTTTAGTTTAGAGATACAGCGTGGAAACAGGCCCTTCGGCCCTCTGAATCAGCACCAACCAGTGATCACACGTTTAGACTAGTTCTATCCTGCACTCGAAGGACAATTTACAGAAGCCAGCTAACCTACAAACCTGCACATCTTTAGAATGTGGGAGGGAACCGGAGCATCTGGAGAAAACCCACCGATTACAGAGAGAACGTGCAGACTCCTTACAGACAGCACCGATAGTCAGGATTGAACCTGGTCGCTGGCGCTGTAAGGCCGGGTCACTGGGTCACTGCGCCGCCCAGTTTTTGTGTTAAGCGGTACATTTGTGCGGGAATCTGGGAGTTGCAACAAGTTTCATGAATGTTTGACAAATGCCAATAACTTCTGCAAGATCTGGGTCGGGGGGCCTAATTTAATTATGGATTTTGCTGCAACATCTTGGGTTGCAAGTAAAAAACCAACTCAAATGTTTTGTGCACATTCGCTGATCACATCAGGAGCATTTTCCTTTGCAAAGGTTTGTTATGATTTGGAGCATCTGATTGGCTATGGGTAATGTCAAAAAGGGGTGAGAACGAACATTTGCAGGAAAAGAGCTGCAGATTGTGGGGCAAAGGAGGGAAAAGGGTTCATACCAAAGAGATGTATTTTAACATTTTATGATCCACCAGACAAAGACAAAGGAAATAAAAAGGGGTTTAGTTTCCAACCCAATGGTGTGAACATTGAATTCTTCAATTTCAATATTCTCCCCCTTTCTCTCTTTCCTGTGACCCCCATCTCCCTCACACCCCATTTCTCCCACTATCCTGCCCCCCCCCCCCTCTCCTTACACCTATATCACTTTTCTCCTTATCTGACGTACTTTTGTCTCCTTTTCACATTTAGCCTTTTTCACTTACTCCCCCCCACCCCATCTACCACTCAAAGTCCCCTCACTTGTATTCACCTTTCTGCCTGCAGTCTGTCCTTGCACCCTTTTTTATTTTTATTTTTAGTCTTGTTAGATCAAAATGTTTGTTGTAGGTCTTCTTTTATGTGGTGGGTGTGGGGAGGGGAAGGGGGAAACTTTATTTCTGTGGATTTCCTCCGAATCGCATCTTTGTCCTCTCCGTGCGGCCTACCATCGGACTGGAACGGCGTTTCCTACCGGGACCGGCCGGGACGACAGCTTCAGCAGCGTTAGCTCTATCTAACTCTCTCTTAAATCCATCCAGTGACTTGGCGTCCGCTGCCCTCTGTGGCAGGGAATTCCATAAATTCACAACTCTCTGGCTGAAAAAGTTTTTCCTGAAGATATTACAGAAGATATTGAAGATATTAAAAATATATTACGGAAGGTATTCCAGGGGTTAGGGTGTTTCCAGCTGAAGACATAGCAGAGTGATTACATTTGAGGATCAAGAGCTGAATGCATTTTCCAGGAGTCAGTTTTTCTTGTTTGAAGTCTACAAATGTTTTCTTGATCAAAGTAAAAAGGTGTAGGCTCGGCATGTTCTGCCCAGTGTTGGAGAAGGTGTGACTGGTGGTGTTAGAATTCAATCCAATTCATCACAGCAGTCTTGCAGGTGTCAAAATCTTACCAGCATTGGCTCAAGGGTCAAAGGTGTTTAATTGCCATATACACCAACAGTAGAAAAATGAAAATGTTACTTGCAGCAGCATATGAGGCCTGTAAATTCAATGCACATAGATAACATGTTTAGTTTAGAGAACAGGCCCTTCAGCCCATCGGGTCCGTGCTGACAAGCGATCCCTGCACATTAACACTATCCTACACACACTAGGGACAATTTACACATGCACCAAGCCAATTAACCTGCAAACCTGTACGTGTGAGTTATAAACAAAAAATTGATAAATGAATAACCCCAATACCAGTATAAAAAACATGAAGAACAATGACAGTCCATGGGATCATAGTTGAAGTTAGTGTTGTGCAGTGTTCAAGAGCTTGATGGTTGCTGGCAAGGAGCTATGCTTGAAACTGGTGGTCTTGGTTTTAGGCTCCTGTACCTTCTTCCCGATGATAGGTGTGAAATGAGAACGTGGTCAGGGTGAAGTGGGTCTTTGATGACAGCACCTCCTATAGATCTCGTCGATGGTGGGGAAGTCAGTATCGATGTTGGACCGGGCAGTGTCTACCACTCTCTGTCATTGCCTTTGTTTGTGGGCATCTAGTTGATTACAAAGCATGGTTTGATAGGTCCAGCGCTCTTGATGGAGGTGAATCTACACCAGAAATATGTGGTGACAATATAGCTTGGTAGAAAATGAAGGGGAAAGGATGAAAGGAAGGCCTGGAGCCGCCTGCCACAGCCGCCGAGTTTAATCTTAAATTTCTGCTCAGGACGGGCAGAGTTTTGTGTCTCTCATATTTCATGTTTGTCATTTACTCCAGTCTGACCCTTTGCTTTGTCTTCTTGGATAAAATGGGAGATGTTCCATTTTTACAAGAGTTACGAATCTGTCAAAGTAACGAACATCAATTGTGAAAATTTGAGCAGTGGCGCAGCGGCAGAGTCGCTGCCTTACCGCACCAGGGACCCGGGTTCGATCCTGACTACAGGTGCAGTCTGTACGGAGTTTGTACGTTCTCCATGTGACCATGTGGAATTTCTACAGGTGCTTCGGTTTCCTCCCACATTTCAAAGATATACATGTTTGTAGGTCAATTGGCCTTGGATAAAAAAAATTGTATCTAGTGTGTAGGATAGTGCTAGTGTACAGGGTGATCGTGGGTCAGCGCAGACCCGGTGGGCAGAAGGGCCTGTTTCTGCACTGTATTTCTAAAGTCTAAAGTCTAAAAGTCTAAAGTTAAAATCTGGAAATAAGTGTGGAACAATCTGTTTTCGAGCCTATTCATGATTTCCAGATGGACATCACCAGATGTAAATATTCACCTGATGATGAAAGGAGGTGTGTATCGGTCTTTATACTTGCTAAGGTAGGATGGTCTTTTTATCGGAGCCTGCTGCTGTATTAATTGCAAACTATGAGATGCTGTTCCTCCAATTTGCGAGTGACCTCACTCCGGAATTTGCATGTTCCTCCCCGTGACCACGTGGGTTTCCCCTGGGTGCTCCAGTTTCCTCCCACATCCCTTAGACATGTGAGTTGGTGGATAAATATCCGCTTGTGTGTGGGTGAGCGGTTGAAACTGAGGGGAGGATGAAATGGGATGGGTCTTACTGCTTGTTGTAGACTCTGAGGTCTGAAAGGCCTGATCCCGTGCAGCATGACTCCCCCAACACGCCTTCAACTGGGAAACCATGCCAAAACATCTGAAATATAAACAGAGAATAGACTCATAGAGTGATGCTGCACGGAAACAGCCCCTTCTGCCCAACTTGCCCATGCCAACCAAGATGCCCCAACTACACTAGTCCCACCTGCCCATGTTTGACACATATCCCTATAAACCTTTCCTACCCATGTACCTGTGCAAATGCCTTTAACATACGGTACTGGGATTTTTGGCCATCTTACTCAGTCCCCCTCCGCTCATCAGGTGCAGAGGATTCTTCCCATCAATGAAAAATAAAAGTGTTATTAGTGTTTAAAAAATGTTGAGAATCTCTCTCCTGTCAATCACGCCACGAAGGCCACGCCCCTTCCGGTGGGAAGGGGGAGGGATTATTCAACCCAGAAGTGTGGGTGTGGCTCAGTCTTTGCAAGATTGGGGAGGGAGAGGTCATGACTCTGTCTGAGCTGTGAATCAACTGAACATACTGAATGTCTACTGAACTGTGAGTGTGGTGTTTATGTGGTGTTTTGTGTGGTTTTATGGTGGTTTAACCCTGCTTGAAATGGTATGAAACTGCATTTGAATGTGGTTGCCTTGCTCCCTGCATGAAATGGTATGAAACTGCATTTGAATTTGGTGGCCTTGCACCCTGCTTGAAATGGTACGAAACTGCACTTGAATTTGGTGGCCTTGCACCCTGCTTGAAATGGCATGAAACTGCACTTGAATTTGGTGGCCTTGCACCCTGCTTGAAGTGGTCGGCAACTGCACTTGAATTCGGTGGCCTTGCACCCTGCTTGAAATGGAATTTCAAGGAATAGTCAACTGCCAGCCCAGCAGCCGTGGGTGAGCTGCCAGCACATCAGGCTTGAGTGACTGAGCTGCCATCCCAAGAATCCATTTGGCCCACAATGTCCATACTAGCCCTATGGAAACCAATCCCTTCAGCTCACAACACCCATACTAGCGCTCCAGAAAGGCCCCCCCCCCCACCCACTGGCCACCAATATTGAAATTGGTGGAGAGGTGGAATATTGCGTTGAGGGACCAGCCCTCCAGTGTAAAAATGGGATCCAACGGGTCCCACTTAGTCTAGTGTATATATATATATATACCGCCAGAGGACGGTGGAGGCAGGTTCTCTGGATGCTTTCAAGAGAGAGCTAGATAGGGCTCTTAAAAATAGCGGAGTCAGGGGATATGGGGAGAAGGCAGGAACGGGATACTGATTGGGGATGATCAGCCATGATCACATTGAATGCCGGTGCTGGCTCAAAGGGCCAAATGGCCTACTCCTGCACCTATTGTCTATTGTCTAAATGATATATATATATATGTGTATTTGTGAGTAACTGTGTATATATACACACACTGAACTTTTTTTTCTTTCTCGTTTATTATATTGTTTATAGTGTACTGTGCTTACATTTTCAGTTGTGCTGCAGCAAGTAAGAATTTCATTGTTCTATCTGGGACATATCATAATGAAACACTCTTGACTCTTGAATAAACTTGAACTTGAAAATACTTGTCTGATGAGCTGTGAATAATTATATTGTCTTCCTCGGACATTTTGTAGATGGGTGTCACCATTAACAGATAAAACATTTATCAATATACAAAATGTTGGAGGAACTCAGCAGGTCTGGCAGCATTTGTGGAGTCCATGGATAAGCGACATTTTGGGTCATGTCCCTTCTTCAGACAGACGAAAGGTTCCAAACCCAAAACGTTGCCTATCCAAACCCTCCACAGATGCTGCCTGACCTGCTGAGTTCCTCCAGTATTTTGTGTTTTGCTCAAGATTCCAGCACCTGCAGTTCCTGGTGCCTCCAAATAAGTTTGTTAGCATCTAAAACCTGGACCTCTCTGAGTGTAGGGAAGGACATGGATGTGGATGGATTCTGTGTAGTTAGTCGATAGTTCTAGACAAATTGGCAGATTGGATTTCCTGAAGTGGGGGACATCAGATATACACTGGAGATGAGATCTGCTCGTGCATGAAGTTAAATCCTGACCCAATCCTGCAAACTCCAAACCCAGTCCAAAGCCTTAGGACTTTACAAAGATATTCATCTTTAGCAAATAGATGGTTCTGTCATCTCAGCAGAAGAAGATTTAGTTCAGATTCTGATTGGAATAACAATAAAAGATGTGGTTATAAAAAAGTTCAGTGATGCTTTAAGAGGATAAAAAGGAAATTGAGTAATGAGGAAGGGTTAGGTAGCAGTCTTGTTGTGCGCGGCCCCTTGGGCAAGAGTGACCATAATATGGTTGAGTTCTTCATTAGGATGGAGAGTGACATTGTTAATTCAGAAACAAGGGTTCTGAACTTAAGGAAAGGTAACTTTGAGGGTATGAGATTTGGCCAAGATAGACTGGCAAGTGATTCTTAAAGGGTTGACGGTGGATATCCAATGGAAGGCATTTAAAGACTGCATGGATGAACAACAATAATTGTTCATCCCAGTTTGGCAAAAGAATAAATCAGGGAAGGTAGTGCATCCGTGGATAACAAGGGAAATCAGGGATAGTGTCAAAACAAAAGATGAAGCATACAAATTAGCCAGAAAAAGCAGCCTACCAAAGAACTGGGAGAAATTCAGTCCAGCCGAGGAGGAAAAAGGGCTTACATAGGAAAGGGAAAATAGATTATGAAAGAAAACTGGCAGGAAACATAAAAACTGACTGCAAAAGTTTTTATAGATATGTGAAGAGAAAAAGATTCGTTAAAACAAATGTAGGTGCCTTGCAGTCAGAAACTGGTGAATTCTTCATGGGGAACAAGGACATGGCAGACCAATTGAATAACTACTTTGGTTCTGTCTTCACTAAGGAAGACATAAATAATCTGCCGGAAATAGCAGGGGACCGAGAGTCAAATGAGATGGAGGAACTGAGTGAAATCCAGGTTAGCTGGGAAGTGGTGTTAGGTAAATTGAACGGATTAAAGGCTGATAAATCCCCAGGGCCAGATAGGCTGCATCCCAGAGTACTTAAGGAAGTAGCCCCAGAAATAGTAGATGCATTAGTGATAATTTTTCAAAACTCTTTAGATTCTGGAGTAGTTCCTGAGGATTGGAGGGTAGCTAATGTAACCCCACTTTTTAAAAACGGAGGGAGAGAGAAAACGGGGAATTACAGACCGGTTAATCTAACATCGGTAGTGGGGAAAATGCTAGTCAGTTATTAAAGATGGGATAGCAGCACATTTGGAAAGTGGTGAAATCATTGGACAAAGTCAGCATGGATTTATGAAAGGTAAATCATGTCTGACGAATCTTATAGAATTTTTAGAGGATGTAACTAGTAGAGTGGATAAGGGAGAACCGGCGGATGTGTTATATCTGGACTTTCAGAAGGCTTTCGACAACGTCCCACATAAGAGATTAGTATGCAAACTTAAAGCACACGGTATTGGGGGTTCAGTATTGATGTGGATAGAGAAGTGGCTGGCAGACAGGAAGCAAAGAGTAGGAGTAAACGGGTCCTTTTCAGAATGGCAGGCAGTGAGTAGTGGGGTACCGCAGGGCTCAGTGCTGGGACCCCAGCTATTTACAATATACATTAATGATCTGGATGAGGGAATTGAATGCAACATCTCCAAGTTTGCGGATGACACGAAGCTGGGGGGCAGTGTTAGCTGTGAGGAGGATGCTAGGAGGCTGCAAGGTGTCTTGGATAGGTTGGGTGAGTGGGCAAATGCATGGCAGATGCAGTATAATGTGGATAAATGTGAGGTTATCCACTTTGGTGGCAAAAACAGGAAAGTAGACTATTATCTGAATGGTGGCCGATTAGGAAAAGGGGAGATGCAACGAGACCTGGGTATCATGGTACACCAGTCATTGAAAGTAGGCATGCAGGTGCAGCAGGCAGTGAAGAAAGCGAATGGTATGTCAACATTCATAGCAAAAGGATTTGAGTATAAGAGCAGGGAGGTTCTACTGCAGTTGTACAGGGTCTTGGTGAGGCCACACCTGGAGTATTCCATACAGTTTTGGTCTCCTAATCTGAGGAAAGACATTCTTGCCATAGAGGGAGTACAGAGAAGGTTCACCAGACTGATTCCTGGGATGGCAGGACATTCATATGAAGAAAGACTGGATAGACTCGGCTTGTACTCGCTAGAATTTAGAAGATTGAGGGGGGATCTTATAGAGAATTACAAAATTCTTAAGGGGTTGGACAGGCTAGATGCAGGAAGATTGTTCCTGATGTTGGGGAAGTCCAGAACAAGGGGTTACAGTTTAAGGATAAGGGGGAAGTCTTTTAGGACCGAGATGAGAAAATCATTTTTCACACAGAGTGGTGTATCTGTGGAATTCTCTGCCATGGAAGTAGTTGAGGCCAGTTCATTGGCTATATTTAAGAGGGAGTTAGATGTGGCCCTTGTGGCTAAAGGGATCAGGGGGTATTGAGAGAAGGCAGGTACAGGATACTGAGTTGGATGATCAGCCATGATCATATTGAATGGCGGTGCAGGCTCGAAGGGCCGAATGGCCTATTCCTGCACCTATTTTCTATGTTTCTATGTTTCTGTGAAATGTGCAGCGAAACTCTTCGATAACTGGTATTAACACCACTACTTTTCTTAATATATATTAATGACTTGAACTTGATGATATCAAGTCTAATTTCCAAATCTGCAGATGGAACAACACTTGGAGGTTAAGTGAACGGCAAATAAATCGGTAATAGCACAATGTACTCTACAAGGAGTATATACTATCAAGTAGGTATGGTCAGGAGACAGTTTTGATTTTGCTAAGGTTGACTTTATTTTAAATACTTATCCATCATATTCTCTGTAACCAAGTAGATGGTTATTGCAGAGTTAAGCAAGAGATGAACCATTAGCCTGGCAGGTGATCAGATGACCAGATGGAACTCGTTAATTAGCTGACTCAGAATGTGTTGTTGCTGGAGGTATTTGGCTGCGTTTCTATGCAGGTGCACTGTGTTTTAGTACTGAGTGTCGTGTTTAGTTTAGAGATACAGTGCACAAACAGGCCCTTCAGCCCATCGAGCCCATGCCGACCAGCGCATTAACACTGTCCTACACTAGGGACAATGTTTTATATTTATTCCAAGCCAATTAACCTACAAACGTGTACGTCTTTGGAGTGTATGAGGAAACTCGGAGAAAACCGACGCAGGTCACGGGAAGAACGTACAGACAAGCACCCGTAGCCAGGATTGAACCCGGGTCTCTGGCACTGTCAGGCAGCAACTCTACCGCTGCGCCCCTGTGTCTCCCTTGAGGTAGGGTTTGAGGAAGAGGTTTCCGTAAGGTAAGGACACTATTCTATAGCTTTACAATTTTTACAATATAGCTTTACATTTTTAAAGAATCAAATAAACTAAACTGGTTAAATAAGTAAACTGAAAGGCATAAGGGGCAGGTGATGTGTTACAACTGCAGTGTGTGAGAAGCAGCAGAAGCCATTGTGGTCGGATTAATCTCAGCTGCAGCTGGGTGAAGTTCTCAAAACTGATGAGTTGGAATCTGAACTTTGGGCACCATCTTGCCTCGTGGAACGAGAAAGTTCTAAATAAGCTTTGTTCCAAAAGGCAGTTACTGCCCTTGGATGAAACACTGTCAGGCATGAGAGACAGCAGGATGTGACTATTAGTGCGTAAGCAATGGGACTAGTGTTGCCAACGTTCTCACTCCCAAATAAGGGACAAAAGGTCAAAGTACGGAACAAATCCCCGATGGCAATTCGTTGACCGACTCGGCCGTGGCTGGGTGAATGATAAGTTGGCCCGTGTGTTGAACTGCAGCCAAAAGCGCAGCCGGCGGGCCAGCTGAGGAGTTTTGGCCTGCGCAACGTTGCACGCAAAGTCCGGCACCCCGTCCAACTCATGATCCGATGATCGGCCATGAGAAGGAGGGGTGGTGGTGTCGGTGGTAAGCGAAGGTCCGAAGGTCAGACAGCTGGCCGGGCTGCCGACCGACGGGGCAACGGGCGAGGCGCTGCTGCTGCTGCACTCCATGGGCTGCACTACGTCGGGACGGGTGTGGCGGGGACGGGTGAGGCGGGGCTGGACGCGGCGTTCCGATCTGACAGCCCCCTCGACCCGAGCAGTAGCAGTCAAATATGGGACAAGGGCAGACCCGTATGGGATAAACCAATTTAGCTAATATGGGACAGTTGGCAACCCTAAATGGGATGCAGAGGTCATGTTCATAAGATCCGAAGACAAAGGAATAGAATTTGGCCATTCGGCCCAATTAGTCTGCTTTGCCTTTTGAGCAAGGTTCCTTTTTTTTCCTTCATAACCCCATTCACCTGCATTCTCCCTGTAGCCTTTGACACCCTTACTAATCAAGAAACGAGATCTCTGCAAATCCCAATAACTTGGCCTCCACAGCCGACCATGGCAATGGATTCCACAGATTCACCACTGTCTGGCTAAAGAAATTCCTCCTCCATTCCAAAGGGTACGTCCTTTTAGTCTATGCCCTCTGCTCCTAGACTCTCCCACCACTGGAATCCTCCTCTCCACATCCATTTTTTCTTGCAGTATTCAGTAGGTTTCTATGAGATTCCCCATCATCATTCTAAACCCTAGTGAATACAGGCCAATAGCCATAAAATGCTCTTCATACATTCGCCCAATCATCCCTGGGATTCTCATAAACCTTCTCTGGACCCTCTCCAATGCCAACACATCCTCCCTCAGATATGGGACCCGAAACTGCGCGCAATATTCCAAATGTTGTTTGACCAGCACCTTAAAAAGCCTCAGCATTACATGCATGCTTTTGTATTCTAATCCTCATGGAATGAATGCTGACATTACATTTGCCTTCCTTACTACTGATTCAACTTGAAAATTAACCCTTTGGGAATCCTGCACCAACACCCCTTTGCACCTCCTCCGATTTTTCAATCCTCTTCTCCCCATTTAGAGAATAGTCTACACCTTTATTCCTTCTACCTGTTTGACTGTACCCTTTGCTACACTGTATTCCACCTGCCACTTATTTTGCCTTCTCTCCAAACCTGTCCAAGTCCTTCTGCAGACGCCCTGCTTCCACTATACTACCTGCCCTCCACTTATCTTTGTGTCATCTGCAAACTTGGCCAAATCATCCAGATCGTTAACCTATAACGTGAAAAGTAGCGGACCCAACATCAACCCCTGCGGAACATCATTAAGGGCCTGTCCCACTTACGCCTCTAGTATCATGGGCTCCCATCTTGTTTAGCACCTTACCAAAGCCACTGACTGACTCTTCTTTGATTATCCTCCTCCTTACTTGGTCAAAGAAAAGGATTTATCAGGCAAGATCTCATAAGTATTCTACAAGTTCCTTCTCTTGGAATCCAGTATAGGGTTGCCAACTGTCCCGTATTAGCTAGGACATCCCGTTTTTTGGGCTAAATAGTTTTGTCCTGTACGGGACCGCCCTTGTCCCGTATTTGACTGTTACTACTCGGGTTGAGGGGACTGTCGGGTCGGAGCGCTGTGTCCGGCCCCGCCTCACCTGGCCCGATGTAGTGCAGCCCATGGAGTGCAGCAGCAGCGCCTCGCCCGTGGCCCTGTCAGTCAGCAGCCCGGCCAGCTGTCAGACCTTCGCTTACCGCCAACACCACCACCCGTCCTTCTCATGGCAGATCATCGGTTCATGAGTGGACGGGGCGCCGGACTTTGCGCGCGATGTTGCGCGAGCCAAAACTCCTCAGCTGGCCCGCCGGCTGGGCTTTGTGTACAGTCCAGCATCCGGGCCAACTCATTATTCACCCAGCCACGACCGAGTCGGTCAACAAATTTGTCCTGTATTTTGACCTTTTGTCCTTTCTTTAGGAGTGAGAAAGTTGGCAACACTAATCCAGTACCAACCTGATTTTCCCCAGTCTACCTGCATATTGAAATCCCCCATGACTATTGTAACATTGCCTTTCTTACATGCGTTTCCTAGCTACTGATGTAATTTGGACCCTACACCATGGCTACTACGATTTGGAGGCCTGTATATAACTATTATCAGGTCTTTGTAACCTTGCAATTTCTTAACTTTACCCTCAAGGATTCTGCATCTTCTGATCCTACGTCGTGACTTGTTAAGGGTTGGATATAATTCCTTCCCAACAGAGCCATCCCACCATCTCAGCCCACATTCCTGTCTTTTCACATGTGTATTCTTGGATGTTCACCTTCCAGCTCTGATCATCTTTCAGCCAAGGCTCTGTGATGCCCACAACATCGTACCTGCCAACCCTGGTTCGGATGAGCCTGTGATCGTCAAACTGGAATTAAATTCTAACAGCCTGTCTAATGAGAACGGAGGCAGCGGGGAGGATGAGTAAACTAACTGTAGTTAGTTAGTTAGTTAGTTAGTTAGTTAGTTAGTTAGTTAGTTAGTTAGTTAGTTAGTTAGTTAGTTAGTTAGTTAGTTAGTTAGTTAGTTAGTTAGTTAGTTAGTTAGTTAGTTAGTTAGTTAGTTAGTTAGTTAGTTAGTTAGTTAGTTAGTTAGTTAGTTAGTTAGTTAGTTAGTTAGTTAGTTAGTTAGTTAGTTAGTTAGTTAGTTAGTTAGTTAGTTAGTTAGTTAGTTAGTTAGTTAGTTGCTGTTGTTAGAGGATCATTCAAACCGAGGGAATGAAAAGAAATGTTGGGAATAGTCTATTCACACACTGGTCTATTTGTCTATTGACACACTGGTCAATCTGAGGAGTACCTTCAGCAACAGACTGGTTCCATCAAGATGCAGGACAGAACGCCACAGGAGATCTTCTTCCCTGTACTATCAAACTGCACAACTCCTCCCCCTTCTTTCATGGGGTAGACTGAGACTCCCCTTCCCCCCCTCCTCAATCTTTCCACATCCCCAATCCTTTCCACTCATCACTTTAATTTCATGTTTCATGTATTTTGCGTTTTTATGACTGTTGGCAGATCAATTTCCCTCCTGGGATAAATAAAGTTATATTGTATCTCGTATCGTATCATATCGTATCGTACATAGGGGGATAGATACTCTTCTCTGTGGAAATGAGTATGAACCCCACAGGTTGTGTTGCCTGCCTGGTGCCAGAGTTAAGGACCTTCTCTGGTTGGGGAGAAGCTTGAAGTAGGAGGGGAAAGATCCAGATGTTATAATCCACCTGGGAATGAATTATAGGATTAAAGAAAAAGGTTCTGCTGTAAGCAGAACTACAAAAGTGATCATCTTTTTGGACTACTCTGTGCAAAATTGTCGGTTCAATAAAATCGGCAGGGCTCAAAAGATTTGAATGGAGAAAATGACACCAATGCAGGAAAAAAAGAAGGAGCATTCTGTTGGGATGGGATTGACTAGAATTGAACTTGGCCAATTGTTCTAGCAAATTAAATGGTGAGAGCTGTGGAAGAGCTTCCCACTCAATCGTCGGAAGTGGAATCCCGCTGAAGGGAAACAGTATCCCGAGCCCAGCAAACCAACGGTGTTCTTGGTGGTTCCTGTGTGGTGCAGGGGATAAAGAGGTGTGTGTAGGAAGGAACTGCAGATGCTGGTTCACACCAAAGATAGACACAAACTACTGGAGTAACTCAGCGGGCCAGGCAGCATCTCTGGATAGAAGGAACAGCTCGCGTTTTGGGTTGAGGCCCTTCTTCTGACCTGAAACGTCACCCATTCCTTCCTTCGTTCTTTCTTTCTTCTATCCAGAAATGCTGCCTGTCCCGCTGAGTTACTCCAGCATTTTGTGTCTACCTTCAGTGGACAAACAGGGTTGGCTAGAGAGTCGGTTAACTGGAAGACGTGCTAACGAAGATCAGGCTGAATAAATGCCATCATTACCAATGACGTTCACAATCTGTAAACGATTCAAGAACATAAATTGACTTCCTCTGTGGATGTCCAGATTGGGCGAGAGCTCATGTTATAAAAGATCATTTATGTGGATTTAAGCAAGCGAGGTATCTTCTAGTAAACATTTGTTGCATGCCCAAAACTGCTTCAAACCACCCTTACAGATGTGCCTCAACTTCTAGTCCCAGTCTTTCACCTTGTATTCATTGTGACTAAACAAAGCCTATTATTTCTGACCCAGAGCAGCGCTGCCTTCAACTCAGCTGCTGTTAATCTCCCGGTTAGTCATTCAAGCATAGATGTGGGGTTTACCGTGATTGGCCTGGCAAATCCCTGCTGGAGATTATTAGAGGATAGCGGTCTTCAAGAAAATGTATTTTGGCAATCTCTCACTGTTTGGCTACAAATGTACGGCCCTGACATAAACATGTGTTGCCATCGCAGTGAAATAACGTAAGACTTGCCTCCCACTAAACAGTGAGATTTGCCAAACCTTTGAACGTACCTCTCTCCTTTAATAACTAGGCTGTCTGATCGCTCTTCATCTCGACAAACTAAGAAGAACAATGCAAGCAGGCATTGCAATTTAAAGAATCTTTCACAATTCTAGTTTCCCTCTCCCCTGACACTCACTGAAGATGGGGCACGACCCAAAATGTTACCTATTCCTTTTTTCCAGAGATGCAGCCTGACCCGCTGAGTTACTCCAGCATTTTGTGGCTCTCTTCAGTGTAATGCGGGTGTTGGAAAACACTAATCATTGTGCTTGACTGGTGTGTTATTGGACACTGCGCTCTAGGACCTTGCCAGTGATGTACTCCATATTACCAAACATATTGAATGCAGAAGCCTCCATTCTTTGGAGGCAAGAAACTGCAGATGCTGGATCGTTAAGCAACTGCTGGCAGAATTCAGCAGGTCACGCAGCATCTGTGGAGGGAATGGACAAATCACATTTTGGGTCGAGACCCTTCGGATCTGTCCATTGGCAACTGGAGTAGGAATTCCTCTGTCAATGACACTGTCCCTGTAGAGGGTACACAAAAGGCTGGAGAAACTCAGCGGGTGCAGCAGCATCTAAGGAGCGAAGGAGAAAGGCGACGTTTTTGGGTCGAGACCCTTCTTCAGACTGGTCAGGGATCAGGGAAACGAGAGATATAGATGGTGATGTGGAGAGATAAAGAACAATGAATGAAAGATATGCAAAAAAGTATCGATGATAAAGGGAACAAGCCATTGTAAGCTGTTTGTGGTGTGAAAATGAGAAGCTGGTGCGACTAGGGTGGGGGAAGGAGATGGAGAGAGAGGGAATGCCAGGGCCCGAGGGCTGAGGGAGAGGTGGGAAGGGAGGAGGCAGCAAGGGTTAACAGAATTGAGAAAATTCAATTCTGTCCCTGTAGATGTCACTCACAAGTGATCGGGATTGATTTTTATGCACAACATTTGTAAGCAGCAATGTTCTATTTATTGGAGAATTTGCACTGCGTAGTTTATTATTGTCACGTGTACTAAAGCACAATAAATAGGTTTTTGTCGCGTGCTAACCAGTCAGTGAAAAGACTATACATGATTGCACTCAAGCCGCCACAATGCACAGATACAGGATAATGAGTATGACGTTTAGTGCAAAGGAAAGTCTGATTTATGGGCCTGTCCCACTTAGCCAACTTTTTCGGCATGTTGAAAATTTAACGGCGACCAGAAAGACACAATGACTCTTTGCATGACTGAGGAGACTACTCACGACCACACAGGCGACACCCTGGCGACCTGTCGCGGGGTGACACCTGCATGGTCGTGAGTGGTCGCCCAAAGAGTCGTACCTTGTCCTGGTCGCCGCTGGATTTTCAACGTTGAACATTTTCGGAGACCTGCTGCGACGATGACGGGTGCCGGCAAGTCGCCCATAAAATCACGTAAGTGGAACAGGCCCATAAAGGTAGTCTGAAGGTCTCCATTGAGGTAGGTGGGAGGTCAGGACCGCTCTCTAGTTGGTGAGAGGGATGTTCAGTTGCCTGAGAACAGCTGGGAAGAAACTGTCCCTGAATCTACGGTAGAGGTATGCATTTTCACACTTCTGTAGCTCTTGTCTGATGGGAATAGGAATACTTTATTGTCACATGTGACTAAGCTCAGTGAGATTCTTTGCTTGCACACACAATGTATACAAACAGCGGCCAAGAGGGGAGAAGAGGGAATGATCGGGGGGAGGCCTGTCCTTGATTATGTTGTGGTCTTGCCAAGGCAGTGCTTCCAACAGAAGTTGCTGCAGTTTGTTTCCTCTGCTGTTGGAGAGTCTATTTAGTGTGTGCGTTGCAATGAACTGCTTGCTGTGAGCCAAGGGCCCTGCCCACCTCCCGATGATTGGCTAGAGCAATGCTGGCAACAAACAATAATTGGACCAAAAACCCCACAGCCGGTTATTCTTCCGCAGTGTGTTCAACATCTGCAGACAGACCAACGTGCCAGGTCTGAACTTAGACTCGCTTAATCTAGGAAAGCAAGAACTTTTAGATGGAATGTTTTCTGTTGGCATGGCTTCCAATTAAACCATGTGTCAGGGGTAGAAATGCGTAGGAGGGGGGTGACGGTGGAGAAGAGAGGAAGACTGTGAGAGAGTGACAGCATTCGCCCCAAATGGGGTAGAAATGCATAGACCCCGACAGGGGGGGAAAAAAAGGGAGGGGGGGGGGGGGGGGGGTGTAGGGAGAGGAAGGGGAGACAGAGATAGACTGTCTTTAACAGATAAAAAAAGCTGGAGTTACTCAGTGGGACAGGCAGCATTTCTGGAGAGAAGAAATGGGTGACATTTCGGGTTGAGACTCGAAACATCACACATTCCTTCTCTCCAGAGATGCTGCCTGTCCCACTGAGTTACTCCAGCATTTTGTGTCTACCTTCAGTTTAAACCAGCATCTGCAGTTCCTTCTTACATGATAGACTGCCTTTGTTCTTCTGTAAAGGAAAAGAACCGCCCATGCTCACATAAATGATGGTGCATACAGCCAAACAATCAAAGTGAGGTTGACAATTCTTTCAGATCCGTGTTGTTCTTTGAATATGAAAAAAACACTCTCAAAAAGAGGAAAGAAAATGGGTTTAATAGTAACTTTCAGTAAAGAGAATCGTTCATGGAATGAAAGAGATACTTTGCAGAGCCACAGGGAATGGGGTAAATTAATCTTTCAAAGAGCCTGCACTGGGATGATGGGCCAAATGGACTACTTCTGCATGACATTTCCACGCCTCCAAATTGCAGTCTCCATATTAAGTCAAACCTCCTCCAGATTTCACCAACAAAAACAACTTTCAACAGCATAGCAACTTTAATTCAATAACTCGGCACATAACAGGAAGAAAATTTGATTTTAAAAGCAAACAAGGAGACATTAACAGAGGTGTGAAAATATTTGACCGAAAAAAGAGGTCTTAAGATTTAGTTTTTTAAGACTTTATGTAAAAAGATACAGCATGGAAACAGGCCATTTGGCCCACAGAGTCCAGGTCCACTCCTGGACCAATCGCCCGTTCACACTAGTTCTATGTTATCCCACTCTCTCATCCACTCTCTCCACACCAGCAGCAATTTTACAGAGGCCAGTCAACCGACAAACCCACACATCTTTGGGATGTGGGAGGAAACCTCAGGAAACCCCTTGTGGTCACAGGGAGAACATGCAAACTCCACACAGGGAACACCCGAGGTCAGGACTCTGGCTCAGTGAGGCAGCAGATCACAGTTGTGTCAAATAAAGGAGATGAGAAGGTGGAGAGTGTAAAAAGTTTACAGGGTCAGGATCTGGGTGAAGCTTCCCCAACCTCCTTCTAAAAAGTGCAATGCCTTTGGTAGGGTTTTAGAGCATGAGCTGGAATTTTTAGATGGAATGTTTTCTGTTGGCATGGCTTCCAAGTAAACCATGTGTCAGGGGTAGAAATGCGTAGGAGGGGGGTGGCGGTGGAGAAGAGAGGAAGACTGTGAGAGAGTGACAGCATTCGCCCCAAATGGGGTAGAAATGCATAGACCCCGAGGGGGGGATGGGGATGTAGGGAGAGGAAGGGGAGACAGAGATAGACTGTCGTTAACAGATAAAAAAGCTGGAGTTACTCAGTGGGACAGGCAGCATCTCTGGAGAGAAGAAATGGGTGACATTTCGGGTTGCGACTCGTAGACTGACTTTGTACACCCCAAAGGAAGCGGGGTAGAAATGCATAGTTTTCTCAGCTTTGAGTTATGAAAATCCTGCACAGATTTGCTATTCTGCTTCCGACACTCCAGACACCATCTGGACAACCCTTTGAGTTATTTGTCCTTGTTGGGTTGTCTCTGACACTTTCACATTCTTAAGGAAGGAAGAGATATAGTGGATTTTTCTTTCCCCCCAGGTGTCGGCAAGACCTCTGATTAATTGCTGCCTAGTGAAGTCAGTGTTCTTGGCTGTGTTTTATTTTCTCTTTACTAACTCAGAGTTTCCACAAACTGTTTATTTGAATAGAAAATCTTTGCTCCGCTGGTTATAAAACTACAAATGTAAAGTGTTGTTTGGGTGCATCAAATCAGTTTTAGACACCACATAATTTTCCCAGATGCCCACAGCTTTCTGGCAGCTTATGGAATTATCCAATTAGATGATGATTAAATGGCTCGGAGAATTGCCACCATCTTATTTATGTCTCCTTTTTGATTCCCTTCCCCCTGCCTCCGCTGGAATAAAATGGTCACTTGAACAACATTCACGACTGGATTCTTTCGTCGGTAAGTGGGAAGTTGAAGAATTGAAGACTATGGAATTCATAGAAATGACCTCAAAGTGCTGGAGTAATTCAGCTGCTCAGGCAGCATCCTTGGAAAACATGGATAGGTGACGTTTCGGGTCGGGACCTTTCGTCGGGCTGATTGTAGGGATGGAGGGGAAGAAAGCTGGAAGAAAGGAGAGGTGAGACAAACTGTGGCAGATAATCTGCCATTAGCTGCCATGCCTTGTCCTGCTTCTCCTACTTTCCTTTCCTGATTTGCTGAGTGTTTCCCTGGCAGCTTCTGCTTTTATTTCAGTTTTCCAGCATCTGCAGTTTTTTCATTTTTTATTATCATGACTCTATTGCGCACCATTACATTAAACAGTTGCCCAAATTAATGTACACAGAAGAACATCCACTGCATTTATATCCACATGTGAGATGTTGTGGGTTGTGATGGTTTTGTTAAATAAAGAGAATATTACAATGATTAAATTAACCTATACGTATAATGTATACGGTGGCATAGTGGCAGAGTGGCAGAGTAGCTGCTCTGCAGCGCCAGAGACCCGGGTTCTATCCTGACTGCGGAGTTTGTATGTTCTCCTTGAGATCGCGTGGGTTTGCTCTGGGTGCTCTGGTTTCCTCCCACACTCCAAAGAGTTTGTAGGTTGATTGGCTTTGGTAAAATGGTAAATTGTCCCTGGTGTGTAGGACTAGTCTCGATGTGCGGGATGATCACTGGTCCGCGCAGACTTGGTGGACCGAAGAGTCTGTTTCCGGGCTGTATCTTTAAAGTTTTTCTCCCTGTAACCAGGCATCCAGGGAGGATTTCAATAAATCCTTGTGGGAGTGATTGATGCATGTTTCCGGTCTTTGGTAATGGGACCGAGACACTTATGCTGTGACAAGAAAGACCGTATAGAGAATCCAATTTGTATCTCGCATGTTTCTTGGGATTCAGTCGGTTGAGTCAGCCAAGATCAAAGGCAAACGATTGGCAAATGTTCGCTACTGACAGCGATGCTCCAGTTTTTTTCCCTCCTTTGTGGGTTTGTGTCTAAGGCAGCTAAACCCCTGAATGCAACCAACCTCCATTAGTGTTCCAGGAGTCATTCCCTCTGAGATCAGCCATCTCTTTCCCCCAAGGCTGATCTGTGCAATCGCTTCATGAATCACAGCAGCTTGATGTGATATTTCCAGCATGCTCCACTATGATGTGGAAGTCCGTGAAAGCTAGCTCCTTATTCAAAGCAAAGTGCATCCTGTAACTCGGCAGCTCAGGCAGCATCTCTAGACAAAAGGGAATAGGAGACCAAGGAGTCTGAAGAATGGTTCTGACCCGAAACATTTCCTATTCCTGCAGGATTGTGTATGTATCTTCGGTATAAACCAGCATCTGCAGTTCCTTCATACATATCCTCCAAGCTGTGTCAGTCTTGGATTCTTAAGTGGTCAAAATGCTGTCTTACATGCTTAAAACCCCCTGTCAAAGCTCTGATAATGATCTGGATTGTTCCCGTCAGCATCTAATCCACAGTCTCCCATTCTGGCCACTATTGCCTTTGTCACTATTGACTTAAACGTGGTCAATCCAAACTGTGCTTCATAACATAATGTCACTGATCCTCCCTTTCCCTTGTGGAGCTGGTGATTTCTGACTGTCCTTTAGCAGAAGGACTGATATACAATGACTAGGGTGGTATTGGGTCATCTTCTGTATCTTGAGCAAAACACAAACTGCTGGAGGCACTCAGTGGGTTAGGCAGCATCTGTGGAGGGAATGGACAGGTGACGTTTCGGGTCAGGACCCACAGCTGCTCCAGTACTTTGTGTTTTGCTCAAGATTCCAACATCTGCATGGCCAAACATAATTGTAGATTGCTTAATAGGAAACAGTGGGAAATGCCTTTACAATCTCTGTTCCGGAAGATAATCTATTGTACACATATAGTATGATTTGACTGCACTGAATGCAGAACAAGCTTTCCATTGCATCTCTGTGCACATTTCAATAAATTAACTAACTAGCGTTTGACTTTATTTCCTCACAATGCATTTTATAAATATTTATGCATCTTATCTCCTTTAACCAAACTTTGGTCCGTTGCCCCATTCTCCCTTAATGGCTCAGTCAAAAGATGTACGGTGGTGTTCCTGTGGGTTAATGTACGACTGTAAGGCCACTAGTTGAATTGGGAGATTAACCCAGAGGTTAAGTTTCAGGATTAGTGATCCAAAGGCCTGAATCAATGGACAAACAGATTCAACCTCCATACAGCGATCTGCAAATTAAACTCTATAAAGACACAAAGTGCTGGAGTAACTCAGCAGGTCCGGCAGCATCTCTGGAGAGCATGGATAGGCAATGTTTCGAGCCCAGAGCCGAAACAGGATTGGAGGAATCCCAACCCAAAACGTCACCAATCCATCTTCTCCAGAGATGCTGCCTGATTTGCTGAGTTACTCCAGCACTTTCTGTCCTTTTTTTTCTGTAAACCAGCATCTCCAGTTCCTTGTTAAATTAAGCTCATTTAATTCAATGAAGTTGGCATCATTCATGGTTACCATCGAACTGCAGAATTATTGTAAAACCTTCACCAATCTGATTCACCGGCGTCCTATCGATAAAGAAAATTGACTGGACCACGGGCCCATGGGCAAGTGATTAAGTCCAATCGGCCGTCTAAAAAGCCTCTAGGGCAATTATGGATGAGCAATAAATGCTAGCCTTACCATCAATGCCTCGATCCCATGAACATTGAAAGATATCATCCATCTCCCGAGCTATTATTTTTGTATCGATTTGTTGCATTCCATTGTTTAAGTCTTTAATTGCTGAGTAATCTTCTATTATAAATCAAACCAGAAAATGCTGAAATCCTGAGGCAGTCCTGGCAGCGGGTGTGGGGGGGAGAAACAGACTCGTCTTCAGAGCTTACAGAGAGTGAAAACAAGTTTCAAGTTTCAGAGAGGGTTTACGGAGGGAGGGTCGTGCTGTGCAAAAAAAAAAACCCAAGTGCTGGTGGAACTCGGTAGGCCATGCAGCATCTGTGTAGGGAACAGGGCAGTCTGAAGAAGGATCCTGACCCAAAACAGCATCTGTCTTCTTCCCTCCTCAGATGCTGCTTGACCTGCTGAGTTCCTCCAACACTTTCTTTGGTGCTGACGACTTTTTCTGGTGCTCTCGTGTCCTCAATCGATATGATGTACCCAGCAGGTTAGGGTGAAGAAGGGCCTCAACCCGAAACGTCACCCATTCCACCTCTTCAGAGATTATGCCTGTCCCACTGGGTTACTCCAGCATTTTGTGTCTATCTTTGGTTTAAACCGGAACCTGCAGTTCCTTCCTACACAGGTTAGGTTGTGCTCCTGGAGTGTACCCTGCACCCCTGTAATACACACCTTTTAAACTTTTTTCACTCTCTTCCTGCCCTCATCTCAGAACTTTTAAATAGAACATGGAGCATAGAACTGTACAGCACAGGAGCCAGCCATAATATCGGTGCTGAACATGATGCCAGGTTTAACTAATCTCCTCTGCTTGCAGTTTCTTCCATTTATTTCACACGCTACTTGATTAATTACTTCATTAATCAAATTACCTCTACAGCTTACGCCCACCACAATTCTAGCCTCGCCCTATCGTAGGCATTCCCTTTGCCCTATAAATCCGTTCTTCACTTCCTCTGCATTTATTGCTTACTTTTTCCCCCAGTTCCACTTGAAGGTCATCGCCCAAAAATGACGGCTGTTTCTCTCACCACAGATGTTGCTTGAATTGCTGTGTGTTTTATTGTTGCTATTTTTATCCAATGTCCTAATGTGAGAGGGGCAAAGTTTAAAGAAGATGTGCTGGGCAGGTTTTTTTTTTACTCAGAGGATGGTGAATCCTTGGACCACGCTGCCGGGGTTGGCGGTTGAAGTAGATACGATGTTGGTGTTTAAGAGACTTGGATAATCATACATCTTTGGGATATGGGTGGAAACCGGAGCACCTGGAGGAAACTCGCGTGGTGCGCAGACCCCACACAGACAGCACCCGAGGTGAGGATCGAACCCAGGTCTCTGGCGCTGCGAGGCAGCGGCTCTGCCTGCTGCGCCACTGAGTGGCAGTAAGCATTCTGCATTTGGACTGCTGGTTCCAGCACATTGTCTGGGAAAGTTGCATTCAAAAAAATTAATTAAATACGGGAAGAAACACTGGTGTCAGTAATGGTGACTGTGCTTTGGGAAAAATGTGCGAACTTCAGGAATGGGATTTTGCTCTCCTCATCTAATCTCTCTTAAATCCAGGCGCAGAGCTGGAGCAATGGCCTTGTGTCGTGTGAGACATCTGGGCATAGCACAATTCTGGGTAGTTAACCTCCAGACCTTAGAGATACAGCGAAGAAACAGTCCCTTCAGCCCTCCGAGGCCGCGCCGACAAGCGACCACTCCGTACACTTGCACTATCCTGCACACAAGGGCCAATTAACCTGCAAGCCTGTCTGCCTTTGGAGTGTAGGTGCAAACCGATGCACCCTGAGAAAACCCACACTGTCACAGGGAAAACGTACAAACTCCGTATAGACAGCACTCATAGTCGGGATCGAACCCGGTTCTACTAGCGCTGTAAATGCAGCAACTCTACCCCTGTGCCGCCCTTTGGTATGAATGGACAAAAACCGTGTGCACTGGCAACTGGTGGGGTGGGGTGGGGGGAGGCAGTGAAACAGTACTGAAGTTTTATATACCCACTTTAAACACCTTGAGGATCATGCGTATATTTCCTGGCTTTTTGCCAAACTGTGAGTTCCAGTGTGGGTATAAGGGCAGGCAGTTACTCCAGACTGAATCATAAATTCCAAAATTTGGCAATGGAACTCTTTAATGAAGTAATTGCTTTTAACGGATGTTAATGCTACCTACTTTAATTGCCCATTATAAGCAATTGATTTACAATGAAATGGGACTTTGAAATTGTGTTGTTTCATGGAGAATTATATAACAGGTTGAACTGGAGAATCTGCGCTGCTGTAATGTACAGACATAAGAGACTGCAGATGTTGGAAAGCTAACAGCTGCATGAAGTTAACAGGTCAGGCAACACCTGGGGAGGGAATGGACAGGTGATATTTTGGGTCAGGTCCCTTCAGTCTGGAATGTGATTATGCGACAATACCTAATACTTGTGCATGGATTAGTAGGATTATGCGAGGAACTAAATGGTGGCACATTTGCACAGATATGCCAACATAACATAAAAGGCTGGAGGAATCCAGTGGGTCAGGCAGCATCTGCGGAGGGATGATGATGTGCGACGTTTAGTGTCAGGACTGAAGAAGGATCCCAACATGAAACGTTCCTTCCGCCGATGCTGCCTGACCCATTGAGTTTTTGGTTTCTCTGCCAACTGTGGTGTTCGTGCATGCGTGCTCGCGTGAATAGATTACACACACATATACTCGAACATGAGCGTGCATATCCACATGTGCATGTGTGCACGTGCATGTACATGTGTGTATATGTGTGGACATGCACGTGTGTATACAGTTAATTTTCATTAATCTGACGTTCATTATTCTGGAATATTTACTATCCAACATTAATTTTTGTGTAGCAAATCTTTGATACAGTATAAACACACTCGTTAATCTAGCAATTCATATATTCTGACACCAGCATGTTTATTTTTCCTATGCCAATGATCATTTTAGCATTAGGTAGACAAAAATGCTGGAGAAACTCACCGGGTGAGGCAGCATCTATGGAGCGAAGGAAATAGGCAACGTTTCGGGTCGAAACCCTTCTTCAGTCTGAAGAATTGTTTCGACCCAAAACGTTGCCTATTTCCTTCGCTCCATGGATGCTGCCTCACCCGCTGAGTTTCTCCAGCATTTTTGTCTACCTTCGATTTTCCAGCATCTGCAGTTCCTTCTTAATCAATGTAGCAATTATATTTTAATAAATTTAAGTAGTGACTAAACTCTTCAACTCTTCATTCCATCAATCAAATAACATCTGATTATCTGAACATTCTCAGTTCCAGGTTCACAGTTTCCTATCCTTCTCACAATCAATCAGAAAGAGTGAAGTGATAACTTCAGTTCAGAAGCTGTGAATCACAGTTCTAGCTATTACATTTGTTTCTCAGCTATTGTCATACATCCCGTCTGGTTTAAGCAACCATCTTTCAGTTTGTTTTATAAACCCCAAACTCATTTAACAAACTTAATGGTGCCATGGCTATAATGAGAGACCTTGGGAATAGAAACAATGTCAAAATCTTGTAGTACAAACTTGAATGACTGATTTCTGTAGTTACAGTATTAATGTTTTAATGGTGCAATCTATTTTAAGAATTTAATGAGAGAAATGACAAATATTGCTTCAAAAAAAATATCCGCATGTTTTTGCTGCCAATGCATACATGTTAGTATTGGGTAATAAAATTGGTATTTGTTATAGAAACTTTAAAAATCAAAATGTATATCATTTATGCTGGGCGTAGAATAATATACCCATGGTTCACGGACAATCGACATTAAGACAGTTCCCTCTGCGTTCAAAACATTTCATAATCTGACTTTTAATAATCCCACATACAGTATACAAGACGTAGTGGATTGTACTGGATTAACAAGAATTGACTGTGCATGCGTGTGGTTTTAAAAAAAATGAAAATAATGAAAAGTGCAAACAGAAGGTCTATCTGAATCATCATGTATTCCATATCTGGCCAAGTTCCCCAGGAGAGAGTAGCTGAGACCAGTTTGAGCTCTGTACCTGTACAGCACCGATGCCATGCTGTTGTCTGGTCTGCTAATAAAGGCATTAAACTATCTATTTTTGATGGGATTTTGCCTCTAGTGGGATAGAGGAATGATGTAAAAGTATATTTTTCCCTAGTGATGCCAAAGGTAATTGCTGTTATTTGAGAGACAGCAAAAGACCGCTGCAGTGCCTCCCACGTTGAAGAAGATGACCAATTTGCTTTTAATTATTTCTGAAGCTGACAGGAAAATACGAGAGTAGTGCCGGAAGGATAAAGCAGGGGATTGCTGGTGCCTGATTGATGCAAGGTGAAATGAACTCACACAGGTACACACCAAATGACCAAAGAGCAGATGACGGAAGAGCCCGCAATCTGAGGTGCGGTGTGTGACAGCTGGAGCAGATAATAACTTGTAGACTTCTTTGTGTCATATTTTTGGACTACAGTGCTTCCTGCCTTTAGTTGCTCTGCACAATGCCATCTGTCAAGACTGCTCCACATTTCACTTACAAAAAGCTCCCGAGGTTATTATACGGATCGCGATCCTCGGGCTTCTTAGTAATTTGGTAAATAAATCTGTACGCTCTTAAAATTATTATGCCTCACGACCAGCCTTTAATTATGCCTTTCTGACATGTAGCTGGCAGCTAGAAGCAGGCCAACCTGTTCAAAAAAACAAATAGACCTCCTATGTCTGAAGTAATTGAGAGGCTTTCGAAGCATTGATCAGTTTTGGAAACCATGCAATTTGTATGCTCACCTGCCCTCTGCAATTTAACCCCCAGGGTTTGGTTCAGGTAACAGGAGGTCGGAATCAGAGGTCAAAAGTCAGACTCTTTATGTCCATAATGTTGAGATTGACCCTTTGCTGTGAGATGTTAATAACTTCACGGTGACTGGCGTTGCTAAGATTTACTTTACCGGGCAGAGTTCTTTAGGTCTTATCTATATATTAGAAAAATATATATGCAGTAACCAAAGGCCATTGCTGCCTTTACAAAGCATGAATTACCAGCCAGAAAAAATATTGCTGTGTTTACCAATGTTGGTTTAATCAATGTGGCAGAAGAGCGTGAATCATAGACATTTGCAGCATAGAATGTGTCTTAGCCCTTTGTGTCCATGGTAAAACGATAGCAGTCTATTCCCACTTATTGATGGAGGTGTGAGGTGTTGCACTTTGGGAAGTCAAATGTAAGGGGAAAGAATACAATTGGTAGCAATCTTTAACCGCATTGATGTATAGAAGGATCTTGGGGTCCAAGTTCATAGCTCTCTGAAAGTGGCAACACAAGGTAGGTAGTGGTCAAGAAGACATATGGTATACTTGCCTTCATCGGTTGGGGCATTGAGTGCAGAATTGGGAAGTCTTGATGCAGCTTTATGCAGCATTGGTTTGTTCAGCTTTGTTTTGAGTAGTGTGTGCAGTTCTGATTTAAAAAAAAAAAAAAAATTCCATTGTTTTGATTGTCCCATTACAGGAAGGATGTGTAGGCATTGGAGGATGTGTAGAAGAGGTTCACCAGAATGCTGACTGGTTTAGAGGGTGTTACCAAACCAAAATGCAGTTGAGCCAAACTGGGATTGTTGTCTCTGAAGTGTCAGAGGTCGAGGGGGAGATCTGATGGCAGTACATACAAAATTTAGAGGCATAGATAGGGTAGACGGTCAGAAGCTTTTTTCCCAGGGTAGAAATGTCATGGTGTAGCAGGCAAAATTTAAAGAGGTTGCGTGGGGCGGTGGGCGCCTGGGATGGCGAAGGTAGACACAATAGGGCATTTAAAAGACTTTTCGATAAGCACATGGATGTGCAGGGAGGGGAGAGATATGAATATTGTGAGATTAGTTTAATAGACAATAGATAATAGACAATAGGTGCAGCAGTAGGCCATTCGGCCCTTCGAAGCCAGCACCGCCATTCAATGTGATCACGGCTGATCATCCCTAATCAGTACCCCGTTCCTGCCTTCCCCCCATATGCCCGGACTCCGCTATTTTTAAGAGCCCTATCTAGCTCTCTTGAAAGCATCCAGAGAACCTGCCTCCACCGCCCTCTGAGGACTTGGCATCATGTTCGCTACAGACATTGTGGGCCTAAGGGCCTGTTCCTGTGCTGCACCGTGTGCCGTGTTCTATTAACCCTGCAACCTTACAGTGGAAATTAAAACCAAATTAACAGCACACGATGAAAGCTCTGCATCAAAACTTCCAATGAAGGTCTACAACCTGAAACATTATCTGCTCCTCTCTTCACCAATGCTGCCTGACTTGCTGAGTTGGGGATTTTCTGCTTTTCGAGTCATTGTCTTAGAGTCACTCAGCACGGGAAAGAGGCCGGCCAAAGAGTCCATCTATGCTGCTCCCATTTTCCTCTAAACCCTTCTAAACTTTTCCTATCCATGTACCTGTCCAAGTGTCATTTAAATGTTTTAGTACTTACCTTGACTACTTCCTCGTTTGTTTTAGATTTTCAGCATCTGCTGCCTTTATTTTCACAACTGTCCAAATGCCCAGCCAATTTGTTTCAGTCTGTGAGGATCGTTCATAAATCATAGGAGCGGAAGTAGACCATTTAGTGCATCAAATCTACTCTGCCATTCAATCACAGCTGATCTCTCTTTCCCTCTCAGTCCCATTCTCCTCCCTTCTCCCCATAACCCTGACACCCTTACCAATCAGGAATCTGTCAATCTCCACCTTAAAAATACCCAATGACGGCGTCCACAGCCGTATGTAGCAATGAATTCCACAGATTCACCACCCCCTGACTAAAGAACTAACTCCTCATTTTGGATGTGCACAACTTTTACAAATTGCAGTTGAGTTTATTTTACCCGAGCTCAACCGCTTTCACTGACAGCTCAATCCATGTACACACCACCCTCATAGAACATTGAACAGCACAGTGCAGGAAACAGGCCCTTGGGGCCCACAATGTCTCAGCCGAACATGATGCCAAGACTAGCCTTTATCTGCCTGCACATAATCCACACATGTCCATCACCTGCATATCCATGTGTCTATCTAATAGTTTCTTAAAATGAACTATGGCCTCCGCCGCCCCTGGCAGTGCGTTTCAAGCACTCATCACTCTGTTCTTCTGCAAGGCCCACCTGTCACAGGGTTTACACTCTTACACCCATGTAAGTGTCGATGAAACCAAAAGTGCGGGGGCAAACAGCATGCAAAGAGGCCCTTTGGCCCAAATCCATGCCAACCAAGATTCCCCACAGTAAATGTCCCATTTACCCGCATTTGGCCCAAATTCCCTCACAACCTTTCCTGCCCATGTACCTGTCCAAGTGTCTTATAAATGCTTTTATAGTACCTGCCCCAACTACTTCCTCTGGCAGCTTGTTCCATATGCCCACCACCCTCTGAGTGGAAAACGTTGTCCCCAGATTTGTATTCAATCTTGCCCCTTTCACCTTAAACATGTGGCCTCTTGTATTTGATTCTCTCACCCTGGGTAAAAGACTCCTTGATGTATGAGCACATGTATTTTAATGGAATTTACAAATTTTATATCACGCTGCACCCAGTCAATTTATTATGAAGAGGGGGCCAAATATTTTTGATTTGACCAGTGTAATACTGGACTCGAATGGGCCAAGGAGAATGGGGTTGAGAGAGAAAAATATATCAGCTACGAACAAATGGCCTAATTCTGCTGCTATGCCTCATAACAAATAAGATTACTTTGTTTTTAGGAGTTGAAACGGTGAATTATATTTTAAGTGTTCTGCAAAATACGTGTATGAAACAACATTTTTAGTTTATTCACATTTATACACAAGGGCCGTGTAATGGAATCCGATAGCAGCAATATCCTTTATGAAGATCTGTCACATGTGATGATGACATTAGGCCGTTCATTTGATTTTTGCTGTAAATTTAATTAATATTGTTCGGCTCTAAAAATATAGATTTGTGATGTAAAATATATTTTAAAGGGTAACATAAGTTTGGCAACTTATTTCAGCTTCATGGGTAGAATATTAGGGTGGCCAGTGTGGCGTAACGGGAGAGCTACTGCCTTACAGCGTCAGAGACCCAGGTTCCATCCTGACTACAGAGCTTGCATGTTCTCCCGTGACCTGCGTGGGGTTTTTTTAAACTAGATTTTTGGTTTCCTCCCACACTCTAAAGACCTACAGGTTTGTAGGTTAATTGGCCTGGTGCAAATGTAAAATTGTCCCTGGTGTGTGTAGGATGGCGTTAATGTGCGGGGATCACTGGTCGGTGCGGACTCTGCTTGCTTCCGCGCTGTATCTCTGAACTAGAAACTAGTTTGTGACGTACAGTGATTTTTGAACTGTTCTCATGTACTGGCACCTCCTATTCCACAAAGATGCTGGAGAGCTGTGTGGGGAGTGTTTAATTGTCACTTGCACTGGGCACAGAAAAATGACATTCGTGCTTGTCGCAGCTTTACAAGTACTTTCATGTAATGGCACGACAAATAAAAATGCTATCAAGTGTCAGTTACAGTATAATATTGAGATGCAGCATGGGTACCGGCCCTTCGGCCCATCAAGATCACACCGACCATCGATCACTCGTTCACACTGGTTCTATGTTATCCTACTTTCTCATCCACTCCCTACACACGAGGGGCACTTTTACTCCGACCTATGAACCTGCACGTCTTTGGGATGTGGGATGAAACCGGAGCACCGAGAGGAAACCCACACGGTCACAGGGAAAACGAGCAAATTGCACACAGACAGCACCCGATGTCAGGATTGAACACACCTCACAGCTCCACCAGCTTATACTGGATAGTCATCCCATAACAATATAAACTGAAGTACACAGTACGCCCCTTATGCAAAGTCCATTGTATTTCATGGTTGTGCAATAAAGGGCCTGTCCCACTTAGGTGATTTTTTAGGCAACGGCCGGCGATTAGGCTGTCACCACATGGTAACCGGGGTGTCACCTGTATGGTCGTGAGTTGTCTCCACAGTCACCCAAAGATTTGTAGCATTTTTCTGGTCGCCACTAGATTTAAAAATGTTCAAAACTTTTCGGCAACAGTCGGAAACCGTGGGCTTGACGTAGCTTGTCTTCTCCTGACGTAGATGCTGTCGTAGGTTGTCGTAGGTTGTCGCCAGGTGACGTAGGTTGGCGCCGGTGCTGACTCCATTGTCGTATTCGCCGACAGATGCCTAAAAAATCACCGAAGTGGGACAGGCCCATTAGTCCAGTTGCCGGTTTTTCGGCGACCTGCTACGTCTATGACAGTCACTGGCAGTCGCCTGAAAAAATCGCCAAGTGGGACAGGCCCTTACGGTTCAAGAGTGTGATGGTAGAGGGGAAGAAGCTGTTCTTGAACCTGGAGACAATGGTTCTCAGGGTACACAGTAAAGGAGTATTTTAAAGAAGACGACACCAGGAACTGCAGATGCTGTAATCCTGAGCAAAAATCAAAGTGCTGGAGCAACTCAGCAGGTCAGGCAGCATCAGTGGAAAGATAATGTTTTGGGTTGGGATCCTTCTTTAGACTCGGATAGACGTAACATGCTGGACTAACTCAGGGGGACAGGCAGCATCTCTGAAGAGAAGGAATGGGTGACGTTTCAAGTTGAGACCCTTCTTTAGACTAAGCGTCAGGGGAGAAGGAGACTCGGAGATATGGCAGGGGAAGGTGTGAACATGATAAATGAAAGGGGACGATGATTAAGGAAGATGTAGAATGGTTTAAAACGTCATAGAGCTGGAGAGCAGGAGGTATCATGGAGGGGGTTCATAATGTTGAGGATGTTGCATAATTCTCGTTGGAGTGAGGGGGAAAACTTCAAAGAAGGCATATCTTGAGGAGATTTCGCAGTGGAGCAGATGAAATGTGCAGGAAGGAACTGCAGATGCTGGCTTACACTGAAGATAGACACAAACGTTGGTGTTTGAAGAAGTGTCCCAACATGAAATGTTGCCTCTCATTCCCTCCAGGGATGCAGCCTGACCTACTGAATTACTCCAGTACCGTGTTTATGCTTAGTATTATCAGATGGACGTTGATGCTGAAATATTTTGATGGATGTTTTATGGGTCATTTCCCAACCGGTTGACATAAACGGGTAGCTTTTAAGATTGAAAAATCAAGAAATATAATGAAACTGACAACAGTTTGAAGAAAGGTCTCGACCCGAAACGTCATCTATTTCCTTCTCTCCATAGATGCTGCCTCACTCGCTGAGTTTCTCCAGCATTTTTTTTGTCTACCTTTGATTTTTCCAGCATCTGTAGTTCTTTCTTAAACATGAAACTGAAAGAAGCCATTTGGTCCATCGTGTCTTACCAAACACATCTGTCCAGCCTCTGGATTGCAGCCCTGCAGTTTATGTGTGTTTTCACCACCATTCTAGACTCCCATCACCGACTGGTGTGAACATCTTCCTGATATCCCCTAATGGTTAGTTTAGATCTCAGTCCCCCCCGTCCCCCCGGCTCTCTGATCCCTCTGCTGAAGGAGACAAGTCCCTCTTTGCTATATCCCATCCCTGCTTCATTTTTAAACACCTCAAATAATTATTCCTTCAGCCTGCTGTCGAAATTATTTATCTTACTGAGGGTGATGAATCTCTGGAGTCTCCGGTGGATGGTGGAAGCTGGATCAATAGAAGTATATAAAGAGTAAGTGGATAAATGTTTATGGAACAGATGGGTTGAAGAAATGGTACAAGAGAAGACGAGGCCTGCAGAGATCAGCTTGATCCTAGTGAAAGGCAGGGGAGGTCTGAAGGGTCTCCTGCTCCTATTATCTTCTGTTCTTCTTTTCTTGCATATTTTGTTTCAGAGAAATAACCTCAATCTCACAAACATTTGCTCTTTGCTACACATTTATAATCCTGGCGATATCCTTGTGAATCTCCTCTCCACTCTCTCCAGTACAATCACTGTACAATCCTCCCTGTACAATGGTGACTAGAACCTGTAAGCGTGGCCTGACAAGAGTTGTGGACAATTCTACCATCATCTGCCTAGGAAGGAACGGCAGATGCTGGTTTGAAATCGAAGATAGACACAAAATGCTGGAGTTACTCAGCGGAATAGGCAACATCTTTGGATAGAAGGAATAGGTGACTGTGAAGTCTGAAGATGGATCTCGACCCAAAACGTCAGCCATTTCTTCCATCGTCATCTCGTGCTCCAATATTCTATCCATCAGCTAATAAAGACGGTGCCCCATTGAGATGAGTACCGAAGTACAGTGAAAAGCTTTTGTCATGTGCTATCCAGTCAGCGGAAAGATTACCTTGTGACCCACCATATTCACCCTCCTTGCTAGATGTAAGGATCTGCATTCATACAATCCAAGGTACTTTTGCTCGTCTACAGTTCGACAAATCCTCCTTCTCTCATTTATTTTATGTTCCCTTGATCTGCCACAAATGCATTGCCGCATCCTCTCTTCACTGTTAGGGCGCTCACGGTGGCGCAGCGGTAGAGTTGCTGCCCTGCAGCGAATGCAGCGCCGGAGACCCGGGTTCGATCCCGACTACGGGTGCTGTCTGTACGGAGTTTGTACGTTCTCCCGTGACCTGCGTGGGTTTTCTCCGAGATCTTCGGTTTCCTCCCCTATTCCAAAGACGTACAGGTTTGTAGGTTAATTGGCTCGGTAAATGTAAAAATTGTCCCTAGTGGGTTTAGGATAGTGTTAATGTTGGATCGCTGGTCGGTGCGGACCCGGTGGGCTAAAGGGCCCGTTTCCGTGCTGTATCTCTAAACTAAACTAAACGAAACTAAACTAAACTGTTCTGCTGAACTAAACAGACCCTCTAGATGCTCCTAAAGTCGAAGGATTTCCTTCCTGAAGAAGGATTTTAAGAGGAAAAGGAATCAGCCATTTAGCCCCCTTTGCCCGTCCCATTGTTCACTCAACTCATTGTTTGCGTCTGAGGAAGAGTCTCGACCCGAAACATTACCTATTCCTTTTCTCCAGCGATGTGGTCTGACACATTGAGTTACTCCAGCACTTTGTGTCTGTCATCTCTTCATATGTGATCCCACCACTCTTTTGTCCCTTATTAAAGTCAGACATTCCTCTCTTTCACTCTTGAAATGCACAACACTAACAATTGTCTGGGCTAGAACATTGTTAAAGTTCAAAGCTCTCCTAAAGAGAAATAAAATCCCATATCCATATATTAAATAGGCAATATTACTTTAGTCGACACTGGATGTCAATAGGCAAAAAAAAAATGCTGTAGATCGCTGTTCATCAACTTGGTATAAAGTTTGGTTGACCGCCAGGTTTAATATATACTGGACTAATTAGAACCCTTAGGGTCCCAGCTTCACACGGGAGGGCTGGTCCCCCAACGCAATATTCCACCTCTCCACCAATTCCAATATTGCTGGCCAGTGTGGGGAGGGGAGGGGGGCGCTTTCTGGAGCGCTAGCATGGGTGTTGTGGGCCGAAGGGACTGGTTTCTAGAGGGCTAGTATGGACATTGTGGGCTGAATGGATTCTTGGGCTGGCAGCTCAGTGACTGAGGCCAGGCACACACACACACACACACTCACTCACACTCACACTCACACACACACACACTCACACTCACACACACGCGCACACACACACTCACACACGCGCATACACACTCACTCACGCACTCACACACACACATACACACACCCTCCCACACTCACACACACACACACACACACACACACACTCACACAGACACACATACATACACTCTCACACAGACACACATACATACACTCTCACACACCCACGGACACTCACACACACATACACTCAAACTCACTCACACGCACACACACATAAACTCAAACTCACACACACACACACACACGCACACATACACACACACACATACACCTACTCACACACACATACGCACACACACTCATACACTCTCACACAAACACACACACATACACTCACACACATACACATACACTCACACTCACACTCACACACTCACACTCACAAACACATATACTCACACACCATATGTATGGCAGTAAACCACCTTGAATTTACTCACACAGCTGAGCGCGGCCTCTCCACTTTGGGGCTTCCGCAATCAATGTGACCTCTGCACTTACCGGAAATTATGCAATCAGCGCGACCTGTCCACTAAGCGGAAGTCACAAAATGAGCGGGACTTTTGAACTAAACACAGTCGGAATTAATAAAGCATTTATTCCTTCCAAACACTATCGGACCTAATAAAGCATTGCACTTTCAAGCACAGGCAGGGCAGCAGGCCAAACAACTCATGGCATTGTCATTAAAGGCTAACAAATCATTTATTGTAAGTATATTGCAGACTCACAGTTCAGTTGATTCACAGCTTAGAATGAGAGTCGTGGCCTCTCCCTCACGATCTTGCAGAGTGACTGAGTCAAGTCCAGGCATCCAGGGTTTTATAGTCCTGCACCTCCCACCCCCAAAAAGGGGTGTTACCTTCATCGCGGTGATTGACAGGCAAGAGGATCTCAAGGTTTTTTAAACACTCATAACTTTTTTATTTTTCATCGATGGGAAATATCCTCGGGGCCTGCTCAGTGGAGGAGGACTGTGAGTAAGATGACCAAAAATCATAGCGATATATGGTTGTTTTTTCCCCTAAAATCAATATACAGCGCAGACAGGAAGTGGTCAAGATGATATATAGAATTATATAGATTAGCTGGTTTCTGATTATTCTACTTCAACCAATAAGTCACTGGTACTGCAGAAATGATAGCGGTATTTAAGAGCCTTTTTAATAGACACATGGAAGTGCACAAAATATTTATACGGATCATGTACAGGCAGGTGGGATCAGTTTAAATAGGCCTTCTGTTCGGTACTAACATAGTGGGCTGAAGGGCCTGATCCTGTGCTGTACTGTTCTAAGTATGTATAAGAAGGAACTGCAGATTGTTGGTTTAAACCGAAGATAGACACAGAAAGCTGTAGTATCTCAGCGGGACAGGCAGCATCTGAAGAAAGGTTTCGACCCGAAATGTCACCCATTCCTTCTCTCCAGAGAGGCCGCCTGCCCTGCTGAGTTACTCCAGCCTTTTGTGTCTCTCTTCTGTACTGTTGTTCTATGTTCTGTGTAATGACAGTGCCATTTGTGCGAATAATTTGTTGGAGGTTGCGGGGAGAGCCGATAGCAGTATATGAAATTGTGAGGCATAGATAGAGTAGGCAATCAGAACCTTTTACCCAGGATGGAAAAAACAAATATTGGAGGGCATAGTTTTAAGGCGAGTGGTGCAAATTTAAAGGAGATGTTCGTTGCAAGTGTTTTTTTGGAGAATGCTGCAGAGGGAGGTTAAAGCAGATACGATAGTGGCGTTTAGATAGGCACGTGGATATGCAAGGAATGGAGGGATATGGATCATGTGCAGGCAGATATGAGATGGTCTTGGTACCGTGTTTGGCCAGACACTGTGGGCCGAAAGACTGGTTCCTGTATGCTATGTTCTATGTTATGGCACATCCCTTGTAATAAATGTATAAGAAAGTGCAATTGGTGTTGAATTTTGAAAGGTTGCAAACTTTAAAGATGAACCCATCTCTGCATCTAGTCTGAAGAAGGGTCTCGACCCGAAACGTCGCCTATCTCCTTCGCTCCTTAGATGCTGCTGCACCCGCTGAGTTTCTCCAGCTTTTTGTGTACCCTCGATTCTCCAGCATCTGCAGTTCCTTCTTTAAAAATCTGCATCTAGTTACTCCTATTTATACTAGAGGGCGCCATTTATGCTTTGCGAAGAAATGCTGAAATCTAAATGTTTTATTTAACACATTTTTGTAACAGATATGGCTATTTAGTAATAGTTCTTATCACTCATTCCATAATTAAATAAGCTGTGATAGTAATGAATATAATCGCACAGTTCCTAAGATTTTAGACAATGTACCAAGTTATTAAATCGAAAACTATTTGTTCTCCAAAACATAAATATTCTTTATAATGTGATTTTAAAGCTTAAAAAAATTTGTCATGAAAGGACAATTATTGTCCACCTGAGTAGCTCATCAACTCTTAGACCTCCCTGCATAAGTCTACTTTGCACAATAACCTAGCACAGGGCATGGATCATACAGGGGTCTGCACTTTGCTTGCATTGTATTGTCCTCTTACCACTATTGTGGTTGTTCTGGGTTAAAGGGTAAAGACACAAAGTGATTATGTTACCGGACTAGCACGCTGGGCGCTGGGTTATTGATCTAACGGCTGGAGTTCGGAAACCACCACAGTACCTGGGGAATTTTAATTAGAGTAATTAAGTAATTTTGCGTGAAAGTACCAGTGTCAGTAACGGTGATTACAAAACTAATGGATTGTTCCAAAGTCCCATCTGGTTTGCTGAAGTCCGACAAGGCGAGAGTGCGCTGATTCTGGTCCGCCTGGCCTGTGTGTGAAGGAAGGAACTGCAGACGCTGGTACAGACACAATATGATGGAGTAACTCAGCGGGTCAGGCAACATCTCTGGACACAAGGGATAGGTGACGTTTCGACACATTTGCGTCTATATCCTTGGCCTCTACCTGACTCTGGGCCCACCAAAGTCGTTGCTTCTTAACAGCCAAGTGACACTGCCAACAACTGAAGTTGGGGGCAATTAGGAATGGTCAGCCTAGCGAATAATATCAATATCCCGAGAACAAATTAATTAATTGGTCACCACAGGAAGAGTTTATTGAACTGACACATTAACTCCCTCCATAGTTCCTTCCTGACCTGATGAATATTTCCAACAATTTTTGATTTTACCCCATTTCAGACCTCTCTCTGTCTTCTGCATTGATCGAACAAGTCTCAATTCTAGCTTCAAAAAACAGCATCTCAGCCTCCGACTAGGTGGCACAGTGGGGCAGCTGGTAGAGACGCTGCCTCACTGCGGAGAGACTTAGTTTAATCCTGACCTCGGGTGCTATCTGTGTGGAGTGTGCATGTTGACCACATGTGCTTCTATTTCCTCCCACATCCCAAAGACATGTGGGTTTGTAGGTTAATAGGCCTCTGTAAATTTCCCCTAATATGTAGGGAGTGGATGAAAAAGTGGGTGGGAGCTGTGTGGGCAGGGGATGGTGTGTCCTGAGGATAGGGTGGACCATCTGCTATAATTGAAACCCTTTATAAAGCGGTCAGTAGAAACGAGGGTTTACTGTATATGGCCCCCGGTAAATTTTACATGAATCCACCTTTCCAGTTCGACTACAATTTCTAAACTTCCTTCTTTTCCATTAAGTGGTGTTTGTGTTGTCAAGTTACTTGAACACATCAAACTTTACTCTCCCTCTAGTTCCACTCCCAAACCTTACCAGTATTTTAAACTACATTTTCTGGAACTCCTCCTCAAACTCCCTCAGTCTTTTTATCTCTCTCCCCCTCGCCATAACCACTGAACAAACTTCTCAAAACCCCTTCTGATATTTCCACTGAGAGTTAGAATCTATTCAGCTTCCATCTCACTGACACACCTTGGAAGGTTTCTCTGCATCAAAGATTTTCTCCACAAACATTTTGAACCAAAATATTTTTTTCACTTTTTTCACAGCAGAAGATATATTTATGTAATTAGTGCATAATTACTAAATACGTATTAATGGATTCTAAGTTTATGAAACCCAATGTAATATAACAACATAATGATATGATCTACTTTAAATGAATTATGATGTTTAACTCTCTCCTTTCTAACATTAAAATAAATCTAATTTTTCTAATGTACAGAATTACCCTCGGCTAAGATAATTACTGAGCAACTTTAAATGTAACTTCACGAATAGTGAAAGGCCTGGAAAGAATGCATGTGGAGAGGATGTTTCCACTTGTGGGAGAGTCCGGGACCAGAGAGCACAGCTTCCGAAGAAAAGGACGCACCTTTAGAATGGAGATGAGGTGGAATTTCTTTAATCAGAGGGTGATGAATCTGTGGAATTCATTGCCACAGACGGCTGTGGAGGCCAGGTCATTCACAGCCATTAGTAGAATAAAGAATAAGTTGGCCACCGATTTTCAATCCTTATTTTACGCTAAATAACTGGCCAGAATTTAGGTACCTGACTCCTGTAGCAAATAGAGTATATTGTTGTCATCACAGAAAACTGGGATATTTTGTTCAACCATTCGTACCTTGAGTTGCAGGTCACCGGGAGTGACAATAAATCTCCTCATTCTGCCCTCCATACAAAGGACTGAGAAGAGTTGCCTGATGGGTTGAGTGAAGTCTCTTGCGATTAAATCATCTTGAAACGGATGCAGAACCTGAACCACTAAAGATTGCGAGATTGCAGAGGGGAAGGCAATAGGCAGATCTTCTCCCAGCCAAACACAGCGGGTGAGGAAGCATGTGAGGAGGGAATGGGGCAGGTGACATTTTGGGTCAGGATCCTTCTGCAGCCTGATTTGAGTAGTGGGGGAAGGAAGCTGGAACAATGACGGCAGGGATGAAGCCTGGCAAATGGTGGTGGATACAGGTGAGAGTGGCAGTTGGTTGACGGATGGGTAACAAAGGCTATAGAGCAGCACGAGACCAAAAGGTGTGAGGTAAGGAAAGAGTCGCGTGTTTTCTTGTCATATGTACTGAAATGGAACAATGACATTCTTGCAACAACACAACAGGTTTGTAAACACAGTACTCCACATATGATATACTAATCAAAATAAGGTTAATTAAATTTTTAAAAACTCAATATAGTGCAAAAGCAAAGCGAAGCCCAGTGTCCCTTGTGCAACCGAGGCAGTTTGTCATTCAGAGTTTAGTTGGAGTTAACTGTACTCAATACCTAGATGGTGATTGGGAAGAAGCTGTTCCTCAACTTGGTTGTTACAGTTTTCAGACTCCTGTACCTTCTTCCTGATGACAGTAGTGAAACAAGAGCATGGCCAGGGTGAAATAGAGTGAAATGTAAAGCTGGAGGGAGGGATATGAGTGAAAGGGGACAGGGAAGAGGAAAGTGGGAGGATAAAAGGAAAATGGGGGAATCGGGGATGGGCGATGAGTGTAGCACGGAGGGGAAAGGAGCCGGGTGACTGGGGCAGATCTTCTACCCTGAAACCAGCACTTGTACAAGGACTTGGTTTGGGTGTGCAGTGATGAGACAGTCTCTTTCATCGCCGTCCGTTGGAGATGATGGAAGCTGCCCTTTCCCCTTTCCCTTTTACAAGGATGTTGCCAGGACTCGAGGATGTGAGCTATAGGGAGAGGTTGAGCAGGCTAGGACCTTATTCCTTGGAGCACAGGAGGATAAGGGGTGATTTAATAGAGGTGTACTAAATCATGTGGGGAATAGATTGGGTAAATACAGAGAGTCTCTTGCCCAGAGTAGGGCAAACAACAACCAGAGGACATAGACTTGGGGGGGGGAAAGATTTCTAAGGAACCTGAGGGGCAACATTTTTTACACAAAGGGTAGTGGGTGTTTAGAACATGATGCCAGAAGAGATAGTTGAACCAGGTGCAATCGCAACGTGTAAGAAACATTTACATAGCTGCATGGATAGTTCATAAGTGAATGAAGCTGAATTAGGTCATTCGGCCCATGAAGTTTATTCCACAATTCAATCATGGCTGATCTATCTCTCCATCCTAACCCTATTCTTCTGCCTTCTCCCCATATCCCCTGACACCCGTACTAATCAAGAAATAGTATCCTCAAGATGGGACACGTTTAGAGGGATATGGGCCAAATGCAGGCAGGTGGGACTAGTGTAGATGGGGCATGTTGGTCAATTTGGGCGTTGGGCCGAAGGGCCTGTTTCCATGCTGTATGACTCTATGACTGTTTGTGACTATTATTTTCGTACCGTGTAAAGATGAGGAACTGCAGATGCTGGGTTACAAAAAAGGACACACTGTGCTGGAGTGACTTAGCGGGTCAGGCAACATTTCTGGAGGACGTGGATAGACTATGTTACAGGTCGGGATCTTTTCGGGATCCATCCAGTTATCAATCTTTCTATTGCACACTTGTGGAAGTTTAAGAGAATACTTGTTGACGTACCAAATCTCCTCAATATTCTAAGGAAGTAAAGGTGCGAATGGAACTGGTGAATTAATCAGGAGATCTGATAGAGATATGTATATCAGATCTAAACACCTCTCTCACCTATCCATGTCCTTCAAAGATGCTGCCTGAGCTGCTGAATTATTCCAGCAGTTTGCGTCTTTTTCTGGTACAATTTTGCCAGGTATCTTGTGTATCTTGTGACATGTGACAATAAGGAACCAATGCCAAACAGGTCGCTCTGAACAGGATACTAGTGTAGTTATTTGTAGATACAAAAGTCCATTTAATGTGGAAGAAGTCCAATAGGCCCATCAAGTCTGCATTCTGCAACGTAAGAGCTCATGAACTCCAATGCCCTCTCCGCATATCCGGGTTATTTTTTTTCTTTTCAAATTCCTTTATCTACTTATCCAGCTCCCTTCTGAATGCATAAATTGAATCTGTCTCCTTTATTAAGTTTGGTGCTATATTTCAGACTAACTATTTCCTGCACCAGAAGGTTTTTCCCCTCTTATCACCTGATAATTTGTAATCAATCATCTTCATTCTACGACCCCTGGTTCTTCAGCCATCTGCAGTAGTTTCTAACTATCTGCTCCATCTATATGATTTTAAAAACCTCCATCAGATGGCCTCACAATCGCCTTTGGTCTCATCAATGCCTCGACTTCCTTACAAGATTGAGCAGATTGGGGATGTCGACCAATAGTCTCTTGAACTTCTACACGCGGACGGTGGAGAGCATATTGACTGGTTGTATCATGGCCTGATTCAGCAGTGCGAACTCCCTGAAATCAAGCAGGTTACAGAGGGTGGTTGACACTGTCTGGTCCATCGCAGCTCCATTACCTTTCCACCATTGAAAGGATCTAGAGGAGGTGCTTCCTCAAACAAGAAGATCCACACCACTCTCATTTCACTCCTTCCATTGGGAAGAAGGTACAGAGGTCTGAAAGCCATGACCACCAGCTTCAAGAATAGTCTCTGCCCAGCACACAAGTCAATGTGGGTTAGGGCAGCGTGGACCCAGTGGGCCACAGGGCCTGTTTCCATGATGCATCTATGAACTAATGTTAACATCAACTGTGAACCACCTATGGTTGCACTGAGAGGCTATTCATTTATTGATTTTTTAAAAATAATTATGTATTATCTGTGTGCTTTGTGTTCACAGGCCTGTTAAGATATTGCAAGTAAGAACTTAATTATTCTGTTGTCGAAAGAGATGACAATTAGCGCTCTTTGGCTTTTGACTCTTGACTCTAAGGAGAACACCAGCGGCTTCTCCAGGCTATCCACTTAAGTCCTTTGGCACTTGAGTCATCTCTTCTGTATAGCTAAACCTAAATCATTAATATATATATATATTAAGTTAACCAGTAGTCTCGGTAGCAATCCTAGGGGACCCTCATTGTGCACTACCCTCTAGTCTGAAAGGCAACCTTTCATTGCCACTGTGTTTCATACCACTCAGCTAATTTTCTTGTCATGATTCTTTTATTCCAACGGCCATCAATCTTGACAACGTCTATTATGCAGCATGCTGTTTGGACATGACACATTAGCTGCATATTTTCCTCATCTAGTCCTTCTGTTACCTTGTCAGAAATCTTTATCAAGATGGGTAGAAGCGATTTGTCTTCAACAACTTCATGACGGCTTTCTTTAATCAGTCCACTCTTGTCCAAGTGATCGTTAATTCTGTCGCCCATTTTTTTTCTTTCAATTCCTCAGAACTTTCCCCGAGAATAGAGCTAAACGGACTGGGCTGTAGAGGATTTATTTCTACAGCTTTTTTTTTCAAACAAGGGGTGTAGCATTTTGCCTTCAGTCTTTATGCCTGATTCTTCAGTCGATGGTTGCACACGAGACCGCAGGTGCTGGAATCTTGAGCAAAACGCCATGTGCTGGAGGAGCTCAGGACTTTTGAGAGAATTTTACAGGTGACGTTTCAGGCCGGAACCCTTCCTCAACCATGGTTCTTCGGAAGTCTATGGACAGGCCCGCAGCATCTTTCTGCCTCATACCCCTCATCAACCTTGAATGCATCCCACCTTAACCAGATTTATTTGAAATAAGTTCAGCTATTTTTTCCATTACCGCTTTATCCTGTATCCCAGCTACATCTTCCCATAGGAAAATAACACAGTACAGCACAAAAACAGACCCTTCAGTGCTGAACATGTGTTTAAATTAATTTAATTGAAATTAATCTTATCTGCCTGCACATGGTCCATATCCCTCCATTCCCTGCATATACATATCTAAAAGTCCTTTAAAGGCCACAATTATATCTGCTTCCACCACTGTCCCCGGCAGTATAATCCAAGCACCCACCATTCTCTGTGTGTGTGTGTAAAAAAAAAACCTCGTCCTGCACATCACCCTTTAAACTTTGCCATTCTCACCTAAAACTATGTCCTCTAGTATTTACAGTAGCATTTCCAGCCCTGGGGAAAAGGCTCTGACTGTCTACCCCATCAATGTCTCCCTTGGCCTCTGGCATTCCAGATAAATCCAAGTTTGTTCAACATCTCCTAGTATATAAAGAAGGTCTCAACCTGAAACGTCACCCATTCCTTCTCTCCAGAGATGCTGCCTGTCCCGCTGAGTTCCTCCAGCAGTTTGTGTCGGTCTATAATACCACTCAATCCAAGGAGCATACTGGTAATCCTGCATCCTGCCCCAAGCCTCCACATCCTTCTTGTAATAGGACAACCAGAACTGTACAAAATACTCCAACTGCGGCCCGAGCAAAGTCTTGCAGAGGATCTAGAAGCATAATCTTCCTTGATGATGACAGATGAGAAATGCTCGCACCACACCTCAGCATTGCCCAGTTCTTGGAGTAAATTTCCTTTCTGCTCTTTGATTGAATTCTTCCTCCTGCGCTCGTGCCGATGGAATATTTTTGGAATCCCTGTTATAATTCTTGAGCTCTCTCTTTGCCGTTCTTATTTCCTTTTTCAATTCCCCTCTGAGCTTACTGGAATCCACTTGTTTCCTACTTCAATTAAAAACCTTGGCATCTTTTCATCTGCTCCTTTCCTCCGCTCTGTTTTACTGTCTAGATTTTCTTTATCCGTGAAGACCTGGCTTTAATTTCCCACCTTTCTCCCTTGGGGGAATGCACCTAGAGTGCAGCAGAAACATTTCCATATTTCTGCTGGCTAGCTTTGATCCAGTTTATCTGGGCCAGATCAGAACTCGTCTCATTGAAACTGGCCTTTCGCCAACTGAATATTTTTTACCTGGTGGCAATCTTCCTCTTTTTCTGCAGCCAGTCTACAGTTTATGATTTTTAATTGCAATTTCTTCTGTTCACCTGAAGTCACCTGGAAAAGTTTATAAGCCATAAAGAGAACAGTGCAATAACAGACATTTGAGCCCACATAATCCATTCCCCAAAGCTGCTGCCCTTGATTGAGAAAGATAGACACAAGGTGCTGGAAGTAACACGGCGGTTCAGGCAGTATCTCTGTAGAAAAGGAATAGGTGACTTGTCAGGCTGAGACCCTTCATCTGTACGGAGTTTGTACATTCTCCCCGTGACCTGCGTGGGTTCTCTCCGAGTTCTTCGGTTTCCTCCCACATTCCAAAGACGCGCAGGTTTGTAGGTTAATTGGCGTGATCAATGTAAAAAATGTCCCTAGTGGGTTAAGGATAGTGTTAATATGCGGGGATCGCTGGTCGGCGCGGACCCGATGGGCCGAAGGGCCCGTTTCCACGCTGCATCTCTAAACTACACTAATCTAAATCAGTCTGGATGCAAAATGCTGGAGAAACTGAGTGGGTCAGGCAGCATCTCTGGAGAAAAGGAATAGGTGATGTTTTGGGTCTCGACCCGCTGAGTTACTCCAGCATTTTGTGTCTCTCTTCGGTTTAAACCAGCATCTGCAGCATGAACATTGATGGAGGAAGGATCCCTGTCCCCATACATTAACCATTTCCACTTTCCACAGTTGCGGCTTCCTTGGCTAAGTTCATCCACCATTTCTATTTTTTTATTTTCGGGGCACAACAGTGGCGCAACTGTTAGAGCCGCTGCCTCACTGCGCCAGAGACCCAAGTTCGATCCTGACCTCTGCTGCTGTCTGTGTGGCGATTGCACAATTTCTTTGAGACTGCGTGGGTTTCCTCCGGGTGCACTGGTTTCTTCCACACACCCCAAAAATGCACAGGTTTGTAGATTATTTGGCCTCTGTAAATTGACCCAAGTGTGCAGGGAGTGAAAGGGAAAGTGGGATAACATAGCACTTGTGTGGCTAGCATGGACTCGGTGGGTCGAAGGGCCTGTTTCCATGCTGTTTCTTTCAACCAATTCCAATCCGGGTATTGGTTTCCATCAGCACTGGCACCTTCTGACCATGTCATTTTTGTTTTCTTTTTGGCGCAGAAGGAGAGCCATTCAGCCCATTGTGTGGCTGCTGGCTCCTAGAGCACCCCCATTCCTCCACTTCTTTCCCTGCACCCTATTCTCCCTCAAATGGCCATTAACGTCCACGCCTGCCCCACAATTTTTCCTCCACCCACTTTAGGTACCTTCCTGCAGATGACTATTTCAACAGCATGTCTAGGGGATGTGGAAGGAAAGCTGAACGCCTAGACAAACCCATGCAGAAAGAGCAAACACCACACTGACAGCACGTATGGCCAATATCGAACCTGGGCCCCTGAAGCTGAGCAGCAGCAGTGTTGAGTCACAGAGCTATCCAGCAGGGAAACAGACCCTTTGGCCCTAGGTCTGTGTCGACCAAGTTTCCCAACCGTGTAAGCCACACCTACTTGCACCTGGCCCACTTCTCTCCAAACCATTCCTATCCATGTGCCTGGCCAAGCATCTTTTAAATGTAATAATTGTACCTGCCTCTATCACTTTCTCTGGCTACTCGTTCCATATACCCACCACAAGAAACTGCAGCTACTAGTTTACAAAATAAGACACAATGTGCTGGAGTAACTAAGCCGATCAGGCAGCATCTCTGGAGAACCTGGATTGGCAACGTTTAGGGTCAGGACCGAGGAAGGGTTCCGACCAGAACGTCGCCTATCCATGTTCTCCAGAGATGCTGCCTGACCCGTTGAGTTACTCCGATACTTTGTGTAATGGTCTACCTTCTCTAATGAGCATCAATGTACTAAATGAATGGTCCTCTCATCAGCTAGAGTGCGGACCTGACCTATCTATCTCATCGGAGACCTTTGAACTATCTTTAACCGGGCTTTATCTTGCAATAAATGTTGTACCGATTCTCCCTTATCTGTGCTCCGTGGATGGCTTGAGCGTAATCATGTATAGTGCAGCGGCGCCTACTGGCGCACGCGGGTATCGAACCCGGCGTTCGGAAGGCGCGGTCACGTGACTCGGGAGGGGCTGCTTGTTTTCGCGCGGTTTTACTTTCGCGCGGTTAGTTCAGCGCTGATCACCGTTGTGGCCAGATGTGTCAAGAGAGCCTATATACTGAAGAGGGAATTTTCGAATTAAAATGTGTTTAAAAGTTCAGTTGTCATTCTTGTGACCGCCAAAATAGTCTCTTTTGACTGGATAGTTCGCAAATAAAATATTTACACTATAATAATAAACTAAACATCACAATAAACTAAAAATACAAAATGCTGGCATGACTCAGCGGGACAGGCTTCGGGTCGAGACACTTCTTCAGTCTGATGAAGGGTCTCAACCCGAAACGTTACCCATTCCTTCTCTCCAGAGATCCTGCCTGTCCATCTGAGTTATGCCAACATTTTGTGTCTATTTTTTATTTAAACCAGCATCTGCAGATCCTCCCTACACACAATAATAAACTAAACTCGCACCCAGTGTGTCTGGGAGTCTAGTGAGCTGTCAAAGTCATTCTATGTCTCTTGTGCAGGTGAGCTCTTGCCCTAGTCAAGTCAATGAGCGGAGAGTCGGCCTCTCCCGGGCAGGCTGCACCCAGACCCACTGCAAGCAAAGGCAAGGTTCAAGATCAGGTGATCACACATAGGAGCAAAGAGGTCCTTCTGCAGTTGTACAGGGCCCTAGTGAGACCACACCTGGAGTATTGTGTGCAGTTTTGGTCCCCTTTTTTGAGGAAGGACATTCTTGCTATTGAGGGAGTGCAGTGTAGGTTTACAAGGTTAATTCCCGGGATGGCGGGACTGCCATATGCTGAGAGAATGGAGCGGCTGGGCTTGTACACTCTGGAGTTTAGAAGGATGAGAGGGGATCTCATTGAAACATACAAGATTGTTAAGGGCTTGGACACACTAGAGGCAGGAAACATGTTCCCAATGTTGGGGGAGACCAGAACCAGGGGCCACAGTTTAAGAATAAGGAATAAGCCATTTAGATCGGAGACGAGGAAACACTTTTTCTCACAGAGAGTGGTGAGTCTGTGGAATTCTGTCTCAGAGGGCGGTGGCGGCAGGTTCTCTGGATGCTTTCAAGAGAGAGCTCGATAAGGCTCTTAAAAATAGTGGAGTCAGGGGATATGGGGAGATGGCATTAACGGGGTACTGATTGGGGATGATCAGCCATGATCATATTGAATGGCAGTGCTGGCCCGAAGGACCGAATGGCCTACTCCTACACCTATTGTCTATTGTCCATTGTCTATTGACTGCTAATTGCAGGATCACCACAAGAGTAGCCAATGCTTCAGATCTGGTACTGCACAACTGTTTGCACTATTTAAGAATAAACTGCCAATACTTAAGGATTAACAAACTCATCAGTTAGGCTGGGCCCATCCTGGGGGTGGAGTTGGATTCATGGGAGGTGGTCTTGGAAGGGAGGATGCTTCTCAAACTGCGGAGCATCTTGGACAATATAGCTCACCCCCTCCATGAGGTCAACCTGAGGAGCACCTTCAGCAACAGACTGGTTCCACCAAGATGCAGGACAGAACGCCACAGGAGATCCTTCTTCCCTGTGGCTATCACACTGTACAACGCCTCCCCCTTCTGTCATGGGGTAGACTGAATTCCTTCTCACCAGAGATGCTGCCTGTCCCGTTGAGTTACTCCAGCATTTTGTGTCTACCGGGGGGGTAGATTAACACTGACTCTTTAATACCGGGGGGTAGATTAAGACTGACTCCCCCTTCCTCCCCCCCAATCTTTGCAAATCTCCAATCCTTTCCACTCGTCACTTTAATTTCATGTTTCAAATATTTTATGTTTTTATGACTGTTGGTAGATTAATTTCTCTCCTGGGATAAATAAAGTTCTACCGTATCATAATAATAATTACAACTTTTTGCTGCACAATGTATAGAATATTTTTTCCAGCCTTTTGAAAGTCTTTAAATTCCCTAAATCCAGAAAAACTCCAGGTACTTGCTCTCCCATTATTTAGACGACCCAATGATTCAGTATCTTTCTCAATGGGGGCCTGTTTCTAGAGCTCCCTTCATACCCACTGGGGATTCCACACTTATTTTAAACTCACTGTGACCCCTGTTCCACACTCTCTTTAACTTACTGGGGCCTCTATTCCCTCACCCCCTTTAAACTCACTTGGGTCCCAGTTCCTAACTCTCTTCAAAGTCACTGGGCCCTAATTGCCAGACTCTTTAAACTCCCTGGGGTCCCTGGTTCCTGTGCTCCCTTTGAACTGAATGAATTTGCTGTGAAATGTTTTATAATAATACATAACTTCCTAAAAAGATAAATGAAAGGTGTGATGACATCTTAATAGAAATAACATGCCTAAATTATCTGCTGATCTGGCATCACCAAAGTCTGGAGTTATCACCAAAAGATATCCTGCATTATTTCTGTCTCATTGGTCTCTGCATTGTTTATATGGAACATAGAGCAATACAGCACAGGAACAGGCCTTTCGGCCCACAATATCTGTGCTGAACATGGTGCCACGACGTACCCTTATCTGCCTGGACATGATCCATATCCCTCTATTCCCCTAATATAACCACGTGCCTATGTAAAGTATTTAAAATCCACCCTCCCACCACATCCCGCAGCACGTTTCCGACATTCACCACCCCCCACGTGTAAAAGAAATCTCGCTCCGCATCTCTCCTTTAAACTTTGCCCCTCTCACCAGTGACTTGTTGCCCAGAGCTCTAGCTCAAGCTAGCTGCTTGACAAGCTGCTAGATTGTCTGTGACCTTTCTTCCAATTGGAAGCACCGGGTCCAGCAAGTCTCCCACCAGCTGCGCTGTGAAACGCACAGAATAACGGACCCTTATCCCACATCTCTTGGCAGGAAGGAAGGAAGGAAAGAGTTGCATTTATGTACTGCCACTGGTGACCTCAGGATATCCCTCAGCACTTTACAACCAAAAAACTACTTTTGAAATATAGACAAGACTGTTTAATTGTCATATGTACTGGCAACGGAAGAATGAAATTCTTACTTGATGCTGCCTTACAGGTCCATTAATGCAATAACACAGATAAATATACAATAATTAATAATACAATAGATTATTGAATATCAGTAATACTGGGTAACCTGACCATAAATGTCCAAAACTGAATCACATAGTGCGACCCAATCAAACTCCATAGTAGGTTTGTGGCCTGTATTGTGCAGTGTTAGTGAGCATGATTTCTGCGTGTTGGGAAGACACAAAAGGGAACAGAGTTACTCCAGCTCTGTGTGTCTATGCACTGACTTCAAATCCTCTGATATCTAGATGGTTAATGCAAATGTTATATTCAGACTGAAATAAAAAGGGGAATGATCTGAGGAACTTCCTGTAAACTCTGCTCACCACAATCTACACTTCTTAAAGAAGCATTTCATCAAATTTAAGGAACTTGGTTCCCATCACCGCAGCTGTATAAACACCAGCCATGACTAGAGGGAGGATTTACTGGATTAATTAATTAATTTCCTTCCTGGAGAAAACATCAAGAAATACATCATTGCCAAGGTCAGTGAGGAAATGCAAAGTGCTTTGTCCCCTGGATCCCACACACATTTATTATCTTCATTATCCACTAGAATCTGTCTGTTCATCAACGTTTTTAGCTCAGGACAAAAATGAGCGAGACGTAGGATTGATGTGGTTGGAAAGCAATCATTTGTGGAGCATTTTTGTTTACTTTGCAGCCCCCCTCAGTCTAGGGCATGATACCCACAGGTTGCTGAAATGGCATCCACGCCATTGGCATTTTGCAAAGAGGGCAACTAAAGTTCCTGGCTGGGACATACAGTAGCTCCAGGGTGCCTTGTCTGGATAGCAGATATAGCACGCTTTTGATTAATGGCTTCCTCTCTGGAAATGGGGGCGACACAGCTCCGGCAACCCAGCTTCAATCCGGACCTCCGGTGCTAACTGTGTAGAAATTGCACCTCCTCCCTCTGACTATGTAGGCTGGTCCGGGGGCTCCAGTTTCCTTCCACATCCCAAAAGGAAATGGACTGGTTGTTAGGTTAATTGGTAAATTATTCTTAGTGTGCAGACGAGTGGTAAAATTTAGGAGGGGAGAACAAAATGGATTATGGTAGGATTAGTGTACAATGAGTGCCCGATAATCGACGTGGATGATGAGCCAAAGGGCCTGCTTCAATGTTATTCAATGCCTATAAGACTCTGAAAATCAAAATTTCACTGGATTTGTAAATCTTCAGAATATGGTGACACAAGGAACCACAGATGCTGGAACCTTGAGCAAAACACAAAGTGCTGAAGAAATTGCAACAGGTCAGGCAGCACCCGCGGAGGGAATGGACAGATGATGTTTTGGGTTGGGACTCTTCTTCGGACTTTGATAATGTGTCACCCTCTGCTCTCTGATGGTACCAGACCAGCAGACTTTCTGAACTACCGGATGTTACTCCAATAAGTCACCATCCTTTTATTTTGCTCTTTTACACGTTGCACAGTACAGTAGTAGAATTTGTTTTCAGTGAACTGCGATGATATTACATGGAGCAGGAAGTAGTAACCATTGAGTTTCAGCTTGTATGTTTCCTTTGTCAAATGAGCTGAAACTCATACAGGATGTCAGAGTAGTAGACACTGCCTGGTCCATCAGAGGTACTGACCCCTCCACCATCAAAGGAATCTTCTATAAGAGGAGCTGCCTCAAGATTACAGCCAGCATCATCAAAGACCCACACCACCCTGGCCACACTCTCATTTTACTACTACCATCAGGCAAAAGACACAGGAGCCTGAAAACCGTGATCTCCAGGTGCAGGAACAGCTTATTCCCAAAAACCACTAGATTCTTGAATCCTTCACAACACTAATCTCAACTATGAACAATGGACTATCTTTAGTTGCACTAAGGCCTTTGGGGTGGTTTCTTTGGCGCTGGTATTGTGGCTATTGATTTATTGATTTTTTTAAATTTTATATTACCTCTGCGCAGATAATACAGATTATCAGTATTCGTATTGTGTTTACAGGCTTGTTATGCTGTCGCAAGTAAGAATTCCATTGTCGCCTATACATTCCTTCCTTGGATGCTGCCTGACTGGCTGAGTTACTCCAGCACTTTGGGTTTGTATTGAAGATTCCAGCATCTGCAGTTCCTTGTGTTTCCTTCATTCCCTTGTTGGTGCATGTGACAATTAGGCACTCTTGACTCTCTTGCCGTCTGGAAATTGATTCCGGACGTACATCTTCCCATGTTCCTGTCCCTCTGTTCCTGACCCTCCCTCTGGTTCTGACCACACACTCAGCCCCACGCTCCAGATGACCGAGAGAGCCAGATGCTGAAGAATTGGGATTTGTGAAATAAGCTCAGGTTGGGGTTATTCTCCACAGTTTGCGACGTTGCAAAGATGTTGGTGAACCTGATCAGCTCAGAGCTGGCTACTTAAGTTTTACGGCACAATCAAACCAAAGTTTACAAAGCCAGTGAAAGTTTGACTCGGAGATAATCTTCTTGCGTTTGCCCAGCCATTGCTACATATAACCAATGAATGCAATGTTTTGTATTCAAGTAATGTTTTGAATTTCACACACCAAGTATTTCTTGATTCACAAAACAAACCATTCTAGGAAGACCTCTGATACATCATAAAGGCTGGGGGGAAATATTGGTCAGTGTATTCCAATGGTTGAAGAGTTGTGTGATATTTATTATAGTGGAAAATAGTTTTGTAAATTGAAGACATATACCCGACTTTATCATAAGAAGGGTTTAGAGGGATGAAGGCCAAATGCAGGTTACCCGCATTGTACAGCCCACTTCCTTGGGTTGTCAAATTTGGTAAATTATTCCTAATTGGCTGCCTTCTCTCTTTTTGTCATATGTTATCTTTTGATTCACTTCAAAACATATCGAACCCAAAATCAGATGTAATAAAAAGGAACTGCAGATGCTGGCTTGTGCCAAAGATAGCACAGAATGCTGGAGTAACTAAGTGGGTCAGGCAGCATCTCTGGAGGAAACGGATTGGTGACGTTTGGAGTCGGGATTCCTCTTCAGACTAGTTGCCGAGGGACAGTGTGATCCCAAGAAAAATACTTTGTTGTGAACCATGGAAATGGTTTACCAACGTTTTGCATTGTCGCAAACTGGAAAATAACCCCAAATCAGGTTGAGTTTGCTACCATTGAAATTTGCCACAATTAACTAAGCATAAATCACTTGGGCTGAGGAGATTAGCTTAACTTAGACCATTTTGCCGCAGGTTGGATCAATGGTTTAACCTGCCAAGCCCAGGCTGGTCAACATGGTCTACAGCCAGGATCATCTGCCTTTTAAGGTATTATCTATCTTGTAGATTATCGGAGGCCAATTACAGCACTCAATGACAGGCCCAGCCTCCCAATTTTCATCTAGTGAACTAGACTGGTCAATCATTTGCAGTGCCCTGGAGGATTGCAGATCGGTCTGGATAAAGGTTGTAATACTCAGCCTTCATTAGGTACTTAATTTGGCTCTAAACTTCAATTACCAGACATTTTGGATCCCAAAAGACTCAATTACCTTCTCCGCTCGCCACAAATCAAATAGTCAATAGTTAGCCATCAGATAAGTGAAGTGCTGTTGACTGAGCTGGTTGTTTCAAGAGCAGAATTGGGACTCGCCAGAAAAGGTTGTGGCCTCTTTGCACCATATTCTCGATGCCCATATGAGATAAGTTCTCATTAAGCACCATTAAGTTCAATAGTAGAATATGAACTTTGGCTGTCAAACTTTGAATGTAGTGATGAATGATCTTGCACCAGCCCCTAGACAACTCTTCAACCACAAACCTGAGCCTCAACGTTACTTACCCCCATCATAGTGTGGGATATCTACCGTCAGTCACTGTTACAACACAAAGTACTTGCGCTATAATGTAACACCAGGATACGCACTCAACCTAGAAAACCAAACCCAATGCCAAAGTGGCATCTAAACTACCTACACATCCACGTATAGTAACTCTAGGTGTCAGCCCACCGCTCTTGTCCCTGACCGGCAGATTGGCCTCACCACCACCTACATCCTCCTCTACAATGCTTGTTCCCCTCCACATCAATGTAAGGGGTAATGATATCCTACAAACTGTGGTTCTCTACGCGTCGCTAGACTTAGCTCGATTGACTTCTCAAGACATACAGCTCAATGCGATGTCCCTGCTCTCCCTCGAACAGCACTTTTTCTTTCCTTGATGTATTCTGCGACCCTTTGCTGTTATTACTTTCTGTCGGCCACCAGTACAGACCTGAAAGGGCCTGTCCCACCAGCATGCGTTTGCATGCATCTAGCGCGCCCAAACGTGGTCGCTTGAGGCGTACGGCCTCGCGGGGCCGGTCCCAATTCAAACCGCGGAGGCGTATGGAGTTGTGCGGGGCTGGTCCCGACATCGTACTCACCAATCAGCTGGGCAGGAGGCGGGCTGACTGAATTTGGATGTCGCACGGCATCGGGCGGTGTCGTCATCACACAATGGCACGACGAGCGGTGATGCCATCGTGCAACGCCACGTGCTGGACGTACGATGTCAAGACACTGCGTACGCCATCAAGACGCTGCGTATGCCCTCAATGCGCCTGCGGGCCAACAGGCCGTTGGCGCACGGAACTTTTGAACAGTGCAAGATTTTTGGAGCCCCGCACATCTCCATACTCCTCCGCCGATCGATGTGGGACCGGCCCCGCGAGTCCGTACGCCTCAAGCGACCACGTTTGGTTGCGCTAGACGCATGCAATCGCATGCTGGTGAGACAGGCCCTGAAGCTTCTTTCCTTCTACCACTAGGCTGCTGTCCTTCAGTGGAGCACTAATCCTACTCATGGCCTTTTTTGAAGATAGACATATAAAGCTCAGGCGATCAGACAGCATATCTGGAGAAAAGGAATAGCTGACGTTTCGGGTCAACATCCTTCTTCAGTCTGAAGTAGGGTCTCGAAGCATAACGTCACCTATTCCTTTTCACCAGAGATGCTGCCTGACCCCAGCTTTTTGTGTCTATCTTTGGATTATACCAGTTCCTTCCTATGCACCGTTGAAGAAGGAACTGCTGATGCTGGAAAATCGAAGGTAGACAAAAAGGCTGGAGAAACTCAGCGGGTGCGTCAGCATCTATGGAGCGAAGGAAATAGGCAACGTTGCCTATTTCCTTTGGGTTTCGGCCCGAAACGTTGCCTATTTCCTTCGCTCCATAGATGCTGCCGCATCCGCTGAGTTTCTCCAGCATTTTTGTCGACCTTCCTACATGCTCGTAGTCTTCTCCGTTCCATGGTCTGCAGCCGGGTAATCTACCTGTGAATCTTCTGCCACCCCTGCTCTCACAGACTCCAGGGGTATCTTTCCATTATCTATCGTAGCCTTTTCGGTGATGGAAGCACGTAATATGATGGCAAGATCCATGAGGGTCGCTGTAACACTGTTTATTTTACAATATCCAAATGTTTGTTCCGTTCACATCGGGAAAATACAAGATGAACTCTCAGTGGTGCTTCTTGTTCGTAACATGGGTCAGAGTTTACATGGCAGTGTTGCAAAACGTGATAAGATCAGTCAGGATGTGACAACTAATTTCTCTCAATTCTCGCACGAGGAACGGGAAATGGACTGAAGTCAGATAATCCGAAACTGACTTGCACTTTCAGAGTGTTAATTGTTCTGTCTGGGACACGTGGCAATAAAACACTCTTGACTCTTGACATGTGGTCATTTTGCATAGACCATAGAACAGTACAGTGCACGGGAACACACTCCTCGGCCCACGATGTCTGAGGAAGGTGATCGCCAAATTAATCTCCTCCAGCTCCGTGTGATTCATATCCCTCCGCTCGCTGCAAATCCATGTGCATATTTTAAAAGCCTCCCAAATGCTACTATCTGTCCTGCTCCACTAGATTAGCCTAACTTATCATAACGTGTACCGAGGTACAGTGAAAAGCTTTTTGCTGCATGCTATCCAGTCAGTAAAAAGACTATGAGGTCATAAGGAGTAGAATTAGACCAGGGTACACAAAAGGCTGGAGAAACTCAGCGGGTGCAGCAGCATCTAAGGAGCGAAGGAGATAGGCGACGTTTCGGGTCGAGACCGACGTTTCGGGTCGTGAATTAGACCATTTGGCCCATCAAGTCTACTCCGCCATTCAATTATGGCTGATCTATCTCTCCCTCTAACCCCATTCTCCTGCCTTCTCCCCATAACCTCTGACACCTGTACTAATCAAGATTACATGATATGTATAATAAATGATTAAAATCGTGCCTTACAGCTACAGGATAAAGGGAATAACGTTTAGTATAAGATAAAGTCCAGCAACGTCCAATGAAAAGTGGTCCGAGGGCCTCCAATGAGGTAGATGACAGGTCAGGACCACTCCCCAGTTGTTGATAGTATGATTCAGTTGCCTGATAACAGCTGGGAAGAAGCTGTCCCTGAATCTGGAGGTGTGTATTTTCACACTTCTGTGCCTCCTGGCTGATGGAAGAGGGGAAAAGAGGGAATGACCGGGGTGAGACTCGTCCTTGATTACCACCTGTGTGTGTGTTTGTGGGGGGGGGGGGGGGAACTTTCTCCGCACATCTCCAATAGACTATCCCCTCTTGACCTCACATTTATGCCTTATGGAGTTTGACGCTTGCATCCTGGGGGGGGGGGGAGTGCTTACTATCTAGACTTTCTGTGCCTCTCATAATTTTATTTAATTCCATCAGATCTCTCCTCAACCTCCAATGCAGTGTAGAAAACAATCTATTTATGGGACATTACGGGTGGGAGGAGGGGTTGTAATTTGGAGTAGGTATTGGTGGGATGGGGAGACGAGGGGTGGTGACATTCTATCTGATACTGAAATGGTAATCTGCCACTTTTTAGCTCCTGTCTGGTGAATATCATGTGGAACCTCAATAGGGTATGACCTTGACTTTCGCAATACAGCGTAGACACAGGCCCTTTGGCCCACAAGTCCACGCCAACCAGTGATAACCCATACACCAGCACTATCCTACACACTAGGTCAAATTTACAGAAACCAAATAAGCTATAAAACCTGTACGCTCGTTGGATTGTGGGAGGAAACCCGGAGAAAACCCATGCCGTCACAGGGAGAGCGTGCGAACTCCATATAGACAGCACCCGCAGCCAGGATCGAACCTGGGTCTCTGGCGCTGTACGGCAGCAACTCGACCGCTGCGCCACCGTGCCGCATTTACGATTTATGTGGGAACAAAGGTGTTCACTTATAAATTTCCAATTGATATGAGGATCAGATGGCGGAGGGTTGGAGCAACAGATTCCAAGCTTGGCAGCTCATCCTCGGTGAACTTTTATGCCCAGATTGAAATGTCAACCTACAATTACAGCCATCTTCTTCCACTTGCAGTGAGTGGCTGCAGAGCCCTGCCTGTAATTTCCTGCACGAGAATAGGCTTTAGGGAGGGTTTGAATGGCGACAAAAAGCCAATTCACAGTTAGGAACTTGCAACGTAGCAAAATTGAGCCAGTGATAAATGCCACGACAGACTGTCTATGGAAATTGCTATTACAGGAGCTGATGAGGCAAGCAACTAAAGCAAAAGAAGGAGATGAATGATACAATGATTGTGCGATGAAGAGGAGTGGGTGCAGGTTTACATGGAGTGTAACTTTGGCATTGATCTGTTGAGTTGGGCGACACAATGGCTCAGCTGGTGGAGCTGCTGCCTCACAGCGCCAGAAATGCGGGTTCAATTCTCACCTCAGGTGCTGTCTGCGTGGAGTTTGCACGTTCTCTCTGTGACCGTGTGGGTTTCGGTTGCCTCCCTCATCCCAAAGACATGCGGGTTTGGAGCTTATCTGGCCTCAGTGAATTACCTCTAGTGTGTAGGAAATATAGCACCAGGATAATGAGGATGACGTGGAACTAGTGAATGGGTGACCGATGGTTTGTATGGACTTGGTGGAGCGAAGGGCCTATGCCCATGCTGTATCTCTAAATTAAATTAGACTGAATGCTCTGATCCAGTGTGGTAGCTCTGTCTAAGTACGTGCAATTCCATCTTTAGTTAAGTTAGTTGCAGTTCCATCGTGTCCCTTTTGCTGACTTCTTAATAGTACAAGCTGAATCGGTGGGAATTAATATCAACAAATCTAAAAGCAACATATTCTATGGTGGCGTAGCGGTCAGCTGCTGCACTACAGTGCCCCAGACCCGGGTTCGATCCTGACCACTGGTGCTGCCTGGTCAGAGTTTGTCCGTTCTCCCCGTTTCTCCGAGATCTTTGGTTTCCTCCAACACTCCCAAGAAGTACAGGTTTGTAGGTTAATTTGCTTGGTATAAATAAATTGTCCCTCATGTGTGTAGACTAGTGTTAATGTGCGGGGATTTCTGGTCGGCACGGACTCAATGGGCCCTCGGGCCTGCTTCCGCGCTGTATCTCTAATTTAAACTAAAAAGTATAATTGGCAGGAATACTCTCCAACATCTGCAGAGAGAGAAGCAGCTGACATTTTAGGTTTAGGATCTTTTGTCAGAAATTACTTTTGTAAAAGCATTGGATGTGGCATAGAATTTTATTTTAGTTCTTTGAGCTGGCTCTCAAAGATTTCTCATGCACACAATCGACACAAATCACACACATTTTTCTCTCTCGTCTGTTATATTGTTTACAGTGTACTATGTTTACATATTCTGTTGTGCTGCTGCAAGTAAGAAATTCATTGTAACACATTCTTGACTCTTGACACTACGGACCATTTACAGTTTTTTTTAACAAAGCCAACAGACCTAAAATCCTGTAGATCTTTAGATTGTGGGAATAAACCGGAACACCCGGAGAAAACCCACGCAGGTCATGTGGAGAACATTCAAACTCCGTACAGACTGCACCACCCGCAGTCAGGATCGAACACGGGTCTCTGGCCCTGTAAGGCAGCAACCACACTACGCCACCGTGCCATGATCTAAGGTTATTTGTCAGGAAAAAGGATTATGTTTTATTCAAAATAAAGTCTGTGGCATTATAACTGAAAATGCTAGTGTGTGTTGATAAATTCAGGTGGCTATTAATAAGGAAAAGCTGCTTCTCAACATATGGGAGTGGATATTTGTTTGACAATAATGCTCACCTGAGTTGCTGAATGTTATGGAGCAAGACAAGTACTGCTTTTGGGCATCTAGCGCAACACCCACGGGTTATGCTCCGATTTCTCTAGGTAACCTGGGCACATCTTCCCCCAAATGGGATGTGCATCCTTAAGCACTTAGACTTTAGTCTTTAATTCCCTGAAGGAACCGGCTACACCCAGGGGCCATTGCAAGGATGAACTATGTCCAGCGGCAACCATTATCTCACCGAAGCGTAGAGTTTTCAATCGATGTTTAACCAATTATGTTACGGGCAAGTAGGCCAGGCATGGAAAGAACGATAATTTATTTTTCATTTTTGGAGTATATTTGCTGATATTATTTCCCAGCAATTCAGTTTGTATTCAGAGGTCAGCAAAAGAAACACGCTATAATGAAATAACAAAAGTCAGGATGGAGTTACAAAGAGTTGTTGAAAATTATTTTATTTTTTTTAATTAAAAGGTCACCATGCTCCAATGTGCTGCTTATGATGCAGACTTATGAAGCTGACAGAACTAAACCCATGGTAGATTTCGCATTAATAAATCTTGGCAGGAAGTTCACCACCTTGTAAGAATGTTCTGCTGTTTTGTGCGGCCCCAACTGCGGAGAATATGTTCATCAAAGGCTAATGTCAGTCTGCGCAGGGAGGAACTGCAGATGCTGGTTTAAACCGAAGACAGACACAAAAAGCTGTAGCGACTTAGCGGGTCAGGCAGCATCTCTGGAGAAAAGGAAGAAGGGTCTCGACCTCAAACACCGCCTATTCCTTTTCTCCAGAGATGCTGCCTGACCCGCTGAGTTACTCCAGCTTTTTATTACTGTCTTCGGAGGCCATAGTCATCCTGCCTCATTAATTTTTGAAACCCTTGAGCATACTTAACATACTTCGAGAGAAAAAGACGTGTTATGGAGATGTGAAACTTTGGCAGTAATTAAAGCCTAATACTGTAAGTAGAATGTTGTTCCTTTCACCTTAATATTCATCCCTTCATCAAATCTGCCTGGAAGAATATTTTCCCAGTAAATAGTTTCATTTGATATTGGGCTTTTCCAGGAAGTGGTGGATCACATGAAAGACTAGTTAGTTTTGACTGTGGTGGCCGATGCAGATTGCCCAACTCTTTGCACTGTCTTGTGGAGCAGGCTGTGTCCCTCTTAGCTTTTAAAGATCTAGTATCTTGTTTGTTTGATTACATGCTATGTGTATCTAATGTTTAAGTTATGGATAGGACAGGTTTAGAAGGATATGGGCCTTCTATCTAGAAGGATACACTGGTCCCGGGCAGGTGGGACGAGTGTCGATGGGGCATGTTGGACGGTGTGAACAAGTTGATCCGAAGGGCCTGTTTTCACGCTGTATGACTAATTTCCCACGACTCTGCCATCATTCATTCACAAGAAACATTATTTTGGATTTAAGTTCCAATTTACTTTGACATAGATTCAGAGTCATTCAGCATGGAAAAGGCCTTTTGGTCCAACTTGTCCATGCTGACCAAGATGTCCCATCTATGCTAGTTCCACCTGCCTGCGTTTGGCCCATGGCCCTCCAAACCTTTCCTATACCTGTCCAAATGTCTTTGAAATGGCTTGCTTTTCCAAAAACGAATAAAATGCCTTCAGTGGAGTCAGGAGATAAGGCAAAGAACAGTGATTGTTATTTTGATAAACGGCTCTTTTAATTGCATTTACGACTAAAGTGAAGACAGAATTCATTCCAAAGTTTTATTTGTTGGGAAAATGGGCACAAAATGCTGGAGTAACTCAGCGGGTCAGGCTGCATCTCTGGAGAAAAAGGATGGGTGAGGTTTTGGGTCGAGACCTTATACAGATTGAATGTTTTATTTATGGGATTTGATGTGGAAGCATGTAGAATAAAGAATGTTATTGTTTGCAAGACCATATGCATCATATCAGATGTCAAACCACCAGTAACATTCCAGGGCTTTGGAAGCAATGGAGAAAAGTGTATTTTACCTCTGTATCCTGTCTCCAGGAAGTTTTCATTTGGGTGGCAGAGATCCCACTGGTTAATAACTAATCTGACATCATTAGGCATGATTTAGGGGAATCAGTGTTAAGATGCAAAGTCAAAATCATTTTGCTCTGCTCTCAGCCACTCTCCCACGACACTGGTTTGACATTTTTCTGATTACATTCATTCTACTGACCGTTAAGTTCAAGAAGGGCTTCTTCCCAACAACCATCAGGCTCTTAAATACTACACAACACTAACCTCAACTATGAACCTCGATGGGCTGTCTTTGGTTGCACTAGGAGTTTGAGGGTTGTTTTGAGCTAGAATTGTGGTTATTAATTTATTGAATGTTTGGTTATTATATGTTTATCAATGTATTATGTTTGTAGGCCTGACAAACTGCTGTAACTAAGAATTATATTGTTCCATTGTCGGTACATATGAGATTTGAACACATTTGACTTGATCTAGACTTGATTCTTACTGATCTTTTTGATTGAGATCCAATTGTCTCCCATTCTCACAAGTTTGTACCTCCGCTTTTGTTCTTTAAGAGGCAAAAATAGTTGGCCAAATATATTTCATGTAGACAGTCCGAAGAAGCATAGAGATCAAGTAATTGGGTTAATCCCCAGGGACCCAGTAAATAGCTCGAGAGATGTGGGACTCTTGTAGATGGGACCTGATGGGCAGGTTGGGCCAAAGGACCCTATTTCCACGCTGTATCTCTAAAGTCTAAAGTCTATGTGAGTTTGAAATGTCAATGCAAGTACTTAAAGTAGTATCAGAAATGGAGACCATGAAACTAGTGCACCACTATGGTGAGAATCCATTTGGTTTACTTATGGAAGAAATCTGCTGCCCTTCATTGAGCTGGCTATGTATGTACCTCTGGACTCCACAATGTGGCTGTCCATTAATAGTACTTTGAAATGGCCCAGGCTGAAATGCTACTTGAGAAAAATACAGGGTTTAACATCTCCATATTCAATGTTCAAGGAAGATCCATGATCTTCAATTCAATTCAATTAAACTTTAATATCATTGCACAGATACAAGTATGGGTACAACGAAATGCAGTTTAGCGTCAGTTCGTAGTAATAGCAATATAGAAATAAATACAGAATGCGGACAATGTGGACGGAGAGACTGGAGAAATCTATCAGCGGGACTCCGAGTTCAGCAGTGTGATGGTGTTGGTGCAGAAGCTGTTCCTCATCCTACTAGTGCGAGACCTGAGGCTCCTGTACCGCCTGCCTGATGGTAGGAGGGCAAACAGTCCATGGTTAGGGTGGGAGGGGTCTTTGATGATCTTCCCGGCCCGCCTCAGACACCGTTTTCGGTGGAGGGCATCCATGGCAGGGAGCGGGGCACCGATGATGTACTGGGCGGTTTTCATCACCCGTTGTAGTGCCTTCCTATCTGCTACGGTGCAACTGCTGTACCATACCGTAAAGCAGGTGGTCAGGATGCTTTCGATGTGGCTAATCTTCTATACTTGATTGAAAGTATATAACATTACAAGAGGCATAGAAAGGGCAGGCAATTAGAACCTTTCCCCCCCCTCTCAACCCCATTCTCCTGTCTTCTCCCTGTAACCCCTGACACCCATACGAATCAAGTTGACTGATGATTCCTGTATTCAGTTAATCTCCAAATTCATTGCCAATTCAACCTGCCATGAATGCTGGTGACTTCAACAGCCATCATACAGACTGGGCATACAGCAGCTCCAATGCTGACGGCCACTTCCTGGCAGAATGGGCCTCGACTGTTGATGCAACACTCCTATACGACCAAAGGAGCCACACACTTTCTACTCTGCACGCTGGAACAGCACCACCAACCCGGACCTGGCCTTCCCAAAATGTCGCAACAACGAACCGCTCCCAGTAAGACGCATCCTGGACGGGCTTCCCCGGTCACACCATCGACCATCGCTCATAACCATTCCATCTCTGGTCCAGCCCCTGGAAGGGAAAGATGTCAAGAAGTGGAACTTCCGGAAAGCAAACTGGGCAGGCTTCACACAACAAGTGAATAAGGCAGCCGCTGGCCTCCCACATCCACGCCCCATCAACCTGAACAACGCCTACGACTCATACTGCAAGATGCTGCTGGCCGCCGCCAAGAAGAGCATCCCTGCGGTGTACGTGAAGCCTATGTTCCCTGCTGGGATGACGAATGTGAAGACCTACTTCGCGCCCACACAGAATCACAAACCAGCGAAGACAGGGACAAAGCAGCGAACGACCTAATCTGCAGACTAAATGAGAAACGCAGGCAAAGATGGATGGAGACAGTGGAATCAATTGATTTCACACACTCCAGCCGTCAGGGGTGGCAGACCATGAACAAGCTGATGGGCAGGTCGACAACCCCAGCACAGCGTCCCATCGCTGCAAATTCCATCGCGTCGCTCCTGCTGAGCAACGGCCGCTTCCCCAACGCAGACAAGAACCAGAACAACATCGGCGAGAGTCCACGCCCTGCACAGGGCCCCGAGCTGCGACTCAAACCTAGCCCATGATTCACAACACAAGACGGCTGAAAACCGGTAAGGCACCAGGCACCGACGGCGTCCACCCGAAATACATAAAACACCAAGGCAAGGAGGCAACTGGCTGGCTGTGCTCCTTCCTCTCCACGTGTTTCCGCTGCCTGAAGTAGCCAAAGATCTGGTGCCGTGCCAAGGTGATCGCTCTGCCGAAGCCAAACAAGCCTAGCGATGACCCCAAGGGGTACCGACCCATCTCACTGCTGTGTGTTCCATACAGGCTCCTGGAACGTCTCCTCCACACACGTCTCAATCCAGTGATCGACCCCCAGCTGCCTAAAGGACAGGCTGGCTTCCGAAGCGGTAGGTCAACGGCGGACTAGATGACCCTCCTGTGACAAGACATAGAGGACAGCTTCCAGGCAGGGGAGAAGGCTGCGCTGTCTTCTTGGACCTCACAGCTGCATATGATACTCTGGCTGCGTGGACTACACATGAAGCTTCTGGAAACCATCGCAGACAAGCACATGGTGAGCTTCATCATGGAGATGCTGAGCAACCGCAGCTTCAGGCTGTACACCAGCAACGGGCAATGCAGCAGGGTGAGGAAACTTAACAACGGCGTCCCACAGGGCTCAGTGCTGGCACCAATGCTGTTCAACATCTACACCCATGACCTGCCTGCAACCCAGTCAAAAAAGTAAGGCTATGCTGATGACCTGGCCATCCTGGGAAGCAGCAGGAGAGGGCCTCTCTGAAGACATGAACATCCTGTCTTCACACCTGAGGAACTGGCGCCTCAAGCTCAGCATGGGTAAGACAACATCTTCAATGTTCCACCTCAGCAACAGGGAAGCGACCCACGAGATGAACGTCATGGTGGATAACGCCCGGTTACGGTCCCAGCCTGTCCCCACGTACCTCGGTGTGAAGCTCGACAGAACGTTGTCATTCAAACAACACCTGGAAGGTGCCAAGGCAAAGACAAGTGCCCGTGCCGCACTGATTACGCCGCCTAGCCGGCACCACATGGGGAGCCACGACGAAGACACTGCGCATGTCCACAGTGGCCCTGGTGTTCTCAGCCGCCGGGTACTGTGCCCCAGTGTGGTGTCGTAACCCTCACGCCAAGAAGCTGGATGCTGCCCTCAACAGCGCCCTGCGGACTGTCTCCGGATGCCTACGAGCCACCCCAGTAAACTAAGCAAGCCACCCCACCCCCGTCCTCGCTGGCATCGCCCCAGCCAACATCAGACGAGAAGCAGCCACGCTGGCTCTCTCTCGAAAGGCACAGACCAGTGAATCCCACCTCCTCCATCAGATCGTCACAGAGACACCACGACGAGTGCGCCTCAAGTCACGGCGCCCCTTAGCCACGCAAGCCCAAGAGCAGCTCCACACAACACCGGCTGACGCTTCTAAGGCCGCCTGGGGCAAGACGAGATGGAGAGACCAGTGGAAGTCAGCAGAACCATCTAGGCTACACCAGTACATCGATGACCCCATGGACGTCCCTGGCCGGGACCTGCCCCGAAAGCAGTGGACAACCCTCAACCGCTTGAGGACAGGCATCGGACGCTATGGAGCAGCGATGAAGGGTGGGGCCTCATGGACAACGCCTCCTGCGAGTGTGGGGACCCAACACAGACAGTGGAGCACATCGTCACCAGTTGCCCCAAACACCAGCCACCGAATGGTGAACGAGGTCTGATTGACCTGGACGATGACACGTTGGCCTGGCTCGCATCAACGGAGCTGCAGGTCTAAAAGACACACGACAGAAGAAGAAGGTAATGGTCTGAAGAAGGGTCCTGACCTGAAATGTCATCTGTTTATTCCACAGACCAGTAAATCCCACCTCAATGTTTATTCCCTCCACAGATACCGCATGACCTGATGAGTTCCTCCAGCACTTTGTTTTTTTTTTGCCTCGGATGCCAGCATCTACAGTTTCTTGTGAGTTGACAATGGAATTATTTAATTTAAACTTGAGATACAGTGCAGAAACAGGCTCTTCGACACACTGAGTCACACTAACACTATCCTACACATTAGGGAAAATTTACAATTTTACTCTTAATCGTTTCATCACAGGAAATCCCAGCATTGACTGTTCACCTCTGCTTGCTCCCCCCCCCCCCCCCTCTCAGATGAAAAAATGGTTAAGGATCAGTGCATGGCTAGGTGTGGAGTCCTGGATATCCAGGGCTTGTGTATGTCAATCTGGTGGTTTCATATAACTGAGACTAGTCTTTCCAAAAGTAAGAAACAATTGTGATTTATTTCGATACCTGAAGTTAAACCTCCCGACGGCCAAGTTGCGATTCGAACACTCAACGGTCCGTAGAACAGACACCTAATTCAGTAAATTAAGCATCATAGTCCCATGCAGCCCTGACCATCACAAAACCAACCAACCTCCCTCCCATGGACAGCTCACGCTGCCTCGGCAAGGCCAGCAACATGGTCAAAGACGAGTCGCACCCTGGCCGCTCCCTCTTCTCCCCTCTCCCATCAGGCAAGAGATATAGAAGTGTGAAAACGCACACCTTCTGATTCAAGGACAGTTTCTTCCCAGCTGCAATCAGGCAACTGAACCATCCTATCAACAACTAGAGAGCAGTCCTGAGTTACTGTCTACCTCATTGGAGACCCTCGGACTATCCTAAATTGGACTCTTGCACCAAACGTCATTCCCTTTATCATGTATCTGTACACTATGGACAGCTGGATTGTTATCATGTATTAACTTTTCACTGACTGGTTAGAATGCAACAAAAGCTTTGCACTGTACCCCGGTACACCTGACAATAAGCTCAACAAAACTAAACACTAAACTCTATCCTAATGTATCACCTGATCCACAGCAATATTGTTGACTCTGACATATTTCAAAGACGATTAGAGTTGTGAAATAAATATCATCTCTTTGATGTGTAGGAAGGAATTGCAGTTGCTGGTTTACACAGAAGGTAGACACAAATTGCTGGAGTAACTCAGTGGGACAGGCACTGTGTAGAACGAATGGGTGGCCTGTTGGGTCGAGACCCTGCGAGATCAGTCTGAAGAATGGCCTCGACCCAAAACATCGCAACCCAAGGGTCATGTCAATTTGACCCTCAACCAATATCAAACTGAGCAGAGTATGCAGCTATTCATTCCATTCCCGTTTACAGGATGGATTTTACAGCTTGTAAATATTGTCTGTATTATTTACAGGTCAGACACAGTTAATTGTGCAGAGTTTTGCAAAGTTCTGATATGAAAAGCTAAAAAAAAAGCAAGTTCTTTCATCATAAAAATAGTGCAATGTTGAAGTACAAGCTTCAGATGAAGTCAGAATGCATGCTCAAATAAATCTCTCTGCCACTGTTGGACGGTCTATTGGCGAGGGGGTTCATCATGATCAGAGTGTGACTGCGACTGTCTGCTTTGAGCTGAAGCTCTTTGCACGAACCTCTTACAGATTGCAATTGAGTCTTGCCAAAAGAAAATCGCTGGAATATGCGACCACTGAATATTTCCTTTTTTTAAATTTTTTTAAAAAATTGTTGGAATCAACCTCAAAAGTTATTTTATATATATATATTTTTTTTTAGTTTGAGAAATATTTATATATATATATATATATATATATATATATAGGAAAAAAATGAACCCAGTAACCAGCTGAACGAAATGCTCTGGTGGGTTAAGTTTCTGACCAGACTACATGATGTTGCTTTCTACAGAGGGAAGCTGATGAATAATCTCTGTCTGCAGCTTGCTGGAAGTGCAGAGGCAGTTCTGTGTGTGCAGTCTGGTGTAGTTGATGGGAAATGTCAGTACAGGGCGTCTTTCTCGCTCTCTCTCTCTCCCGCTCTCTCTCTCTCTGCAGTCTGCTGCAGTTTGACGGCAGCTGTCAAGAGACACGACCATTCCCCTGGGTCGCTCGTTGCCGCAGGCCAAAGACGAACAAGGCGTCTCACTAATTGAAACGTGTCGGCGGCTCCATTGACGTCTGAAGCTCACATTTCAGGGCACTCGGAGACCACAAAGCTGATTTCTCATCCTTTCGGACGCGGCAAAAAAAAAAAAAATCGATGCAAAAGCAGGACGGCCAAGGGAATGTAATGTGTGTGTGGTAGCGTGTTTGCTGAATATACTTGGTACAGTCACACATCAGTCTCTTTAATATGTTTAGATGCAGGGAGAACTGGCTATTTTTCATCGCTTATTTCAAAGCAACTATGCACTATTTGTTGACTATATTTTATACAATTCCAACTAATTGCAGATAAAGTGGAAATAGTACCAAAAAAACAGATTAATTTGCAAACCTTAAGATTCAAAAAAGTCTTTACAAGTCTAAAAATGTTTTAATGATTTTTCAAAAGGTTTAAAGGTTTTCAAAAAAGGTTTAAAATCAGGTTTTATAAAATATTAAAAATAAGGTTTTCAATAAGATTTAAAATGTTTTAGAAAAGGCTTTAAAATAAGGTTTAAATTTAAAAAATGGTTCAAAGCAAGATTTTTCAAAAAACTTTTTCAAAAGTGGTTTAAAAAAAAGGGTTTACAAATGAAACATTGCACATTAAACTTTGCCTCCATCCCCAAATTGTGCTTCCTGCCACCTCCCCGAGACACGCGGCAAACAATCGTGTTGGTGCTCACCAAGCGGGCGAACTGCAGATAATTGCCAGATGTATGTGTGTGAGAGGCTTGTGTTGTGATTCCCCAAATCCCCCTGTAACTCGAGAGGCACAGCTATCTTTTATTGTACAATTTATAGGCAAAGTAGGAAGATGATCTGCAATGGGATCAGGCCCCCGCCCACCTCTCCTGGTTCCCATCTCTGTTTTTTTTTTCCCTCTCCTAAAATTCCAGAGTCAATGTGCCCTTGACGCACTGAGGAGTAGTTAAGTACTCCTCAGTGACGCAGCACTTAAAGAGAGAGTTAGGCTGCTCCCCAAACTCTGCAGATGCTGGATATCTGAAATAAAATCAGGAAATGCTGCAGAAACACTCAGCGGATACTGGGGAGAGAAATAAAAGTTATCATCCATGGTTATTCCTTCTCAATCAATGATGGAACCTATTTCTTGCTGCCTGACCTGCTGAGTTACTCCAGCATTTTTGTGTTCTTTGGTGTAAACCAGCATCTGCAGTTTCTTCCTGCACAATGACAGAACCTATTAGGTTCTGAATGAGTAGAACACAAAGTACTGGTGTAACTCAGTGGGTCAGGGCATTAGGCAGCATTGTGGAGGACATGCAGAGGTGATGTTTTGTGTCGAGACCCTTCTTCAGAACAGCGTGGTTTCACAATAAAGAGGGTGTCCATATAAGATGGGATTTCTTCGCTGTGGAGGTCATAATTGTTTGAGTTCTCTGATCAAGAAAATATGTTCTCTCAAATTGTGCCTGTCTCCCTGAGTTACTCCAGCATTTTGCGTCTTTCATTGGTAAACCAACGTCCGCAGTTCCTTGTTTCTCCATCTCGAACAAGTCAAAATAGATCTGTGGAGGATGAGTGTCATGCGTTATTTTAAAAATCAGAAAGGATATGGAAGATTTGGAGAGGGTGTAGAAGAGATTTGCCAGAGTGCTGCCTGGATCGTGGGGTATTAGCTACAAGGCGAGGATGGACAATGTTGGATTGGTTTCTCTGGAATGCCAGAGGTTGAGAGGAGACCTGATAGAGGTATATAAAATTATGGGAGGCATAGATCGGATAGACTGTCAGAACCTTGTTCCCAACGTGGAAATGTCAAAGACTGGAGGGCATAGATTGAAGGTGAGAGGGGCAAAGTTTAAAGGAGGTGTATGGGGCAATTTATTTTGTTACACTTATTTTGAGAGGTGGGTGCCTGGAATGTACTGCCAGGGATGGTGGTGGAGGCAGGTATGATAGCATTTACAATACTTTTAAACAGGGTCACAGATCATGTGCAGGCAGGTGAGATTAGTGTATTCTGGTACCATGTTCGGCCCAGAGATTGTGGGACACAGGTCTGTTCCTGTGCGGTGCTGTACAAGGTTCTAAGTTCTTTTGGTGCTGAGACAGAGTCATGGTCTGCTGCAGAGTAAATGGGAATGGGGAATAAGCAACTAGTTCTAATATCAGATCAGCCATGATCTTATCAAAAGGCAGAACATATTTGTGCAGTCTGCTTCTATTTCTCACGCCACCATAATTATATAGAGCAAAAAACCTTAAATCATTCACATATGATGTACACTATTTGGCTCTGCTTGTCTGTGCCAGAGCTTCTGCTCCTCTAGAGCCTCCTCTGATATCCTTGAACTAAATCTACTTTTGAAATGCACCATTCACGTCCTTTCTTGTCCAACGCATCAACACGTTTTCCTCACCTCCCCCCCCCCCCCCCCCCCCCCCCCCCCCCCCCCCCGTGGGATGAGTTTCCATATCTTCACTGCTTTTTGGGTAAGGAAGTATCTTCTGAGTTCCCCACTGCTTTTCTTGTTGACCTCTATGAAGGGTGGCATGGTGGCGCGGCGGTAGAGTTGCTGCCTCACAGCGCCAAGACTTAGGTTCGATCCTGACTACAGTTGCTGTCTGTACGGAGTTTGTACGTTCTCCCTGTGGCCGCGTGATTTTTCTACCGGGTGTTCTAGTTTCCTCCCAGACTCCAAGGACGTACAGGTTTGTACATTAATTGGCTTTGGTAACAATCGTAAATTGTTCCTAGTGTGTAGGATAGTGTTGGTGTATCCTGTTTCCATGCTGTCTCTCTAAACTAAACTGAAAAACCCATCCTATAATAATGGCCTCCGATCATGCTCCCACGTGCAAACATTCACAAAGAGAGTCATACAGCACGGAAACAGGCCCTTTGGCCCAACGTGCCCCTGCCAACCAAGATGCCCCATTTACCCTAGTCCCACCTGCCCATGTTGCATATCCCTCTAAACCTTTCCTCATAATTTACCTGTCCAAATGGGGTGGGAGATTGCAACCTTCACGTGGTTCACCCTGTTTCAACCAATGCAATCAACCCGCCATGCACAAACAAGATCAAATCGAACAAGTTGACCTTCAGCTTTAGGCTGCGCACACCATACGCAAGAGGAAGACCTGTCCAAATACATGTACATGGATAATAAAGGTTAAATGTTCTCTCTCCATTATCGAATCCTTTCAGTATTTTCACCACCTCAGTTAGATCGTCCTTCAGTTTCCTAATGGGAAAGAGACCCAATCTGTTCATACTTTCTTGATCTGTATATCCTCTTGTATCAAGCTTGTAAACATTCACTGCACCCTGTCCATTCCCAATATTTTATAGATTTAGTTTAACTTAGAGCTGCAGCATGGAAGCAGGCTCTTTGACCCACTGAGTCCAATCAACCCCTTACACACTGGTGCTATGTTAGTTATCTCATGGTCGCATGGGGGCAATTTACAGAGACCAATTAACCTACACATCCATTTGGGATGTGGGCGGAAACTGGAGCACCCAGAGGAAATCCATTTGGTCGCCAGGAGAACATGCAAACTCCACGCAGACAGCACCCAAGGTCAGGATTGAACCTGGGTCTCTGGCCCTGTGAGGCAGTAGCTGTACCAGATGCGCCACTGTGCCGCCTGGTGTGATAACATGATAATCAGATCTGTATGCCATCCACTCAGCATGTTTAACCAGAGCTCCAATACAAGTTCAGCATGACTTCCTTAATTTGCTATTTGATTCATCTCAAGCTAAATCTAGTGTTTGTTCCTCACAGCAATAAATCTGCAATCCCAAAATCTCAAAATCAATGTTATAGCCCTGGTTTAAGCCACATATTTACTTTTGAGTTTTAGAAATTAAGATGGACTTGCTTTTCTAAAGATGCTGCTTCACCTGCTGACTATTTCTTGCATTTTCTGTCTTTACTGCCCTCCTTAAACTCCACGTATGTCTTCAGAAAGCACTAAATGGATCCAATCGTTTAGGTATCGTTTGGTGTCCAAGTATCGTTTAGGAAGGAACTGCAGATGCTGGTTTAAACCAAAGGTAGACTCAAAATGCTGGAGTAACTCAATGGGACAGACAGCATCTCGGGAGAGAAGGAATGGGTGATGTTTCAGGTCGAGACCCTTCTTAAGTATCCAATTAAGTATCGTTCAGTTTGGTCACTGTGGCTATTTGTTGATTTACTGTACTTGGGTGTGATCCAGAAGATGTACTACCATTCCCAAATTGGCCCTCCAAGCCATTCCAGGGGACAGAGAAAGGTCATCAGTGATAGGAGCAGAATTAGGCCATTCGCCACATCGTCTGCTCTGCCATTCAATCATGGCTGATCTATCCCTCCTCCCTGTAGATTGGTTACTTCTTACTAACCAATTGTATTGCTTGTTAGTAGAAGCTCCGCCTACTATGCGGTTTATATTATCTGGTCTGCTTAAGTAATTAGTCTGAGTAGCTGCTAGTTTACTGTAACACCATGCAGAAGAATGCTGTGAGCGAACTTTAATAAACATGGGTTGTACCTTGACGTACGTATGACTCAACCCATTACATGGTGTCAAGAAATAGTTTCTTGCCCACCCCGTTTAAGTTTATCGGGTTTTATTTCTTTCTAACTTGTTTTATGTGCCTGTTATCTCCATCATAGCAAATTCATCTTGCTGTCCTATTCCTCTGACCTTTGACTCTGATATCGCCGAACAATGGTGCCTATTTGAGCGCGACTACACCCACTATGATCGCAACGATCTGCCAGAGGTACGTGCTTCCGTAGTCTTAAACCTTGCTGGCCTTCAGGCAATAAAACGTGATGATCGTTTTACTTTCGCGCCTGCTGTTTTAGACCTCAACAATCTGGTCCTGGTGCCTGCAGAAACAATTGATGACCCTGCTGTTCTACTTGCAAAGTTCAGACAGCTGTATGACCTCCCTTGAATTCTATAATCGAACGCACCAAGATGTTTCCAACAGCAGGACGAACCCATTGAGTGTTATTTGAGCAACTTAAAGCACATGCTGGACGCTGTTGTTTTGAGAATTTATGCAATGATCTGATCCACGACAAACTGGTTGGAGCTATGCTCAGTGACAAAGTGAGAGACGAACTGCTTCATAACACTCAACTGACTCTAAATCAAGCCGAACAGGCCTGTCTGATCGCTAAGATAACAGCTTCTCACACAAGGTCTGTAACCTCTGGGCAGAACTCCCAGTATAGTGTTAACCTCGCTGATACCTCCTATCGTAACAAGCCTTCACAGCCTTCCCCTCCCTGGCAGCAACAGAGGTCTACTGCACGGTGCCCTAATTGTAACAATTCCCATGCTCCGGGTCGAGAATTCTGCGTGCTTAAGGTAAAATTTGCAACTACTGTAAGAAATGTGACCACTTCGCAAAATGTTGCCGTTCCCATGCGACTCGAACTGTCCCAAGGACAAATGTGCACCTGCTAAAACATGTGCCTATTGATAACAAAAACCAAGAGCTGGATGCGCAACCCCCCACTCTCCTTTCTGAAAGCCAAGATAACTGTTCAGACATTCACTTCCTCCTCCCTTCCTCTAACGAGCAACTCGACCCTGAAGTCGCCATGATTGTTAATAACAACACTGCCATCGCTAAGATTGATACTGGAGCGAAGTGTAATGTCATTTCTCTATCTGAGTTTAAAAGAATACGTGTTGAAAAAGCTTCAGCCACATTACGGGCCTATGGGGGTGAGGTTCTGCACCCACTTGGAGAAACTAATTTGAACTGCATCATAGACTCGTGGTCTCATACCCTTAAGTTTTTTATCGTCCGAGGGGAATCTGCAACTCTGCTTGGTATCAATACATGCCACGATCTGGGCCTAGTTTCCTTTGGCCCTGCCATCCATCAACTCTTTCTCACCAATGGCCCCACTCAGCAAATACTCTCACAATATAAAGAACTGTTTAACAATGAGCTTGGTAAGGTGCTCCTAAAATACTATATCGCCATTGATCCCAAAATCACTCCTGTGGTCCGAGCTCCACACCATCTTCCACATGCCATGCATGACAGAGTACAGAATGAGCTCCAGCGGATGGTCTCCCTGGGTGTCATAGCTACAGTTACTGACCCATCGATACCTCGGTGGAGGCAGGTTCTCTGGATGCTTTCAAGAGAGAGCTAGATAGGGCTCTTAAAAATAGCGGAGTCAGGGGACATGGGGAGAAGGCAGGAATGGGGTACTGATTGGGGATGATCAGCCATGATCACATTGAAGGGCCAAATGGCCTACTCCTGCACCTATTGTCTATTGTCTATTGTCTATCTGACTGGGTTTCCACTAAGGTGGTTTCCATGAAAAAAACAAGGAAGAAATACATATCTGCATCAACCCCAAGGACCTAAATAGAACAATCAAACGCCCACACTACCCTATGCGAACGGTAGAGGAGTTTGCTGCTCAAATAGGCAACGCACCTGTGTTCTCCGTTCTTGATGCCAAAAGCTCATTTTAGCAGATCCTGCTGGACCCAGACTCATCCAACCTTACTACATTCGGCACCCCTTTCGGCCATTACAAATTCCTGAGAATGCCCTTTGGCATCAACTCTGCCAGCGAGGTTTTCCAATGCACAACGGAACAACTATTTGCGGGGTGTCCATGCGCCATCATTGTTGATGACATTCTCATTTACGGGCACGACTTGGCTGAGCATGACGCCAATCTGAAGAGTGCTGGACCGTGCCAAAAATATTCAGCTCAAGCTCAATCCCCTGAATTGTACATTTCAGGTCCCAGAAGTTACCTATGTTGGGCATGTTTTCACTAGTGATGGTCTCAGACCCGACCCATCAAAAACTACTGCCATCAATGAGATGCCGGTTCCTACTGACGTTACGAGTTTACAAAGATTCCTTGGAATGGTCAACTACCTGGGGAAATTTATTCCCAACCTCAGCGATGTTCCATCCAGGAACTGACGCACAAATACACTGCATGGTCCTGGTATCCACAGCACCAAATAACTTTTTACCTCCTCGTTGCAGCTGGCCAGCTCACCCACCCTCACCTACTTCGCTTTAGAGTTGCCAGTCACACTCACAAATGATGCGTCCCAGTACAGACTTGGCACTGCCTGCCTACAGACCACCACCGATGGCGACTACCAGCATGTTGCATATGCCTCCCGCACACTGACCGACACTGAACAACGTTACACCCAAATGGAATAAGAGTTACTTGCAGTGGTTTTCGCCTGCACGAAATTCAAAAACTTTATTTTTGAGAATCTGTGACTGTAGAAACAGACCATTAGCCGCTGGTCACTACCCTGAACAAACCCATCCACGCCGCTTCAGTCCGCCTGCAACGTATGCTGATGCAACTGCAGTGCTTTGATTTCAACGTAGTCTACAAAAAGGGCAAGGACATGCACATAACTGACACGCTATCAAGGGCCCCATGCAAAACCAGCGAACAACAGCTCTCGGAACAGGACCAGTTCTCAGTTATGAAGGTATCGAATGTTCCCACTGATTGCCTAAGCAGCCTGGCAGAGCACACGGCTGCTGACGAGACTTTTAAATTGCTGTCTGCAGTCATCCGGCATGGCTGGCCGGATAAACTACACAACACTCCGCTCGCGATCCGCCCAAGCGTCCTGGTTCACGACGAACTGGTGCTACAGGATGGGATTATAGTCAAGGCTCACAAAGCAGTTGCCCCAGCCGTTCTCCGGGCCAAGTACTATGATGCCATCCACAGGGGCCACCCTGGTGTGGAGGCAAACTTACAACGGGCGCAGAGCATGTTTTACTGGCCTGGTATGATCAAGTATATACGTGAAAAAACTGAGGTCTGCACCATCTGCAAAAGCCTAATGCCACACCAGCAGAAGCAACCTTTACTATCTCACCCGGTTCCTCCTCTGCCGTGGTCCACGGTAGCCACCGACATATTCGAATGGCATGTGAAACACTATCTGGTTCTCGTCGACTCATATTCGGGCTGGTTCGAAATTGACCTACTCCAAACAATCACATCTGAAGCAGTCATCCAGAAGTTGCATTTCTCCATGCACGGTTCCCCTGCATGCCTCCTATCCGACAACGGCAGTCAGTTCACCAGTCAGATCTTCAGAAACAATGGGACTTTCGACATATCACCAGCAGCCCTGAGTTTCCACAGTCCAATGGACACGCCGAGCGGGCTGTCCGAAGCGCAAAATAACTAATGGAGCATTCTTATCTTGCCAAATCTGACGGCTACCTGGACTTGCTCAACTTAAGGAACATTGACTGCGATCCCATACTGGGTCGCCAGCCCAACGACTGATGTCTCGCCAAACCCGTGCTACCCTGCCTGTACCCCAGCAGCTGTTGCAGCCACAGGTCCGTTCACCTCCCACGGTCCAGAAACAACTACAAATGAAGCGTGATGCACAAAAATGATCTTTTGACAAGTCCCGCAAGCCACTTAATCCTCTCTCCAGTGGACAGGTTGTTCGCCTCCAGATCACCAAGGGATATGACCGTCTGGGTCACATCCACAGCCCTGTTAAAGAACCGCGCTCTTACCTGGTAAGCGCAGACGGGGGCATTTACAGACGCAACCGGCAACATCTCCTTCCTGTGAAGGAACCACGTCCTGCGGCTCCGTATCCAGATGTCACACGTTTTATATACCCTCCCACTGCCAGGCCGACTGCGCCACAGACTGCGTCCCCCGTGGCCTCTCCATGGCGTTCAGCGCCCAGGTCAACTATTTCACTACCTTCACCCAGTGCCTTCCCCGGTCACTTCCCCAGTGAAAGAAGGAGACGAGGATTTATACCGACGAGTTAGCAGGCCAACCCTTAGATATGGAGATTTTGTGTAATCAGCTATACTTCCCCAAATGCGTTATTAGTGTTTCGGCTACTATAGTATTTAACCACCATGTATCAATGCTTTATTTTGTTTCTACGAGGAAAGATGTAGATTGGTTACTTCTTACTAACCAATTGTAGTGTTTGTTAGTAGAAGCTCCGCCTACTATAGGGACAGAGGTTTCGGGGTAACGTGAGGGGGAACTTCTTTACTCAGAGGGTGGTGGCTGTGTGGAATCAGCTTCCAGCAGAAGTGGTGGAGGCAGGATCGATTTTAACATTTAAGAGTAAAGTGGATAGGTATATGGACGTGAAGGGAATGGAGGGGTATGGTCTGAGTGCAGGTAGATGGGACTAGGGGAAAACAAATGGTCGGCACGGACTGGAAGGGCCGAGAGGGCCTGTTTCCGTGCTGTAATTGTTATATGGTTATATGGTTACTATGCGGTTTATATTATCGGAAGTCTGCTTAAGTAATTAGTCTCAATAGCCACTAGTTTACTGTAACACCATGCTGTGAGCGAACTTTAATAAACATGTGTTGTACCTTGACGTACAAATGACTCAACCCATTACACTCCCTAGCCCCATTCTCCCGCCTTCTCCCCATAACCGCTGACACCCGTACTAATCAAGAATCTACCTATCTCTGCTTTAAAAATATTCATTGACTTGGCCTCCACCGCCTTCTGTGGCAAAAGAGTCCACAAAAGGGCACAATATTTTTGCACAATAGTTTATTGTCACGTGTACCGAGGTACAGTGAAAAGCTTTTGTTGCGTGCTAATCAGTCGGCAGAAAGACAATACGTAATTACAGTTGAACCATTTACAGTGTACAGATACATGATAAAAATCTGACCTTTCTGTCCTGGACCTCCTCCACTGTCAGAGTGAGGCCCAACGCAATGTAGAGGAACAGAACCTCATATTTTGCTTGGGCAGTTTACAACCCAGCA